>JBCNJP010000012.1:74635024-74673605 GCA_039602395.1 Deinandra increscens subsp. villosa | reverse complement strand
GGTGAATTTACATATGTATAAGAAAAAAACTAGGTGATTTACATATGTAAAAGAGGAAAAAAGTTTAAAAAAAATTATAAAAAAATCCGCTAGGCGGTTTTTTTTTTCACCAAAACTAATAAAAATGTATGTAGAATCCATCTAAAAATTAAAAACAAATTTTTTTTATTTTTTTATTTTTTACATATGTAAAAACAGGGTTTTCAGGGTTTTCACAACAAAAGTGGGTTTTCACTAGACCCTTTCCCTACATATATATACTATATATATGTATACGGTCCGGTCCGGTTTGCGACCGGTTTTAGGTATAAACCGTAAACCAAACCGTTCATTACGGTTTGAAACTTTTGAAACCGACCGACCGTTAGGTTAGATAAAAAACCGACCACGAAACCAAACTAATGACCGGTTTGAACGGATTCACGGTTTGAATCCGAACCGTGAACACCCCCTATCACGTGCACACATGTGAAAGTTGCAACTACCCATGGGCGGAACCACAATGGGGGCTCAGGCAGGGCCCATTGACTTTCTCCGGCCGACCAAATTTCCGACTAACAGTGCAATCTAATGTGATTATATTCTTGTAGTTTGACCCTTCAAACTAATGTTGTTAGAAACTTAGAATACTAGAAATGAATGAAGTAGAGAGAAGAACACCTGGTTTTTCCTGGTTGTCGGACGACGGTGGCTTCAGCCGCTGCAACTGGTTTTCTCGTGGAGAAGAAGACCGGAGAAATGACAAAAATAAGTTCTTTGGATTATTTAGTTTTAGGGCAATTTAGACTTTTTAAGCTTAACTTTATAGGTCATAGACTCATAGCTTTTGACCTTTCAATAAGAACAAAAATTTTAGAAAACTAATTATGACTCTGATTCAAATTCATTTATATTATTTTTATTCTAATTTTATTATTTTATTAATAATGTTTTTTACAGTTAATTTATTTTTATCAAAAACACATTTTAATTAATTTAACTATTTCGTTATTTATCACTTGTTTATTTAGAATTTATTATTTTATTTATCCTTTTGTGATCAATAGTTTTATTGGTTCACGTCAACTATATATTTGGTTTGGCTATTTGGATAATATTTTCATATGTAAATTATTCAAATAATCCAAATTCACATTTTTATTCTATATAATTATTTTCAAATTTAAAATATTTTTATAGACAATTTGGTTCCCTCACTAACAAGTAGTAATAGTTTGAGTCTTACAATGTATAGATTTGATTATGTAAGTTACTATGGTAGATTATAAACTAGTAAAATGGTTTCGTTCAAATACGAATTCCAAGGGCCAGTTATATAAATAAGTGAAGTTAAGGTTTAGAGGTCAGTTTTTTGTTGTAATTAGTTCAAAATTTGTTGTGTCATAAACGAGAGATGTTAACTGGTCGATGTAGAGGCGTCGATTCACAGAATGATTATGTCGTTCCAACATCTATATATTGAACATATATATGCAAAATCCAATAATCAATTATACAAGTTTGTGCCAAATTCTTGTCAAAATCGTGTGTGATTGTTCGATCCTAACCATAATTCGTTCGATCCTAACCATAATTTAGTAAGAGAGCCACGTTTCATCATCAATCACGCATCTATTCCACCCCACTAGAACCAAATATAAAGTTTCAGTTCTAGTTCTTCCTAATTCGAAATCTATTTTTTTGGCAATCCATAAACCCTAATTCGTTATTTCGAAAGAGATCTTAATCGGTTGATCGAATCCATTAAGCAATCGAGGATTGTTGCAATTTTGCGTGGGATTGAAGACCTAAGAACACAAAGGGTTGTCTAAATTTCGTAGGCTTAGGGCTTTTCGGTTGTTGCGAGATTCGGAATCATCAAATCCAGTTTAGCATTCATCTAGATTAGACATTTCTAGATATCACTATGCTCGAATTATAGACTAGAATTTCCTGTAGTGTTTTCTTTTCATATATCTTGATTGAGAATTAAGAAAATCATGACGGGAACAAGCAACAACGCTATTGTTGTACAAAAGAAAACAGTGTCCTCAACATAATTCAAATGCCCCATTCTGAAATCACTAAATTACATAGTGTGGTCAATTCATATGAAAACCATATTAGAGGCAAATGGATTAGGGGATAAGATACAACCGAACAAAGACACATAAGTGGATGTCAAGAAGGACAAAACCGCGTGTGCATATCTATTCAATGCGCTACCCAAAGATATGATATTTCATGTTGCAAATTGCAAAAGTGCAAAGGAGATTTGGGACACACTTCAGACACATCATATCAGAGTAGAAGGCGTCCAGAAGGCACGATTGCAAACACTCATAACCGAGTTTGAGTTATTGCAAATGAAAAAGGAAGAATCGATAAATTCCTTCACCGCTAGGTTGAATCAAATCATCACAAAGGAGATCACGTTTGAACAATTGGTGCTAAACCTGAAACTTCTAATTAAGTTTCGTTCCCAATAGATTCACTCAAATTTTTGCCACTATCGAACAATGTTTTGAACTATACACGATGAATCTAGATATCATTTATCAGATTATGCGTAGAGTTCAATCAAATCAATGTTGAACACGTAAGTGGTGAAATTCAAAGAGCGGACATACTGATGAAAGCACTGGCAAGATTCAAGTTTATCACAATGCGAGAACTGGTTGGCGTTCTAGATCAAAAGAACAAAGTTGATTATGATTAATGGGTTGAATGTGAGATTAATCACAATTCATCTAGTCAAAGTTAAATTCCAAGAGCCAATTATGTAAATAAGTAAAGTTAAGGTATATAGTCAACTTGTCACTGTAATTAGTTTAGGATTTATTGTGTCAAACATAAGATGTTAACGGGTCGATGTAGGGAGGCATCGATTCAAATTAATGGTCGCGCCGTTCCAACATGTATATATTGAACATATGTATGCAAAATCCAATAATCGATTATTCAAGTTTGTACCAAATTTCTATCATAATCGTGTGTGATTGTTCGATCCTAACCAAGAAATAGTACATCGAAAAGGTGAGTAACAACAAAGCACCAAATATAACAAAAAAGCACTAAATGAATAAAAAGGCAACATGTCTCGAGTTGATAAACACCGTTGGCTGGCTTGTACCTTTAACTCTTCAACTCCTATATGTGGAGGTTAGATTAATATTCTTGAGAAACACCTCGAGGATCAACAGTTTGAAAAAACAGGATATTGGCCTTACAACGAAGTTTATAGACCAACATGAACAACTCCCAAAAGAAAATGAACAACTTGTTCTAGTTGTTGAAGAACAAAAAGGAATGCAAGGGTTATAAAGAAATGATGGATATAAAGAAATGATTTTTGAACTTGTTCCATCTGATCACCAATCATTAGAAAGAATCAAGTAAAGTTATACTACAACTCATGAAGATGATAACTTTTATCAAAAGAGAAGAAAATCTAAGTTCAAGATAGATTTTAGGAAAGCCAACACTATGGATTTTATAAAGAACTTACGCAAAAGATGGGTTGAAAACAAAACTTCAAAACTAGAAACATCATAAGCACATTGGATGATTGTTACCCTTAATTATGGTCTCAAGCTTGAATGTGAATGCAAAACCACAGTTTAGGTTTTATTTGTACATGTTATAGAGTCAAGTTTGAGTAAATTATATTAGCGTTAAAACAGTCATTATGTAAATATGAAATCAATGTTTAGGTGGATAAAAAACTATGGGGGTGATTGTTAGCCTTAATTATGGTCCTGTGCTTGAATACACATGAAAAACAAAAGTTTAGGTGATCTGATCCTGCTAAAAGGTTTCTCGGTATTCGCGTTATTTTTAATTCCGCTTTGTATCTCTGTTTAGATATTTATATATATTTAGTTTAATATATAAAATCAGTTTTATACAATTACTCATTAATTAAAATAAGATAAAATCCAGATATCACTATGCAACCCAACAGTGGTATCAGAGCCATGATCATCGCGCACAAGTCAAAACCGGTCTTTTTATAACCAGTAATTCACGTTTTTGATTTATTTCCAAATCGCGAATTTAAATTATTTTAATAATTTGGTTTTTAAATATATCTATATATATATATATATATATATATATATATATGTGTGTGTGTGTGTGTGTGTGTGTGTGTGTTTGAGTGTTACGGCCCGACCCTCGTATCTAATATTATTTAAATTTTGTGACGTGTTTGGTTGTTTATGGATTGACCCATTATTGTAATATATTAGTTATCGGTTTGGTAGACCCTCTATTTTGGGTTCCAATTTGTAAAATTAGAATTAGGGTTTCTAATTTTGAAAACTTTCTATTTTTGGAAACCGAAGACTAAAGACCAAGCTGGAAGTCAAGAGGAGTTTTGGAGGACAGTGGGAGCTAAACGAATCACAAGACGCACATGTTGCCTACCATGTGGTTGTTTACCTTTATTATTATATTAATTAGTATATATAACCCGATTAATCTTGCTAATCAGGCTTTAGCAAGATTAAAGACCTCAATGGCCGTTAACACACATGATTGCTCATTCGCGATCACCTAGATAATTTAGGTTACATAAATTATGGTGTACCAAGTGAAGATAGGGTTGTCGTTCTGATTAACGATTGTTAAAATTAAGATTAATTTAATAACCCTATTCGGTAATTAAAACTTATAGTCAAATGCCAATCCCAAATGAGTCATACCTGGAACATATTTTCACTGAAACGTTAGTGTTGGAGTCTTCAACACTGCACTTGGCGCGTAGGGTATCTTTCGGGTGGGGGTATTGGAGTCTTCAACACCGTATCCCGCATAATGACAGTTTAGGACGACTATTGCTTTCTTTATATACATTCGTAGTGTTGGAGTTTTCAACACCGCACTATTAGTATATATAAATAAGGCGGACATACATGAGGCTAAACGTATCGCATTAAATACAAAATTGTATTTACGGACTCATACCGAGAGTTGTGACTATCTTCACAATTGACACGCGCTGTCGTTCAATTACCCAATTACTATTGATTGTGTGCTACAACAACCTTTAGTAATTGGTTAGTCGAATTCTCATTATTCTTATATATTAAATATATATTAAATACTTACCACATTTAGTAAAAGAATTAATAAACATCGAAAATACTAATTAAAATACTTTGCTTATTTTTTCAGAAGGCTAATAAAAACGCACCAAGTTCACTCATCAAACTGGACACGTTGACTGAGACAAACTTTCTATCATGGCAAGCCACTCTCAAAAACGTTTTGAGGCTATTTGGCAAACTCTATGTCTTGGACAGACCGATTCCAAATCTGCCCTCGTTCTTAATGAGTGTGGGTTCTCAAACTGAATTGGACAAACACACTAACGACTCTGGAGAAGTTACTGAGTTGATTATGTCCAGCTTGTCACCGGATTTACGGTACAACCTACACGACATGAGTGCCTACGACATCATAACGAAACTCAAAGATATATTTGAGTTTCATCAAAGAGAGGAACGATACAAAGCACTTTAAGAATTCATGAACTACAAAGTATCGCCCGATTCATCCACTTATGAACATGTCGTGATGATGAAAGCTTATCGTGACCGACTATATGAGCTAGGATACCCCATACCTGATTGAATGGCGATGGATATAGTCCTGAATTCTCTCCCTAAGTGTTATCGCATTCATGCGATTAATTGCTCAGTGGAGACATTAAACGAGCTCATAGCACTTCTTCCAACTGCTAAAATTAGAACCACACTAGATGTGCTTAGAGTAAAGGACACGAGTCTCAAGAAAGCCAAATCAAAGACCAAAGCTCATGAAAGCAAAGGCAAAAAGGCTTCCAAATCACTACCGCCTCAGGAACGCCAGTGTTTTGAATGTAACCAAATGAGACACTGGAGAAGAAATTATCCCATATATCTGGCTAATCTGAAGATGACTAGAAACTCTCTACAGAGTTCCTCATCGAGTATTTCAATAAATGTTATTGAACTTTTCACTGTTACCTCCAATACATGGGTATTTGATACTGGATGTGGTCACCACATTGTTAATGTTTGCAGGAACCTGAAAAGTTGAAGAAACTGGAAAAAGCGATATGGAGCTCATCGTGGGTGATGGAAAAAGAGTCCTGATTCTTGCAACTGGCATATATTCTCTAACATGTCATTCTGGCCTTGTAGTTACTCTAGGTAACTAGTTTATATGCACCTGGCTTGTCCAGGAACATAGATTATGTTTCTTTATTGTTTGAACAAGGTTTTAAGTACAAGTTTAATAGAGTTTCTATTTTAACCTACTTAAATGATATCTTTTATTTCAAGACTAAACCTCGACATGGTATATATGAGATAGATGTTCAAACAAACGACCAAATCTATCATGTTTCTAAACGGAACAAAACTGATAGTAATGGTACCCACATTATGGCATCATAAACTTGGTCACATAAGCAAGGAGCGCATAAGAAAGCTACAAACTGCAGGGATTTTAGAATCCACTAATGCAGATGTTTTCAATGAATGTGAGCCATGCTTATCTGGTAGCTTAACCAAGTCACCCTTCACCCATATGGGTGAACAGGCCAATGATCTTCTAGGCCCGATCCACACTGATGTGTGTGGACCCTTTAGAAGCATCACGAGGAACCATGAAAGGTACTTCGTGAATTTCATAGATGACTACAGCAGATATGCTTATGTCCATCTAATGAAGCATAAATCTGAAACCTTTAAGAAATTCAAAGAGTTTCAAAGCGAAGTACAAAATCTAAACCAAAAGTGTCCTACCTCAGGGTTTAGGGATGTGAAGGTTACATCATTAATGAATCTTATGATAAGCTCGATCCACGCGACGAAAAGGTTGTTTTTCTTGGTTACCATAGTGAAATGGTTACTACTTCTACCATCCTGATGCAAATTCTATTTCCATAAAAAGGAAGGGAAAATTCCTTGAAGAAGAATTTCTGAAATAAGGAACGAAGAGTGACCAAGTGGATCATGAAGAAATTCAAGAGACACTAAACCTTGACCCGGTCGTTGCGTGTGACCAACAAATTATTGTTGCCCAATCAGACACTAACACAAGCATTCGCAGAAGCAGTAGGGCACGCTGGGAACTTGACAAATACCTTGGCTATCTAGACGGACCTAATATGTTAATAGTAGTCGAATCAAATGACGAACCTACAAACTACAAGGCTGCTATCTCAGATCCATAATCTGAGAAATGGCTAGAAGTCATGAATGCTGAGATGCAATCCATGCATGGCAATCAAGTCTATGACTTGATTTTGCTACCCCCTGATTCTCGGGCAGTAGAGAGCAAGTGGATCATCAACAAGAAGACCGACATGCATGGAAATGTACAAACCTATAAAGCAGGACTTGTAGCAAAACGTTTCACTCAAACCCAAGGGATTGACTATGAAGAAACCTTCTCGCTCGTTGCTTTGATCAAATCGATCAGGATATTGCTTGCGATAGTTGTGTACCATGATTACGAGATATGGCAAATGGACGTCAAAACCAGATTCCTGAACGGATACCTGTCTGAGGATATTTACATGGTTCAGTCAGAAGGTTTTGAGGATCCTAAGTATCCAAATAAGGTGTGCAAACTGAATAAGTTCATTTATGGACTTAAACAATAATCTCGGAACTAGAATCTTCGTTTTGATAAGAAAATCAAAGAGATTGGTATTACTAAAAACGAAGATGATCCATGTGTTTACAGAAAGGCAAGTGGGAGCACTATATCATTCCTCATATTGTGTGTGGATGATATACTAATCACAGGAAACAATATACCCATGCTTAACGAAGTTAAGAAATGGCTATCATCATGTTTTGCTATAAAAGATTTTGGAGAAGCCGCTTACATACTGGGAATAAAGATTCATAGGGATAGATCTAAGCGAGTTCTAGGTCTTAGTCAAAGTACATATATTGACAAAATAATATCTAGATTCAACATGGCTAATTCAAAGAAAGGAACTGTCCCCATGGTTAAGGGATCTATGTTGAGCAAATCCCAAGCTCCTTCAACAGACCTTGAGAAAAAACAAATGGAAGCAATTCCATATGCATCAGCTATTAGATCAATTATGTATGACATGCTATGAACACAACCTGATGTATCGTATGCATTAAGCATGACTAGTCATTACCAACAGAGTCCAGGACCTACTCATTTGTCTGTTGTAAAGAACATTCTAAAGTACCTTAGAAACACTAAGGACATGTTCTTGGTATACGGAGGAACTGAGGAAGACCTCACTGTAAGATGTTACAGTTATGCGAGTTTTTAGACTGATTGAGATGACTCTCGCTCACAGTCCGGATTCGTAATCAAACTGAATGGAGGCGCCACTCATGGAAAAGTTCCAAACAGAGTGTTGTGGTTGATTCCAAAACTGAATCCGAATACATAGCCGCCTCAGATACTGCAAAAGAAGCTGCTTGGATGAAGAAGTTCATTTTAGATCTTGATGTGGTTCCTTTAATTAAGCAACCAATCGAGATACTCTGTGATAACACAGGAGCCATAGCTGAAGCCAAGGAGCCCAGAGCACATCATAGAGCCAAGCACATACTGAGGAAATACCACTACATAAGAGAAGTACTGGAAAGAGAAGAAATACGTATAAGCAAACTAGACACAAATCAAAACTTTGTTGATAATTTTGCTAAGCCCTAGGCTCAAGGCACTCATGATCATCATAGAGATGCCATAGGACTTAGATTGGCTAAAGACATGTTTTCATTTAGTATTTGGATGTACGAACTTTAACACTTAATGTTTTAAACGTTCTTATTCCATAAGTTCATTTAATTAAGAATTCCATGACTTTGTTCGATTTTAATACGTTTAATTATCCTTGAATCTTATATTCTAAATAGTCCGTAATCCATCATACTTGTGGAAAAAAATTTAAAATAAGATTACTCTGACTTTTTACTCTCAAGTTGTTAACATTCAAAACTCACAGGCCTCATTGGAGAATGATGCTGGACGTAACTCGCATCAAGTGAAACTCGATCCATGGATTATATATTTCTTGATTAAATGGTATACTCAATTGTATCCTTCGACCTGAGACGACACTTGAACAACCATTTACCAAGATATATTCTTTGATTGTAGTCGACGGCTATCGCGTAACTGCTAGTCATAAAGGCTACTTTTGGGAATAGACCTGAAGTTCAGTAGGAGTAGTGAACGGGTAATATGGGATTCTGTACTCTTGCGTTTTGCAACAGCTAGACATCAAGGCGCCCTCGTTGATTCTAAGTGATAAGTGTGAGGCCTCACCCAGAGTGACTGTGTGTTTGATTGGATCATTTCGAATCTAGATCGAGAAACTTATGATAGAACATAGTATGAGAGCCATGTCTCATAGTTCATCAGATGTATTTTACAGAAAGGAACAAATGACCTTATAAATACCATAAGTCCATTTGGTATTCAGTTCTGATTAACAAATATACCTTAGCTGACAACTTAAAGCGTCATGACTAGTTGGTACGGCCATGCATAGCTAGAGTGCCTTTGATTGTATACGTTAAAACTGTCAGGATCAGTCCAAGTGGGAGACTGTTGAATATTGAATGTCCTAATCCGACATTTTACTTACCTAACCCGGTCTTTGACCCGTAAAAGTTACACCAAGGTCAACATGTCATAAAACCCGTTATATTATTAACCGGTTATGAATGAAACTTAATTACTAAGTAAATTAATTAAATTGGTGGAATTATTTAATTACTAAATATATTTTTGTATTTTAGTAATTAAATGATAAAAGATAATTAGTTATTTAGTTAATTAACTAATTAGTGCATAATGGTGGAAACCGGATAAACGAAGGGAATTAAATAATCAATTGTAATCTATCTACAATTGCTTATTACAATTGCTTAGGATGGTTATTAATATAACCATCTAAAGAGAGATTAGGGTTGAATTACTTAACCAAGAAAACACCCCATCAATCTCTCTCAACCCTCCTTTCACCCCCCCCCCCATTCTCGGTCGCGATCTCCATCCGGCGCCACCCTTTTCCGCCACAAACCTCTGACTGCCACCATGGCGACTGCCACCATGGCGCCACCGCCCGCGACCGCCTCCGGCGCCCAAGCCGCCACCTTCGCTGCCGATCGCTTAGTCGGGTCTTCTTCACCCTCCGCCACCGTTGCTCACCCTCGGTGATCGGCTGGAATTCTTTTTTGGGTAGTTGTCGTCTCTCACGCCACATGAGGAATCAGTATACGCCATTGCGAAACGCGACAGCTTACCACCACCGCCGCCGTGCCCACCACCGTTGCCGCCGTCAACGAGCTATCTCGCAGATTCGAGTCCAGCGTTTCGTTCAGCCCCAACGTCGACGTGTTGAATTCTGGTGTGTCAAACGGTTGTTCGAATCCGGCAGAGGTATATCTAAACCCTTAGTTTACATTTATTTTTTTTCTTGCTTGCATATTTATACGATGATCTGATCCTGCTAAAATGTTTCTCAGTATTCGCGTTTCTCTTAATTCCGATGCGTATCTCTGTTTAGATATTTATATATATTTAGTTAAAGATATAAAATCGGTTTTATACAATTACTCGTTAATTAAAATAAAACAAACTGGTAACCCGGATATCACTGTGAAACCCAACAATTCCAACATGTGAGATCAGAGAATAAATTGTTACAAGCATTAAGTTTGACTCGTTAAGAAAGCTAGAAACATATATCATTATCAACCGTTGTGTCACTTATTTGGCGATTTATTGGTGCCAAATCTATGTGTAAATACCCTTTGTATGTTGACATTTCAATCAATGCGAGTTTGCATATTATTATTTTTGGCGCCAAGTCTGGGTATAAATACCCCTTTCAATACGCAATTATGAAATTAATGAATGATTCTAAACTTAATATGGCATCAAAGCCAAGGTCCATAGGGCGAATCAAAGCCGACACCATCAACCCACCGTTTTTCGCGGCGTCAACTATGGAGGAACCATTTGTTTTAGTCTCTGTCTTGGAATATGATGATGTTGGAACATCAAAGAAGGAAAAGAAACCACTGAGTGATCGGTTGGAATCGACGGCCTTTGCACTGGGATGGACAGTGTAAAGATCAAGGAATTAGAAAAATCAAAGACAATTTGAAGAAACTGGAATATGGCGAAAGGCTTATCGGATAAGATTTGCGTGCCAAATTTTGTAGAACAAGTGGAAGATTTATGTGATCAAGTCCAAGACGACGATGATCTAGTTATTGATAATCTGGATAAATTCAATGGAATTGCGGATTGCTCTCTCCATCCAAAGGCACGTTACAAACGCCAATTCGCAAAGAAAAGAAGGTTTAGAAGGCACCAAAGTTTTTACTACAAAGAACCCGGACATCATAAGGAAATTTGTGCATGACACATCAGTAACTCGGAATTTATGATCAATGGCACCGATCATCAAAGGGAAATTTGTTCACACCATCTTTTCTCTGCACTTCGAAGATCTTCTGGTGTTGAGAAAATAATGATCGATGGAAGGAAAGTCTACTTAGAGGGAATGGGTCGTGTTGAAATCAGCTGTAACAGAGCGAATGGAGTTACTAAAGGCGTGTGTTTCGTCCCATCATTGAACAAAAACATATTAAGTCTCAAGAAATTGTACCAACAAGGTTACGAGGTGACCTTTGAAGGGACCGTATGCTATTTATCAAAGGTCTTTGAAGACCCACAACAAGAGGATACTCCCACTGCAGTCAGTTTGGAAGATAATGATGAAAATCAAAGGAGTCTCGAGGAAGAACATTTAAAGTGATAGATGAAGAAATTTCTAAATACTTTCTAAGGACCGGATCACATTTAAAGTGATAGATGAAGAAATTTCTAAATACTTTCTAAGGACCGGATCTGGTAGGGTAAAGGAGATCTCTGGTTTTACCCCATTTATCAATTACATGAAGGATTGCATCACGTTCTTAGATCTATTGAAGATGATGTGCATTGGGGCCATGGAGGAAGAAAAGATAAAAGAAGAATTTGACCATCTCGTTAAGTGGTTCCTTTCGAAGTTACCTAAGGAAAAAGAAGCCTTTCCCGATTACTCTCAATGGGAAAAACATAGATATGTACAATCTCTATATGTCGGTTCAAACATTTGATGGGTATTAGGCTGCAACAGAAAAGAAAGCTTGGCTTTTTATCGCATGTAATTTGAGTTTGAGTGAACTAATGGCGGGAAACATTGACTCCTATACTTAGATATTTGAAATCATTGGAATAGCAATACAAGGAGACCAAAAAGATTGAAGCAATTAAGATGGAAGCAAAATTCGAAGAAGGTGAGTGTAGTAGTCGAGAAATTTCAACAAGCGAAGGCATGAAGAAGAAGAACTAGTTGATGGAAGCAAGTCAAGGAAGAAAAAAGTTACGGCAAACAGGGACTAGCCACCCGATTGTGGTCCTGCCAGTTAGATGGAGGAAGGAGGAAGAACAAATCAGGCTTAGGGGATGGTATTCTTGGAAGCATTATGTTTGACCCGTTAAGGAAGCTAGAAGCATATATTATTATCTATGTACTTAAACAAATTTGGTGTTACAAATTAGAACGTAAGTCCAATATAGGACAGTTATAGACAGTTTGGATAAGGTTGGTTCGGCAGTTAATTACCAACCGTTGTGTTAATTATATGGCGGTTTATTAGCGTCAAATTTGGGTATAAATACACCTTGTATGTTGACATTTCAATCAATGCAAGTTTGTAAATTATTGTAATTTGCTCTCTGCACTTTCAAAACACACACACACACAATTATGGAATCCATGAAGGATTCTAAACTTAACAGAAATCACACAATTATGGAATCCATGAAGGATTCTAAACTTAACAGAAATGCAGAAAATTGGCTACTCAAATCACATAAATACCCTTAAGGTAGATAGTTAATCATAGGAGCAACATTATCTTCCATGAAATTCCTAACACTCCTAGATCAATTATACAAAGTTGAGCTAATAAACAGAACCATTGACTTCATTCCCAACCATATGTAGAAGTAGAAGTACATAAAACATTAGCAATTTGGTGGTTGGTGGTTAGTTGTTAAAACTTCTTGATGAAATCATGAATGATAGTGGTGGATTCTTGAGGCTTTTCCTGGTTCAGAAAGTGACCCACACCTTCCATAACCACAATATCTTGAAGCAATGGCACATCTTTCTTGAACCCACCACCATGCACATACTCCTTTAGCCCTGGTGTTGTATACACCATGTCCTCATCCCCAACTACATATATGACCGGTACTTTCACTTGCGCTCCGGTCCAAGCCGCTGTTAGCTCCCAATTCCTAAGTTAAACACAAAAACATGTTATCAGCACAATTAATGTATGATTAGAAGCTAGATGACTCGAAAAATCAGTCAAAATCCAACCATTTTCAAACTACTTCTAGCAAAGCCTGGTCTTGTGTCTCTAAACACATAAGATTGGCCAAAAGTGTAAAGACATCATTAGGTCATTAGACGTGGTTTCTATTTTCTACTGAATTTCTACTTTTACATTAATTTTCACTCATCATCATTTGGTGAGGATGTGGTTTTCTCACGTGTGAAAAGCTTGTCAATAATTAACCTTAGTTTCAAAGATTGAAGTCAAGTGGCTATAAACAAATTGTCTAGGGTATAAAGCTTGTGGGGGATCAGATGTGACTAAAAATCAGGCCCCATTTAAAATCAACCCTGACCCAAAACACACTTGGCCAATCTATCCAAATATTGACCATAAAAAAAGCATTTGACAAAAGTGGTAGGACAGGTTAGGTGGTTGAAAATACATACAGATCCAAAGCGCGATAATAGTTCAAGGCGCCTGTGAACCCCGTTTTGTTAAACATGTCAGCGTTATACTTGATATCATCTTCGGATAACCATTCTGGCAGCGGCAATGGTCCGTTCAAAGCTTTTAATCCGAACGGGTCGCATTTGGGCAAACAAGGCGGTCCTGGTGTCTTATCTGTTAGAATTTTCTTAAGCAATTCTGCTGTTTCACATCTTTTGATCTCTTCTTCCATAACTCCAACTTCCTGAACAATTACACACATTAACATGTGAAATAAAAAGGAAACTTATTTTTCACTTTTTTTTTTTACGAAAAAATAATAAAAAGGGAAGTTAATGTTCACCGGTGATAACAACCCATGTTACCTGTTACATTAAATTCCATGTCGTTTGTTTTCTTTAGAGCGTTCATACAAGTAATTATAACTATGCCAACATTTATGTCTGTTCTGAAACTCCTTTACCCTACAACAAATACACTCACTATACAGTAAATAATTTTATATTTTTACTACCGGTAAAATTTAAGGGTGTAACTTTAATTCACCAAACTATATGTTCTAATAGGTAAAATTTAAGGGTGTAACTTTTAATTACCGAACAAACTATATATGTTGCTATTCCTACACCCTCTCAGAGATTTCGGATGGCCGTATTAGGTTGTGTCGGACGATCATTTGAGTTTTTCAAACGTTGAAAAGTCAAGCATCCCGTCTAGAAAAGTTAAATGACGGTTTGCATGTATGAAAAGTTCGAAAAAGACCCCGTTTTTTAAGAACGTAATTAGTGGTGCAAAAAAGATGGAATAAATCCGGTATACGTCCACACATCTAAGATATCGGGAGAATTCATCTTGAAATTGTGTGGACACCATATATATATAAGTTTTTTTTTTGAACAGCATATATATATATATATAAGTATATAACATGGAATATTGTGAAGGAATATTATAAATGATTTATGGAAGAATATAAATCTTTTTTTTTTATTTGAACAGCAACTCTCATTCCACCAAAAATCTTGTAATAGTCTAATGTAGCAACCATTAAAGAACCTTAAATCTTGTTTTTTTTTCTATAGGAAGAATATAAATCTTGTAATGGTTTAAGGTAGCATTGTTTAAAGAAGCTTAAAAAGTAAGAAAATATGATAATATATTTTCTAGGATATGATACCACAAAAGTCAAAACAGAAGATTTGTGTGCGAGTTATTAACATTTTAAAGCAGAAAAGAAGTAACTAAGAAAGAGATTGACCTGAAATCTGCACATATAGTAATCTTCACCAAAAAAGGCTCTCATGGTTTCTACCGGCTTCATCTTGGGGTGCCTAGGCCGGAACGGTACTGATATGCACCCATAAGCCTTCACCTTTTCCGGCCTAAACATGCACAGGTACCATCCAATCATGGCACCCCAGTCATGCGCCACCAGATACACCGCCTCGCCGCCCATCGAGTCTATGAGTGCCACCAAGTCCCCAACAACATGGAAACATGTGTAGCTTGTTGGGGATGGCGGGGCATCTGTGTTGCCGTAGCCTCGAAGGTCTGGGGCGACACAGTGGTAGCCGAGGGCGGCGAAAGCATGGATCTGGTGACGCCAGGTGTACCAGAGTTCCGGAAAGCCGTGGAGGAAGAGGATTGTTGGGCCTTCTCCTTTTTCAGCAACATGCATGTTGATTCCATTGACCCTTACGGTTCTATGCGTGATGTCTTCCATGGTAGAACTAAGAAGAGGATGTAATGAAAATTGGGTAGGCGCCATTGGGTGATTTTGCTTCCTTTTTGTACAGGCTAAAAGGCTAAAGGCTAAAACTGATATATATATTGTGTGGATCTAGAAATATTATATTAATTTTTTTTTCTTCTTATTTTTTTTAATGGGATGCCTGTTTTTATAGGCAGGAATAAATGGAGATTTCTTAATAATAAATAATAACATCACCACAAACTCTAACGCTAAGGCTACCCGTAATGGATAAGGCCCCATAAGGCCCCGAATGGGGCATTATCCGCCATGTGGACAGTGACTGGACAATGGGCTTTATGGGGCTTTATGGTGTAGTGGATAAAGCCCCCATAACGCCCCACAATCATTTGACTTCTCCCCTCTCTCGGCGTTACCTGGCTAACGCCCAAGAAATTTTTTTCGTCCATAACGCCTAAGCGTAGTGGGGCGGGGCGTTATAAGGGGCGTTATAGGGCGTTAAAAGGCCCAATAACGCCCCATTATGAATAGCCTAAGTTATGCACTTTCCATATAATCCATTTTACATCATATTTTTATAAATTCCAACAAATTCTTTTTACATGTCGTTTTTAATCCCAACGTTAAAATATTAATCCTTTGTACCTAAACTCTATTAAATACATTATATATATGTTTGTGAGAGGTACCCCCCACAAATCTCTACCCTACATGCACCCCCAACCAATGCTAAATTTTGTGCATGTGGCATGCATCTCCATGTCATCTAATGGTTCGAGACTTCGAGTAATGAAATTTTCAACTTCGATGTTAAGGAAACTGGGATCATTGTTAAAGAGGTGCTTTATACGGTTATGTTTTGTGTTTAGTGGTAGATTTAAAAGATTTGGAATGGCTCTCTTTTTCATCCGACAAAGTCTTGGAACGACAATATCATTGATTCTATTATTCTTCATACGTTTAGTTGGTTTTCTTCTAGGCAAAGCAAAGTTAGTGCTCGTTGGTCCGAGTGGATTTGTAATCCTTTGATTATCTTGTAATTTTTTTTTTCTTGCTCTTTTGAGCTTTTAATAAAATCATTGCCGTTCTAAAAAAAACAAAAATTACTAAACAAAAATTGAGATACTTGTTTTAACTTTTCCTTTTTGTTAATCTTTTAATTATTATAAAATTTCTACATATGTTACAATAATTATTAAACAAAAATTGAGATACTTGTTGTAACTTTTCCTTTTTATGTATCATTCCTTTTTTATGTATCTTTATTGCTAGCTTTTTCCTAATAAAATTTTCCCCGTCCAAAAGAAAAATGATTGTCCTCTTTTTAACTTTACCAATTTTGTAAAGATCTTCATAATCATGAAAATATTACCTAGTGGGTTTGATGATTTTTTTCTTACTCTTTTTTACTTCATCAATTTTTGTAAAGATTTGCATAAGAATGAAACTATTACCTAGTGGATTTGATGAGTTTTTCACAAGTAACATTTACTTTGGAGCAAATTACATATATTGCACTTTATGTTTGGGGTAACTTATGAAACGTGCACTTTAACCCAATTTATTATGTTTCTCGTCCTTTTTTAGAAACACGAATTGTAGAAATAGCCCTTTGTTAAACTTGTATCCATCCCAGCCGTTAACCCCAAGGGTAATTTGGTCTTTGTCCATCCAAGACTTTAATAATTGGAGAAATAGCTCTTTGTTTTTCTACCAATTAATAATTGCAGAAATAACCCGTTGTTTTTCTACCAATTATCTGCACAAAAACCAAAATTATATAAAAAACATGATCATGTACATATGCATTCTTGAGTATACAAACGAATCTGCATGAATCAAGTCTGGCGCTAAAAACATTATTTATTTGACAATGTCTTCGAAGGTGAAAATTAAATAGTGGAACATAAACCACACAAAATGACGCAGTGGGTAATTTTGACTTTCTTCGTTTAATTTTGACTTGTTAATTTGATTACCAGAAAATCAAAACATTCAACAGGATATACAAAGAGAATGAAGAGGAGAACCAAACCAAGGAAGACCTGTTGTTCGTTGCGTTCGAACTCTACTTACATGAAACCGGAGAAGATTTCAAGCTTCTAGTGGTGTAGGAAATGATAACCTCTTTAGGGTTCCGGATTAAAGAGTAATTGTAATGAATTGATTTTTAATTTACAAGCTTAAGGCTGATGTTCTGAAAGAGGCGGTTATTATCGCCCGTAGGGCCGCTGAATACAACAGAACTCCTTGAAGAGGGGGTTGTGACTTGTGAGGGTCAAGTGATTAAACCAAATATTTGGTTCTATTTTTTTTCTGTGATATGTTTAACCTTTATATTAATTTCACTTAATTGTTTGTTAATTCCAGTCAATTCATCCGTTTCTGTTCATTTTCTCTCAATCCGGGTGAACTCTTTTTTCTGAAGAATTCTAGTTCTTCCGATTTTATTTCTTCTTCTCTGAAACATTAATAATTTAAGAACGTATTAAAGTAATTTTGGATAATTTCGGATCATGTGATTAAAATTTTAGTGGGTTTTTTATAACGTGTAGAAATTTCAGTTTAATTTGGAGCACGTGTGAACGTAATTATAATGTGTAGTGTTCAATAAAATCAGACCTTTGGTATACTCTAGTGATTAGGCATCTGAGCTTAGGCATACTCAAGTAATTTACACATATAACCATACGACTTGTTCAGTAATCAGAAACTTCTCACCGTCATTATCAAACCCTTCTCAAAATCCTTATCAAACCTTTTCTCAAAATCCTTATCAAACTCTTTCTCAAAACCCTCAACTCCTTCTCAAAATGGCAAACTTGAAAGAAATAGTTGAAAATTATTGCAGATAAAGATTATTGCTACCCTGACCCATACGGGTTGATTATCACGGCAGAGAGACAGAGTATCTTAGACGGGTTGGCCCTGCTCAACCAACTACTTACAGAGCCACCAAGTCCATCAAGATACCAGATGGTAACTTTTCTGGTAGAAGAGATACACGTCTCCAATGCCAGGCTTCAAATATTGGTTCAACAGAGGCAAGAAGCTATGAGTAGGCATTTGGAGTTTATGGAGGAGATGGAATCTAGGTTCCCGTGAACCTCAACCCGCAACTGCTCTGTCTTTTGTTTTTTTAGGAATGAACATGTAAATTAGGAAATAATTTTGTGTATGGAATTGGAATCAGTAGTATGAAACCCACTTTTTGTTATATACTTGTTTGTCTATTTTTGTTTATGAAATCAATCTGTCAAACAAAAGCCCTAATCCTTGAAAACAAAGACGATCAACAATTGCAATCCAATCAACAACTGATGCATAATTTTAGGTAAAATGTAATTTGTTCGCACAATCTCTATTCCGTTAAACAAAAACCCTAATCCACGAAAACAGAGACGATAAAAAGTTGCAATCTGATCAACAACTGATGCATAATTTTAGTTAAAAATGTAAAATAGTTTGCACAATCTCCATTCCGTTAAACAAAAACCCTAATCCACGAAAACATAGACGATCAACAATTGCAATCCGATCAACAACTGATGCATAATTTAGTTAAAAATGTAATCTGTCCGCACAATCTCCATTCCGTTAAACAAAAACCCTAAACACAAAAAACAGAACGGGTCAATTTAGGGTCAAATGGGTCAATCAAGATAAAACTTAAATGGGTCAATTTGGGGTCAAATGGGTCAATTAAGATAAAAATTAAATATTTACCTAAATAATGGGTCAATTTGGGGTCAAATGGGTCAACTAGATGTGTTTAGGACCAATGATGCTCTAACAAGGTGTGCATATAACCAATAAGCATGTTCAGGACCAATGATGGCCCAATAAGGTGTGTTTAGGGGAAATGAGGCTCAGTTGGGACCAATGGGTCCTAATAAGGTGTGTATGTAACCAATAAGTTGTGTTTAGGACCAATGATGGCCCAATAAGGTGTGTTTAGGGGCAATGAGGGTCAGTTGGGACCAATGAGTCCCATAAGGTGTGTATATAACCAATAAGCATGTTTAGGACCAATGATGGCCCAATAAGGTATGTTTAGGGGCAATAAGGGCCAGTTGGGACGAATGAGTCCTAATAAGGTGTGTATGTAACCAATAAGTTATGTTTAGAACTAATGATGGCCCAATAAGGTGTGTTTAGGGGCAATGATGGTTAGTTGGGACCAATGAGTCCCAATAAGGTGTGTATATAACCAATAAGCATGTTTAGGACTAATGATGGCCCAATAAGGTGTGTTTAGGGGAAATGAGGGTCAATTGGGACCAATGAGTCCCGATAAGGTGTGTATGTAACCAATAAGTTGTGTTTAGGTCCAATGATGGCCCAATAAGGTGTGTTTAGGAGCAATGAGGGTTAGTTGGGACCAATAAGTCCCAATAAGATGTGATTAATTATATTTTTTCTCATTATTCAGAAAATTTCACATGTGAACACATATGAAAAATAGCTATTTCACATGCGAAAGTGTCTACAATGAACCTCACACACTATATATATATATATGTGTGTGTGTGTGTGTGTGTTTGTGTGTGTGTGTCTGTGTGTGTGTTTGTCTGGTGTGTCTGTATTACTTGACATCTTTTTTTCACGTTAGGTATACAGATATATTAGGATACAATTATCATTAAATTTATTGCTTAATATTCAATTTTACATTTAAAGATCATTTTAAAGTTATGTTTAAAATACTATTATATCTATGTCTAGAATTAATTGAGTTTATATTAAATTCAATAATTAAATGTTGTCACGTCCTTATTTGGTGAGATGCTTTCACCCGGATCAATCATAATAATCCCTAAATTACTTCCCACAATTTTTCAAATTTCCCCAAAATTAATTGATCAGTTCCTATTCCCTCTCACCAAAATTTTATCACCAAAATGATTCATCACTCTTTTCATTCTTATCACTAAAAATTCCTCTATAATAATTCATCACACTATCATCTTTAGGAGGTCACTACCTAATTCCCATCAGTATTAATTTCACTGCCATCTTCAAGAGATCATTTGTTTCATCTCAATTATTTCATCTAATTAATTATTCCATCGCATTTATTTCATTCTCTATTTATTTCATTTCAGGATTCATCTAGCTTATTTAACAATGGATCATGAAGGTAAAGCATTGAAGGATCTTAATGACCATACATATAACATTGAAGGCGAATGCAATGATGATTACTCTTCACAAGAGTGTGAAGAAGATGAAATGGATAACAATGATGATCATTATTCAGAAGAGAGTGAAGAAGATGAAATGGATAACAATGATGCCGAAGTCGACAATGATAGCCAAGTCGACAATGATACCCAAGTCGACGACCTTCCTCCCCAAGCAAACAAGAGGGGGTTGACGCGATTGGTAAAGTGGCGTGCCAATTTTGAGAAAAATGGTGGGAAAAAATGGCCACTAACATTTGATGCGCTAGGAAGGATTGGCGGGGAACATAGACCAAAATTTTTGAGTTTTATGGGAGACATTGCAAGGTCAGAGGATGGATTGAGGTATCTACAATGGAGGAAGGTGCCAAAAGAGGACAACAACAAGATGTGGGCAGGGATTCAGGTTATGAAACGGATTAAACATTTTCTCATATTAAGTTTGTTAAGTTATTGAATTCCATATATGTGACTAAAACATCCTGTCATATGTTATCTTTTTTCAGCAATTATTCAAAATTGATGACTATCGAAGGGGTCCTATAATGGTACGACTTGGTGGGTTGCTAAGGAGTTTTAGAAGAAAGATGTTCGAGAAACACATTCGTCCCAACCTAGCATAACCCACCGTGCTTGAGAAAGTTCCAAAGATGTATCGCGCTATTGTGAAAAAAGAAGACTGGGACAGATTTGTAGCATATACAAAATCTGAAGAATTTAAGGTTTTTATTCAATTCAAATTGTGTTAATTAATGAGATTATATGTTATATATCCTACTGTTCTGTTGGAAAGACTGCGTCAAAGAGTGCAAAAGAGGTTCGAGCACAATATGTTTACGATCATACAATGGGACGGGGAGGATACGTCTATTTGAAAGGAAAACTGGTAATAAGCTAAGTGTGTTACACCCAGTCATGGTTAAAAACGTGCAATGTATGTTTCAAGTCTGATATATATTATTATTATAATACAAGGTACAAAACAAAGAAATTGTAGCTGATGATTCCCCCTCTCGAGCGTTTATGTGGAGGAAAGGAAGGGTAAATAAAGAGGGGGAATACAAAACGCCTATGGTGAAGGGCGTAGTAGATGATATAGTAAGTTTAATTGCTATATATATACCTAATTATTTACATGTTAAAAATTAACAGCACCTCACTACATTAACTAAATTAATTACTGCAGGCCGAGAATGAAACAAAAATAAATACGGGATCCGTGACCGTAGAACCGGGAACGGATGCCCTGACATTGGTCCTTGGCAAGGAAAGGGGTGGATACCTAAAAGGTATTGGGTATGGAGTGACTTCCCGTGGATATTGGCAGGGTGCTCCAAAAGGGCGATCAAAAGAACGGATCGAAAAACTTGAGGCGGAACTCAAAAATGAAAAACAGTTGCATGAGAAAAAGGATCAAGAGGTTGAGCACCTCACTGATATGGTTAAAGCGCAACATGAAAAAATTGTTAAGCTTAAGGCGTTTATGAATCGCATGATTCAAGATAAACAGGTTGATAAAGCGGTAAATTTTGTAATGGACAAATTATATATCTATACTATTTATTAAGCATATTAGAAAGAGAAAGTGAGAAGTGTTGAAAGTTTAAGACTATTGTTGAAAGTTTAAGATTTGTACAACCAAAAATGCATTGTGTATAATCCCTTAAAGCACAAGTGTTGAATGTCTTAAAAACTGCGAGTAAAACCCTAGCTATATAAACCTTTTTTTTTCATTTCGCCTGCCCTCTCCAAATCTTTGTAGAAACCCTACCGTCCTCCTCTCTGTTCCGACGAAAAAGCCATCTCCGGTGGGCCGACCATCAGCCGATGTGAAGATAGAAGGTGACCTGTTTCATTTCTTCTTCTTTGTTCTTCCTCTGCTTCAGATCATTGCTGATGAATAGGGATGACGCGTCTACCATTTACAAACCCTAACTACTCATACATCAGATCTGCGCCTCAAATCGAAGGTTTATTTTTAGACCCTCTTCTCTCTCTTTCGTTGGTTTCTAATTCACTTTTCTATGATTTCAAAAGTTCCAGATCTGATTTCACAAAAGACCATATCTGATTCCACAAAATACCAGATCTTCAATAGATATCGTGATTCCACTACTGTTCGAGTATGTTTATCATCTGATTCTAAGTAAGCAGCCAGATCGATGACGGTGGTGCTGGTGCTAGAGGAGTAGAGGCTTTAAATCGATGAAATCTAGGTAAAGATAACAGCTACGTTCATTTTAATTTTAGGGCTATGGCTGAGAAACTTCTTAATTTATGTTTTTGTGTTGTATTTGAGTGTGCAATGAGATGTATTTTGGTTGATGGTAGGATTCGGAGGTTGTAGACCTCGAACTCGGTTTTTATGTTTAATTTTTGTGTAAATCGAAGGTTACAGGTACAAGATGAACAAGTTTGGGTGTGAAAATATGGGGGTTTTGGGAAAACCGAAGGTTACAGGAATGAGAGGAACAAATTTTTGTTTGCTTTTTGTGTTTCATCTGTTTTTTTCTGACATTAACAAATTTATTATATCTGTATGCTTGGTTAAATAAACTGAATATGTGTTGTTTTTGTAACTGTAGTTGTAGAAAAGAAGCTTAGTGAAGAGGAGCAAAAACAAATTTGATTGGCCAAGCAGCACCAAAATGCAAGGGGAAAATTTCATGCTCTCTTGATGCTAAAACAACATTAGCTATTTGATATGATAATGAATATAAGGTACTTAGTGATTTGACAGTCACATTCAAGAATATGTTTTGTGTGCCAAATTTCATGCTCTCTTGATGCTAAAACAACATTAGCTATTTAATATGATAATGAATATAAGGTACTTAGTGATTTGACAGTCACATTCAAGTATATGTTTTGTGTGCCCTAATTTGAACAAGAAATCTTATAGGTAGGTTTAAATCTTCAATTTGAACAAAAATCAGCATGCTAAGCTGCCGTTTTTAGTTTTAGACTTCCAATTTGTATTTTGACGTTTTGAAAATTTTAATCAGGTCGTATTGTCAGGAATTGAAATGTAGCAGCTTCATGTAAAGTTTTCTTTATGCTGATTTAGAGGTGTACACATATTCTATGTTCTTATGTATGTATAGATTTCCAATTTGGTCATATTTTTAGAATGCTAATATGTTGTTTTTAGTTTCAATAAGAATCCAGTTTGATTAACTCTCTCATTTTAAAGTTCTTATTTTGGTTAACTCTCTCATTTGATCTAGATATTTAGATCATTTTGTAGGTTGGAAGACGTTTTTTATTACCGGTATGCAGGTATGGATCCATGGCCTGGTTTCAAAAGATTTCCGGTCTCCGCCCTGCGGTTCTATTTGGATGTTTTACATAAGTGACTTTAACAACCGCCAGGATGCTACATGCCACCACGGTACGGATTTGGGTTATTGTTCTTAGCTACAAGATAAATTTGCATAAATTGGCTTCAAATCGTTTTAATTTCTGCATTATTCTGATAAATCTGCCTTTTTTGGTTTGTGATCTCATGTTTTATGTTATCTGTTGTTATTTCAGGAGCTTTTTTTTCGTTTCTGTGCAGTTGCAACACCCTGGCTCGGTAATTTTTCGCTTTAATTTTAGGTTTGAATTTTGTTCTCCTTTAAAGTCTTTGTGTCATCCAAGGTTAGTTTTCTTCATGATTTCTTTACTTTTTGTTATTATATCTATACTATTTATTAAGCATATTAGAAAGAGAAAGTGAGAAGTGTTGAAAGTTTAAGACTATTGTTGAAAGTTTAAGATTTGTACAACCAAAAATGCATTGTGTACAATCCCTTAACGCACAAGTGTTGAATGTCTTAAAAACTGCGAGTAAAACCCTAGCTATATAAACCTTTTTTTTCTCATTTCGCCTGCCGTCTCCAAATCTTTGTAGAAACCCTACCGTCCTCCTCTCTGTTCCGACGAAAAAGCCATCTCCGGTGGGCCGACCATCAGCCGATGTGAAGATAGAAGGTGACCTGTTTCATTTCTTCTTCTTTGTTCTTCCTCTGCTTTAGATCATTGTTGATGAATAGGGATGACGCGTCTACCATTTACAAACCCTAACTACTCATACATTAGATCTGCGCCTCAAATCGACGGTTTATTTTTAGACCCTCTTCTCTCTCTTTCGCTGGTTTCTAATTCACTTTTCTATGATTTCAAAAGTTCCAGATCTGATTTCACAAAAGACCATATCTGATTCCACAAAATACCAGATCTTCAATAGATATCGTGATTCCACTACTGTTCGAGTATGTTTATCATCTGATTCTAAGTAAGCAGCCAGATCGATGACGGTGGTGCTGGTGCTAGAGGAGTAGAGGCTTTAAATCGATGAAATCTAGGTAAAGATAACAGCTACGTTCATTTTAATTTTAGGGCTATGGCTGAGAAACTTCTTAATTTATGTTTTTGTGTTGTATTTGAGTGTGCAATGAGATGTATTTTGGTTGATGGTAGGATTCGGAGGTTGTAGACCTCGAACTCGGTTTTTATGTTTAATTTTTGTGTAAATCGAAGGTTACAGGTACAAGATGAACAAGTTTGGGTGTGAAAATATGGGGGTTTTGGGAAAACCGAAGGTTACAGGAATGAGAGGAACAAATTTTTGTTTGCTTTTTGTGTTTCATCTGTTTTTTTTCTGACATTAACAAATTTATTATATCTGTATGCTTGGTTAAATAAATTGAATATGTGTTGTTTTTGTAACTGTAGTTGTAGAAAAGAAGCTTAGTGAAGAGGAGCAAAAACAAATTTGATTGGCCAAGCAGCACCAAAATGCAAGGGGAAAATTTCATGCTCTCTTGATGCTAAAACAACATTAGCTATTTGATATGATAATGAATATAAGGTACTTAGTGATTTGACAGTCACATTCAAGAATATGTTTTGTGTGCCAAATTTCATGCTCTCTTGATGCTAAAAAAACTTTAGCTATTTGATATGATCATGAATATAAGGTACTTAGTGATTTGACAGTCACATTCAAGTATATGTTTTGTGTGCCCTAATTTGAACAAGAAATCTTATATGTAGGTTTAAATCTTCAATTTGAACAAAAATCAGAATGCTAAGCTGCTGTTTTTAGTTTTAGACTTCCAATTTGTATTTTGACGTTTTGAAAATTTTAATCAGGTCGTATTGTCAGGAATTGAAATGTAGCAGCTTCATGTAAAGTTTTCTTTATGCTGATTTAGAGGTGTACACATATGCTATGTTCTTATGTATGTATAGATTTCCAATTTGGTCATATTTTTAGAATGCTAATATGTTGTTTTTAGTTTCAATAAGAATCCTTTTTGATTAACTCTCTCATTTTAAAGTTCTTATTTTGGTTAACTCTCTCATTTGATCTAGATATTTAGATCATTTTGTAGGTTGGAAGACGTTTTTTATTACCGGTATGCAGGTATGGATCCATGGCCTGGTTTCAAAAGATTTCCGGTCTCCACCCTGCGGTTCTATTTGGATGTTTTACATAAGTGACTTTAACAACCGCCAGGATGCTACTTGCCACCACGGTACGGATTTGGGTTATTGTTCTTAGCTACAAGATACATTTGCATAAATTGGCTTCAAATCGTTTTAATTTCTGCATTATTCTGATAAATCTGCCTTTTTTGGTTTGTGATCTCATGTTTTATGTTGTCTGTTGTTATTTCAGGAGCTTTTTTTTCGTTTCTGTGCAGTTGCAACTCCCTGGCTCGGTAATTTTTCGCTTTAATTTTAGGTTTGAATTTTGTTCTCCTTTAAAGTCTTTGTGTCACCCAAGGTTAGTTTCTTTCATGATTTCTTTACTTTTTGTTATTATATCTATACTATTTATTAAGCATATTAGAAAGAGAAAGTGAGAAGTGTTGAAAGTTTAAGACTATTGTTGAAAGTTTAAGATTTGTACAACCAAAAATGCATTGTGTACAATCCCTTAAAGCACAAGTGTTGAATGTCTTAAAAACTGCGAGTAAAACCCTAGCTATATAAACCTTTTTTTTCTCATTTCGCCTGTCGTCTCCAAATCTTTGTAGAAACCCTACCGTCCTCCTCTCTGTTCCGACGAAAAAGCCATCTCCGGTGGGCCGACCATCAGCCGATGTGAAGATAGAAGGTGACCTGTTTCATTTCTTCTTCTTTGTTCTTCCTCTGCTTCAGATCATTGCTGATGAATAGGGATGACGCGTCTACCATTTACAAACCCTAACTACTCATACATCAGATCTGCGCCTCAAATCGACGGTTTATTTTTAGACCCTCTTCTCTCTCTTTCGCTGGTTTCTAATTCACTTTTCTATGATTTCAAAAGTTCCAGATCTGATTTCACAAAAGACCAGATCTGATTCCACAAAATACCAGATCTTCAATAGATATCGTGATTCCACTACTGTTCGAGTATGTTTATCATCTGATTCTAAGTAAGCAGCCAGATCGATGACGGTGGTGCTGGTGCTAGAGGAGTAGAGGCTTTAAATCGATGAAATCTAGGTAAAGATAACAGCTACGTTCATTTTAATTTTAGGGCTATGGCTGAGAAACTTCTTAATTTATGTTTTTGTGTTGTATTTGAGTGTGCAATGAGATGTATTTTGGTTGATGGTAGGATTCGGAGGTTGTAGACCTCGAACTCGGTTTTTATGTTTAATTTTTGTGTAAATCGAAGGTTACAGGTACAAGATGAACAAGTTTGGGTGTGAAAATATGGGGGTTTTGGGAAAACCGAAGGTTACAGGAATGAGAGGAACAAATTTTTGTTTGCTTTTTGTGTTTCATCTGTTTTTTTTCTGACATTAACAAATTTATTATATCTGTATGCTTGGTTAAATAAACTGAATATGTGTTGTTTTTGTAACTGTAGTTGTAGAAAAGAAGCTTAGTGAAGAGGAGCAAAAACAAATTTGATTGGCCAAGCAGCACCAAAATGCAAGGGGAAAATTTCATGCTCTCTTGATGCTAAAACAACATTAGCTATTTGATATGATAATGAATATAAGGTACTTAGTGATTTGACAGTCACATTCAAGTATATGTTTTGTGTGCCAAATTTCATGCTCTCTTGATGCTAAAACAACATTAGCTATTTGATATGATAATGAATATAAGGTACTTAGTGATTTGACAGTCACATTCAAGTATATGTTTTGTGTGCCCTAATTTGAACAAGAAATCTTATATGTAGGTTTAAATCTTCAATTTGAACAAAAATCAGAATGCTAAGCTGCTGTTTTTAATTTTAGACTTCCAATTTGTATTTTGACGTTTTGAAAATTTTAATCAGGTCGTATTGTCAAGAATTGAAATGTAGCAGCTTCATGTAAAGTTTTCTTTATGCTGATTTAGAGGTGTACACATATTCTATGTTCTTATGTATGTATAGATTTCCAATTTGGTCATATTTTTAGAATGCTAATATGTTGTTTTTAGTTTCAATAAGAATCCAGTTTGATTAACTCTCTCATTTTAAAGTTCTTATTTTGGTTAACTCTCTCATTTGATCTAGATATTTAGATCATTTTGTAGGTTGGAAGACGTTTTTTTTATTACCGGTATGCAGGTATGTATCCATGGCCTGGTTTCAAAAGATTTTCGGTCTCCGCCCTGCGGTTCTATTTGGATGTTTTACATAAGTGACTTTAACAACCGCCAGGATGCTACTTGCCACCACGGTACGGATTTGGGTTATTGTTCTTAGCTACAAGATAAATTTGCATAAATTGGCTTCAAATCGTTTTAATTTCTGCATTATTCTGATAAATCTGCCTTTTTTGGTTTGTGATCTCATGTTTTATGTTGTCTGTTGTTATTTCAGGAGCTTTTTTTTCGTTTCTGTGCAGTTGCAACACCCTGGCTCGGTAATTTTTCGCTTTAATTTTAGGTTTGAATTTTGTTCTCCTTTAAAGTCTTTGTGTCATCCAAGGCTAGTTTCTTTCATGATTTCTTGACTTTTTGTTATTATATATATATATATATATATATATATATATATATATATCTTCTATTAAATTAGGTTTAATTGTTGTTGATTGTGAAGGTTTAGGCTGCCAAACATATCCCTGAAAGCATGAGGGTTAATGATCTTTTCCGTCCTCTCATAACTATATAAAATGTAAATCATATTTGACAACCTGCTATTAATAGCAACAAATTTTGTATTTGAATTGTCAATTGTGTAATTAACATCTTTATAATCTTGAGCAGTTAGGACAGGTGGAGATAATAGCTTTAACAATAAAAAGTCTGAATCGAACAGTGTCACAACCATTGATTTACAATAACATTTAATCTTGAGTAAATAGATATGCAGCTGTCAAGTCCATTCAAGACTAAAGAGACCAAGCTTCGGGTGGTAGCTATGACTTTACTTTGACACGGGTCTGTTTGAACAACTTTACCAATTCACATATCAAATTTTTTTTTTCTGATCGTAAATTGTTCTTTTGATTTTAACAGGTAGTTTAAGACACGACCGATGTAGAAATTTAAATGAATCTTATTGGTTTATCATACATCCTGTTATGATATATATATATATATATATCCATGTAGAAATTTAAATGAATCTCATAGGTACCGGTACGTTTAAGCTCCTTCCACCTTCTCCATTTTTGAAAACCTAGATCCACTGTGCGAACACTTCAGGCAGCCGTTTGAGAGTCGTCGCTGCTACTCCTCCATCTCGAACGATCGTTATTTCATTCTATTTTCTTCCTTTTTACAGATCTAACTCATTTATTGCTTTTTATTTACAGATCTGACCATCTGATGACATCCTCAAGGTCTCATGGTGACCTTAGTCGGCTGAGCCACCATCGCTGGTGAATGGTACTGTTCTAATCGATTATTGACATTTAAATGCTCTTCAACTTTCAAATACTTCATCTGTTATACTCTCAAATTGGTTCGATTTCGGTCTCGCTGAAAATTTTCTGTTAGTTTGTTTGTAATTTTGTGTTTTCAGGATGAATTTGTTTTCCTCAACATATGTTCATTTTAAGAATTTTTAGGGTTTATAGTTTTTGAATTTGCTTCCAGATGTCAAGGGTTGCAGGGCGAGTAGTGTGTTTTCTTTCTAGGTAGCAGGGTTGTTAGATGAGAGTTATCTCCTTTACGTCCACATTAGATTCATATGCATTGATTAATGCAAATACTTGGCATCATCGTGTGATGTTGTTTCAAGTTGGTCTTGATCTCACAGAATAGTTTTGGGCTTTTTTCTATTGAACACAAGATAGATATCTATGCTTTATTTTTTTGCAGTTTTTTTCCCACGGATTTTGCAATAGCTAATTGCTAAAAATGAACTGTTACATAGGGGGGGTCTGTTGTTGTCTCAGGAATCAAGTGGCTTGAGCACCGGAGCACAGTATCCACCATGAATCTTTGAAACTGGTCTGTTTTACATGGGTCAAAACCTGATGGGTTGAGTTATAGTTACTTATAATTTTTCTGTTGTACTTCATTTTTATTCACAGCTTCGGAACACATGTTATAAACAGGCTTATTTGAATATACTGTGAACACATTTTTATTCACAGTTTCCATTTGGTTCTGATTTGATTATATATTTTTATTACTTTGTAGGTCTAAGGTTGCTGCTTCTTTTAATATATTGTGTTCATTATCTTAAATTGCTTTCAGACTGAGGTCACGGGATCTGTTACAAGAGCGTGTTTTTCTGAACATCAGATGGTAACCTTGCCTTCCTAATTTTAGTGATAGTATTTTGGTCTTTTAATGTTTGTTGCAGCCTGTCAAAAAATATTTTCTTGCCGTTGTGATGCATTATGATCAAATAAGAAAGGTAACCTTACTACTTGATTTTGATTAAAATTAGTTGGAACTAGCAAATGAGACATCATGATATGGAAGCTAAGTAGCATGGAGAAGCTTGCTCACAGGAATTTCAAGATTTGGTATATGAGTGTCTTCACAATGCCTTTACAGTATTGCTTTCCATTTTGAATTTTTTTCTCACTTTTCCCTTCCTTTGTATAACTAATTATTTCATGAATTTTGCAGTTAGCTTTCACCGCTTCATATTTTTATAAATCAAGTATGCTTGATCATTAGTAGCTTATACAGGTCAAGGTCAGTGTATACAGGTGATGAACTCAACTTTCTTTTTTGGTTTCTAATTTTTGTGTTTAAAGCAAAGTCAAGTCTCACTTGATGAAGAATGGGTGTGATAACAAGGTTGAGAAATCAAGAGAGCAGTTGAAAGAATAGATGTGTAAATTGTATTGTGTATATCACCTAAGTTGTATTTAGGTGTGTTCCGTTTGACTTTTAGTTGTTTGTATTTGCAGGATGTTTTTTGGGTTGTTATTAATTGATTGATTGGTTTACGGTGGTCACAGAAGGATGAAGAAAAATACAATAGAAAATTCGTGAAGGCATATGATAGAGAAAGCAGTGCTTATTAATTATTTAATGGATATTAAAATTTTCAGAGTGTTTTTTTTTGTGAAGTGAAGGTGATTACTTGAAGGTTGCAACAGGTGGCTAAGAGAAGACAATAGAAGGCTGCACTTATTTGACTTTCAATGGTAAAAACACAGATTATCAAAGGGCTGTAGGATTTCAGAATCACAACATCTTAAAGATGCTATCTAATCTGCACATAATTTTTTTTAAAGGTATAATTTTCTGGAATTTGATTTTATATTTCAGTGTCCTTACAAAGCTTGATATTTATGGATCCATGAAGGCTGATGGTCAAACAGGATGATTCCATCATGTAGGCTATACAAACTGGAACCAAAAGAAGAGAAACAAGAGCTTGTTTACTATTTCAATCCAGCATGTTCACTGTTATAAACCAGCAAAAGCTTTAAAACAGGCACTTCTTTTCTATGCACATTTGGTATGTTTGTTGCTTCTTTCGAATTCTGTGTACAACTTTGCTATTTTATTTGTCTTGAACCCCGACATTCTGTTATTGCGGGTTCATATATTTATCTTAGGAACAAGATAGTGTACAAACATGAAAATGTTTTACAAATATCTACCCAGAGAGTTCGATTCATCCAGTTAGAAAATTGGAGAATTGAAATGAATGTCAAGCAATTTCATGACCAGAAGAAACATCTCATATACTGATGTTTGATATTATGTCATTGCAGATGTAGAAAACAAGTTTGGTTACATGTAAGTTTGTGCCCAGTAGGCTTTTTGAGTCATAACTTATGTTCTACTGCTTTGCTTTCTTATTGGATGTGCTTTCTTTAATGGTTAATAATGTGTCGAAGGTTTTTTACGTTGGCTATTTTTTATCTATAAATTTCAGGTCAAGTGAGGACGTGAGGTTAATGTCCAAGCATTCCATTCACCTTTAAGATCCTCAGATCTTAGCACAAAAGTTAATTTATTCTTTATTGCCAACATATTTTGGTACAGAGAAGGTTCTGTGGAGGAAATTATGATAGCTATAACTTCATTATGGTTACTTGATAATGAGAAAACAGTTCATTGATTTCCAGTCATTTAACTATGATTTTCTTGAATATTATATAGATTTATAATGCTTGGTGTAGTTCCCATCTGGGTCATTTTATAAATTCAGAATTTTTGAAAATTTATCTTAAATCCGTTCTGATCCAAGTGAAGATTTGAAGTGAGTGTAAGATAGGCAACCATAATAGAGATATTTAAGTACATGTCTTGTGTTTTTTATGTTACAGGGAGATGACATGTAGCATACTTTGAGACAGACTTGCAGCAACTTGGAATAAGTAGATTTGGAGTCTATTGCTGCATGTAGCTTAATAAGAAGCATTAATCCCTATAAATGCAGCCAAGACAAGAGTAGAACCATTAGGTGTTGGGATATTGAAGATGGGGAGTTTAGTTATCTATATTCAATTCTCAATGAATTATGATCATAGTAGATAAGAATTATAGAAATGACTTAGCAATCCGTATGTATGGATCAGTTTTGTAACATGATGCATGGAAGTCCACTATAATCTAACTGACTGATATATGCTGATTCTTGGTGTTTTTGTTAAATAATGGATTCTAAGATGTTAACCTACCATTGAATGCTCTCTATTGTTCGCTAATATTTCTATGGATATGAAATTGTGTCTTTAGTTATTTAGTTATTATTATGTAAAGGATTTTTATTGTTTATATGCATATATATTTTGCAGCATGATTATAAAAATTCACATTTGTTATTCCCCAATACCATTTTTATAATGAAATTTGGCAACACCGTAATTATTATTATTCTGATTTTTTAATTTTGTTGTTTTTAAAATATGATGTTTAAAATGTGTGATTAATACTATACAAGTTTTTTTTATTACACAAGTACCATTCACCAAAGCTAATTTAAGATTTATTTATTTATTTTTTAATTTTGCAATATGAACTAAAAATATGTTGTGATGTCTTTAAACTTTTTGATGTAAATGGTTTCATTTTTCTTTTTTTATTTAACAAAAATCCGAGTACAACGTTATGACGTTTGTTTCCATAAAAGTCTTATTCTAACCTGTCGCAAAAAATATCATAAAATGTTTTGATATAACCAATGTAATAGCCTTAACAATGTTTTTTCGGTAGCTCCTCATTGAGGAAATTGAGGTGAAACCTCATTCTATGTCTGATGAAGAGTGATGGGCAAACTTTAGTTGTTGTCGTCCCCGAACGCGCATGTACTGCCTTATTAGTTGTTTTCGCGTCGCATCGGGCTAAGAGTAATGAATATCACGTTGTAAATTGTCGTGCCGTCATAACGCGCCAACAAATGATGAATAACGCAGTATAAATTGTCGCCGCCGCCATAACAAGCGAACAGAAGACGAATACCGCGTTGTGGTTTGTTGTGCCGCTACAACGCGCGAACAGAAGAAGAATAACACGCTATACACTGTTGCCGCCGCAACGCGCGGGCACACGGCTAGTATATATATATATATATATATATATCTTCTATTAAATTAGGTTTAATTGTTGTTGATTGTGAAGGTTTAGGCTGCCAAACATATCCCTGAAAGCATGAGGGTTAATGATCTTTTCCGGCCTCTCATAACTATATAAAATGTAAATCATATTTGACAACCTGTGATTAATAGCAACAAATTTTGTATTTGAATTGTCAATTGTGTAATTAACATCTTTATAATCTTGAGCAGTTAGGACAGGTGGAGATAATAGCTTTAACAATAAAAAGTCTGAATCGAACAGTGTCACAACCATTGATTTACAATAACATTTAATCTTGAGTAAATAGATATGCAGCTGTCAAGTCCATTCAAGACTAAAGAGACCAAGCTTCGGGTGGTAGCTATGACTTCTCTTTGACACGGGTCTGTTTGAACATCTTTACCAATTCACATATCAAATTTTTTTTTTCTGATCGTAAATTGTTCTTTTGATTTTAACAGGTAGTTTAAGACACGACCGATGTAGAAATTTAAATGAATCTTATTGGTTTATCATACATCCTGTTATGAGATATATATATATATATATCCATGTAGAAATTTAAATGAATCTCATAGGTAACGGTACGTTTAAGCTCCTTCCACCTTCTCCATTTTTGAAAACCTAGATCCACTGTGCGAACACTTCAGGCAGCCGTTTGAGAGTCGTCGCTGCTACTCCTCCATCTCGAACGATCGTTATTTCATTCTATTTTCTTCCTTTTTACAGATCTAACTCATTTATTGCTTTTTATTTACAGATCTGACCATCTGATGACATCCTCAAGGTCTCATGGTGACCTTAGTCGGCTGAGCCACCATCGCTGGTGAATGGTACTGTTCTAATCGATTATTGACATTTAAATGCTTTTCAACTTTCAAATTCTTCATCTGTTATACTCTCAAATTGGTTCGATTTCGGTCTCGCTGAAAATTTTCTGTTCGTTTGTTTGTAATTTTGTGTTTTCAGGATGAATTTGTTTTCCTCAACATATGTTCATTTTAAGAATTTTTAGGGTTTACAGTTTTTGAATTTGCTTCCAGATGTCAAGGGTTGCAGGGCGAGTAGTGTGTTTTCTTTCTAGGTAGCAGGGTTGTTAGATGAGAGTTATCTCCTTTACGTCCACATTAGATTCATATGCATTGATTAATGCAAATACTTGGCATCATCGTGTGATGTTGTTTCAAGTTGGTCTTGATCTCACAGAATAGTTTTGGGCTTTTTTCTATTGAACACAAGATAGATATCTATGCTTTATTTTTTTGCAGTTTTTTTCCCACGGATTTTGCAATAGCTAATTGCTAAAAATGAACTGTTACATAGGGGGGTCTGTTGTTGTCTCAGGAATCAAGTGGCTTGAGCACCGGAGCACAGTATCCACCATGAATCTTTGAAACTGGTCTGTTTTACATGGGTCAAAACCTGATGGGTTGAGTTATAGTTACTTATAATTTTTCTGTTGTACTTCATTTTTATTCACAGCTTCGGAACACATGTTATAAACAGGCTTATTTGAATATACTGTGAACACATTTTTATTCACAGTTTCCATTTGGTTCTGATTTGATTATATATTTTTATTACTTTGTAGGTCTAAGGTTGCTGCTTCTTTTAATATATTGTGTTCATTATCTTAAATTGCTTTCAGACTGAGGTCATGGGATCTGTTACAAGAGCGTGTTTTTCTGAACATCAGATGGTAACCTTGCCTTCCTAATTTTAGTGATAGTATTTTGGTCTTTTAATGTTTGTTGCAGCCTGTCAAAAAATATTTTCTTGCCGTTGTGATGCATTATGATCAAATAAGAAAGGTAACCTTACTACTTGATTTTGATTAAAATTAGTTGGAACTAGCAAATGAGACATCATGATATGGAAGCTAAGTAGCATGGAGAAGCTTGCTCACAGGAATTTCAAGATTTGGTATATGAGTGTCTTCACAATGCCTTTACAGTATTGCTTTCCATTTTGAATTTTTTTCTCACTTTTCCCTTCCTTTGTATAACTAATTATTTCATGAATTTTGCAGTTAGCTTTCACCGCTTCATATTTTTATAAATCAAGTATGCTTGATCATTAGTAGCTTATACAGGTCAAGGTCAGTGTATACAGGTGATGAACTCAACTTTCTTTTTTGGTTTCTAATTTTTGTGTTTAAAGCAAAGTCAAGTCTCACTTGATGAAGAATGGGTGTGATAACAAGGTTGAGAAATCAAGAGAGCAGTTGAAAGAATAGATGTGTAAATTGTATTGTGTATATCACCTAAGTTGTATTTAGGTGTGTTCCGTTTGACTTTTAGTTGTTTGTATTTGCAGGATGTTTTTTGGGTTGTTATTAATTGATTGATTGGTTTACGGTGGTCACAGAAGGATGAAGAAAAATACAATAGAAAATTCGTGAAGGCATATGATAGAGAAAGCAGTGCTTATTAATTATTTAATGGATATTAAAATTTTCAGAGTGTTTTTTTTTGTGAAGTGAAGGTGATTACTTGAAGGTTGCAACAGGTGGCTAAGAGAAGACAATAGAAGGCTGCACTTATTTGACTTTCAATGGTAAAAACACAGATTATCAAAGGGCTGTAGGATTTCAGAATCACAACATCTTAAAGATGCTATCTAATCTGCACATAATTTTTTTAAAGGTATAATTTTCTGGAATTTGATTTTATATTTCAGTGTCCTTACAAAGCTTGATATTTATGGATCCATGAAGGCTGATGGTCAAACAGGATGATTCCATCATGTAGGCTATACAAACTGGAACCAAAAGAAGAGAAACAAGAGCTTGTTTACTATTTCAACCCAGCATGTTCACTGTTATAAACCAGCAAAAGCTTTAAAACAGGCACTTCTTTTCTATGCACATTTGGTATGTTTGTTGCTTCTTTCGAATTCTGTGTACAACTTTGCTATTTTATTTGTCTTGAACCCCGACATTCTGTTATTGCGGGTTCATATATTTATCTTAGGAACAAGATAGTGTACAAACATGAAAATGTTTTACAAATATCTACCCAGAGAGTTCGATTCATCCAGTTAGAAAATTAGAGAATTGAAATGAATGTCAAGCAATTTCATGACCAGAAGAAACATCTCATATACTGATGTTTGATATTATGTCATTGCAGATGTAGAAAACAAGTTTGGTTATATGTAAGTTTGTGCCCAGTAGGCTTTTTGAGTCATAACTTATGTTCTACTGCTTTGCTTTCTTATTGGATGTGCTTTCTTTAATGGTTAATAATGTGTCGTAGGTTTTTTACGTTGGCTATTTTTTATCTATAAATTTCAGGTCAAGTGAGGACGTGAGGTTAATGTCCAAGCATTCCATTCACCTTTAAGATCCTCAGATCTTAGCACAAAAGTTAATTTATTCTTTATTGCCAACATATTTTGGTACAGAGAAGGTTCTGTGGAGGAAATTATGATAGCTATAACTTCATTATGGTTACTTGATAATGAGAAAACAGTTCATTGATTTCCAGTCATTTAACTATGATTTTCTTGAATATTATATAGATTTATAATGCTTGGTGTAATTCCCATCTGGGTCATTTTATAAATTCAGAATTTTTGAAAATTTATCTTAAATCCGTTCTGATCCAAGTGAAGATTTGAAGTGAGTGTAAGATAGGCAACCATAATAGAGATATTTAAGTACATGTCTTGTGTTTTTTATGTTACAGGGAGATGACATGTAGCATACTTTGAGACAGACTTGCAGCAACTTGGAATAAGTAGATTTGGAGTCTATTGCTGCATGTAGCTTAATATGAAGCATTAATCCCTATAAATGTAGCCAAGACAAGAGTAGAACCATTAGGTGTTGGGATATTGAAGATGGGGAGTTTAGTTATCTATATTCAATTCTCAATGAATTATGATTATAGTAGATAAGAATTATAGAAATGACTTAGCAATCCGTATGTATGGATCAGTTTTGTAACATGATGCATGGAAGTCCACTATAATCTAACTGACTGATATATGCTGATTCTTGGTGTTTTTGTTAAATAATGGATTCTAAGATGTTAACCTACCATTGAATGCTCTCTATTGTTCGCTAATATTTCTATGGATATGAAATTGTGTCTTTAGTTATTTAGTTATTATTATGTAAAGGTTTTTTTTGTTGTTTATATGCATATATATTTTGCAGCATGATTATAAAAATTCACATTTGTTATTCCCGAATACCATTTTTATAATGAAATTTGGCAACACCGTAATTATTATTATTCTGATTTTTTAATTTTGTTGTTTTTAAAATATGATGTTTAAAATGTGTGATTAATAATATACAAGTTTTTTTTATTACGCAAGTACCATTCACCAAAGCTAATTTAAGATTTATTTATTTATTTTTTAATTTTGCAATATGAACTAAAAATATGTTGTGATGTCTTTAAACTTTTTGATGTAAATGGTTTCATTTTTCTTTTTTTATTTAATAAAAATCCGAGTACAACGTTATGACGTTTGTTTCCATAAAAGTCTTATTCTAACCTGTCGCAAAAAATATCATAAAACGTTTTGATATAACCAATGTAATAGCCTTAACAATGTTTTTTCGGTAGCTCCTCATTGAGGAAATTGAGGTGAAACCTCATTCTATGTCTGATGAAGAGTGGTGGGCAAACTTTAGTTGTTGTCGTCCCCGAACGCGCATGTACTGCCTTATTAGTTGTTTGCGTGTCGCATCGGGCTAAGAGTAACAAATATCACGTTGTAAATTGTCGTGCCGTCATAACGCGCCAACAAATGATGAATAATGCAGTATAAATTGTCGCCGCCGCCATAACAAGCGAACAGAAGACGAATACCGCGTTGTGGTTTGTTGTGCCCCTGCAACGCGCGAACAGAAGAAGAATAACACGCTATACACTGTTGCCGCCGCAACGCGCAGGCACACGGCTAGTATATACATATAT
>JBCNJP010000012.1:74618868-74634524 GCA_039602395.1 Deinandra increscens subsp. villosa | reverse complement strand
CGGGATTTATTAATTTGTTTATATGCGTTAGGTGCTACGCATCAAATATCCCCACACTTAAAACTTTGCTTCCCCTCAAGCAAAAATCTCATGCAACACTTCCATAAGCCAATCGAAAACGCAACGTCCACCCAACCCAATGCAACTACTGAAGCCCACATGCATTGCTAATTCTCAAGATTTACACTTTCAAAAGATTTACAATCCAACAAGAAATTATGATAAATATTAGAAAAAAAAAACATAGGAATGCCTACTAGATCACACACATCAAGGTTCAATCAAACAAGCATCATACCCCTCATAGATCACTCAACTCGGTGAAATTTAGTGGATAGATGATTAAAAAGATCATCGATTTAAGTGGATCACTCAAGGCCAAACAATAACTTCATTGTCATAAGCTTGTATCGAAATCACATCTCTAGCAAACAACATAAAACCGGACATAAATCAAGAGGACTTTATTAAGGGTTATAGTGTTAGGCTAGGGTTTGGGCATGGAATGGGAATGTGAAAATGACTAAGTGTTTAGAAATCCGGAAAAGTCCATAAAGAAACTAAAAAAAACTATTTACATAAATAACTCGAAGTCAGGTAATTTTGATCCGAACACACAAACTAAAACTCTATTTTTTCAGTTTTGCCTTAGGTCTATGACCTCCAATAATGAGCTAGAATTTTCTGCATTTTTTTTCTTTTTTATTCCTTTTTTTTAAGTATGAGTTGATGAAACAAACCAAAATATATACACAAAAATCCTAAACTAATCCGGATTCTTCACACAAGGTTGTAAGAACAAAATAACGGCTAACTAAAAGGCTAAATGGGTCAAAAAGTGGGAAAAACAAACGAGAAGGAAAAAGACTCAAACGGGCTTTCTAATGGGATAATGTTAAGGGTAGGAAAAAATGATAAGATCAAAGAAAAAGGCTAAATCAAAGGGGTTTAGTCCTAGTGCCTCTATCATTTCTATACCCAATTTTACTTCATGATCTCAACGCGTATAAACAACACAAGTTCTAAAATGAAAGAGCATGATGGCATAACACTCAACAAACGAAAGTGAGAACAATCATGTAATAAATAATGTAATTTAAGGCTCAAATAACTCACGAAAACGGATGGAAAAGGGCTACCGATATGGTGCAAGCAATCTATCCCCTATCCGATAGTTTCACTAAGTAAAGCATCCCATTTACTGATTTTATTTGAAAACACTTGATTGGAAATACTTTTTCAAGATACTCAAAGAAAATGTTTTGACTAGAGACAAGTATCGTATACAGAGGCGAGCAAAACGTCACGAATTACATCAATGGACCCACTTCCATGTGCAATAAGATGGGCAAAAATCTGAATTTCAACTAAAAATAGGGGGATATGATAAGAAAATTTGAAGTTTTTCACAATTTTAAGCAATTTCAGTTCAATTAACCCCATCCCCACACTTGATTCGTACATTGTCCCTAATGTACGATAAAACAGACAAAACAAAGGGGAAAAGGGAACCGAAACACTCCCCTATCACTGTCGTGTGCCAGTGTCCGGATGCTGAAATATGAAACGAAACAGCTCTTGACTAAACAGGTGCCAGAGCTGAATCCACAATTGCCAAAAATCCTCCATAATCAAAGTATGCATCATGAAACAGCTCTCGAACATGTGCCAGAACTGTCTGGGCAAGACAAACTATCATCTAAACACAACACACAATCAAATCAATCACAAATATATATCAATGAAGATCAAATGTCTCGAATTGTGTGTCAACAATATGAATAGATCAATGAACATACAACACAACTCGGATAATCACTAAACATGTGAATCAAAGTAGCTGTCCGGCGGTGAATCTAGAAGAAAACATAACCCAAAATGAAACAGAAGCGACCGGGTTGCAAAATTTGGCACTTTTTAAATATTTTGATAAGAAAATTGAGCTTTTGGACAAGTGATCAAATGCGAGTCGTTTGTTGTGAATTATGAAGTGGACGACCGACATTCAACCAAAAGTAAACAGATTCTACAACACAAACATGTGAACCGCCTAAAATGGAGATTGAGTACCAAACGATTCGCAATGTGTGCACCGGAAGACCTATTATGCCAATTTGCAATTAATTAGTCAGCAACACCAACCAACATAAAATACCAACTAGAAAGAAAAGTAACAATTGATCAAAATAAACAGTTTGTTTATCATTTATGAAGTGAATGGTCCATTTTGACCAAAAGTCAACAAGACCGAAAAAACCCCCGATACAGACCGTTAATTGTCATTTATGAAGTGACGTTCTCGTATCATCCAAACCTGATCTAAATCATGAAAGGACATCTGCGAACCGTGAAAATGGAGATTGAGTATCCAACGGTCCGTAGACTGTACGATACCTACAACCTCGTGGAGCATAGCCCAAATGATGAGTAATACAATGTCTAATCGTGGCATGCTTCCAAAACCTGCAAAACTTGAAAGAAATCATAAAACTGAACAAAAAAAAAATGCAACTATTTTAAACAAACTACCTAAAAGCCAATTAAACTACTAAAATATCAAACAGAGCATGAAACAAGCAAAATAACTAAACAAGTACTCGGGTTGACTCCCGAAAGCGCTGAATTATTTACGAGTCGTCAGCCAGACTCAAACCCGCGGTTAAGTCAACCGGGGTCATGGATGTGACCTCCCTCGCTGCCGAATATGCTCGCATCCGACCCATCCACGCGCCACTCTTCAAACAAGGGCTCGACTCCCTTATGTCGATCTCGCAGGTACATCGCATACACGTCGGCCACCCACGACCTATCACTCACTGAAGCCTTCGCCTTCTTACCAGGTGGTTTTTCTTCAATCTAACGCCTGCTTCATCCCCACACTTCTTCTTTTGCGGGGCCAGTAATGATTTAGTCGACTTGATAATAACTGAAGGTGGGTCGGGTGGGTGATCTTTAATTCCAATATGATGAATGACGACCTGGTGATGATGTTTCTCATGCTGTGAAGATCTAGTGACACTGGACGTCACCGACTCATCCCCAACTCTCAAGGTCAATGTACCACTCCTCATGTCCACCAATGCGCCAGCTGTAGTTAAGAAAGGTCTCCCCAAAATGAACGGCACATTGGTGTCGTCAATCATATCCAAGATAACAAAATCCACAGGAAACACAAATTTTTCAATCTTAACCAACACATTTTCTATCATCCCGCGTTGATATTTCACGGATCTATCGGCAAACTAAATGCTCATGTGAGTAGGCTTCGAATCACCTAGTTCTAGCTGTTTAAATAAGAATACGATATCAAGTTAATGCTAGCACCTAGGTCTGCAAGAGCATTCCTAATAGACGATTTTCCCATGGTACACGAGATAGTGAAACTCCCACGATCGCTCAGCTTATGTGGCAGTTTGTTTTAGATAACGGATGAACATCCTCACTGAGCATGACATGTGAAACATTTTCAATTTTCTTCTTTTGGCTCAACATATTATTTAGAAAACTTATGTAATTATGCGACTTTTGAAGTGTCTCAACGAAAGGAATGTTGATGTGCAATTGCTTCAACATGTCTGTGAATTTCCCCTGCCGCTCTTCCCTAAGCTGGTCCCTAAGTCTCTCTGGATACGGAATACGAGGGATGTATGATGGGGGAATATATTTCTCCACTACTGGTTCCTGAGGTCGTGATGTACTTGTTGGGCTTAGCCTCGGTTGCACCTGCCCAGGAACCTCTAACTCAATCTTAAACTCCTCATCGGTATCATCAGAATCTGGTATAACAGTGGTAGCCGAGTCCGGATATGCAGTGGTGTTGTCATACAGGTAAAAGATTGCCTTCACGTATGCTTAGGATATGTCTGTGTGTTTGCTGGCAATCCTCCCGGTTTTCTCTCAGAAAATGATTTGGAAAGTTGACCCATGGCCCTCTCCATATGTTGCATATGAGCTCCCAGGTTTCCTATCTCTCTAACCACCATAGCGATGTCCTCCTCGTTTTTAACTAACCGAGGATTAGTCTTCTGCACCACTTTATCATTTTTCTACAAGAACTGAGCCATCATATCCGTTAGACTTTTCATCCTGTTATCCTCAATCGGGATCTGTCTACTAATCTCGGGGTTATAGTAACCCTGCTTCCTTGGTGGCGGTATCTGCTGAAATCCTTCGGGATTAGAACTTTTAGGCCTCCACCCCGGATTGTAATTATACGCTTTGTTGGGTGGTGGGCGGGCCTGGCCGGACATGAAATCAAACTGCTCATGGAAATTGGTGCTACCCCCGATAGGACAACGTGTAATGTCGTGGGGTCCTAAGCATAGCTCGTAGTACTTCACATGCTGCTCCATCACTTGCATTTTGGCTATTTTCTTCGATAACGCCTCGACCTTCATGGATAGAGCTGTAATAGGGTTAACATGGAGGACTCCTCTCTGTTGGTTCGGCTTACTTTGCGTGCTCGACCACTGATAATCGTTTAAAGAAACTCCTCAAGTAACTCTTGCGCCTCCTCGGGCGTTTTACTGCTTAATGTCCCACCAGCTGACGTGTCGACCGTATGTCGTATGAGTGGATGTAAACCACTGTAGAAAATATGTATCTGCTGGTGTAGCTCAATCCCATGTGATGGACATTTTCTCAACAACTCTCTAAATCGCTCCCACGTCTCGTATAAACTCTCTGTGTCGTCCTGAAGGAAGGTATATATTTTGTTTCTGAACATCGCAACCATCGATGGAGGGAAATACTTTGAGATAAATTTTTGTGTCAAAATAGCCCATGACGTGATAGAACCAGACGGGGGAGACTGAGGCCACGCCTTCACTGTTCCGCGAAGGAAAAATGTCGCAACTGGATTGCCTCTGCGGGGACCCCCTTAAGTTTGAAAGTGTCGCAAATTTCAAGGAAGTTCGCAATGTGGGTCATCGGGTCATCGTTAGGTAACCCATCAAACTGAACATAGTTCATAATCATAGTGATGACCTGAGGCTGAATCTGGAAGTTATTCACATCCACCGGCGGACGGATAACACTCTGTAACGTCCCGTCGATGTTTAGACGGGCGTAATCTGCAAGTGTGCTCCTCTGATCTGCAGGTACGGCCATCGAAACTGGTAATGCGCCCTCCACGTGTTGAAGGTGATGGAAAACTCTTTCTGACTCAGATAATGGTGAAAATCGACCCCGGCGGCGACTTATGCGCATAAATAAACAAAATGCGATAGAAACGACGAAACAAAAAACGAAAAGAAGCTATCCTAAAAGTCTAACTAACACGAAAAGGAAACACATAAATAGAAAAACAAACTAACAACTAAAATACGCAAAGAAAACAGGTAAACAAATAAAACAAACAGTGGTTAAACTATTAGCTCGGATATTTCTTGGAATCAGACGCATCCCCGGCAACGGCGCCAAAAACTTGATACGTAAATTTGTATCTATGAAAATGTGGTCAAGTTTTAAATGGTTAATACCAAGTGACCAAACTACACACCAGAGCAGTGAACCCGTCGTATGAAGTACAGTGTTGGTAAGAACCGGATATCAATCCGTGGGCGCGTGTGGAGTCTCCCGATACTGGATCTTTGCTAATATATAATCGATGATAATTGATGAATAACTAATTGTGAAAACAAGCTGGAAAGAAGCTAAGTAAACTAAATAGACAACTAACGAAAACTAACTATGGAAATTCAATAAGAGAAAGATATCACTCGGATAAGAATCCTCCAAGCCTAATTTGACCCTTAATCTGACTAATCAATATGACAACTATCCACCTAGTGATAGACTATAGACACATATCCATTACCAAGGTGATGCTGAAATAAAGTCCAGAAAGCAAACTGAATGAATATGCCTAATTGCCTAGTCGCTTCTGTCAAATCGGACTAAACACACATAAAATAAGAAACCACACCAGAAAGGTCTTCCTAAATGGGCCCTAAATTATGCAATAACTCTGAATCGAAACACCTAGAGCCTAGGCAATGCTAAACACGAATAGGAAAGTCAAAATCTTATTGTCACAAGCATTTCAACTAACCAAACAATGCCTAGCAACCACCTAGTGCGCAAAACAAATCAGTCGACTCAATTTCACACAAATAGACATAAGATCAGCCCAAATTAGCATCATATAATCATATAGAAGTTCTCCTAAGCATACATTAACCAAAAACTTAAAAGGTCAAATATTAATAATGAGCAATTCAACAAATTGGTTGGAGTTCCCCAACCTAAATCAAATTCCCCACATCACATGATACTAACAGAAGCTAATCAAGCATACATGATAACTCCAAGCATCCAAAACAGAATCAAAAGGCATAATCATCAAATCATATTGAAAAGTCAAATTGAAAAGTCAAACTAAGCCATAAATCATCCAAATCCAAGTGATAAATGAGAATTCACCCATTAAACATGATAAGAACATATAAAAATCTAATCTTGGATACAACCATGGTGAAAAACAAGACTAAAAAGAACAAGAATAAAGAACCTAATTGAAGATCCAAACCGAAAGTGTTGAAAATCTCCAAATTTTGGTCCAAAAGCATCAGATTGAATAATTGGATGTGGAATTTGATTATGCTCTTCGCTTCCAAACACCTTCTTGAAATTCTCATCTTTGCACAAGTAACTTGTGAAAGAATGTGAATTCTTCAAATTGTTCAATTGCCTTTTAAGATCCAACACTACAACATTCAAATCATAGATTTTCTTTTGAGCTTCACCCAATGCTTTTTCAGAATTAATCAATTGCTCCGAAACTCTATTAGACAAAAACTTTTCCTGTCTCATTTGATCATGGGCATCATACACTTCTTGAGTAATTTTTTTCACTCGGCCCTCATGAATCTCAATATTTCTTTTCAACAATTTGTTTTCTTTGATGTGTAAATTTGTATTTATGAAAATGTGGTCAAGTTTTAAATGGTTAATACCAAGTGACCAAACTACACACCAGGGCAGTGAACCCGTCGTATGCAGTACAGTGTTGGTAAGAACCAGATATCAATCTGTGGTCGCGTGTTGAGTCTCCCGATACTGGTTCTTTGCTAATATTTAACCGATGATAATTGATGAATAACTAATTGTGAAAACAAGCTGGAAAGAAGCAAAGTAAACTAAACAGACAACTAACAAAAAGTAACTATGGAAATTCAATAAGAGAAAGATATCGAATCCACTAAGCCTAATTTGACCCTTAATCTGACTAATCAATATGATAACTATCCACCTAGTGATGATAACCAATGCAACTAAGACTATAGACACATCTTCATAACCAAGGTGATGCTGAAATAAAGTCCAGATAGCAAACTGAATGAATATGCCTAATTGCCTAGTCATTTCAGTCAAAGCGGACTAAACACACATAAAATAGGAAACCACACCAGAAAGGTCTTCCTAAATGGGCCCTAAATTATGCAATGACTATGAATCGAAACACCTAGAGCCTAGGCAATGCTAAACACGAATAGGAAAGTCAAAATCTTATGGTCACAAGCATTTTAACTAACCAAACAATGCCTAGAAACCACCTAGTGCGCAAAACGAATCGGTCAACTCAATTTCACGCAAATAGACACAAGATCAGCCCCAAATTAGCATCATATAATCATATAGAAGTTTTCCTAAGCATGCATTAACCAAAAACTTAAAAAGTCAAAGATTAATAATGAGCAATTCAACAAATTGGTTGGAGTTCCCCAACCTAAATCAAATTCTCCACATCACATGATACTAACAGAAGCTAATCAAGCATACATGACAACTCCAAGCATCCAAAACAGAATCAAAAGGCATAATCATCAAATCATATTGAAAAGTCAAATTGAAAAGTCAAACTAAGCCTAAAATCATCCAAATCCAAGTGATAAATGAGAAATCACCCATTAAACATGATACGAACAGATAAAAATCTAATCTTGGATATAACCATGGTGAAAAACAAGACTTAAAAGAAAAGAATAAAGAACTTAATTGAAGATCCAAACCGAAAGTGTTGAAAATATCCAAACTTTGGTCCAAAAAGCTCCAATCTTGACTCTTTAATCTTCCTCTATCATTCCAGATCTTGTTAGGGGGTTTTTAGGGTTTTCTAGTGGTGAAAAAAAATGCAAAAAACGGCAACTGAAATGCTTTAAATATGGGGATTTTTGGTCTGAAAAATGAACAGGTCGCTGGGCTCGCTGGGCATGGGCTGCGTATTGCAGAAGATAAATGAATTGCAAACTGGACTTAAACATAATTCAGTTCCTGGCCTAGTGGTGAAGCATCTCGCTGTAGATGTAGAGGTCACATGTTCGATTCCTGTGACCTCCTAATTTTTTAATAAAAGCGCTGTGTAGGCTGGGATTCTGCTGGTGGGCTGTGCAGGACTGGGCCGGGGCTGTTGGGCCAGCGCTGGCTGCACTTGTTTTATTTATTATTTTTTTCTTTTTCTTTCAAACTCCACAACTTTTGCTACAGAGTTCCGAATCCGCTCCCGTAAATTGCGTTTTTCTTCTAAATTCATCGCGAACCATCCAACCACCTAAAATTCAACAAATAAACACATCAATAAATATCACATTTTAATAATCTCAAGTAAAAACCCAATTTAAATGTGAAAATTATATATTTCTCAAATACTAACCTAAATCATATTTTTCACAAATAATGCAATTAAACTCCAAATTAAATATTAAAAAAAAAAACTCAATTAAATGCTGGATTTATTAATTTATTTATATGTATTAAGTGCTAGACATCATTCTTCTTTCAAACTAATGACTTTGTCTTGTAAGTCAAATTGAACTAATTGATATTGGTTTTCGGCAGCAGTAACTTCATCAAACTCTTTCTTAAGTTTATCTTAAAATTGCTTCGGAGATTCGACTTTGGCAGTGGATTTCTGAAATAAAGCATCAAAATCACCAATGACAGCTTTTGCTTCACTCTCCATCCCACTTCTCAACACTCACTTTTCACCAACTCTTCATTCTCAGTTTGCAACTTCAAAATATGTTCTTTATCTGTACTGACTAGCTCATCCAATTTTGTCTGAAGCTCTACAAACTCTTCCATCAAAACATTCTTGTCCTTGACTAATTTCTCATTTATCTTTAGAATCTCATCAGAATCTTCAAACTTCTTTTTGAAACTTTCTAATTCTTATTCCTTCTTTGTCCTTTCAACCATTAACCCTTCTTTTTCTTAAGCCAATTCTCGATTTTTTCTATCCTTTTGAGCACAAAATTCACAAGTTGACTCATAACTATTATCTTCAGAATCATTTGCTTTAGATTTACTGGTCTCAGATGCATACCCACTCGATTCAACCTCAATATTTTCCATCAATCCATAATTTTCTGGAGAGTGAACTAAAAATGCAGATTCATCCGGAAAATCTTTAGACCAATCATAACCTTCATCAGTTAGAGATATCATAGTTTTAGCTTATTTATTTTGAACATTCTTATCAGAATTACCCTTGTCAGATGACGATTGAGGAGAATCCCGAACAAAATGTCCATATTTGTCACATTTGAAACATTTAATCGTTCGTTTATCCAAACCAAGCTTTCCTCCTTGAAGAATAGATATCTTGCCATGTTTCTTCATGAATCTCCTTCCTATCTCCACTACCATAGCAAACCGCCATTCCAGATCGAGTTTATTCAATTGATCTTCATCCAACTGATCTAAATCGTCTCCAAACAATATAGATTGACCAATTTGAATAAAAACTGATCCAAACAAAGATGATATGAAAGTAGATAACAAAGCAGCTAGATCTTCGGTTTCTTGAGCAGGAGTAGACTTAGTTGATGATCTATTAGGAATCGTAAAACTGCAACCTGAAAAATAACCAGGATTTTGGACTTTCCAGAAAGAAAAGCTGTTGTTGGTGGATTACTGCTTGAAATAGAATGTGATTTTGCTTTAGCATGCACGGTAGCAGAATTTGCTCCGAAATACAATTTAGGATTTTGAATCGAGGGAGATGCTGACTTCTTTACCATCAATTCCATTTCCCAAGCTTGTAACTTGCTAGTTAATTGATTGAATGTTCAATTTGAGTAGCTTGGATCATTAGTCAACAACATCACATAATTTCCCCACTTTTTGGGTAAAGCTTCCAGAATTTTCTCTTTCAATTCATCATTATTTTTCTTGACACCTACAAGATCAAGTTCATTTATCAAATGTGAAAAACTTGCAATCAAATCTGGAAATTTCTCATTCTCGCAGTGCCCCAAATTATCAAACTCCTTCTTCAAAAATTTCTTTCGAGTGTTTTTATATTGGTCATTACCCTCACACCTTTCTGCAATCGCATCCCACAATTCCTTGGTCGTTGTATATTGCTTAAATTGATGCATTAGATCTTTTGGTAAGGCCATTGTAAGATAACTATATTTTCTTTTCTCTGGCAAAAAATTTTCGTTCGTCCGCATCAAAAATACTAATCATCTTCGGCTTGTTGGGACCTATCATCGGATACTCATATTCTTTCTCAATCGGAATCCAACTATTAATATCTTGAGAATAAATGTAGGATTTAAACCGACTTCTCCAATTGTGATAATCTTCCAACCGAAGTAACTTAGGAACTTTCTGAGTTGTTCCTGTCTCGTTATCATATTTTAACATGGCTTGCATCGATGTTTGAACAGCCGAAAATGCTTGATAATCGCTCATTTTGAAGTTATGATACCGAACACAAAAACTTCAAACTCGAAAACGAAGGTCTTAAAGACGGATTTTAGGGGTCAAACGGGGGGTACTGGCCGTTAGGTGAGTAGAAGTATAGATCTCGTTGAGAAACGTTTTGGCTGGTATTAGCTCCCGTAACTCTTAACGGTTCTCAAGTTACGTCAGTTTTAGTGAACAGTACTTTTCTGCCAGCGTACCAAAACTAGTCTCAGCGTACCAAACCAACGACTTTCGTACCAACAGAGTGCAACATACCACCAGCGTACCAAAACTCCAACGTACCAAAATCCGGACCAGAAATCTCAGCGTACATCAAGCAGCGTACCAATTTGGTACGGCGTAACTGCCAACGTACCAGAAAGTAACCGTCGTGTACCAACGATGATGATTGCCTAGCGTACCAAAAACCAGCGTACCAGAATCTTTGAAGATTGCCTTGCGTACCACAGAGCGTACGAACGACGTACCAACCGTTCTTCGAGCGTACCAACGGCGTACCACGCTAAATTCGACTGAATTTTAAGAAAATGGACGATTTGAACTGTAATTCGCAGCAGTCGACTCCGAAAACACTCTAGGATAGAAATGATGAAAAAACGAAGAAAACCCAAAGTTTCTCACTCTAGAATCTGAAAAATTGACCAAATCGCAGTAGTAGAGCAACCAAATGCTCTGATACCACTTGTAAAACCACGGAATGGATCTTACTACTGCATGATTCGGTTAACCGATGAACACAGAAGTATATAAAGCTTTACTTTATTGATTCACAAAGATGATTACAAGGAATCTAGAGAGAGAGAGAGAGAACACACACTCAAATACACACAGTTAAGAAGATGAAACTCTTAGAACTTCTGAACTCTCTCTAACATGAACTATTTATAGTAGTCATTAAAAGCAGCGTACCACGTTATGTACCAGTTGGTACGTCCATACCAACTGGTACGGCGGACCATATGGTACGACCTCTAATAGATACTGACTACTTTGTCTCACACAGACGCTCCAGACTAGATACAATACACGAGACACATCGTAGCATAGGAATATGCTCTAACAGGTATGGCTTGGGTGTACCAACATTCTTGGTTTTGTGCTCCTTTTTTTGGGTATGTCAGTTGCTGAAGCTTCTGGTGATGGGGTGTTCTTTTGAGTGGGTGCAGTGAAGTAACCTAAAAAATCAGGGATCATGGGTGGTATATGTTGACTTGGTCCACCTTCATCTTTCTTGCCCTTGATGTTCTTGCTAATACTGCTGTACTTTCTTCTTGATTTTGAGGATTTGCCAAAAGTCCATATTTTCACCAAAGTACACGTGAATTGAAAAATCAGATACCCACAACAATTTACATATAAAATTAAATCTCGTGCACACCTATATTTTTCTTAATTTAATTCATTCTAAGAATTGTATTCCTAAAATTTCTCTAGTGTACACTTAATAACCATCAGTGCCCATGTGTCTATTAGGTTAACAATGGCGGCGTGCACTTTCTGTAACTGCTACCAACCTTACAAGATAGGATGAGTACATCTAATATACAAATTTTAACCTAGATTAACACTTATCATAGAAGGCTATTAGCATTCATGTGTCTGCTAGGGTTTACCGAGTCTTAGTGCACCTGTGGGTAGGAATGACAGTTTGCAAGGCTATAACAACCACCGACCTTACACTAAACCTCGATTACTCCCTAACGTACGAACTTCAGCCTAAGCCATAAATTTTGGGTTCATTCTTTATCCTAATGTTCCAACTAGTTTCAAGCTTAGGGGTTCTAAGAGACTTCTAATCAGTGGAACATTTGGATCTGATACTAACATGTCGCACCCCCCTTCGCCGCCGAATCATTTGGTTCTAAGAGCTTCGGTGTGGGACCGGCTCTCCGAATCAGTTTGCTAGGCACGAACAGTTAAATCACATAATAATTAATACAAGCATAAATAACGGACATCCAGTCCTTACAGTGAAACCTTAGACCGACTTTGACTGAGGATGCACTAAACACCTCATAGCCGACCTAATAGAATCAATGGCCACCGGATAGACCAAGGACTGAACAGAAAAATGATACATATAACAACGAGGTATAGTCATAATATGTACCGAACAACAAACTTCAATACATTTATTGTACAAATCCCTACTCTTAGTGGACAACAACCACCCGAATGTTCCCGTACCAAAACACAGCTTTACTGCAATCACTTACCTGAAACATAAGTCAACACAGAGTCAGCAACATACGATGTTGGTGAGTCATAACTACCATAATCATATTAACAGTTTTCAAATACATATGCCTGTTATGAATTATCTAGTCCCACCTAAGGTCAACACTCAAACTCTACGGGCACATTGCGTGTAGCCGTAGACCTCTGCGTGTCCTTCAACATATAAGTACATACTCCCTCTAATAAATGAATATTAAAGGATCCGGGTGAATATGGACCGTTCAACTATACCGGCTGATATAATCCCTTATATGTCTAGTGGTCTCAACCTTAATGACCCAAGGGTCTCTAATGACCCACAAAGGGCCTTTCTAGAATCACAGTGCAATGCCAAGTATTCATAACAAATATAACACATACATTGTAACATAAGTATTATCTTAAACAGTAAAAAAACAAGAGGGAACTCGGAGGACTCATAGAAATGGAGTTTACACAAACTTGATACAAGAATTCGACAAGTACTTTCTATCTACGGATGTTATCAGCATAATAAAGGTGATCGTATAAATCCTTGTTAGTTATGGTGTAAACATGCTTCTGAATGTTAACAATCCTCAATTTAGCACAAAATACAGGATCTGGTCCTAGCTAACAAGCTCTTTAAGGATTTTTAGAATAAAGTCTTCATTCTACCAAATTTCCTCTTTGGCGTACCGCTTAGAGATGGAAATATATTTAGGCGGTATGCCCTTATTATCTAGTCCAGATTCTATTTTCATATTTAGGTGTATCGTTGCATTTAGTCAGAAGGCTTAGGCGGTACACCCTAATCCATCCCGACAATTTTTTCTTTCTGTGTCATTTTTAGATTTTTCCATTTTTGGTCAAGAATCAGTTTTCAGGTCATGTGTATGCATTATAGGGGCTTATCAGTGGTTCTTTTATAGCCTTTGGCTATTCCTAAGCTGTATCCCCAAATCCCGAGCTTTCTATTTATAGTAGGTTTTTTCGTTTTGGCCCCCGATACACACAGAAATACCATAGATATGATTCTCATGATTTCATTACCTTTGACCCCATTAGAACCACTGATCAATTCTAGGTTTAACCATCCTTATATAAAAAGTTTCCAATTATATAAATATTTACATGCATGCATTGATTGATGATACCTTATGAAGAAATCCTTGTACAATCGGTTCTTTAAGAATCCTTACTACCTCAGGCCCTCAACCGCGCTCCTCAATGCAGAAAAATAGCTGCATGTATGATCCAAGTTCATGATATGAGTGGCTGATCGTAGAAAAACTCAAAACTGGCATTCTTATGCAAAATTAAGGTGCCCTTACCTTGTTTACACTCGAATGCAGTTTCCACACTCTTTGATCATCCCATAATGAAAAGGCACAGCTGTATTCATGAGAATTAAGGCTGTGAATAAGGGTTTACTCAAGTAAATGTGTGCTTAAGGATGAAAATGGTTGAATAAAGGACTTACCCTTGAAGTTATCCCCTCCACTTAGCTCCTACAGCTTAGAATTGATGGAAACGAAGTTGTGGAATAGTAGCAGAAGTACTTTGAACGAATTCAATCAGTACTCAAGAGTGAAGTACATATAAAGGCCAAAATCATAGTTTTAAATGATCTAAAGGTGGGTTGTACCGCCCTGTTGTGTTTCACACTGGGCCGTACCGCCCGAGTTTTGAGAACCATTCGGTTACAGATCCGATGGGTGCTGCATCCGACCCATTGGGTAATCGGGTAGCGTACCGCTCATATTGGATTATCGATCTGGGCGTAGCACTCTAATCCTTAGACTTGGAATTCTTTAATATTTTTCCTTCATAATTTCCAGCTCAGATTCTCAGTTTGGACACAATGGTTAAAACTAGCGATACTTTTGAGCTCTATTCTAGCTCAATTGTGTTGACCGAAGCTCCAATTGAATCACAAAAGATTAGGAAAAGGACCTACACTGGCTGATTAGGGGGTGGTGGTGGAGCCATGTACTAGTATGGACAGGCCTAGTACATGATGGGCAAATAAGGCGAAGGACGGTAAGTATACGTAGCTTAGCCAACAGTTGGATTTGATGCTTGCACTAGTCAAGGAGCTTGGGAGGATGTTGAGGGGATTGGTTTGCTGCGAACCACCAGGTTGTTCATAAAGACTGGGATAGGTTTGTCGCTGTCGTGGTATGGAGGCCCGTACCTGCATTGGTTGTCTCCGTGAGTGTGTCCTTTCGCCTATGGTTCGTTGGAGTAGGAGTGACATTGGCTTCTTTGGCTGGCGCTATGAGCGCCTCTTCGCTTGTTCCTATGTATGCCAGCCTAACCCTAACACCTTAAAGCCGTTCTTGGTGGGCATGGTGACCCATGACTACTGGAGCTTGTCGAAGTTCTCCATTACCCTGTCCGGAGTAAGTTCGATCATGTCTGCAGTTTTCAGTGCTGACCCTGTTGACTGGAAAGGAGAAGCTTTGGAAAGGATAGCGTCTTCTCCACTCATGGTTCCCTAACGGGAAACAAAGAAAATTATAAAAGCGGGGATATATTATGTAAGTGACTAGAACAAAAAAACGCACCCCACGGTGGGCGCCACATGTTGCTGCATGGGAACCTAGAAGGTTGATAGTCGGACCTTCGCTGACAGAAGTCTGGCGTTTGGCCTTGTTGGATGAGCAGGCTTCGAGGTTGTATACCTGCTTAAGATAAGAAAGATAATATCGTTAGTCTCACCGCACAAGGGCGCCTCCCGT
>JBCNJP010000012.1:74507276-74618368 GCA_039602395.1 Deinandra increscens subsp. villosa | reverse complement strand
AGAAAACAAGGAGAAGGGCTGAAGAAAGGTCCCCAGGCGTATCGCCTGGGGTATGGAGGGTTGCAAGCGATACGCGCGCCAGGAGAAAGTCAACAAGGTCTTAAGTCGGTTTGACCGACTAAATTGTCGTGTAATGGTGTCCATGCGTATCGCCTGAAGAGAAGAGAGCAGCAAGCGATACGCTTGCTGCCTATTATTCCGGAAACTTTGCTTAATCGATATAAATAAACTTTTAGGGTTTAGTTTCGTGAGACACGTTTTCCAGACGATCAGAGAGAGGCTGAAGGCGATTTTCGAAGGCTGAGAAGGTGGAATCAAGTGGAGATCAACCCGGAATCATTATTCGACATTCAAATCAATCAACCGGTTCAGTTTCTATCTTCGATTCCTTGTATTTGGTTAGTCTTACAACTATGTTTAGGGTTAAAGATTCTGTTTTTATGGTTTCTTCTACTTTAACTATGGTGGTTGGCTAGATTAATGCCACCACCTAGACCGTTATGATGAATGTTTGACATCTTATGATTGTGACTGATTTTGACAATTTGATTGATGTTCGTTTTCTATTAAATTCCTATAGTTGCTGTGATTGATGCATATGTGTGTTTTGATTAGATTACTAGTTGGTTGTTGATGCTTAATTTACCCGCGAATGTCTTTCGGTTTAGGTAAATTAGCTAAAGTAGTTAACTTTAGGGTTAATTGCTAGAGTGTAGCTAGGGTTCTCTTGGCTATTGCATTGATAATTGATTGGTAGTTTGACTTTAATGTGCTGCTAAACTGGAGACTTAAAAGGTACAGGTTTAACGGGTAATTAGGTTAGCTAAAAGTCTAGGGTTGCATTATCTCAAAAGGAAGTGTCCTAGGGTTTTGTCTAATTTGTTATTCCGTGTCGGTTATGGTAAGTTGTGGGTAGCTCCGGTTAGTCTAGGTGTGCCTTAGGTATATCCGAGGGTGGCTAGGGTAATTGAAGTGGGAAGGACTTAAAAGGTGAACCCTTGTTCGAGCGTTAGAAAACGAGTACTAGGACGGACTCAAAAGGTGAACTAGGATCCATCAGAATTGTCAAAGTTAGGAACGGTTATAGGTGTTAATCGGGATTCAAGGTCTAGGTGGTGTCTTCTCTAATTTGATAGTTTCCCCAAAGTTTCTTGCGTTTGTCTGTTTGCTCGTAGTTAAGTATTTAGCCATTAAATCCCAAATCAAATCAAAAACCAAAATTACTCAGTATTTCCATTTCATAGGTCCTAGGTTAAGTCTTTGTCTTTAGAGTGTCTTTGGATTCGATATTCCGGTCTTACCTCAGCTTTACTATAATCCGACAGGTACACTGCCTTAGGGTTCGGTTCGGTTTAGGTTATTTTCGGTAAAATTTAGGTGTGTCTTAGGTCTAGGTTTAGGTCTATTTTATTAGTGTTTTTAGAGTCGTTCCGAGCACATCAAGTTTTTGGCGCCGTTGCCGGGGACACTTGGCAATAGCAAGATTAACTTAGGTCGTCGTTAGGAAATTTTGAGTCTTTTTGGTCTTTCCGTGTCTAGAGTCTTAGGATTTTCTGATTTCGAGTCTAGATTTTTAGGTTTAAATTTTTCTTAGTTTTCTTGAATCATTCCCGTTATATGCCACACACCCGTTCGCGAGGTCCTCCTGAGCTTACACCTTTATCTGATCCCGACGCGGACATTCGTGAGCGGTTCCGCCTTCTACGCACCGAGCTAGAGGCATTCATCACACCGCTCATTCCAAACCATCTTCTTCCACACACACCACACGCGACACCAAACCCATTCCATTTTCCGATCTTTCATCCATGGCGGCACGTCGCACCGTCCACGAGCAGGCTAGCGCCGGAGTCACCGAGGCCCGGTTCGCTATTGCACAGCCTGCTATTGCCAACACCGCAAATTGGCAAGTTCCGTCCCACGTCATCAACGCATTGACGCATTCGATTCAGTTCCATGGACGTGAGGACGAAGATGCACCGACGCATATTTCTCGGTTTATTCGCATCTGTAACACGTTCGGACTCACCGGAGTCGCGAACGAGATCATCTACTTGCGTCTTTTTCCATTCTCCCTTACGTCTCGAGCCGCCGAGTGGCTTGAGACGCTTCCGCCTAATTCGATCGCCACCTGGGACGATCTCACCGCCAAATTCCTGAAAAAGTACCATCCTCCAGCTAAGGCTGCGCGTACTCGGGAGGAAATCCACTCATTTCGCATGGATCCCGACGAGCCTTATTCTGTTGCATATGAGCGTTTCAATACTCTTCTGAGCAGATGTCTGCAACACGGGTTGACGGAATGGGCCATCATCGAGAAGTTCTACAACGGACTTCCATACTCTGTTCAGAAAGAGTTTAACATTTCGGCTGGAGGACATATGATGGAGAAGCTCACAGTGGATGAATGCAAGTCACTTTTCGAGAGCTTCGCCCTCGCTGAACAGCAGGCACCCGGAGGTCGGAGAGCCACTTTGGCCCCGACTAGATCTCTTGCTCCATCTACATCTACCCGGGGTGTCAATCACATTGGCTCAGAAACCATACCACCTAGGGAGTTAGAAAACATTTATAAAACCTTAGAAGAAATAAAACTCCATATCAAAGCCAAATGTGAGCTGTGCAGAGGCGCTCACGACACCCGAGACTGCCCGCTTGCCCCCGCTGAGCAAGTGGATTATATTGGAAACCGAAACCAGTTCGGTAATTCGTTCCAGTCTGGGTGGAGGAGTGGCCAAAATTCAGGATGGCGAGAGGGAGGAAATCCACCAGGTTTTCAACCAAGGTATAATCAGAGTGGTGGAGGAGATGCAGGGCCGACGATGAAGGAGATTACGGAGTTGGTGATGAATCAAACGCAGATCCTGCAGCAGATGAACGCGAGGGATGAGGCCACACAGAAGAAGCTAGCGGAGCACGATACTTTACTGAGGAATCAACAGGCTTCGTTCCTTGACTTGCAGCGTTCAGTCGGTGACATAGCGAAGCAGCTGAAGGAGCTCAACAACCGAGGGGGTCAATTTTCCGGTAGTACTTACAAAAACCCCAATGCGTCGGTTAATGCTGTTACCACACGGAGTGGTCGAGTTCTGGAGAGTCCATCGCCGGCGGTAGTTGATGAGGAGCCGGTCGATGAAGAGATCGAGTTGGAGACGCCGGACGGGAGGGTGCACGAGAGCGTAACGCCAGCAAGTACCGCACCGAACGTCGAGGCTGAGGTGGTTAGAGAGAAGCCGCTAAAGTGGGAGGCGGTGAAGGAGAAGAAGAGGGTACGATTCGCGCCGAGACCAATCACAGCCGATGATCTGAAGCAAGTTCCTTATCCAGAGAGGTTAGTTCAGCAGAAGAATGCGCGTGACTACAATCAGTTTTTAGAGCTTCTTAAGCAACTTAGGGTTACTTTACCTTTTACTGATGTTATTAAACAAATGCCTAAGTATGCTAAGTTTTTGAAAGATATGTTAACTAATAAGAAGAAGCTTGAGAACTTTTCTGATGTTACCCTTGATGCTAATTGCTCTGCTGTTGTCCAGAATAGGTTACCTGAGAAATTAACTGATCCTGGCACCTTTACAATTCCGTGTTCTTTTGGTGATTCATCTGTTACTTGTGCTTTAGCGGATTTAGGTGCTAGTATTAATGTTATGCCCTATTCTGTTTTCATGCATCTAGGTTTAGGAGAGTTGGAGCCGACTAGGATGACTATATCGTTAGCTGATAGGTCGGTAGTTAGACCCAAAGGAATAGTGGAGAATGTGCTTGTTCAAATTGATAAATTTTTGTTCCCTATAGACTTTGTGGTAGTTGACTGTGCATACGATGCTAGTTGCCCTCTGATTTTAGGTAGGCCTTTTCTTAGGACTGCCCGTGCTTTAGTGGATGTTTTTGAGGGTACCATAACTTTGAGGGTTGAGAATGAGAGTGTGATGTTTAAGGTGGGTAGAAAGGAGGATAAGGGCCCCGAATCTGTTTGCTTGATAGGTACTTTCATGTCCTTTATAGATTTGGTGGTTGTAGGAAATAGGTTAGAGGATGAGGAGATTGTAGAGGATGAGTGTGGGGAGGACACCGGGGGGTTAGTTGAGGTAATTGATCTGACTGATATTTTTGACCCGTTAGTAAAACCCGGTGCGGAAGAGAGTGTAGGTCTGGTTGTCGAGTTAGCTAATGAGGTGTTGAGTGACCCATTAGGAGAACCCGTAGAGTTGGTTACTGTGGAGAGTGACTTGATGGTTGCAGAGGTAGTTAGGAAGCCCACACTTGAGGATTTAGGTATTGTGGATGATAGGATTGTGCTTAGTCCAAGTGTGGGGAGGTTAGATGTGATTGTTGCTACCCATGACCCGGAAATGAGTTTTTTAGGAAAATGTCGATTTCTTCCGGGTAGATATAAGCATTGGAAGGTTAAGAGGTTGTTGAGAGCAGAAAAGTTTAGTGCTTTATGGGGTAGGAAGTTGTTAGACGGTTGGTTGGTTAGAAACCGGTTGAAATCCGGTGGTTTTGTGGTCAGGGATGTGAAGTCCAAGCCTCCGGATGGTTTGGGAGGTTTTGGTTCATTTTTGTGCTAATTGGAGAAATTTCCGGTTTGTATATTTTTGTAGTTGTGTTTTCATTTTCTGCAATTTTTAGTTTCTGTGCCTTTTGCGTCTTTTGGTTTTGTGTTTTGTGTTCGCAGGTGATTGTGGAGATTCGTGCTATAAGCAATTTGAGGATGTGCAGGTCAAATTTGAAGTTTTGGCTGAGAATTTCGACTATAGGAGCTGGTATGTGAAAAAGGAGATAGAAAAATTTTTGGGCCAAATTCCAAAAATTCTCTGGAAATCACGCTCCAAGCGTATCGCCTGGAGGTTGGTAGGTTATAGGCGATACGCTAGGAAGTCTTAGGCGGGTCCGGATGGTTGCAGTTCTAGGCGTATCGCCTGGGAATTGCAAGGTTGTAGGCGATACGCCTAGAGGAGGTAAGTCAGAAAAAATTTTAAATTTTCAAATTTTTATTATTTCTGTTTACCGGATTTGCGGTGGATCGTTTGTTGAGGTGCTGAGTCTCTGGAGTTTCAGGTGAACACGTTTCAACTTGTTTTATTTTATTTATTTTACTTCTGCTTTATTTTTGTTCCATTCCACATTGAGGGCAATGTGTAGTTCAAGTGTGGGGATGGGATACTTTCGTATATAGTCTTGAGTCTTTTATTTTTGGTGTGTTTTTGAGTCAGAAAATTTAAAAAAAAAAAATTTGAAAAATTGTCAAACATGTCCGAGATTCTGGCTGCAGTTAATGGAAAATGATAGTAAAACCAGGGAGTGATGTCTAATGTGTGCTTAAATGTTTAATTAATAATAATTTTGGAAAAGTGGATAAGTTTGGATGAATGGAAAGCATTACTAGTCTATGATGTGTCGGTAGGCCCAGCTGACCTAGGAGTAGCTTAAATAGCCTGTGTGTTTATTGTTGTATAAATATGCTAATCAGTCTGCTAGTGGGTTCCCATTTTAGGAGTGATAGGAATACTGAACCTGATGATTAGGAAGGAAGAGACCCCTTTAGGCTAGATACTCTTATGTCCTTAGAATTTCAAATGAGCATGTAGTTAATAATTTGGCTAATAAACTAGAGTGAAGGGGCAGAATACTCATGTACAAACTAAGGATAGTATCCCGTGGTAAGTACCTCTGATGATGTTCCGGATCTCGCGGGCAAAATACTCATGTATGATTTCGGGGGTAAGACCTTGTGAAAGAATACCTCTGGTGATGTCCGTTGGTAATTTTAGGTAAAAGTAACCAATTATAATTAAAAAAAAAATAAAAAAATAAAAAATAAAAAAATGAAAAAAAAATGAGAAAAGAAAAAGAAAAGAAAAAATGCTAGTTTAGAGGAATAAATGCTCAGGAATTTGCATATAAATAAATAGTTATTCCTTGGACATCTTAGTATCTGGTTTAAGGGGGGTTGGAGAAAATATATAAAAAATATATAAATTTAAATCAATTTTTACCCTTTGCTTTGACTGATTATGATTCGGTAGGAGGTTGAACTAGATCTTTCTTTAGTGGGATCCATTGCGACTGAACTTATATCCGGTAATTTCATAAACACATGGGGGCGAAAGAAAAGGTTGGTGGTTGGGTTTAATCGGATAGAAATATCGACAATTGTAGTTAGGGTGTTAATACGTTATGGAATGTGGAATTGTATGGTGGTTGTTGAAGTCTTAACGGTGAAATGTTTTAGAAGTCAATTTCCTGGTTGTGATTCCATTGCAGTATTTTTCGAGGACGAAAAAAGAGTCAGTGTGGGGATATTTGATGTGTTGCAAACACATCCCCTTTTCTTATGTCTTTTGTATGTGTTTGAGTCAAGTTTGAGTCTGTTTTCATTAGTTTTATCGGTTTTATTGTTAAGTTGAGTCTTTGAGTCGGTATTTATGATTTTACAAGTATTGTAGGAGTTTGATGAATTCCCGAGCCCATGTTTGAAGAGGACAAGATTTAACAAGAAAACAAGGAGAAGGGCTGAAGAAAGGTCCCCAGGCGTATCGCCTGGGGTATGGAGGGTTGCAAGCGATACGCGCGCCAGGAGAAAGTCAACAAGGTCTTAAGTCGGTTTGACCGACTAAATTGTCGTGTAATGGTGTCCATGCGTATCGCCTGAAGAGAAGAGAGCAGCAAGCGATACGCTTGCTGCCTATTATTCCGGAAACTTTGCTTAATCGATATAAATAAACTTTTAGGGTTTAGTTTCGTGAGACACGTTTTCCAGACGATCAGAGAGAGGCTGAAGGCGATTTTCGAAGGCTGAGAAGGTGGAATCAAGTGGAGATCAACCCGGAATCATTATTCGACATTCAAATCAATCAACCGGTTCAGTTTCTATCTTCGATTCCTTGTATTTGGTTAGTCTTACAACTATGTTTAGGGTTAAAGATTCTGTTTTTATGGTTTCTTCTACTTTAACTATGGTGGTTGGCTAGATTAATGCCACCACCTAGACCGTTATGATGAATGTTTGACATCTTATGATTGTGACTGATTTTGACAATTTGATTGATGTTCGTTTTCTATTAAATTCCTATAGTTGCTGTGATTGATGCATATGTGTGTTTTGATTAGATTACTAGTTGGTTGTTGATGCTTAATTTACCCGCGAATGTCTTTCGGTTTAGGTAAATTAGCTAAAGTAGTTAACTTTAGGGTTAATTGCTAGAGTGTAGCTAGGGTTCTCTTGGCTATTGCATTGATAATTGATTGGTAGTTTGACTTTAATGTGCTGCTAAACTGGAGACTTAAAAGGTACAGGTTTAACGGGTAATTAGGTTAGCTAAAAGTCTAGGGTTGCATTATCTCAAAAGGAAGTGTCCTAGGGTTTTGTCTAATTTGTTATTCCGTGTCGGTTATGGTAAGTTGTGGGTAGCTCCGGTTAGTCTAGGTGTGCCTTAGGTATATCCGAGGGTGGCTAGGGTAATTGAAGTGGGAAGGACTTAAAAGGTGAACCCTTGTTCGAGCGTTAGAAAACGAGTACTAGGACGGACTCAAAAGGTGAACTAGGATCCATCAGAATTGTCAAAGTTAGGAACGGTTATAGGTGTTAATCGGGATTCAAGGTCTAGGTGGTGTCTTCTCTAATTTGATAGTTTCCCCAAAGTTTCTTGCGTTTGTCTGTTTGCTCGTAGTTAAGTATTTAGCCATTAAATCCCAAATCAAATCAAAAACCAAAATTACTCAGTATTTCCATTTCATAGGTCCTAGGTTAAGTCTTTGTCTTTAGAGTGTCTTTGGATTCGATATTCCGGTCTTACCTCAGCTTTACTATAATCCGACAGGTACACTGCCTTAGGGTTCGGTTCGGTTTAGGTTATTTTCGGTAAAATTTAGGTGTGTCTTAGGTCTAGGTTTAGGTCTATTTTATTAGTGTTTTTAGAGTCGTTCCGAGCACATCACAGTCCTTAACTATCTGAGTCGTGTCATGAAGTTTACCATTAGCTAGCTCTACCACATATTTAGCGTCTAGGGCAATAGGTTTAGCATTAATCAACTTAGCAAATTTAGTGGAAATAAAACTTTTCTCAGCACCAGAATCAAATAATACAGTAGCAAAGAAACCGTTCAAAATAAATTTACCATTAATCACGTTGGCATCATTGCGAGCTTCACCCTGACCCATGACGAAAGCTCGACCTCTACCATTTCCACCATTCCCATTATTACCATTTCCGTTGCCATTCCCATTACCATTACCTCCACCATTACCATTCCCACCGTTGTTTCCTTGGTTACCGTTCCCTTGCCTTCTCAGTTGCGAGCAGTCTCTTTTAATGTGACCTTGAGCACCACACTCAAAGCAGCCATGGGCTCCCCCACTGTTGTTGTTCTGGTTCTGACCGTTGTTGTTCCCATTACCCCTATTGTTCCCATAGTTGTTGTTCCTCCTGGGGCGGTTTTGTTGTTCAGGCAAAGTTGCCCAACAGTCTTTCGCTTCGTGGCCCCCCTTGCCACACCTTTCGCAGCTCATATTCTTCCTACAATTACCAGCATGATGCTTTCCACACTTGTTGCACAAAGGCAGGTTACCTTTGTAGTTGCCTTGCCCATTGCCACCCTGGCGGTAGTTACTACTGTTATTCCCGGACCTCTTTCTTTGACCTTGGGAGTTGTAAGATCTCCCAGTGCTGTTTCCAACACTCTGGTTGTTCATGGAATTCTCAGGAGCTTCATCATCAGCTTTTCTTTTGCCACTCAAGGCAGTCTTTTCAGTGGCTTTCGCAGGTAGAGTACCTTTCTCGACCTCTTGATCAGTAAGTTTGTGAGCCAAACGAATGGCTTGCTGCACGGTCGCGGGGTTGCTGGCAGTCACCAGACTCTTGATTTGAGGCGCGAGGCCTTCCAGGTAACGCTCAATGCGTTTGAATTCAGCATCAACCATCGAGGGGCACAAGACCTCGTACTCATGATATAGTGCAGTGTACTGCTCGACTTCAGATCCAATCATCTTCAAATTCAGGAATTCACCCTCAAGCTTCTTGACTTGGTCACGTGGACAGTACTCCTCCATAATCAGATCCTTAAATGCTGCCCACTGCATGTTATTTGCCGCGTCTAGCCCAACCATCAGAATTTCAGCGTTCCACCAGGAGAGTGCAGCTCCTTCAAAAGTACCAGTAGCAAACTTCACCTTGCTTTCAGCTGGGCAATTACACATGGAGAAAACCTTTTCAGACTTCTCAATCCACCTGAGGAGTCCTACAGCTCCTTCTTCGCCGGAAAATGTCATCGGCTTACAGTCCATGAAGGACTTGAACGTGCAGTGGTGCTGGTTTCCTGATGCATAAATAGTTTGGGTTTTAAAATTAAACAGTTCACATTAGAATCGCTTTGTGCCTTAACCGGCATAATAGTTACCCTGTGCGGCATATGTAGCTTGGACGGCTGCCACCGCGGCTTGCACATGTTCATTGATCATTGCTTGCAGCTGTGCAGGCGTCATGTTTACGTTGCCTCTTCCGTTTCCTCTTCCAGACATCTTGCTGAACAGTTAAAGTAGCCAGTGTTCAGTCACAGTTATACTTTATACATATCCCACAATATGTATATTAGCCAGTTCCCGTTATCCCACTATTAGTCCAGAAAATTTTTGTGCAAAATCGAGGCGTCGTCGGAGAACGTCGTATGTCGTAAGTAGCTATCGTCGAAAGTCGGCTTTCCCATAAAAGTCACTGTCGGCGTAGTCGTCGTAGTAGAAATCAGGACGTGGCGTGTAGCATCGTTTCGTTGTCGCTTTCCCCGGCATAGTGCGCGCATTAGCGTTCGCATTTCGTATTCGTGTGTGAAAATCTTCCCTAAGGTTTTCCGTTAGACTTCCTAGACACGGTCTCTATATATATATCTATATATATACATATATATACATACGTACTAAGCTTTTACTTACACAGCAGAGCGAGTATCCCAGGTTGGCACGTAGAAATTTTGGTTTTTGGGAATCTGTTTGTTCGTTTGTAACTAAGGTTTCAAGTTGCAGTTTCCAAATCGTTTTAAAAATTGATTCCAGTTCTCTGCAACTTATGGCTCTGATACCAATCTGTCACACCCCCAAATAACCACTAACGGAGTTTATACCGTTAAGGGGTGCGGCTAGACCAGGATTCACAACCATTAGTTACAAATACTAAATGAATCAGAGTTAGTTCAAAATCAGTTATAAAGTAAAGTCTCAAATACAAACGCAGCGGAATAAAATATTGTCTTAGCACTAACCACGTGCTTTACATAAACATTGTTTAAAAATTCCCAAATAGTTCAATTAAAATAAAGGTCTTCACGTGCCATGCCAACCTGCTCCGGATACTCCTTAGCGATCTGCAAAAGTTTAAACCACGCAAGTGTCAACCTAACGGTTGGTGAGTTCACAGTGGGCTTGTCATGCATTGGCCCAGTCTCATGATCATAATTTGTCTCAAGTATACTTACGTGTTAGTTATTTGTGAAAAGTAATGCTCGTAATTTAAATCTCAGTTTATAAATGGTTTGTCCGTGACCTACGTCATCGGGTATGTACTAGTTCCGTAAAGTTAAAGGACTCAACCGATATCGGGGGTAGCTAATCCGTTGTTCCATGCTCTAAGGAAGTTTGTACCAAAGCTGACTTATTTTGTGGGGGCCGAGCCATCCCGTACGGTGCGGACCTACGTCATCGCGGTTTTTGCCTCCCCCGTGTCCTCTCGGGATCACGGTCAGATAGGCTGATATTGTACCTCCGTGCACTCCCCGTGCCACGGGGCGGAGTTTGTCAAACTCCAGTAGATCTACCCAACATCCCCTCGCTTTACAATTAATGGCACAATTTTAGTTGAGGACTTTTAAGTTATAAGGCATCCTTAGAAAACATGTGATATCATGTGGTTTAGACTTTAACCTACACTAGCCATATTAAAACAGTTTTCGTTTCAGAAATAGTTTGTTAAGTTTCACCAGTGTTTCCCATAAAACACTTCAAGTTCATTCAATGGGTGCCGAGCACTCCGAGTTTTCATGTTCATCAGGGAGGTGCCTAGCACTCTCGATTTTATCAGCATTGTTTTTATTTTAGTTGATCTGTGTGACCCAAACGGGTTCACGGTAATCGGTTTAGTGACACTCACCTTGGGTTGCACTGCTACACTTGCTATAATATCCAAGTATGCTTAATGAAGACCTATGAACATGTTTAGGTCTTAAGTATTAGTTTTGTGTCTAATCTTTACTTAACGTCACTATGGCCCATAACATAGCACGTTGCAACTATGACTCGACATACCGACGCACGACACCGATGGTTGATCATAAACAAGGGTTCATATAATTCAGATATCAAGCATGTTTCATCATGGCAAAATCATGTAAGTCATGGCATAACACTTAAGCAAATTTCACAAGTTTGAGGTCAGGTCTTAGTTTCGCTAGCACAGTTTCGCTAGGCAGTTTCGCTAGGTGCACGGGCAGCACTTTCGCTAGGCAATGCCCGGTGACACAGTTTCGCTAGGCTAGTTTCGCCCGAAACTGCTGACGCAGTTTCGCTAGCCTAGTTTCGCAGGGAAACTGGTTTGAACTTTCGTTCAGGTATTTCGCTCGGTAGTTTCGTTCGAGCTGGTCTGGTCAGGTTACCCGGCGACACTATAGTTTCGCTGGGTAGTGTCGCTGGAAGGAGATATAGTTTCGCTACTTAGTTTCGCCCAGAGAACACGCAGTTTCGCTGGTCGCGAAAAACATACGGATTTGCCTAAAAATCAACCTAACAGCTTCTGATCTTACATGCAATTCATTATTTAGCATTCATAGGCATTTACCAACATAAATCAAGCAGCTTTAACATGTTTAACATGCATTTTAATCATCAAATCTCTAAAAACACTTCTAAACCCTAAAATGACCAAAATTGCATAAATCATCATCATGGTTTGTTTTTAAACGTAAAGTTGCTGACTTTATGATAAAACTAGCATCCCTAGACAACATATTAGCAGATCAAACAATTACATGAGGGTTTGAGCATGCTTTTAAAGAAAACACAAGGAAAAGACATAAAGAAAGGTTTTTGGAGACTCACGATTTGATCTAGGATCCAAATGGGTGTTGTCTCAAGGCTGAGATGATGATTCTTGATGGTTTCTTAGCTGACCAGAATCTCCAGGAGAAAAGAGTGTGTGTGTGTGTTTGTTGTGAAATGAGGCAAATGAGGCTAGTAGGGTTTATTAAGTTTATTTATATCGGAGGCTAGTTTCGCTGGCAGTTTCGCTGGCCAGGCGAAACTAGCTCTGGTCACATGTTGATTGAGTAGTTCAGCTGGCTACCGGGCGACACTACAGTTTCGCCCGGTAGTTTCGCGGGCGACCAAAAAGACAAGTTTTCCACATAATCAAGTATTTACAATTTGTCATGCAATTCACAATACTAAGTCATGTATTTAAATCACATTGCACATGAGGACAATAAATAAGCACATAACACATATGGGCGGGTTCGGTGATCAACCAAAGGACGTGGGCGTATTCGGCCTAGTTAAGCATTAGTTACTAAGTTAACACTTATAACGTAACTAACGGAAATGTCTAACGGAAGTTAACCTTGGAATTCCCGGATGTCACAATCAGCCTCTGGTGTGATAATCAGTATGGTAAGCCATATAAGTTTTCAAATAGTGAAGTGTGATGGACAAGTATGAGCAACAATAGGGGAACAAAGGTTACGATGTGTGTGTTGAGGGTCTAGTTCAAGTGTGTTGTGAACTGGTGTTCAAGTGGACTATTTATACCGAAGGTTGTGTGATCCGTGGGAATTTGGCCTCTCTTCTTTAAGGGTAGGATCATCCTGACTTCAATACTGGTTGGCCTTGGGAAGGTGCTTTTAGTTGTTTTCGTGAAATAGGTTGACCACTGTTGAAAGTAAGTCACTGTTGGTCATTAGGCGGCTACGATGTGCTTTTGGTCTCTGCCGCCTGCGTAGCCTTTAACCTACGAGTCTTACCCGTAAAGGGTGTTTATCAGCTTTGGGGAGTTCCCATGCTCTGTACATGACCATTTTGAGCTATTTAGGACATTCATGGTTTTTTTTTTTTTTTTTTTCGAAGGCCCATAAGCTTGCCCGACATTCAGCGACTAGGGCAAGTTACCTATGTTCTGTTTTAATGTTCTGCTTTTCGGTTCGGGTAACTTACTTCGTTTATTTTAAGTTAATTATCCAATAGGCGCTATCCCAGGTCGGGTGTGCGAAGTAGGTTTTAGCCTTGTCTTTTCTTTGCGTTGTTTAATCCCTTGCCGAGGTATTAATCTTGAGGTCGAGGTTTGAGGTGGAGATTTCCCTTCGTCATCAGCTGGCAAGTCAGACTTAAAAAGTAGTTGGAATGACTAGACTAAATAAAAAATTGGAAATAATATCCTTTTTAAAGGTAAAATCCTTCATCAACTAATAGTTGATTCCATATGATATATTGAAGAAAGCAATATTTTCTCTAGGGTGATGAAGATGTTAGTCAGAACCAAGCTTTAGCAAGTATGCTAGAATGACTAGACTAATAATAAGTTAGAAAAAAACATATCCTTAGGAAGGATGATATCCTTCAGCAACCAAGAGTTTCTTAGGAAAATAAGATTTGGTGTCTAAGGCGGTCTTGTCTCGATTGGTAAATTGGCAAGCGGTTTTCCCCATTGATGGTACCCTAACATGCAACAAAGAAATGAGTAAAAAGAATGGATACGTTTAGAGTAAGTGGCTAAGAATGAGAACGAGCCCTACGATAGGCGCCACTTGTTGCTATAACGGGAACTGCGTAGGCCCTGCACCTGACTTGGTATGAAGACAAGGTACTGCCCTTGGATGTGATGAACATGCTTCGCTGAAACTGTTGAGGGTATATTTTCAGGATGCTCACAGGAAGCTCACACAGTTCAGGAACCCTATTATCATCTGGGAATCCCACTCATCCAAGTATCCTGATTTATTTTACTTAACTAACCCTTATATTTGCCACGTGCCTATTTGACCAGGTACCGTTGAATTCACCAACTACCTCCGAAACTTAAGCTCCAGCTAAAGAAGATCGTGGACCAAGTGAACGAAGAGGGCCTTAACGGTCGAGTTAGTTGGACGATAGGATCCCGGGAATCCCGGAAAGTTTGTTATTATTGTATTTCTTATATAATCGAGGATTTGATCAGTAGGAACACACATTCAACACACTTTAGCTCGGTTACGACTGCACAACATTGTATCACATAGTTCTAATCGATCAAACCTCCAACCCATTGTAACTTTTCATTTGATTATCAATAAAAGTTCTAGGCAGCAGGCTCTTCAGGCCGGCTCCCGAGGTTTTTTTTGCTAGGATTCCTAGAGGCATCTCGAAGGATCCTGTATTTTTCCCTCGTTACATCCTTGTGTTCAGTTTTACATTTCGAGTATATTGACAAGCACACTACCTCACATTCTAAGTTTGGAATACGAGATTCCTTTGTGAATTTTTGACCAAAACAGTTTGGCGCCCACCGTGGGGTAAGTGGTGCTTAATCTTACCAAAATCCCATATCTCATTCATTTCATTTGATCTCCAATCTCGAAAATGTCAAACCAACAGAAAACTGTTTCGGCCTCTACATCGTCCTCCATCCCTCCTCTTCCTTTCTTTACAGGAAGTCAGAAGAAGACTAATGACCGTCAGAAGAAAGTGGACGAGCAGCCGAGAAAAACTGAGTATCCTGTCTTCACAGGATCCCAGGTTCAATCTGTTGATCATGTTATTACTAACAACGATTTGTTTTCCTTGATTAAGCAGGTGAAAAATCAGATGGATCAGCAAGAAAAGACCAACCAAACGGTGATGAAAGAGATCGAGCAGCTTAAAAAGTCTAAGAAACCTGTAGAGGAACAAAGTCCTCTATTTCATAAGCATCTTGAATTCAATGCTTCAGGATCCTCAGATCCGTCTCGCTACAATTAGAAAACAGCATCAGGCTTCACTACAGCCCTTACAATGACTTCTCAGGCCGCTGGGTATGCAGGGAGTACTGCTGGATTCTCAGGAGATGTCCCACCAGAATCCTCACAATCACGCCACAAGGATCCTTGGATTCCGCTACCGTCGGGATCCTTAGCCTCACCATCTCAAGGATATCCTTTTCTTGCTGGGAACCCAAGCCAAAACCCCAAGGATACCAATACTCCAACCCTTCTGTTTCTGTAGGAATCATCAAGACTAGCTCCTCATATGTGCATGACGGTGATATCATCCCCATGCAAATAGCAGCCACTACAGAGCCGAGCATCCCAACGAGCTATGGATATAATCCTAGGATCCCAATTCAGAATCCTGGCCCAGGTAATGTGTCCAACTCAATTCCTATCGTTTCTAACCAGAGTGCTCTTATGATGCAGGTATTCATCCAAGTATCGCTAGGGAGCTCCAGAAGTTGAAAGAAATGATATCAAATGTTCCAGGGATCCTGAAACCTATTCCTGAGGTTCCTTTGGAAAGCCACAAGATCTCTAGATTTACTTGGCCGATTTCCCAAGTGGAGATCCCGAAACGTTTCCAAACTCCAAGCATGAGGCTTTACGACGGAACCACATATCCTGAATAACACGTGGCACATTACAGGGAGCGTATGGAGATCAATCCTATTCTGATAGAATTCAAAGAAGCCTGTCTATGCAAAGGCTTTGGATCAACCTTAATAGAACCAGCCATGAAATGGCTACTGAGCATTCCTCCTAACACTATTACATCATTTTCTCATTTAGTTAACCTGTTTAAAAATCAATTTTCTTGCAGCAGAACCTTTGAGAAGCTCACAGGTGACCTATACCGAATAGTTCAGAAGCCAGATGAGCCTCTCAGGGAATACATTGCCAGATTCGGACGAGAATCTCTTGAGATTCCTAATCTGGATATGGCAGCAGCCGTAGAAGCCTTTAAAATGGGGCTCTCCAAAGATTCATGTTTTTATGATGATCTTGTCATGACTCCTTGAAGGAACCTTGACGAAGTACGTAGTAGAGCCGTAAGGTTTATCCGTTTGGAAGATGACAAGAAGATCCACCAAAGATTGGAGGTTCCTAAATATGATCCCAGCAGCAAGAAGGCGGAATCCCCCGGGAAGCCGTATAGATCTCGTCCATACTCCAAACCGGAAAATCACAAAGTCAATGATGTTGACCAAGACGATGATGATGAGGAATATCCTAAGGTATCTGAATACTGTTTTTCAGTTGATATTGGTGGTTTGATGTGTGCTATGCAGGACCTAGGTGAAAAGGCAAGATGGCCCAAGAAGGATACCAAGCAGGGATCCTGGAAAGACAAGACTAAGTGGTGTGCCTTCCATGAAGATTTTGGCCACCTAACTGATGAATGTATAGCACTCCGAAAGGAAATCAGCTATCTACTCAGAAAGAAGGTCAAGACTCAGGAAGCCGAAAAGGTGCCTCAGAGAGTAGCTTCTCCACCCTAGGATGCCCAGATAATCAACTTCATCTCGGGAGGCTCAGACAACTGCGGCACTTCGTATTCTTCAGCCAAGAAGCATGCTAAGGAATCTAAATCTGAACAGGGTGACATACCTGTTCTGACGTCCACTCTAACTAAAGACAAGCTCATATCCTTTGATGAGATTGACAGTTCTTATGTTCAGGATCCTCATCATGATAGTCTTGTGGTTACTTTATATATTGCTAACCATTTTGTTCGCAGGATCCTGATTGATAATGGAAGCTCAGTAAACATAATCCGTCTTGATGTGCTCAAAAAAATGGGGATCCCAGAAACTGAAATAGTCGCAAGATCCTCAGTCCTGGTTGGCTTCAGCGGTGAAACTAAAAGCACCGTTGGGGATATCAGGTTGTCGGTATATATAGAGGGGGTAAACTCTATGCAAAAATTCCGTGTCATAGATTCTCTCTCGTGTTGCAATATTATTCTTGGCAGACCATGGATTCACAAGATGAAGGCGGTCCATTCAACTTATCACCAGTGTATCAAGCTTCCTACACCCTGGGGAGTTGTGAGGATTGAAAGCGACCAGCAGGAAGCCAAAAACTGTTATTCAACGTCGATGAAGAACACCACTAAGGTGACGGAGGGATAGCAGAAATAGAAAAGGGCACTTGAAGTACAGGAGGACGGGGAGCTTGATGTCAAAGAAGTGCCTCTAGATCTTGAGAATCCTGAAATCAAGGTGCTCGTAGGAACAAGCATCCCAACGAGTGTTGAGCAGGAATTACTCCAGCTTCTCCAAGCCAGAACTTTAACTTTCGCCTGGAAGCATGAAGACATGACAAGTATCCCTAAACATGTAATTACTCATAAACTTGGTTTAGATCCTTCTTTCAGGCCTATACAGCAAAAAAAGGAGGAAGTTCGCTCCAGAGAAGAATATAATCATCTAGGAGGAAGTTGACAAGCTTCTCAAAACCAAGATGATTAGAGAAGTCGAATATCCTAGGTCGCTAGCAAATGTGGTGGTGGTCCAAAAGAAGAACGGAAAGTGGAGAGTTTGTCTCGATTACACAGACTTGAATAAAGCCTGTCCTAAGGATCAATTTCCACTTCCCCATATTGATGCTATGGTGGATGCCATGGCTGGTCACGAAATGCTCACCTTCATGGATGCCTCAGCAGGATTCCAACAAATTCAGATGGAACCTTGCGACTAGGAGCATACGGCATTTATGACTCCAACAGGTATATATTGTTACACTGCTATACCAATTGGTTTAAGAAATGCAGGTGCCACCTACCAGAGGCTCGTCAATAAGATGTTTAAAGAGCAACTGGGGGACACGATGGAAGTATACATAGATGACATGGTGGTCAAATCCAAGAAAGCTAAAGATCACGTCAGGGATCTCCAAACTGCCTTCGATATCCTTGATCAGTATAACATGAAGCTCAATCCCTCAAAATGCCACTTTGGAGTGCGAGCTGGAAAATTCTTAGGATACATGGTTACCGAAAAAGGGATCGAGGAGAGTCCAGAGCTGATTAAGGAAATCCTAAATTTGAAGTCCCCATCAAACGTAAAAGAAGTACAAAGGTTGACAGGAAGAATCGCAGCACTCAACAAGTTCATTTCAAGATCCTCAGAAAAAAGTAAGGATTTCTATGATATCCTGAGGAAAAATAAGAAATTCGAATGGACCGAGAAGCATGAAGAAGCCTGAAAGACTACCTGTCAGCAACCCCGTTGCTAATGAAACCAGAAGATGGGGAGCCACTATATTTATACCTCGCTGTTTCCGGAAGCTCAATCAGTGCAGTCCTGGTAAAAGACCATCAAGGTCAACAACATCCGGTATATTATGTAAGTAAAACTCTGCTAGACGCAGAATCCAGGTATTCTCACCTTGAAAAATTAATTCTAGCTCTTATAATGGCTTCCACTAAACTTATACATTATTTCGAAACTCGTGTCAAAATTGTAAAATCTAACTATCTTATCAAGGCAGTTCTCAGGAAGCCGAAAATGTCAGGAAGGATGGCTAAGTGGGTAGTCAAGCTGAGTGCCTACGACATCAAATATGAACCAAGAACAGCAATCAAGTCCCAAGCATTAGCTGACTTTGTGGCGGATTTCAGCAGCGACATAGAACCAGAAGTTGAAAAGGAAGTCCAGCAGCTTGAGAAGCTCAAGGAAGACTGGATCCTCTATACTGACGGCTCCTCAAATGTCAGAGGAACAGGGCTAGGAATCCTGCTAAAATCGCCACAGGGGGCCATAATACCTCTATCCATATCCTGTGAATTCCAGGCTACCAACAATGAAGCTGAATATGAAGCTTTAATTGTTGTATTACAGCTGGCTAGGGATATGGGAATCCTATCTATCCATGTATTTGTTGATTCTCTCTTATTGACTAACCAATTTAATGGGTCCTATGCAGTGAGAGGGGAGAATCTGATCAAATATCTTGAAATTGTTAAAAAAATTGTCTCTATTTTTCAAAAATTTTAACATTTCGCAGGTACCAAGAGAAGATAATGCAGAAGCCGATGCCTTGGCAAACTGGGCTTCATCGCTCAGGATTCCTGAGGACATCCAGATTCCAATAACTCACATCCTGACGCCAGCGATAGCTCTACAGGAAGCTCAGGTTGTTAACAATAATGCAGGCGCAGATGTCGAGAATCCTGAAGATGCTCAAAAATCCTGGACTTACCCGATCAGGAAGTATCTCAAAGATGGGGAGATTCCCAAGGGCGAAAACCCCACAGCTTTTCGCACAAAGGTAATACCCTATACCATTATTAACAATATCCTATATAGAAGATCTCTTGCAGGTGTCTACTTAAGGTGCCTAGAGAAGTCAGAAGCTCTTGAGGTGCTTGAAGACATCCACAGTGGAGATTGTGGGAACCATACCGGGGGAAGGGCACTGTTTTCTAAAGTTCTTAGATTCGGATATTATTGGCCAACTATGAAGAAGGATGCCGCGAGCTTCTCTCAAAAAGGCGATGCTTGTCAAAGGCATGGAAATATCCTCCACCAACCCGCTGACCATCTGCATCCTATAGTATCCCCATGGCCATTCATGAAGTGGGGCATGGACATTGTGGGTAAGCTACCAAAGGCTCCTAGAGGAAAGGTGTTTATGCTTGCCATGACGGATTATTTCTCCAAATGGATCGAAGCAGAAGCCTATGTGCAAGTGAGAGAGAAAGAAGTGATATCCTTCATCAAAAGAAACATCCTCACCAGATTTGGGATTCCGACAGAAATCATATGCGATAATGGCTCCCAGTTTATAGGCAAGAGAACTACAGGCTTTTATGAAATCGAGGGCATCAAGATGATCACTTCAACACCTGTCCACCCCCAAGCTAATGGGCAGGCAGAATCCAGCAATAAGATCATCAACAACCTCAAGAAGAAGCTAGGCTCCAAGAAAGGGAAATGGGCTAAGGAGCTGCCATTTGTCCTTTGGGCAGATAGAACCACGCCTAAAAATGCTACTGGCCAAACGCCATTCTCATTAGTATTTGGAGCAGAAGCTGTGATCCCTACGGAGATGGTACTCCCAACAGCCAGAGTCAACTGCCAGGATCCTGAAACCAACAGCCAGAATCTCCTTCAGGATCTCGAAACAGTTGAGGAGCTCAGAGATATGGCCAGAATCCGGATGGCATCTTATCAGCAGCGGATTGCAAAATCCTACAACAAGAATACCAGGCCAAGAAGATTCCAAGTAGGCGACTTGGTCTTAAGGAAGGCTTTTCAGAATACTACCAATCCTGCTGATGGGAAGTTAGCACCCAAGTGGGAAGGTCCTTACCTTATAGATTCTGAAGAAGGAAAAGGGGCATACCGTTTGGTAAATGTGGAAGGAGAACCTCTGCCAAGAGCTTGGAATGCCATCCACCTTAAAGCGTATTTTATGTGAGAATCCCATTGAAAATCTCAGGCAGAATCCCAAGGATCCTCACTGCCTAAATATTCCTAGGTACATGTACTAATCCTATTTCAATTTATTCTTATTATTTTTATGACACATTACTGACTTAAGCATCGGAGTGGTGTTAGCTATGCTAACACCCACCCCTCACCAAGTGTTGAGTGTTTTGCAGATTTTGAGAATCCTAGAGTATTTGGGTATATTCCTAGTTAGAGTTTGGGCACCTCTCCTACGTTTAAGGTATCCCGCATACCTTCTAAGGTTTGAGAGGCTGACTCCTCTCCTAAGTTTGGGTAATCGCCAGTAGCGCACGACCCTCGCCAGGAGCGCACGTTGTCCACCAGTATGCTCAAGGTGGCTGGACTAGTCCACTCCAGGGGTGGCTGACAATCTTGTCACTAGAGGCTGCTGGGAGGATTCTCAAGGTTTATAACACTGACGTGTTATCTAAGGTTTTGACATATTCATGTCGGTTACGATCGGGCTTGTCCCTAGTTTTGGCTTTGTCCCAAGTTTATCGGGCTTGTCCCTAGTTTTGGCTTTGGGCCAAGTTTATCGGGCTTGTCCCCAGTTTTGGCTTTGTCCCAAGTTTATCGGGCTTGTCCCCAGTTTTGGCTTAGTCCCAAGAATCCCGGGTTTATCCCCAACTTATTTTTGAACTTATTTTACTCTCAGAAGCATTAGCTTCGGCCGAAGGCAAGTCAGAATCCTGAATAGGATGACAGAAGAATGCTTGTTTGAATCCAGAAGTCGGCTAAGGTAAATTTTGAAGGTCAGGTGACTTAAGTTTTTATCTTGAAGCTTAACCTATTTAATTATTTAAACTCCAAATGGTTTTTCAACATACAAGTCATTTTTAAGATTCTTGATAAATTTTACAAACTAATTCTATCCATAAAATTTTTGATGCAAAACGTAACATGAGAAGCCAAAAGATACTAATATTATTAACATATACGGAAGGTTTTGAGCTTCCCAAGTTTCATCGTGAAAACCTCAGGATCCCTCCACTTGAGAAGCTCGAAGGTCAAAAGATTGTTTTTTAGGAATCCTGGTTTCGTCTTGTAAACACAAGATCCCTCCACGAGGATCCCTACCATTGTTGTTTGTTACTTATCTATTACAGGAAACAGAAAAATTTTCACCAAAAAAACCACCAAAAACCTAAAAAAGTGGGCTCAGACCGTTGCATTGTCCTCATCGCCCACTGTCTTCTCCTCCTCCATCTGCTTCACCGCATCCTCCAGCTTCTTGCCCTCTCCCAGCTCCAACACATAAGCCCTTGTCATCGCCACCGGAGAATCCGGAACCATCTTTGAGGAGCCACCATCGTTCCCATCCTTCCCTGCCACATCACCATCTCCTCCTAACGATTCCAAGACCTGTTTCCAGCCTGCGATGTCCCAACCTGGCACTTGGAAGCTAGCCGCCTCAGCCCCTTCTGCCATTTGAATTTTGCATTCTAGGACGCTCCGGGCAGCCGAGAGTTGGCCAATTTCAGCATCAGCGGCCATCTTGGCTTCCAGGGTTTGACGCTGTTCGGCGAGCTTATGCTCATAGAACAGGGTTTTACCCTTAGCAGTGTCGGCCTGGGCCTGGATCTTCTCGTTGGCTTCGGCAAGCTTCCTCTCCATGTCCATGGCCTGGGTGCTCAGCTTCTCAATACCCTGCACAAACAGGAATCCTAGTCAACAGCTGCAACAGGTATGAAACTAATTTAAAAATTGTATGAGCTTCTTACCAGGTTGATCATGGTCTGCATCGAGAGGATCTTGTTGCTGACCTCAGAAGGGGCAAGATCTTCGAAGGTTTCCAGGTACACCACGGGAGCTGTAGGAGTCTCAGGAGCCTTTCGCTTCTTAGAAGCCGAGGCCTTTGGCCGGCTGACAGGCGGCTTGGAGGTGGTAGGATGCTCAAGCTGTTCCTTCTTGACCTTGAGCAGATTATCAAGATCCTTCAGGGAAAATAAGGCGCTGGATTTGGGAGCTGCAAACAGAGACAGGCTGTCAACATCAGGATGCTCGAATAACTAAACAGTTCAGAATCCTACAAAAACCTACCAGACATGGCGGGAGTATGATCGGCTGAGTAGCTGTTTTCACTGGCAGTTGCTTCAAGCACCAGGGCTCTTTCACTGGCAGGAATCTGGTAGACTACTTCAAGCTTCTTGAAATCAGGCTGCTTCTTGATAAGATTCTCAAACTTGGCTACTGTAAAAAAGAAGACAACAGAAAAGTTAGAAATATATTGGGGATTCAACAACAATAAAAGACATCAGTATCCTACCCTTCTCAACCCACTTCAACGGCAACTCCGTCCCCCCAGGAATCGAGTCTCATTTAACAAAGAAGAAACGCTTCTTCCAGTCATGGTCATTATGGGAAGCTCGGGGAATCAACTAGGAGGTGGAGGTGCGAGCCTTGAGATCTCAGGAATCCCAATGTTGAGATTCCTGGTTTGGTTCAACTGGTCAATAGAATACAGGATTCTCCAAACCATTGGCATGGTTTGGGAGTAGGAGAGCCGGGTGGTCTTGAAAAACTGAGTAATGAGTTCCGGAAAGGGGAACGTCATCCCAAGCGAGAAAGGGTAATACATGAAGCAAAACCAGGTGGTGGAGATGAAACCGGATTTGGTTTGAGAGTCGAAGGGTCGAAAGATTGTTTCCGACGGAAAGATACCGGAGTTCTTCAACTCGAGAATATCGCCGTCATCAAAAGTGCAGGTTTCTTCCTCACAGGGGATAATGTACCCCTGATCATGGAAATCCTCGACGACCGGAGAGTTCAGCGAAGAAGATGTTCGGGTGTTTTTCTTGGCCATGGCCAAAAAACGAGAAGAAAAACAAGAAAGACGAAGAGGAACTGACCTGGAATATCGGAGAAGCTCGAGAGGGTTTGTAAAGAAGATGATGAAAATATTATGGAGTGATCTCCTATTTAAAGAAAAGATCATGATTTGCATCACATCCGTTGGGCTCCGAGAAACTGTCGCTTCTCAACCGCTTTTACCGTCTTGACGCCGTGAAAAAGGCATTTTTTTGAATTTTAACAGCTGTCGAACTTATCCACATCTGTTGAAATTCAAAGGGCAATTGTTGAGGGTATATTTTCAGGATGCTCGCAGGAAGCTCACACAGTTCAGGAATCCTATTATCATCTGGGAATCCCACTCATCTAGGTATCCTGATTTATTTTATTTAACTAATCTTTATATTTGCCACATGCCTATTTGACCAGGTACCATTGAAGTCACCAACTACCTCCGAAACTTAAGCTCCAGCTAAAGAAGATCGTGGACCAAGTGAACGAAGAGGGCCTTAAAGGTCGAGTTAGTTGGACGATAGGATCCCGGGAATCCCGGAAAGTTTGTTATTATTGTATTTCTTATATAATTGAGGATTCGATCAGTAGGAACACACATTCAACACACTTTAGCTCGGTTACGACTGTACAACATTGTATCACATAGTTCCGATCGATCAAACCTCCAACCCATTGTAACTTTTCATTTGATTATCAATAAAAGTGCTAGGCAGCAGGCTCTTCAGGCCGGCTCCCGAGTTTTTTTTGCTAGGATTCCTAGAGGCAACTCGAAGGATCATGGATTTTTCCCTCGTTACATCCTTGTGTTCAGTTTTACATTTCGAGTATATTAACAAGCACACTACCTCACATTCTAAGTTTGGAATACGAGATTCCTTTGTGAATTTTTGACCAAAACAGAAACCTTACGTAAACTATTCACACTATGGGTAAGGCATGTACTTGCCTCGGTATGAAGATAAGGTACTGGCTTCGTGTAGTAGTACATGCTTGGTAACCTGTGGAAACAAACATTGTTAGTCTCACCGTAGAAGGGGGCTCCCACGATTAGTCTCCAACATGAGAATAAGTATGATAGTTTTAGAGGGAGAAAGTACCAAGAGAGAAAGTATTGTGTGAGTTGGTGTATGAGTTACAGTGTGTTTTACCTTTGGTTGAGTTCTTATTTATACATGAGACTTGGGAGGGCACCTAGCACCTTCCCTCCGAGAGTGAAAGCATCCTGACTTCCTTGTCTACTTGCCATGAGAAGACGTTTTTTTTACCTATTTTGGTATAAAGAGTTAACTACTTTTGATTGCCAGACACCGTTTGATGTCAGGTGGCAATAACTTGCTTTAGACTCTTTTCACCTGTGCTTACTTTAGTAGAGTTTAACCTACACATATTGCTCGAATGAACAAGCATAAACTTTATGGAGTTCTCGTATTCTGGACTTATCTATTTTAGTAGATTTGTAGAACTCTCATCTTTTTTGTCATTACCTAAGGCGAGTCACTAGGAACTTTCCTTTCGTAAGAAACCGAAGCAAATTAGCTTAATTTCTTATTTTAATAAATTTAGGGTTACAAAGTCTTATTGCATACCTTCGTCTTCACGCATGACTGCCGTAAGTTACTGGCGACATGCATAGTGTAAGTGACTAAGCAAATTTACTTGCCTAGCGTTAGCGACTATGACAAGTTCCGAAATCTAGTTAGTGAAGTCCCTGCCAAAGCATAATTTGGTAAGGTTTGCGGACTTGCTTCCCTACCTTGTTCTATTTAGGAATTTCTTAAGTAATGGGCTTATATTAGATTACCTGTGGCCTAGTTACGTTCGATATTCGACCTACGTCATGAGCAATGTTTGTGTTTGATCATTTGTTAACTTTTGGTAACCCTAAACTTTATAACTAATTTATTAAACTTACATAATAAGAAGTTAAAATAAAACAAACTTGAATGGTGTGCGACTAAAAAAAGAGTTAGTGTCAAAGCTAATATTAGTAAAACGTTCCCTAACAAATCCTTTGAATTTATTTCCAAAGTTGTATTTTACTTTATCTTTTATACTAACCATATCAATCCGCATATTACACAAATTGTCTTAAAACTGATATAATTAATAACTTTTATAATTATCATTATATCTTATAGCAGCTTTTTAATCGTGAACGTATAAGAAATAAATAAACCTTTTTAAGCATAAATCTGTGAATAAGAAGTAATGAATACTTAAAATTATGTATAACAAATAATGAAGATTTTATAAATAATTTTTCATAGAATATTGATTGTTTAGTAAAAAATAATAGAGAGAGAAAAAGTTTTAAAAGAACACTAATTTTAATAAATAATTTTTTTTTACAACAACTTCATTAGAACCACCACCCTAGCAAGACACTAGGGTGCCAAAACAACTATAACATGGGACTTGAAAAAAACAACTTACATCGAATTACACCACTCCTCCCAACTAAGATCCCACCAGTTTCCTCTATTTTAACCCACAAAAAAGCTAACACACTTAATCTCATTCAAAATCGCCGGTATAAACGGCTTCTTCTTATGAAACACTATATCATTCCGACTTTTCCAAATGCACCAACAAGCCGAAAGAATAATCGCATAGAAAATCATCTTCTTCTTCCGACAAAATTGGGAATCATCGACCACTATAAGAAGATCCTCAATCTTAAAAGCAAAGATAGGAGCAACACCACACCAACTTGAGATACAACTCCACACTTGGGACACCATCCAACAACTAATTATGAGATGATATGCCGTTTGACATCCATCCTCGCACATCGGACAAACGGTATCCCCCACATCCACATTACGACGGACCAAAGCATCATTAGTAGAAATCCGGTTACGAAGATCCCGCCAAAAGAAAACATTAACCTTACACGGAACCAAACGGATCCAAGGCATAATGATACCGGGTGGCGGATTACCAACTCCCAATAACAATTTTCGAAGGGAGGCCAAAGAGAAACATGCAGACCCATCTCCTTTCCATGTTAACCTATTATTTTCCATCACCATCATGGCACAAGGATCCAATCCCATCTTCTTAAAATTATCCCCAACCCTCGTAATATTGTTCCATATACCCCCCAGCACCCTTTTGCTTGGAACTAACTCCCTGTTTCTAATTTTTCGATGAAAACCGTCAATCACTTTTCTCCAAAGTTTCTCCGGTTCCTTTAGCCATCTCCACAACCACTTGGCCACCATACACCAATTACTATACGCCAAAGGAACCAGCCCCAATCCGCCATCTTTTACTGGTTTAGCAACCTCGTCACGACTAACCCAATTAATACAATTTTTGGACTCCACGTCTCCACCCCAAAGAAATCGGTAACGAATTCTTTCAAGCTTCTCGATCACCTTACCAGGGGCTCTATACAGCGAGAAAAAGTACGAAGGGAGACAATCAAGGACCGCTTTTATAAGCACCAACTACCATCAATGGAGAGACGCTTGGCTTTCCAACGAGAGAGCCTATCTTCAAAAGTTTTGACCACGGGGTCCAAATGCTTGACCAAGTTCATATTAGCACCTACCACAAGGCCCAAATAATTAAAAGGAAGTGACCCGACACTACAACGGAGGATAGAAGCCATATCCGTCACCTCCGAATCACCCACATTAAGCCCCACAGTACTACACTTTTTGATGTTCACTTTAAGCCCGGACACCATCCCAAATAAACGAAGTATCCAAACCATGTTACCCACATTCCTTTGACTCCATTGGCCCATGACAAGGACATCATCCACAAAGAACACATGAGAAAGCGTAGGCCCATTATGAGGGACTTGAATACCATGGAAGCACCCCTCCGCCAATGCCTTCGAGAGTAGCCAATGAAAAGCCTCCATGATTATCACAAAGAGAAAAGGGGATAAGGGATCCCCCTAACGAACGCCCCGGCCACATTGAAATTCCCACATGAGGGAGTCTTTGATAAGAACCGACGTATGACACGCCCCCAAACATCCTTTAACCAACAACCTCCATTTAGCCCGAAAATCCATTTGATAAATGATAGAATCAAGGAATTCCAGTCCACCGTATCATATGCTTTAGCAAAATCGATTTTGAAAAGGAGAATAGGCCATTTGCTTTTTTTACACCACGTCACCACCTCGTTAAATATAAACGCCCCATCGAGAATGTTTCGACCCGCCACAAAAGCCATTTGGGGATTCGAAACCACTGAGGAAATGGAGGACTTTAATCGGTTAGCAAGCACCTTAGACAACACCTTAGGGATGCAACCAACTAGGCTAATAGGTCTATAATCAACAAACGATTGAGGGTCTTTGCCTTTAGCAATGAGATGCAAGAAAGCCGCACCGCAACCCGGACCCACCGAACCATCCTCATAAAAATTCTCAAAAATCTTAAAGAAATCTTCCTCGAATGAGTCCTAAAATCTTTTTATGAAGGCAAAGTTAAACCCATCCGGCTCCGGGGCTTTGTCACTACCACAATCCCACACCGCCCTTTTAATTTTTGTCTTGAAAAAGGTAAAACCAAACAATTCCCTTCCTGAACCGAAAGCCGATTAATCCCGTCACAAATCATTGACGGCTTCCACCCCGTATCTTTCTTAAACTTGTTCCAAAAAAACTTACACGTCAGGCCTAACCTCCCCGCCACACACAAACTTATCCGCGCCACGCCTCACCACCCCCTCAAGATCTGGGTGATTCAGCCACGAGGAATAAAATCGGAAGGGAGGAGGACCGAAATCCACCGCACCCAATTTGAGCATGATGGGATTGTGATCCGACCAAAATCGAGGAAGAGCAAAAAACATGCGCCGTAGGCCAACGATCAAACACCTGCTTACAAACAAAAAAATGTTCAATTTTGCTAAAACTCTTCCCCATACCTTCCATATACGTGAATTTGTCACCACCCATGTTGCATTCAACCAAACCAGCCTCCGAAATAAATCGATTGAACTCCTCGGCATTACGTCGGTTGAACTTCGAGAATCTCCTTTCCGAAGCCACTCTCACTTCATTGAAATCGCTCGCCAACACCCAACACTCCTGTAACTTATTCATCCAATCTCTGATTTTAGCCCACATGGCCCCAAACCCACCATTTGACCACATTGACCACTAGCCCCAAACCCACCATACATCCATGAGTGATCAGAAAATTAGGGTCTTTAATGACTTTCAACAAGGAAAACAGGGATGGATCCTACATAATCAGAATGCCACCGGATTTACCCCTAGCCTCTACCCATTCAGTCGCAAATTGGCCCCTCCCCCACAGCGGTTCAAATGGGAAGGTACCCCCCCCCCCCCGGCCACCAGGAACTAAGGTTTCCTGAAGACACAAGAAATTAATGCGATTACCTCTGACTAAATTGCCCACCCACCTGGATTTCCGAAGAACCCGAACTCCACGGATGTTTTAAAACAGAAAATCCATACCAATAAGCGTATTCTCCCACCACCCCTTTACGAACAAACTCCTCCCTACCATCACAATCCACCCCTACATGAACTGCCAGTTTCAAGGTTTCTATAACCTCATCAGTGAGCATCCGATCCACCTTCTCCTGCTCCGATAATTCTAAATCCAGATGATCACCATTCGTACTTCCCAAGGGCCCAGCCCTGGTACCATTCCTTTTTTTTTACAATTTTGGATTTGATCCTTGGCCTACCGGAAAAGCACCCATCTGGAGAATTAAAAGGCCCAAAGTATGACTCTGGCCCACAAGGACAAGGCCCACCCCAACTAGACAAGCCCACACCCGGTCTCACCTCACCACCCGACAGACCCCCTGCACATCCATCTCCCCAGACGAAGCATAGACACCTTCCTCGATCTCGGGGCTTACAACGCCGTCTTCTCTCATTTCCCCATTCCCATGCAACTCATTATGCCCATGCAAACCCCAAGAATTCTCCATCTCTTCGTTTCCACTCCTTTTGCCGGAGTTGATCCGATCATCTACACCGTCCCCGGAGCACACCACAACCGAAGGCAAACTTGGCGATGGTGGTTTAGGATCAATCCCCTTCTGTCCATAAATAAAATCCGGGACCCAATCCTTCTCCACCTCAGACAATCCGCACCGGAATTTCTTCTGGCCCAAACCACTGTCAACACCTCATCAATCACTTTACCAGAGCCCCATCCCGATTATACCTTTCAAGATTGACCGCCAAGACCATCCCATCAATCTTAATCTTGTTCAGGACTTTCTCCAACATCAGCTTATTTTCACACCCATAAATTTCCAAAGCCAAAAGGTTCACCTTCCTTGGTTCTTTTATGGGAGATGAAAACATCAACAACTCTCCCAAACCTTCCACATTCTCTCCACAATTTCTACACCGAGCAATCCTTTGGAAAATTTGAAACGAAGAAAGAGGTAGCACCAGGCCACTCCCATCTTTTCCCACTTCCAGATTGACCTCCAACCTTCTTCCTTCTCGCCATCACCCTCCAACCACCGTCATCCTCTGCCTGACTCTTGGCTTCCCTCTCTCCCACGCCTCTCCATTTTCTCTCTCAGACTAGTTTAATAAATAACTTTTTAGTAACACCTATTTTTAACCATAATTTACTAAGCAAACGTAAAGTCTTATGCAAAAATAAAATACCACTAAAATAAAGACCTTTTAATAATAACTATTGAGCATTCGCAGTAGTTTCTCAAAAAATCCGTGAGTGTAATCCTTAAATTTTAGGGTGTGGTTATGAGTGGAGGAAAGAGAAAAACGTATTATTCATCCCTATATTTGAGGAAAAAACTGGTGATTTTCTAAAATTAGAGGTTTGTTTGTGATGAAAGAGAGAAAAAGTATTATTTTATTGTGATTAAGAGTGAAATAGAGAGAAAAATCATGATAAATGTATAAATTATAATGATTGTGATTGAAAAAAGAGAAAAAATATTGATAAATGTATAAATTATAAGGATGGGGATGGAGACCAGCTGGGAATGCTAAGTAAATATTTTTTTTAGTACACTATTTTGGAAGAAGACTGTTTAGAAACAAATAGGACTTTAGTAGAAATTGTTTTTTTTTTTGTCAATCTAGGAGTAGTTTACTTGATGGAGGTGTTTGCTTCTTAATAGGGGTGCAAATGAGCCAAGTCGTTCACGAGCTACTCGAGATCGACTTGATAAAAAGCTCGAAACGAGCTGAGCCTGAACGAGCTCGAGTCGAACTCAACCTTTGAAACAGACTTTTATTTACATAATTTTTATTTGATTTTTTAAATATATTTAAAAAATAAATATTATTATATATAAAATTATGATAAAATAAGTAAATAATATGTATTTTTTCTATATAAAAAATATAATTCTAAATATATACTAATTTAACTATAATAATATATAAACAAATAAAAATTAATAATAAACGAGCCGACCTCGAACCGAGTTCGAGCTTAAATAATTTTTCACTTGTCGAACTTGAGCTTTAGAAATAAAACTCGAATCGAGCCGAGCTTAAGCTCAAGCTCTGTTAAATTTAAACGAGTCGAGCTCGAGTCTAAACGAACTCGGGCTCGGCTCGGCTCGTTTACACCCCTACTTCTTAGTGAAAGGTCTAAGATTCAAATCTTGACATGAGAAGTTTAATTTTAATAATTAATAATTGAGGTAGTGTTGAGTAGATTAGTTCGAAAAAAAAGTAGAAATTGTTTTGGATGGAGTTATTAATAAATTTGAAAATTAAAGGCCCGCCTGCCCGCCTCTACGTATAAATGAGTACTTATTTTTCTCAAAAAAATGACAACACTTACAACTAATTCAGCCATCTACATTAAATGTTGTTTAATAAGTTGTTAAATATCATGTGAGGTAACCAACCTCAGCAGGCTATTAATAATGCCACTTAATAGTAAAAAAAACCTAATGGGATATTGTTAGAGTGGTTAAGGTGATCATCTTGTGTTCAAGTGAGCTAGGTTCTATCATTGCTCCTAGCAATATTGTTCTGAGATATGGGGGCTCTATGAAGAAAAACCAGGACCTTGTTGTTTCTGGTTCGATCCCGAGAGCGACCGGGTTTTACCACCAGTGGGCCTTCGGGCAGGTGGGTTTTCCCTGAAACTGAAGATTACTTGAGTGTGCTTAAGGGTTCCGTACGGCTGGGTTTGGCCAACTGACGGTGGCTTTTTGCCATTGGGTCATCCCGTACGGAGTACCTGGACAATTCTATGTTTGTTAGCCGTTCAAAATTAAAAAAAAAATAGTAAAAAAAAAACAAAAAAAAAGGTTAATTTTCTTTTGTGAACCCGTAAGACACATTTTCTAAAAAAAAAATTAACAATAACACTTAAATCTTTTTAGATTAAAATCATTACAACCTATGATTTACACACTCGAATTTATAATTTTTTGTTGAGAGTATAACACCTCTATATCCTTTGGAGGATTTCTGAATAGACATATTTGTTAATTTTTTTATTTTGAACAGCCACTTATATTAATCATCAAGAAAAAAGCCACTCTTGTAGGAACCGGAGAAAGCCAGCTCCAAAAAACACGAGTTACATGTAGCTACAAACAGACCAATCAATGCTACATCTAGGATTAAAACGGTTATTAAGCCAAACATGACACCAAGTTTTAATATCAATGAAACCCTAGTTAACGCTTGGTTGAGCTCCATGGAACACGACAGCGTTTCTTTTCTTCCATATGCACCGAAAGCTAGTGAGAATAATCCCTTGGAGAATCTCATTCTTATTGTCCACATTTTTGTCCTTGTGCATAGAAAGAAGATCATCAATAGAGAAAGCCAAAAAAGGGGGCACCTCGCACCAATGCCCAGTCCGCTGCCAAATAAAGTAAGACAACCTACACCCGATGAAAAGATGAGTGGTCGTCTCATCTCTCTCATTGCATAGCCTGCAAACCTGCGAATTAATGGGAATATTTCGTCTATGAATGGCAACGAAAGTAGTGATTCTTTTCCTTTGAGCCCTCAAATATAAAATGTTAACCTTGCTAGCTAGGAACTGATTTGCACCACTGTAACTTGAAACCGTGACTGCTTCTCGGCCCATTGCTGATGAGATTTCGGACATCTCTGACTGAAAAAGTGCTGACGACCCCGAATTCCACACCCATCTACCATCAGAATTCTTAATCCAGTTTTCCATGTCGACATTGCGTTGAGCCAGGGAGCTATTAACAGAATCGATAGCTTTCTACAACCCGATATGCACTTCCTAAAGGGAAAGAAAGCATTACTTCCACGGGTCCTACGAATACTTTCAACAACTGATCTCCAAAGCCTATTTTCTTCAACCTTATATCGCCTCAACCATTTGCGCATAAGACTCATGTTGACATCAATGAGCTTGGATAGCCCCAAACCTCCCTCCGATTTTGGTAAACAGACATCTTCCCGACTGATCCAATGTATTTTTCTTTTCTCCCCATTACCTCCCCAAAGAAAAGAGAAACGAGTTCTCTCCAAAATATCAATCACCTTCTTAGGAGCCTTAAATAAAAAAAAGTACTATGAGGGGAGACTATCGAGAACGCTTTTAACGAGAGTCAGCCTCCCACCCAAAGAGAGATGCTCTGCCTTCCAAAGAGAGAACCTTTTCTCAAAAATATCAATAACACCTTGTCAATTACAAATTCAAATTATATTCGCCCCACCTTTTAACCCGAGGTGTATGAAGGGAAGATCACCCTACACAAAACCTACAACACTAGCTTGCTCCTCAATAAGCTCCTGGGGGACATTAATACCAAAAAATGCACATTTACGCAAATTAACTTTAAGACCAGATACAAGATAGAAACAACGAAAGATTCCAATGATGTTAGCAATATTAGCCATGCTCCAATTGCCGAGAATGATAACATCATCTGCATAAAAAATATGCAAGACCACGGGACCCCCGTTAGGAGTGCAAATCCCCTGAAAAATACCATAAGACTTCGCCTTTTCCAGCATCCAATCAAGCCCAACCATAGCAATCAAAAATAGGTAGGGAGATAAGGGGTCTCCTTGTCTGACGCCCCGGTAACATTGAAATTCCTTTGTTGGGGAACCGTTAACTAGAACCGAAGCCCTAGCCGAGTGAAGAATCCCCTTGATCCATAACCTACATCTGTCAGGGAATTGCATGTGACCAAGAACAGAATCAATAACGCCCCAGTCCACCGTGTCGAAATCTTTGGAGAAATCCACTTTGAAAAAGAAACCTTGCTTTTTTTAGTGTCTTAACCAAGACAGAATTTCGTTGACAATCAGAGGGCCTTCGAAAATATTTCTCCCCACAACAAATCCCATTTTGGGTCTCTGGGATGACCAAATCCAAATTAGCCTTCATCCTTTCAGTCAAGACCTTAGAAATAGCTTTCGAGACGCAACCAATAAGACTTATGGGCCTAAAATCCTCCAGTATTTTAACATCTCCCGTTCTTGGAATGAGGTGTATGAAAGAGGAAGTACACCCCTTGGAGATGCAATCAGTTTCATAATATCTTACCAAAATCTAAAAAACGTCAAGAAATCAAGGTTAAACCCATCGGGACCAGGAGCCTTGTCACCATCACAAAACCAAACAGCCGACTTTATTTCAGCCTTAGTGAACGGCCTAACAAGAGCCTCCTTCTGATCCACCGAAATAGAATTGATACCATAACAGTTTTAAGCCGGTTTACTTGCCCCATGATTACTGAAAATATTTTTAAATAGGAACAGACTTCCGATCTAATGACATTAGGATCTTCAACCCATTGATCCCGGATCCGAAGCCCATTTAATCTCCCATTGGCCAAATTCGAGTTAGCATACCCATGGAAAGAAGAAGTATTGTCGTCACCTTCCACCGACCATTGATGCGAGATTTTTGTCTAAGGTTAAGTTGTTTTTCTTTCTCAAGCTCCACTAACCTTTTCCGATTGTTAACCCAATCATCCAACTCGACGCCAAGAATCGGATGCCTCCCGTTGATCGCGTCCATACGGTGGTTACAAAAAAATTTGATCTCATTAACCTCCATGTTCGATTCCTCTTTATGCTTGCGCATCAAGTCTTTGACTAAATCTTTCACACCTCTTAGTTTATTAAGGGGCTTACCATCCGGCAGCCTCGAAGAATCATCTAACCATAGGAGCCTGCCCCTGATAAGAGCATTAAGCTCCTCAAATTTGAGCCAAGAAGAGTAAAATTTGAACGGAATGGGGCCATAATCCGAGACCGAGAGGCGAAGAATCAGGGGGCTGTGGTCGGGCCATAGCCTCGAAAGAGCCGTTAAAGCAACATGAGGCCACTTATCCAAGAAATATTCACACACCAGAATGTGATCTAGCTTATTAAAATTAAAACCCAACCCATATGAAAGGTAAACCAGGCGCCTCCATACGATATTCAAAGAGATTAGCATCAAAAATGAATGTGTTGAATAGATCAGCCCCACGGTGATGAAATCGGAAAATCGCCTTTCCTCTAGCGAACGCACCTCGTTCAAATCACCAATAAAAACCCACATACCATTCCTTCAAGACCTAAGATTGAGCAAATCGGTCCAGAGGGAACGCTTGGCCCTTAAGTCTTGGGAGGCGTAAATGTTAACAATATTCAAGTCACCAAGACTTCCAATGAGCTGACCAGAGATAAGCATATAATACGGGTGCTTAACGGAATAATCGACCCTAAAACTGGATGTGTTCCACATGCAAACAAGCCCGCCAGATTGCCCACTAGCCTCAACCCGATCAAAAATAACAACAGAGTTACCCCAAAAAACTCGAAACCGGAAAGGTAGCCAAATTAATTACCTTCGTCTCCTGTAGGCGTATGAAGTTAATCCGATGCCCCCCTTTCAACTGCCAAATCCAATCACCCTTCTGTCGATCCCTAATTCCCCTTATATTGCAGGATAAGTAATTCATCAAGTCCGAATGGTAGAAGCCTCAATAATGCCCTTAGCGCCCACAACGGATTTGACCTTTGAGTTATGTTTTTTCAAATCTACCCCAACACACTAACCAATCATCTTGGTGTTCTCAACTTTTGGCGAATCCATAGCATCCTCGCGATTTCCGATCTGAGACTTCATAACCACCTCCATACCATCAACATCGGAATAGTCACAATCATCATCGGAGCTTAAAACCATGTGCGAGAAATCCCACGATTAACCCAAACCCTCCGTTAATAATTTCTTTTTCCAATATTTGAGAGCCTGATGGACCTACTTACATTAAGGCCCAAAGGAGGGCTAGCTGACCTGGCCTTTTACGATAAACCAAAGATTCTGAACCAATATTTAATTTTTGGGTCGGCCTACTAAGAATATTTGACCTAGACAGGGGCTTTTTCCGGCGCGTGCACGTAACATGATTTGGCCCCACATTTGAATCAAAATTCCCCGCATGATTACTTGAAGGGATATCCAAACGAGGATCAGTCTCAAACTCAATCTTAGCACCGCCGACCTTATTATTACTCGGTGCCTCGTAATCCCTTCCAACCAACTTTTGATCTTCTCTGACTTCCACCGATTCCGACGACACAAATTTTCTGGTCACCTTCGACCCCAAAAAATCTGTTACCAATCTTCCCCAATTTCAGATAACAAACAACGAAATTTTTTCCCCATCCAGATAATGGTTCTACTATCGCGAATCGGCTCCGGGGAGGAAACAAGAACACTCAGAAAATCGCTCGATAAATCTCCATCCTCCATAGATCCTTCCAAAGGATGAAGAATGGCCCTGATCGAGCGCCTAATCTCATCGAAAACCTCCTTCCTCCAAAGTTCCAGGGGCACGCCCTAAATTTTTACCCAAGCCACTCTTTCATGCATGAACGATTGCCCTCTCCAAATGTCAAGCCTTGAAAACCAGGGTTCCCACAACCCCGGAACCGCCAGGATATCTGAAGCTTCGCCAGCCTCCGAGAAGGAAATGAGAACATGTAGGCCACCAAGATAACAAATCTTCCAACTTTTCATTTGGGAGTTCATCCATCCACTCCCTAAGATCACACAACCTTTTCAAGTCTGTTGGCTTTCCCAAGCAAGGATTTACCATCCCAACAATCAAGTGATTAAGAACTGGTTTCCCTGATGATAAAAGTCCTCTCAGAAGGGATCACTGATCCAGCAGAGGCCACCACCTTTGCAAATAATCTGTTCGAAGATACAAAACACTGCCCCCTGGAAGACCCAATACCAACATGAGAACCATCACCATTGCGAGGTCTAACCCCCTGAAACCCACCTTGCCTGCTGTGCCTATTCACTGGGTTTCCACTTCTATCGAAACGCTCCAGGTTAATCGATAGCTAAAGAAAGTCCATTATGATATCATTGAGCTTCTTTTCCAAGACAAACTTTTCCTTCACATTTAAGAATTTGACAAAACCGAAGGGACTGCCGGACTTGTCAACGCTGGAAGCAATGAACACATCAGAAACCTCCCCATGAACTCTGAACTTCTTCCAAATGTCCTCGGGTTTAACATTAGACGACATGTTAGAGATGAAGTACGACGTGATATCTTTCTTCCTCCCTTTTCCTTCCAACCCCAACCTCGACCTTTGACTTCCTGCCAGCCACCGGTGATGTTACGTACTCCAGCTCTCGACCCCATCTATTCTTTCTTGCTATTTTGTTTTCCTCTCTCGAGAGAACATATATCTTGATAGCATTGCGCTAATTATATAAATATACATTTCTCAAATATGGTTTCCTCTCTTAACCTCAACTGTTCATTCATACTTCATTTACCCATCGCTATAAGAACATTTAGTTAAGTTTTTTAAAACCTAAACATCCCATCCCACTTATGCTCTAATAAATAAGTAACTTAAGTGCCACTTGTCATTTGTTGAGCAATCCTTACTCTCAAATTGAAGCCAGATCTTGATAGGAGAGTTGATGATAAGGATAGAGAGACGCCCCCTATGACCATTGATACACTCGATGAGGCACACATGAGGTGTTTCCCAACAAGTACCGTGCATATCAAGGATTTGGAGTGGACTGTGAGGCCTCGGCTACCTTACCCAGGTCGGCTAGTCAAAGAAAAGACTACAGAGCTGTTTGGGAGGTTTATCGACATTATCAAGCAACTTAATCTAGACCTCCCATTTGTTGATGTTCTAGCGGCCATGGCAAAAATATGAGTATTTTTTAAGGATATTTTAAATAACAAGAAGAAGTTAGAAGGACTTGCACAAGTCACATTGGTGGGGGGGGGGGGGGGGGGGGTTCTCGGCGGGGATTCTTAACCATATTCCATGAAAGCTCACCAACCTTTGTAGCTTCACCATTCCTTGTAGAATTCTAACTTGAAAACGCATGAGTGGTGGATCGTCTACTTAGTCGTATCGAAATCAATGTAAAACGAGAAAGAACACGAGAGTAAAAACAAAGGATTTGTATTCAACCACTGAGAACTACAGAGTACACTGATAGAAAGTAAGACTCATACGTACAAGTGCTCACAATTACAACACAAGACAAAACTATATATACTAGAGCCAAATCCGCTTGGCCGAACCTTAGGTTCAGACCAGGTTCGGACAGGTTCGAACTTGGAGTTCGCCAGGAGTTCGGAACACATCAATCATGTATGTCTTTGTCTTGTATTCGATACTTCACATGAAGATCAGGGACCAGGTAACAACAAACTCCCCCTCGGCATGTGCAGTATCATCTTCTACTTAAAACTTGTATCTTGTATCTTCAATCAAACTCTTCCTCTTCTTCGAATATGAGTCTAATCTTAAATACTTGATATTGCATCGTGTGTAATCTCTTTATCAACAATCTTCAAAAGACTTGAAGTTGTGATGTTCTCTTTCCACTTAGAAACCTGCCAACCTAAATAATCTTGGCGTAAAACGTCTTTTCGAGACTCCAAGATATTATAATTTTTGAAATTGATTTCTAATACCGTGTTGATCAATCGAAAAGAAATAAGAATCAATTTTTTTTTGTTTTTTAGAAACTTTACTTCAAAACACACCGAAAATCTTTTTGGTATTTTCTGATATGAAAAGTAAATTCAGTACAAAATCAGACACTATTTTTGTCTTTTGTGAGAATAATCATAACTTGGGATCATATTGGACATAACATGCTGAACTACACTTCAATTTCAATTACTGTAGTACATAAGCCATGTCGATTGCAGATATAATTTATCCAACTTTAAACTCAGGCAAAATCATACTCATAACATCTGGATATGTTAAGGTATTGATTAGATTTACATTGACCAGTGTACCCCACACTATCAGACATACTCAGATATGCTTTGCGTATCACATTTTTGTGATTTCACTTGTGATTTATCACATAATGATTGGATACATGATATAGTCAACTGTGTTCCATGTAAAAAGAAATAAGAACGTTAAATCGTCTAGCTTAAGGTCGATCTTTCGATACGCAGATAAGGCCTCGGATTTAACAAAATAAGAAAATAAAACAAGTTGAAATTGTATAACCCAACAACAATCATGTCGGTCTTGTGGACACGCAGAGAAAGTACGATGAGTTATACGAAACACCAAAGAAAATAAAGCAGAACGTCAAACGAACAACGATCAGGTCGATCTTTTGATACGCAAAGAAAGTCCGATCGTTTGACAAAATAAAGAAAATCAAACAAGTTTAATCTTTGAAAAATGAACACATGTATACACAGTGACTTCTCATTTTATTGTCACATATCTTTTTCTTGATATATCGTGAGATATGCATCAAAATGTTGTCCACTAGGTCAAGCATCAGATTTAGTGTATATCACATTTGAATACTTTCTGATTTGCCAACCCTACTTTACACATCGATCAAATGGTCTTATGGCTCTTTTCATTTATTTTATCCGTGATTCACACGATGTAAGCCAACGTACCATCATTTCCCAATCATGTTGGATACAATTTCTCATTTTTCAATATCTTTGGATTTTTGCATTTTTCAATGTTTTTGTCTCTTCAAATTTTTTCCCCTAAAAATGACAACTCTATTTATAGATTTTCATTTAAATAATTTGAAAACAACACACTATTTTTGCATTTTTCAAAGATAAACTCCCCCTCAAAATGAGACGAAATGAAACCGAAATTGATCAACCAATACGAATACGTGCATTTTAGCATTTTGAAAACCAAATTGATTTTGAAATTCAATTTAAGTTATCACAGATTTTCACAATCAGCAATTTCCAATCACCGATAGGTCTTCCTGAAATACCTAGTGACACCAAATAAAACATTAGTCGCTTTGGTATCAACCCGATTCAACAGCGTCGGGGTCGCCCGACGTCTTCCACATAGTCATTGTTGGCCTTGGAAACAATCTTTGGTTTCCATATCTTTAAAGATTTTGATTTTTGATCAGAACCAGAATCAGTATCAACTGGTGTACTCGGTTTAGACCAAGACGTCTTACGAGTTGATTTAATCTTAGGAGACCATGGTTTATTAAAAATTTGTCCTTTGTTATCCACATACTTAGCCGTGTTGTGGATATATGCAGTCGTCGGACAATCAGCTGCAAGATGTCCAGGTTGACGACATGCATAACAAAGTCTTTCTCGAAATTTAAGCACATTTGAAAAATTCTTTGAATTTTGAACACAAAAAGAATGTTCAGAATCAAAGTTAACAAAGAAATCATCAGAAGAGTTATACCTAGGAGATGGACTCCTTGAAGATGATGTCCTTCCAGAATATTAAGATTTTTCGTTCAGAAGAGGTGATTTCTTTGGAACTTTAACTTTTGAATTCTGCTTAGCTTTTTCTGGCTTCTTAGCTTGAATCGGTGCTTCCTTGACCTCATAACCCAATCCTTTATGCTTGAAACCTAAAGTTTTTGAAGAACTTGAAGAAGAACCAGAAGCTTCTCTCCCCTTAGCTTCTCTAGTGAATTTATCTTTGATGTATTTCAGTTTATTCTTCTCAACCAAAACTTTGTCTTCTTCAGTTGCAGAGGAAGTACTTGAAACAACCTTATCACACACCTGCTCATTTTCCAAAAATGTAGACTTTGAGATAAATTTTGGAGCTTCACTCAAAGAGTTTTCCTTTTTCTTAGACTTCGACTTCTTTTTCTTAGATAGAGTGCAAATTTCGAATAATCATGCAATTCATCTTTAGGATCAAGGGGAGTAAATGTAACTTCAGATAAATCCACTGGTTGAGGAACCATGTGAATATCATCCTTCTTAGAACTATCCTCACTCCGATCATGTTTGTATAAGAAATTTAGCAGTGTCGGTGGCTAATTGCAATTCTTCACTTACCTTTGTAACTCCAAAATTTCTAACTTCAGTCCAGAGATTTTCTGTTGAGCACCAAACACTTCTTTTTGTGACATAATGAACTTTACATTGAGATCATCATATTAATATGTTTGTAACTTCCGGATCTCACATTCAGCAAATAATTCCTCAAGAACACTTTCTCTTTTCTTCTTGTAAATTTTAACATCTTTTGTCAAAACTTCATATTTATCTCGATAAAGAACATTTTCATCTTGAAGCATAGATATCTTGTTCTGAAGTTTTTCAATAGTAGCTGCAGACTCAACAATAAGAGCATTCGCCTTTTCATAATTTTGTTGAATTGGATAACTCTTTTCAAATTAATTCTCAAAATCCTGAGCTGCATCTAACGCTTCAGCTTTGGCTTTCTCACATTCTTCAGCCAATTTAGTCTTTTCTAGCAAAACATCCTCATGAACATGGATCAATGCATAATATTTCTTTTGAAATTCATTCAATTCTTTCTTGAGCACAACAATCTCTTCAGTTGATAATTGAGACGGTTTCTCACGACTTACAATCTTCTTACTCAACCTTATACATTCAAGACATTTGAATTCTTTAACCTTTGATCTATCGTTAACCTTTGGTAAAACTTCTTGAATCAATGAGGCACTTGAATTAGAATCAAAATTAGTTAGAAAACTATCACTATCATTATGAGCTGTTAATGCAACAGTAAATGGAGCATGTTTCATTTTTGCTTTAGAATCTGCATGCCATGCAAATTCATCTGGATGCCAAAACGTGTGTGTTAGTTTATCGTCAAAAGAAACAAATTTCTTCTCAATATTGAGAGCTTCATTTGGTGAACAAATAACCAAATGAGCATGTTGACCAGACTTCAGCTTGTTTTCAGTTGAACTTGGACATTCTCGTGCAAAATGACCATATACAGAACACTTATAACACTTGACCTTTGATTTAGCTAATCCGATCTTACCATTTTGATTCAATCTCTTCTTCCCAGTTCTGCTGAAAAACTTATTTGTTCTTCGAACCAACATAGCATATTGCTAGTTTAAATCCATTTCTTCCAAATGATCATAATCGGTTTGATCATAGTCTTCATTGGTCAGTTCTTGCGTTACTTACCAAACCAGTAATAACACCAAAATATGAAGATACCAATGCAGACATTAAAGCATTATAATCATCGGTAGTTTGAGTAGACAAAGCATTCTGAGTCGAAGAACCGGGAACATAAACAATACACCAACAGAATAACTAGGAGTTTCAGATTTACCTGCAATGAATGCTGTAGGGGGTGCTGAAGTAAGAATATTAGATTTTCCAGCATTTATAGTAGAATCATTTTCTCCATGATATACAGCAGGATTTTGAACTTGTGCAGGAAGTGATTTATTCACCATTAACTCCATATCTCTGGCTTGAATTCTTTGAATCAGATCATTAAAAGATAATCCCGAATAATCTTTATCATGAGTGATCATCATCACATAATTCTCCCATTTATCAGGTAATGCTTCCAAAATCTTTTCTTTCATATCAGCTTCTTCCTTTGTAAGACTTACCAAACGCATTTCACTCATTAAATGAGCAAATCTTGCAATCAGATTTGGAATTGATTCGTTTTGATAATGCTTGAAACTATCAAATTTCTTCTTCAAAACCTTCTGACGAATTTTCTCATATTGGTCAATGCATGCACATCTCTTTTCCAAAGCATCCCACAAACTCTTCGATGTATAGTTACCAGAAAATTGATGCAGTAACTCTTTAGGCAAAGCCATCGTTAAAGTACCATACGCTTTTTTCTCAGCTTGATAAGCTTTTTCTTTGTTTAGATAAAATCTTTCTTTGAAGAATGGGTTCACCAGTTTCATCCTTAGGATATACATATTGATCAGTAAACGACAACCACATATCAATTTCATTAGTATCAACGTACGCTTCAAATATTTTAACCAAACTATGATAATCTTCCAATTTGAGCAAATTGGGAACTTTCTGACTTGTTCTAATTTCATTATCATAATTCATCATTGTTTACATCGTTGCTTGAACCGAATTTTGAATAGCCGCGAACGCTTGATGTCAGGACCAGATTTGAGCAACATGTTCTCATATGATTCATCACACAAGTGCGGAAAATCATGTGTGATGGTCGATTCTGGATGAATCTGCATCAATGCTCACCCATTGATGATTCCTAAAGCTCAAGAACACACACTAACACCAAGAACACACACACAAATTGTGACAACCGTAAGTTTCCAAGGACTTAAAACGATAATATATACTTATGTGTTAACTGTGTTATGTAACTGCTTACTTGCAACGTACCAATTTTATCATAATTACATTCATTTACAATAGGAATATAGCCTTGACGTAGCCTTAGTTCATGTTGTAAACAATAATTGAACATGATGACTTCTTTGCACGGAATGGTCGCTGGAATTTCAATAATAATAAAGTGACTAACCGAACCCATTTATCAAACTTACCAAACTATGTGGTAAACGTTAAACACAATCCCATCATCTTGTGGATTATCATTATTTTCATTATCACTTTACGTTCATTTAAACCATTAAACTTTAGTTTACTTTTATCAACCTTTGTCATTTTATGACACACATTCCATATATATAACTTATATAAACAATTTCATACCAAATAACAACGTGTTTAGACGACGACAACGATCCGAGACTTGTGATCCATTCCTTACGTAAACCTTAATATATTTTACGTCCAAAACATTTTATTTAACTTTATTAACGTTCACGACACTTGTATTTTTACATGCATGCTATAAATATGTACATGCAACGTAATAATTTCATGTTATTAACCTTTGAGTATTTTCAATTCAAACCAAGTTACTTTTATTTATTTTGAAACGTCGTGGATAACTATTCTTATAAAATAATTCGTTACACTCGATTCGTTTAATCGTTTTATCCGTTCCGCGTAGCATTCGATCCCCATCACCCTTTTTCTTTCTCCTCGTGACCCGGCCTCCACCCGAGATCGAACCCGGTTCCCGTCCCCTTCCCTTGTTCGGCCGAGAACAACACCAACCACCACCATTCCCATTCAATTCTCTAGTTACTTGGTTGTACCATGTTTGACCTCCATTAGATGCTTTTCACATCAACACTACACAATCTCTTGACACCCTATACACACTTTAACAACCATAGGCAAGAGTTGTCTCATGCCAAGCCAAGACTATTGACCAAAGGTCCTTAGTTTCCCACCAATTTACACCCTTATTCCCTCTTGTTGTTGCAGCCACAAACCCACACAAATGTCACAAGTTTTCAAGCCTTGAACACCCCCTTGAGAGTGTGTAGGAACCGGCCCAAGCAAAGGCTCGAACCTGTCCCACTTTTTCTTCTCCTTTTTCGGTTCCATACACAACACACACACCTTTATACTTAGACTTGTATTAACCCTCTCCACTAGATATTTATCCAACCTAACAAGACCCAAACATCTCATTCCTTTCCATCTCTCACCCTCTAACCGTCCCACTATCTCTTTCGGTTCATATACAACCGAAACCCACACCACCACCTAACCAAACATTCTCCTTTTCTTAGTTACTTCCATACTTAATAACTTTTGGAGAACCTAACTTCATTTGTTACTCACATTTTCAAGAGAACACTTCTCCTTTCTCTCTCTCTCTAACCGTAAGTCTCTCTCTCTCTACTCTCTCTCTAGATTTTCTACTCAATCTATCATATTCTTGATGATCCATGGTGCTAGGAAGCAAGAACACTCAAGAATCACTATCATCAGCATCATTTTCGGCCATCATCATCCTCTAACAAGGTTCCATCATCATTTCTTCTAGTTAAATCTTGTCCTAACAAGTATTCTTAGTTCCTATGTATAACTAGAACGCTTCATTAGCAAGTCTTGACTCACATTGTTGTCTAAACACCATTTTGAACTATAAAAGTCTACTTACTTGTATTTATCTTTATGTTTCACCATAGATCTTGCTACTAGAAACTCATGATAGTATTTACTTACATTATTATGTTCAAGATTTAGTTTGGTTAGACTTTTACACAAGTATTTGCTTAGGTTGCCTTTTTAGACATTAACATTGTATTTATCATGTATTATGTGTAGATCTTGTAACTTTGGACCCCTTGATGCCTATGACACGTTTTAAACCTTTAATATAGTCAAAATATGATATATTGGACTTTAGGAAGATTACTAGTGCTTAAACTCACCATAGCAAACTTTTACATGCAAAAGTACACTTTAAAAAACCCTAGAAATGGTTTTTCACTAAAGATCCGTTTAGACCAGAAACTTTGGAATTTTAAACAGTAGGTTGTGATGGTTAAAGTGAACCTAAGACATGGCCAAAAGATCCCTTTATAAATTACTTGAATTTGGGCACAAACCGGGACTAAAACCGACACCCGACGGGCCCGGAAACACCATTTTTGTAACAAAACCCAAATCTGGTCCAAATGAACTTATAGGGTCATTTTAATAGTAAAAACATGTTTACAAACTCATATGGTGAATTTAGGAACCTAACGATGTCATTTAACGGGCAAACGGGACCAAAACGGCAAAACCAACACTAAATACAGTAAACCGGCAAACTAATGCAAACTGACACTCAAAATAATTACCCACCCATTTTGGACAGAAAATAATCATATTTTATTGAACTTGATTGATTTCTAACTTGAACGGATAAATATCGTGTAAACGGCGGTTACCGCGAAATCGCCCGGTTTTGGCTAACTAGTTCAAAATAACCAATTTTCACATGAAAACCCTCAATATAACTTAATATTTATTTATGTAAATATTTACCATCTTTAAATATTATTTTGGGAATTTTATATATTTTATTTAATTAAAATATATACTTTACATTATTTCCAAATAAATACATAACCGGATACACTTACTTTGGTTTTCAAATCACTTAACCTTAAGGCTACCATGACGTCAAGACTTGACCTACCTAATTGGAGTGACATTTATTGTCAACCCAATTACTTATTGCGTGTCTTATAATTATCTAGGCTTGCATTTTCATTGATCGTGCTACCGATCTCCATCACTGAATCTTGTGAGTTTTCACGACCCCTTTTTCCCTTTAACTATTTTATCTTTGGGGGAGAATTCATACATACATTTTTCCATGTTAGACAATCAGACCTTGTTATCATAACTGTTTCATGTGCTTTTCCTTTCTCCATACTTGTTATCTCATGTTCATTCATGCTATAACCCAAACCCCACTATTAACTGAATCCGATTAATTATCATTTGCAAACGGTAACGTTTGAATAGATCTATTGGGTTAACGCCCCTGCTCTGATTGGTCGCTCCAATCGTGACTCCGTCTTTTGTCAAAGAGTACAAATTGTTATGTCATACTTATGCGGTACCAACCGGACAATAGGTACCAAGAGTGGGTAAACAGTCAGTTTCGGTATTCAGGGTACATGGTAACATTATCAACTATTTCCGATTACTATTTTCATTTAACCTTTAACTGCTAGCACTTTAAACCTGTGAAACTCACCAACAATTATTTGTTGACCGTTTTCTCGTATGAATTCTCAGGTACTTAAACTTAACTGTTGTGCATGCATCGGACCTGCTTGCTTGTTTCCTACCTTTGCATATTAGGACTTTTCATTTGTTTCTGGAATATGGTTTAGCTTTTGGAGATTTTCCTGACATAACATCTAACGGTGTCATGTCCTAAAAATCTTTTGAAACTTATGTGTTGTAAACTTAAAACTATTTACTTTTCTCATTACAATTAATCCGCAACGTAATGATATTGGAAAAACTCCTATTTACTCCAACAATTTAATAATTTCCAAAACGGCTCTAGTTGTTGAACCATCCAGAGTACGTTCGTAACCTTGACTGTGATAACCTTTTTCGCATCCCGACACAAATCTTACAGGGTGTGACAGAGTGGTATCAGAGCCAAGGTTATAGAACTAGATTGCATATATAGGTCTAGACTATAGCCTAAGCTCTGTTAGTCATACTTGCATGCATCACTATTTGCCTATCTAACTGATTCACATGCCTTACGTAACATATATATATTATCATCATTACTTGGAAACTTTGTCGCAGCATGGCTTTTCATGGACCGATCGATCTAACTTCCGACTCCGAGACCAAGGCACATTCCGACTTGGAGCAGCCAGCATCACCAGTCACTACTGAGGCTCCATCACCCCTCGCTCACCAACCAGCGTTCTTGATGGCCCCTACGATGCCGACTCCGAGCCGGAGGAGGAGGCGACGACTGACGAGGAACCGGAGGAGTACGCGCCATTCACAGTGGACATCACCGATGCAGATGAGGACGGAGACACCCTCACCGTTACCCTATCCGCTTCTATCCCTGTTTCTCCCGCTCGTGAGCCTTCATTTCGACCATACCGCTCCACACCTAACGGTCCCCTTCGGATGCTTACCCCTAGGAAGTCGGTTAGGCGTAGTCGACAGCATGTTTCTGGCCCAGTCACTGATTCTGAGCCGTCTCGCAAACGTTCCCTCTCTCATGAACCCGTTGAGCTGCCTACTGAGCCGGAGATGATGCCACCCAAGAAACGGGTGAGATTTGCTGACAGCACCTTTGAGATCGGAGAGCCATCCGCCACTGCTGAGACCCAGGACGTGCCACTGCCACCTCATGCTCGAGCACCTTCCGATACACCTAGCCCCGTACTTTATGGTATCCCTGTCGATTCCCTTGTATCATCCCTCTTTGCTTGCATCGCCCGTCGTGACGATGAGATCCGCCAGCTTCATACAGCCATCCGTATCCTTGCTCCACCTGCCACTATCACTGACCTTGCCACCCGTCTTGCTGTCCTAGAGGCCCGCGTGACCTCTCAGGACCAAGCCCTTGACACCCTGCATGTTCACCTATCTGACGCCTATGGAGTCGTCGTTGAGGCCAACCAGGCCATCCGAGCTCTCGCAGCCTCTACCCCTTCAGCGGAGGACTTCGCCAGCCTCATTCGCCCGTTGCTATCAGTGATTATCCAGATCCGTGACATCCTCGACATCGTTGATCGAGCACCGTTTCATTAGAGTTGTGATCTTATGGAGTAACTATTACTCTTTCATGGTATTATTATGATGTATTCGAGACTTGTATTATTGGTGAATCTGCTTTTATCACCGGACAAATGTTTATGTTGGTCTGAACAATTGTGGACAAGAATTGAATTATGTTGTAACGAGTACCTTTATTTATCAACTCTGATGTACTTTATGATGTAATGTGTTGTTATGTTATGTTATATTGTTGTGGTTGTTATGGATTTTGGCATGTCATGTTTGGTTGCATTCACTTATACTATGTATGATGTCTTACTTTATTTTATCTTATACAATTTAAAGTAGAATGTCAAGACGCGCAACCCGCGATAGCGACCCTCTCTGAACCCCAACCCTGGACCCTGCAGCCATTGAAGCCCTGATTAACCAGCGTATAGCTGATGCACTTGCGACCGCCGAAGCAGATCGAGCTTCTACCTCTAACGGAAGGAGATCAGGATCCCCTGGTGGTAAGACTAAAGACTTTTCTTCTACGACCGGAAGATTTATGACTGCAATTGTACGAATTGTATTCAAGGTTTTGAGTGATTTACAGGTGTCCGGGAATGCTCTTACAAAGATTTCATGAATTGCAAGCCCTTGCACTTCAAGGGTACTGAGGGAGCAGTTGGACTCATTCGCTGGTTTGAAAAGATGGAATCTGTGTTCCGTATGTGTAACTGTCCCGATGGTTACAAGGTCAAGTACGCCACTAGCGTGTTCGGAGAAGGAGTTCTAACTTGGTGGAACTCTCATGCTGAAGCCCTCGGATAGGACCAAGCTTATGCTATGGCTTGGAACGAACTGAAACTACTCATGCGAGATGAGTACTGTCCTCGTGAGGAATTGCAACGATTGGAAGTCAAATTCTGGAACTTGGCCATGAATGGATCCGACATAGCTGCTTACACCCGTCGATTCCACGAATTGGCACACATCTGCCCTACAATGGTGACCCCTCTACACAAGAAAATCGAGAGATACATTTGGGGTCTTGCTCCTGCCATTCAGGGAAGTGTTATGGATTCTAACCCCACAACCCTCCCATCTGCTATCCGCTTGGCTCACAATCTGGCCTACCAGGCAAACCGCTAAGGCTTGTCTTTCTCTCGCAAGGTTGCTGAATCCAAGGCTGTACCAGTATCACCTGTCCCCTCTAACCAGCTGAAATCTGACCGCAAGCGCAAACGCGGCCATGATGGAAAGAGGAAGAAATCGTCTGACCTTCCTGGGAAAACCTCTGAAGCCGTAAAGGCTTATGCTGTAACCACTCCTGCACCTGATGCAAGAAAACTTGGATACACAGGAAACCAGCCCCTGTGTGGAAAGTGTAACCTGCACCATACCCTGGACTGCAGCAATGTGTATTGCAAAGGCTGCAAGGCAAAAGGTCACATTCACCGTGATTGCCCAAATTGTTCGAACAAGACGCACCCCGTTGGAACCTGTTTCGAGTGTGGCAGTACTGGCCACTTCAGAAATGAATGCCCAAAGCTCAAACGAGAACCCGCCAGAGGAAGAGCCTTCGTGCTCAATGCTGCTGAAGCCCGTCAGGATCCCCACACCGTAACGGGTACGTTCTTACTCAATAATCATTTTGCTTCCGTTCTATTTGACACTGGTGCCGACAAAAGCTTTGTTTCTAGTGAGTTTAGAAACTATCTTAACGTCACGCCAACTAGATTAGATACTAAGTACATAGTTGAACTAGCCGATGGTAAACAAATTGAAACGAAAGAATCCTTTTCAAACTGCTCTTTGAACTTATCCGGACATCCCTTCTCAATCGATCTGTTGCCGGTACAATTGGGAAGTTTCGACGTAGTCGTTGGAATAGATTGGTTGACTAAGAATCGTGCCGAAATCATTTGCCATGAGAAAAGAATCAAGATACCCCTTCCCGACGACAAAGTTCTGACAATCCAAGGAGATCGTAGTGGAACTAAGCTAGACATCATCTCGTGCATGAAATCCCAGAAGTTTATGCGCAAGGGCTACCCTGCCCTCTTAGCTCACATTACCGCTAGTCAATCCGAAGAGAAGAAACTAAAGGACGTTCCGATCGTACAAGACTACCCTGAAGTCTTTCCCGATGACCTTCCAGGCTTGCCACCCTCTAGGCAAGTGGAATTCCACATTGATCTGGTACCCGGAGCTGCACCCGTTGCAAAAGCCCCTTATCGTTTAGCCCCGTCTGAAATGAAAGAATTGTCTAATCAGCTACAAGAACTACTTGACAAAGGCTTTATCAGACCCAGTTTCTCTCCTTGGGGCGCTCCCGTGCTATTCGTCAAGAAGAAGGATGGATCTTTCCGGATGTGTATCGACTATCGCGAGTTGAATAAGCTTACCGTAAGGAACCGATATCCACTCCCTCGAATCGACGACCTGTTCGACCAATTACAAGGTTCCAGTTACTATTCAAAAATCGATCTTCGTTCTGGATATCATCAACTACGAGTTCGTGAAGAAGACATTGTGAAAACTGCTTTTCGTACGCGCTATGGACACTACGAATTTCTCGTTATGCCCTTCGGACTAACCAACGCGCCTGCCGTCTTCATGGATTTGATGAATCGTGTGTGCAAACCGCACCTCGATAAATGCGTTATCATTTTCATTGACGATATCTTGATCTATTCGCGTAGCAAGGACGAACACGAGAAGCACCTAAAGCTTATTCTGGAACTATTGAAGAATGAGAAGTTGTACGCCAAGTTTTTAAAATGCGAATTCTGGTTACGAGAAGTGCATTTCCTAGGCCAGGTAATCAACGCAGCTGGAATCCACGTGGATCCCATAAAAATTGAAGTTATCAAGGATTGGAGTCCGCTTACCAACCCTTCCGAGATACGACAATTTCTTGGACTCGCAGGTTATTACCGAAGATTTATCGAAAACTTCTCCAGAATAGCCCAGCCATTGACCGCCTTGACGCAAAAGGACAAGAAATTCGTGTGGGATCACAAAGCTGAACAAGCTTTTCAGACACTGAAGCAAAAGCTGTATAACGCCCCCATACTATCCTTACCAGAAGGATGTGAAGATTTCTGTGTTTACTGCGATGCCTCACACCAAGGTTTAGGCTGTGTCTTAATGCAACGAGACAAAGTCATTGCTTACGCTTCGCGACAGCTAAAAGTTCACGAGAAGAACTATACTACTCACGATTTGGAACTTGGAGCCATCGTCTTCGCCCTTAAGATTTGGAGACACTATCTCTACGGTACTGAATGTAAAGTTTATACCGACCACAAGAGTCTTCAACACATCTTAGACCAGAAGGAGTTGAACATGAGCCAACGCCGATGGATTAAACTGCTCAGCGATTATGACTGTAAAATCCTGTACCATCCTGGAAAGGCTAACTTCGTTGCCGATGCCTTGAGCATGAAGGAACGTGTCAAACCCCTTCGTGCAAATCCCTCGCCATGACCATTCAGAGCGGACTCGCCACTCAGGTTTTGGCAGCACAAGCTGAAGCTTTGAAAGACGAAAACATCCGAGACGAAAGTCTCCGTGGCATGGATCAACACCTTGAAACCAAGCCTGATGGATTACGGTATTTCGTTAATCGTCTGTGGATACCCGTCTATGGAGATCTCAAGAGTCTAGTTCTTGATGAAGCCCATAAAACCCGATATTCCATTCACCCCGGAGCCGATAAGATGTACCACGATCTGCGTATGTTATATTGGTGGCCGAACATGAAAGCTGAAATCGCTAAGTACGTTGGTAAATGCTTAACTTGCGCCAAAGTTAAGGCCGAGCATCAGAAACCTTCCGGATTACTCGTCCAACCCATCATCCCCGAGTGGAAATGGGAATGCATTTCCATGGACTTTATCACCAAGTTACCCAAGAGCCGCAAGGGTAACGATTCCATTTGGGTAATTGTCGATCGTTTGACATAATCTGCTCATTTCCTCGCCATGAAGGAGAAAGATTCCGTAGAACATTTAACGAGGATGTACATGAAGGAAATATTCTCTCGACATGGAGCCCCGATTTCTATCATATCCGACAGAGATGGTCGTTTTACCTCTCATTTCTGGAAATCTTTGAACAAGGCCATCGGTACTCGCCTCGATATGAGTACGGCTTACCATCCGCAAACTGACGGCTAAAGCGAACGAACGATTCAAACTCTCGAAGATATGTTGCGTGCCTGTGTCATTGATTTTGGTAACAACTGGGATGAACATCTGCCATTGTGCGAATTCTCGTACAACAACAGTTACCACACTAGCATCCAGTGTGCACCTTTCGAGGCACTGTACGGAAGAAAGTGCCGATCACCTATCTGTTGGTTCGAAGTTGGTGACAGCCAACTGACAGGCCCCGAAGTTGTGATAGAAAGCACCGAAAGAATCACACAAATTCGAGACCGCTTGAAAGCTGCTCGTGATCGCCAGAAGTCATATGCCGATAACCGTCGTAAACCCTTATCCTTCGCGAAAGGCGATAAAGTATTACTGAAGGTATCCCCGTGGAAAGGCGTCATACGTTTTGGCAAACGTGGCAAGTTAAACCCTCGCTACATAGGTCCATTCGAAATCATTGAAACAATAGGACCCGTCGCATACCGACTACTACTGCCGCCCGAGCTTAGTAACGTTCATAATGTATTTCACGTCAGTAATCTGAAGAAGTGTCTTGCCGAAGAAGACCTTACCGTTCCCCTCGATGAGATACACTTGGATGAATCCCTACAATTCGTTGAAGAACCAGCCGAAATCGTCGACCGCGCAGTCAAGAAATTGAAGCATAGACGTATACCTCTCGTTAAAGTTCGTTGGAACTCCCGCCGTGGTTCTGAATTCACATGGGAACGTGAAGACCAGTTTCGCGCCAAGTATCCCCATCTCTTTCCTGAGCAGCCGCTTAGCCATGATGATAAGCTGAATTTCGGGACGAAATTCTCCCAACTAGGGGAGGATGTGACAACCCGTAAGTTTCCAAGGACTTAAAACGATAATATATACTTATGTGTTAACTGTGTTATGTAACTGCTTACTTGCAACGTACCAATTTTATCATAATTACATTCATTTACAATAGGAATATAGCCTTGACGTAGCCTTAGTTCATGTTGTAAACAATAATTGAACATGATGACTTCTTTGCACGGAATGGTCGCTAGAATTTCAATAATAATAAAGCGACTAACCGAACCCATTTATCAAACTTACCAAACTATGTGGTAAACGTTAAACACAATCCCATCATCTTGTGATTATCATTATTTTCATTATCACTTTACGTTCATTTAAACCATTAAACTTTAGTTTACTTTTATCAACCTTTGTCATTTTATGACACACATTCCATATATATAACTTATATAAACAATTTCATACCAAATAACAACGTGTTTAGACGACGACAACGATCCGAGACTTGTGATCCATTCCTTACGTAAACCTTAATATATTTTACGTCCAAAACATTTTATTTAACTTTATTAACGTTCACGACACTTGTATTTTTACATGCATGCTATAAATATGTACATGCAACGTAATAATTTCATGTTATTAACCTTTGAATATTTTCAATTCAAACCAAGTTACTTTTATTTATTTTGAAACGTCGTGGATAACTATTTTTATAAAATAATTCGTTACACTCGATTCGTTTAATCGTTTTATCCGTTCCGCGTAGCATTCGATCCCCGTCACCCTTTTTCTTTCTCCTCGTGACCCGGCCTCCACCCGAGATCGAACCCGGTTCCCGTCCCCTTCCCTTGTTCGGCCGAGAACAACACCAACCACCACCATTCCCATTCAATTCTCTAGTTACTTGGCTGTACCATGTTTGACCTCCATTAGATGCTTTTCACATCAACACTAGACAATCTCTTGACACCCTATACACACTTTAACAACCATAGGCAAGAGTTGTCTCATGCCAAGCCAAGACTATGGACCAAAGGTCCTTAGTTTCCCACCAATTTACACCCTTATTCCCTCTTGTTGTTGCAGCCACAAACCCACACAAATGAAACAAGTTTTCAAGCCTTGAACACCCCCTTGAGAGTGTGTAGGAACCGGCCCAAGCAAAGGCTCGAACCTGTCCCACTTTTTCTTCTCCTTTTTCGGTTCCATACACAACACACACACCTTTATACTTAGACTTGTATTAACCCTCTCCACTAGATATTTATCCAACCTAACAAGACCCAAACATCTCATTCCTTTCCATCTCTCACCCTCTAACCGTCCCACTATCTCTTTCGGTTCATATACAACCGAAACCCACACCACCACCTAACCAAACATTCTCCTTTTCTTAGTTACTTCCATACTTAATAACTTTTGGAGAACCTAACTTCATTTGTTACTCACATTTTCAAGAGAACACTTCTCCTTTCTCTCTCTCTCTCTCTCTCTACTCTCTCTCTAGATTTTCTACTCAATCTCTCATATTCTTGATGATCCATGGTGCTAGGAAGCAAGAACACTCAAGAATCACTATCATCATCATCATTTTCGGCCATCATCATCCTCTAACAAGGTTCCATCATCATTTCTTCTAGTTAAATCTTGTCCTAACAAGTATTCTTAGTTCCTATGTGTAACTAGAACGCTCCATTAGCAAGTCTTGACTCACATTGTTGTCTAAACACCATTTTGAACTATAAAAGTCTACTTACTTGTATTTATCTTTATGTTTCACCATAGATCTTGCTACTAGAAACTCATGATAGTATTTACTTACATTATTATGTTCAAGATTTAGTTTGGTTAGACTTTTACACAAGTATTTGCTTAGGTTGCCTTTTTAGACATTAACATTGTATTTATCATGTATTATGTGTAGATCTTGTAATTTTGGACCCCTTGATGCCTATGACACGTTTTAAACCTTTAATATAGTCAAAATATGATATCTTGGACTTTAGGAAGATTACTAGTGCTTAAACTCACCATAGCAAACTTTTACATGCAAAAGTACACTTTAAAAACCCTAGAAATGGCTTTTCACTAAAGATCCGTTTAGACCAGAAACTTTGGACTTTTAAACATTAGGTTGTGATGGTTAAAGTGAACCTAAGACATGGCCAAAAGATCCCTTTATAAATTACTTGAATTTGGGCACAAACCGGGACTAAAACCGATACCCGACGGGCCCGGAAACACCATTTTTGTAACAAAACCCAAATCTGGTCCAAATGAACTTATAGGGTCATTTTAATAGTAAAAACATGTTTACAAACTAATATGGTGAATTTAGGAACCTAACGATGTCATTTAACGGGCAAACGGGACCAAAACGGCAAAACCGACACTAAATACACAAAACCGGCAAACTAATGCAAACCGACACTCAAAATAATTACCCACCCATTTTGGACAGAAAATAATCATATTTTATTGAACTTGATTGATTTCTAACTTAAACGGATAAATATCGTGTAAACGGCGGTTACCGCGAAATCGCCCGGTTTTGGCTAACTAGTTCAAAATAACCAATTTTCACATGAAAACCCTCAATATAACTTAATATTTATTTCTGTAAATATTTACCATCTTTAAATATTATTTGGGTAATTTTATATATTTTATTTAATTAAAATATATACTTTACATTATTTCCAAATAAATACATAACCGGATACACTTACTTTGGTTTTCAAATCACTTAACCTTACGGCTACCATGACGTCAAGACTTGACCTACCTAATTGGAGTGACATTTATTGTCAAACCAATTACTTATTGCGTGTCTTATAATTATCTAGGCTTGCATTTTCATTGATCGTGCTACCGATCTCCATCACAGAATCATGTGAGTTTTCACGGCCCCTTTTTCCCTTTAACTATTTTATCTTTGGGGGAGAATTCATACATACATTTTTCCATGTTAGACAATCAGACCTTGTTATCATAACTGTTTCATGTGCTTTTCCATTGTCCATACTTGTTATCTCATGTTCATTCATGCTATAACCCAAACCCCACTATTAACTGAATCCGATTAATTATCATTTGCAAACGGTAACGTTTGAATAGATCTATTGGGTTAACGCCCATGCTCTGATTGGTCGCTCCAATTGTGACTCCGTCTTTTGTCAAAGAGTACAAATTGTTATGTCATACTTATGCGGTACCAACCGGACAATAGGTACCAAGAGTGGGTAAACAGTCAGTTTCGGTATTCAGGGTACATGGTAACATTATCAACTAGTCTTATCAAATATTGTCATTTATTAACATGAACTATTTCCGATTACTATTTTCATTTAACCTTCAACTGCTAGCACTTTAAACCTGTGAAACTCACCAACAATTATTTGTTGACCGTTTTCTCGTATGAATTCTCAGGTACTTAAACTTAACTGCTGTGCATGCATCGGACCTGCTTGCTTGTTTCCTGCCTTTGCATATTAGGACTTTTCATTTGTTTCTGGAGTATGGTTTAGCTTTTGGAGATTTTCCTGACATAACATCTAACGGTGTCATGTCCTAAAAATCTTTTGAAACTTATGTGTTGTAAACTTAAAACTATTTACTTTTCTCATTACAATTAATCCGCTGCGTAATGATATTGGAAAAACTCCTATTTACTCCAACAATTTAACAATTTCCAAAACGGCTCTAGTTGTTGAACCATCCAGAGTACGTTCGTAACCTTGACTGTGATAACCTTTTTCGCATCCCGACACAAATCTTACAGGGTGTGACACAAATGCTCTCTTGAAGAATAATCCAGGAGTGCCGTCCCTCAATAGGGTTTTTCTCAACTATATATATACTACAAGAGAGCATAGGACAAAAAGAATGTTTGACACACACAATCATTGCCTAGAATTCAGCAAAATATTCCATCAGCACAGACAAGTTCGCTAAGCAGTAGACAAGTTTGCTAATATAAACAAGTTCGCTAACAAGTCCGCTAAGCATAAACAAGTTCGCTAACAAGTCTGCTAAGCATTAACAAGTTTGCTAACAAGTCCGCTAAGTATGGACAAGTCCGCTAACAAGTTCTCTAAGTATAGATAAGTCCGCTAATAAGTTCGCTAAGAGCAAAACAAGCTCGCTAAAGATTAGAAACAAGTCTGCTAAGTAAAGAAGTCCGCTAGGAACAAATCAAGTACGCTAAGACAAACTTTGAACAAATACGCTAAGTGTTAAACAAGTCCGCTAAGTTCAATTAATCAGAAGTCCACTAAGAAGAAAAACAAGTAAGCTAGATTCATAATCAAAATGTTTCTAAGTACAAATTCAAAGTCAATTACAAAATAAAGTATCAAATCTAGATAGGACATCAAACAGGTCTTCACCAGCAATACTTAATGGTGAATAGTTTGTGTTGCCAACAAAATAGGTTCCAACAATTTCCACCCTTGTTGGCAATACAAACCTTTGAACTTAAGCAACTTGACCGAGCAGCTTGAGCAGGAATCTCCAGTTCTCTCTAGCTGCCTCTTTGTCTTTGTCAGAAAATACTTTAATTCCCATATCGTACAGCCTCCAGAGATCTTGCCAGACAAGCTTTTTCAGATCATTATAGTTGTTCAGCTCGACCAATCTTCTTGCCTTATCAATGATGACACTCGATCCATTCTATCAACCAGCAGTTTGCATTCCTTAGGAGTTCTGCGTCAAGTGTGAGTTTACCCATATCTGCAAGCCTTGTACACCACCAATTTAAGAACATTAAAAAGTAGTTGGCATCATAGCATTCATAGGGTCTTAGTTGATCAGGGATGGTCCGCATCTTCTCATAGTACATCAGCTTCAAATAGGATCTTGAGAGCAGTCTGAGTTCTATCGCTGCAAAGATTCTGATTGACTCAGCACTGTCTCTTTCAATCACTAATTCATGTGTCTTTCCATTGTAGTACCAACTGATTATTGGAGCATTTTTCTGATTCCCCGGGATAGTCATTGTCTTCACATCCTTCCCAATATCTTTGAACATTCCTCGATGAGGGGCACGGAGATGTCTTTTCTCTTCAGCTATCTGAGCTTTTCTCTCTTCTTCAGGAGTTTGATTGAATTTCTTGTCCTCGTAAGCAGATTTGATTAAAACAGCAGCTCATATACCCTTTTGATGGTTAGAGTGATTTACCAAATCCAGGTACTTCAGCTGTTTGAGCTCCCAAGAGAACAAGCTGAGAAGAGCTTTGAAATCTCCGAAGATTTGAACATATCCGTTCCGCCTTTTTACCAGGAATGCATCAAAAGCCTCATCATATTTCCATCCCAAGATTTTCATCCCATGATTGACCTTTGGGTTGCTTGGCATCTTCCTTAGATTTTTGGTAGCAAATTGTTGCATAGCCTTTAGGTTTGGTGCCATCTCTTCCCATTGATCATAGATGGGAGGATTGTCTTTCCTTTTGAGTGCCTCAGCCCGTTCTTGCTCTCTGAGTCTGATCTGTTCAAGCTTTGCCAGACGTTCTGTCTTTCGATACTCTTCCACAAACTCTGGTAGACCTTTAAGTTTCTTTCTGTTGTAAGCCTTCTTATCAATATTCTTGGATCTACAGTAGTTGCGGAGTGCCTCAAAAGTCATCCTGTTGGTAGTGGCTTTGATATATTCTTCAAAATCAGGAGCTTCATCAGACGAGTTCTCAGGTGGAGGAAGATATGTGTTGCCTAGGTCCAGAATAAGATCTGAAAGATGATCTCAGATAGGAAGGAATTCAACGGTTTTGGTGGTGTCGGCGAAGATATCTGCCAGGGGATCAGTTTCAGCTTCAACAGTTTGATTTCGCGGAAGGTGTGAATTCAACCTTTCCTCATCAGTATACAACTTGGTCAACTCAATGTCTGTAAGACTCATTAGATATTCTAAGGAGAAGTTGTCTTTCATTAGAGATCTAACCATGTGTGCTATTTCAGAGGTGTCTTCCTCATCCACATCGGTACCCTCCAAATTTGTGACTATGCGGATCCTTGGTTCATCTGCTCTTGTTGACGCAGAATGTTCAGGTTAAGTACTCGAGCCCTTTCCATAGACAACAGCAGGAGGATGACCTGATTCATATCTTTTAAGTGCTTCGTCCTTCTCTTCAAGCAGTCGGTTTTGTTCACTGAGTGTTTCTTCAATAAGCGCTCGACGAGACCTATCTTTCTCAGCTTCCCTTCTCAGATGCTCCTCAGCAATCTCTTCAGGAGTCAATATTCTTTTTCCCTTATCCTTATCAGAAGGACCGGGTTGCTCTGTGATAGTAGGTTCTGGAGCAGCCGATTCCTTGGGATCAACTTCCTCCTTATCAGAGTCAGAGGACAAGTGTATGAAAAAGGCTTCAAAGATCTGATTTCGGAGATCTTGCTTAGCAGAAACACCAGGATCAGTTTGACTTTCAGTTTCTTGATCAGCACTTGTCTCAAGATTGATGATTTCAGCATCAGTTGGAATAGGACCTGGAACATATGGGTTGATGTCCAAGGCAAGAGTTTCTGCTGTAGACATGACGGTCGAAAGAGGCACACTCACATACTCATCGTCTACTTCCATCTTTACTTAGATTGGAGTAGGACAAGGAGGTTTCTCTTGTTCATCATCCTCACTATCGATCGTATCCAAGTCGATGTAGTTCAGAGGATTGGCTTCTTTCATGAGCACGTTCATTCTTTGACCTAGCTCATTCATGTCGCTTTCGTCTCTAAAGTCTACAAAGTAAGGATGTTCTTTATAAGCTGCTTCATTACCATCCTCAAGTGTCTCAATGAGAATACCGCATGAGTTTCTTCTTGAGTACAGATTCTCGGCATAGTATTCCCTGAAATTGGACATCTCAAAATCCAAGAAGGCTGGGTCAATGTAAATATGAGGGACACCTTCGGTCACGGGAACCATGGCAGAGGAGGTAGAGGTATCAGCATGAACAATGGGAATGATCGAAAGTTGAAGAGATATGTCATGTTCAGCTTCAGACTCAGCACTTGTTGAACCCTCAATAGCAAGAATCTTGGCAGCCTGTGCAAACCTTGGAAGTTTTAGGTTTTCAGGCACAGGTGCAAGCCTTTTGATCGAGTCCAGAGTCTCATCAACTGGTTCATCATGAAGGAGGCTGCTGACAAAGGAATCTTCGTCATCAGAGAAATTAAGATCATCTCCTTCTATGACAGTGTCATCATCGATTTCAAAATCGCTGTCATGCAATGGGCTTGAGGTGTCTTGAACACCAGTCGAGTCTTTACCAGCAGGAATGGTAGTAGAAGATATGGGGTCTTGAGAATTTTCACCTACACTTCTCTGATCAGATTGAGGTGCGTTTTCTGGCATTTCATTCTCTTTATCACCTGTATCATCATCTGGTTTGTCACTCAATTGTTTTCCTTCACTTCATTTGACAAACAAATCCTTGAGTCTTTGAATTTCAGCAGCTTATTCAGCAATGGCTTGTGACTGATCATTAATCTTTTGATTTTCCACTTACAGTGAACAGTTTAGATGGTCATTCTGACTTTGAAGGTTGACAATTTAAGCCTGAAGTTCCATCACCTTTTTAGATTCTGAAGCTGATGGGCTTGTAGCAACAATTCCAGTAATGTCAGTGGTGGTGACAACAACTTCAGCTAGCTGCTCCAGTGGTCTTATATCCATGTCTATTCCTTCAAAATGTTCAGCAGGAGATGGAGAGATAGTTGCTGCAGCTAAGGCTGTGTCCGATGGGGTGCCAGATGGACTCACCAATTCATAATCATCCTGTGTGCCGGGCTTCCTTTTGACTTTGAGCTTTTCAGTACAGGCTTTACTTCTCTCAGCTCTGATGAAGAACTCAACAGATTTATAACTACTCCCACCAGTTTTTGTTAGAGTTTGTAAAGTAGTCGTAGGAGGATACTCGGGAGGACTATCAGTCTCATCTTCAAGGTTATATTTAAGATCGTCCTCATCGAGAGACACTGAATCCTCTTCATCATCCTGTTCATCCTGTGATAGATTATAGCTTTTATCAGAGGATGATTGTGGTGTCGTAGCTGTTGAGGCCCTGGAATAGTCTCCAGTCCTTTGTCTTTTTCGAGGATGAATGCCCTCAGGTTGTGTGGGACTGTCATCAGAATCTGAGGAGTCAGACCCTTCATCATCATCATTGTCGTCTCCGTCTCCTTCTTTAGACAGATCCACTAGCATAGGACTTGAGGAGCGTTCAGCATGCTCAGAAGCTTCAGCACTTGCACCCTGGAGATTCCCAGGTTCTTCAACAGCATCAGAAGCAGCACTAGCAGGTGCATTTAAATCCAACTTAGTGTGGACTTGATCAGCCTCATTATGTTCTACTTGAGCTTCAACAGCTGCTTCACCCATTTGGATATCTCCTTCAGCATCAGCGAGAGCAATCCGAGCAATCATCTCGGGAAAGAAGGGTACAACATTTCCTTGATATTTACCCTTATGGTACTTGCTGTATGAGCCAGAGTTCATTGAACTTGTAGAGATGGTTTCTCCTTGGTTGATCAAAGTTGGGTAATAATGATCAAAGATAGCCTGGATGAACCGGGGGTACATCAGGAACTTCTTTGCCCTTCCAATGGGATGTAGATAGGCAATCATCCATTTGAGGAGTTGGCGTGAGAGATTGTAGCCTTCACCAGTGACAAACCCATGTAGAGCACATGCGGTTTCTTCAACAAAGTCATCTGGAGCTTCCTTTCTGTGTCCAAAGGCAGCAATGAAGAAGCTGATTATGAACCTCCAGTTAATCGGGAATAAGGTCTTGAGAATTTTGTTGCTGACATCTGGAAGAAATACACCAGAGTAAACCATCCTTAAGATTGTTTATTTCCACTGGGCCTTTGTAAAAGTCTTGGGCTTGTCAGCATCTTGCAAGTTCAGGACCGTTCTGATCTTCTCTTCAGTAATTTCAACATCAATATTTGTATCCTTGACCTTATTATGCTTGTTTCATCATCCAGCTCTGCAGATTGAGCATTGTTCCAAAAAGCTTCAATTATACCCTTGTAGATGACAGGGTTAATCTGCATTGCCGTTACCCATGTTGATTGCTGCAACAAGTCAATTGCCTGCTCATCAGCACCTTCCCAGTTCTTGTTAAATACACACCTTCCGTTGTGCAAACGACCAAACTCTAAAGCTTCAGCAGCTTGTCTGGGAGGCATCTGCACATATAGAATTAAAGGATTATATCCAATTTGACACTAGATGAATGTCGTGTCACACTAGACTCGTGATAGTGACAGAGCTTTTCATATTAGAATCAGTGACATAAACCAACTCACATAGTGCATATACTCCAAAAATGATCACATGCAACCGGAATTTCATGAATAACAAAGTAAGTATCATAGGAAGTAATTAATTTGTGTGTGTAATATTAAAAATCTGGAAAATAAGGTGCCAGATCTAAATCTCCATTAAAATTTTGACTTAAAAGAAAGTTTTGCATGAAAAATGTAAATGACCCACATATTTTACTAAAATATTGACTTGTTGTTGAGTCAAGTAGGAATTTATGGACAACTCAACTACATAGTCTCAACAAACAGTCAGTGACATCAAATATAGGGTTTTGGCAATCTGGGATCAAAAACCTATTGACTTTAAGTTCAAATAGCATACTGTGAGGTTTTGAGATCCCAGTTTGTCAAGTTAGTTCAGGGAAAGTCACATTGTGACTTGGTTCCACCCGAACTTGTGTACTCCTTGATTTGGTGTCTTTTGATTAGGACAAGGATCAACTAAGTCAAAATCAGCACTTTTAGGTTTAGGACAGGGATGTTAGGATCTAACAGGTTTATCCCATTTAAAAGGCCAATTTGATGCATGTAATGAGTGTAACACTAACTTATCAAACCATCAGAACAAACCTAGTATGTCAGAAATTCAACTACTGATCTATAGTTATGACGAATTAACTCAAAGTCCTCTAAGCAAAAGAACAAGTCCGCTAGAACTCATTAAGTTCGCTAAGCAGAGAACAAGTTCGCTAGGAACAAAAAAAAAGTCCCCTAAGCAGACATGAAGTACGCTAAGGACTGAATCAAGTCCGCTAAGATCAGCAGGATCTCTCATGCAGATTCACAACACTTAGAGTTGACTACTAAGTGTATAAATCTCATATTAACTTCAACAAGGATTGTCTAGAGGTAACAGACTCAAATTAACACCTATAAACATGCAGGAGGTCCTAATGGGTCAAGTGTTCCAATTTGATCATTTAAAGGACAAAAATGACAATTTATGCTTTAACAGATGAGATGGTGTCTTTACATGTCAAATTCAATCCTAACATACAAGTATAAGCACATATGGATTAAATAAAACATAATCAAGTCACCAAATTCACATTCAAGCAAAGATAGTCACATAAGTCTCATAAAAACAATTCAATGCCAAATTTGACTTATTAAAGTCAAAATGACCAAATAAGTGTTCAATCAGAGCTTAAATACCTAAGATAGTTCATATGAACCTTAGAGGTGTCATAGATCACATCCTTTGTAGATATGCTCTCAATAAATCAGCAAGATGGTCAAATTAACTTAGATATGTCAAGATTGACAAAATAAATCTAACTTTGAGTTAAATGAGTCCAAGATCCTTTCACCTGAGTTATAGACTCATTTTAGACCCATGTGGATCATAACCAGTCTGAACCACCAGTGTTAGTCTCAATTGGATGTCTACTTACACAAAGAAAGACTTAAATATACATAAGAATGAAACAAGGTGATGCACTGCCTGATTAATAACATGAATGCTTGTATTGAGAAACACATACCTTTGTGAAGATCTATAGGTGACTAAGATCTAATTTAAGATGCAGTGAATTCTCAATTGACACAGTGAATAATCTGCTGGGATCAAGCAAATTATATTAGATATCAAGTAGGCTTCAAATAGCCAAAATTAAGTAAAAATTTTCCCCTATGTAGCCAAGTTTGAGTCTTATCCCAAATTGCCATTTGATAGAACAACATACCTTTTTGATGATCGAAAATTTTCTAAGATCAATAGAAAAAGATGCAATGTCCTTGATCAATCTCTTAACTGTAAGAAATTCTGTTTTGAGATCAGACAAACTATGTCAAACTTCAAAATATTAGACATACACAGAAGTTATGGGCAAACAATTAAACAAATTTAGTTAAAGGCATAATTGAGAGAAGTTAAACTTAAACTATCAATATGATCAAAATTTATTATCAATCACTTAAGTTCAATACTCATCAAATCAGTAACAAAAGATAATTATGATTGGAGACTAGATAACCTCTACACAATGTGAAATCATTAAGTCAATCAAATCATTGAAACTTCTAAGTTGTCAAAATTTAGACTCATAGGCATGAATGCACAATCTGTTTTGGGTAACCTAACAGGGATGGCAACAACCACAATGAGTTCTACTTAAACAACCAAAGTTCCAAAATTTTGACAGTTAATCAAAGAAATTCCTAAGTATCCAAATAAGAACAGAGGTTGTACCAAGCAATGCAAGTAACTTGCAACATTTAAGTCACTAAACAACACAAGTTTAACTAACTATTATCAAATACTCAAAGAAATTTCATATTCATCCACATTCAACTAAACCTCTGTATATAACATTTTCAGATTCAAAGTGAGAGATTTGTGAGATTACATACACATACCTTAATCTTGATCACAAGTGAATTAGGAACAAGAAAGAAGTAATTCGAATCTGTTCAATCAACAAATAATCACATCAGAATCCTAACACATACACAGTCGCATCATACGACTCAAGAACCTCACCGAAACCGAAATCAACCTAAAATTGAGGGAAATCGAACCTGTGGATGCAAGAAGAGTGAGCGAATCAACCATAAATGCAATGAAAGTGATAGATTCGAGAGTGAATCGAGGGATTTCGATCGAACAGTGAGAATTTTTTTTGTCGCCGGTTCGAGAGTATGTGAAGCGGGTGTGAGTGATTTTGAAAAAGTGAATGAGAAAAGTGGCTAAGTCTCCCTTATATAGTGTTAGGTTTTGCGAACTTAGAAATATCTAAGTTTTTAAACAAGCTCGTTAAGAACTGTCTCCAAGTCCGCTAAGCATTAAGACAAGTTCACTAAGAACTATCTCAAGTTCGCTAAGACTGAGACAAGTTCGCTAAAGGGGAGAAATTTCAAACAAGTTTGCTAAGGCCTAAAAGAAGTACGCTAAGCCTAAAAGAAGTTCGCTAAGGCCAGGAAGTTCGCTAAGGCTAAGGAAGTTCGCTAAGCCTAAAGAAGTTCGCTAAGCCTAAAGAAGTTCGCCAAGCCTAAAAACAAGTACGCTAAGGCCAAATGGAACTTATGACAGAAAAAATTTTATAAGTAAAAAAGAAGTCCGCTAAGGCATAAACAAGTTCGCTAAGAATAGTTTAGCCTCAGTAGACTTAAAGCCAAGTGGAGAAGTTCGCTAAGGCAAAAACCCTCTTAGCGGACTTCTCAAACACTTAAAACAAAAAATAGAACATGGGAGAAGTTCGCTAAGGACAAGTTCAACTTAGCAGACTTCTCACCATTAAAAGACACAAAAAACTATCAAGTTCGCTAAGAACAATTTGTTCTTAGCGGACTTTAAGAAAAAACTCAAAAATTACAAGTCTATTAAACAAGTTCGCTAAAGGCAAACCTGTTAATCATTCTTAGCGGACTTGCCTCAGACAGAAGTTCGCTAAGGTAAAAATCAAGTCCGCTAAGAGCAGAATTGTAACAAAAGGGTAAAATTGTAATTCTTAAAAATTACAACATAACTAAAATTTTAAAGAAAAGCATGTTTGCTACCAGTAACCTACCAGGAAGATAAATTTTTGTATAAATAAGTCAAGTACCTGTTAATTTCAACAAATTTGACCATGACACACCTAGTACCTCAATTTGACTTGATTGGTCAAGAAATTCCACCCGAACCCAAAATTTTCAATTTCATCCGAGTTGTGTCAATTTTCCATCCGAACTCAAAATTTTCAATTTCATCCGAGTTGGGTCAATTTTCCACCCGAACTCAAGAATCCATATTCTTTTAAGTTGGTTAACTTCAAGCCAACAACAAGATTGAAATTAGCACAAGTTGGTCAATTTTTCACCAAACTTGGAAATTTAAGCACTTTGACTTTGAAAATTCACCTATTTTTGTATGGTCGTGGTCAGACATGTTTAGAATCATACCGGTCAATTACGTGATCAATAACACTTACAATTCAAATCACTTTTCGGGTCCGATACCCTAAGTCAGATTGTCGGTATTGTTTATCCACTTAAGCTCATACAAGGTAATTTTCAACTTGTCTCATGTGATGTATTTATCATGTTTTCTGTCCAGTTCAGAGAAATATTTTGTGTGGTCCTTATTAGGTTGGAAGTTAACAGTATTCTACCAATCATCAAATAGCTTTTCAGATTCAATCACACTTTTAAAAGTAATCTTTCCCCCTTTTCTTTAGTGTTAAGTGACTTATTTCATGGATATAATCATGAAATCATGATAACCCTTCTTTCATGACTATAGATGAATGAAATTTGGCGGGGTAAGAGTGTAAAGGTTAGAGTCTCCTCAGCAGATGACCTCTCACTTTATTTTATGGAATGATGGAGCGTAAGAACACAAGGTCAGTGATTTCTCACAGCAGATGTGTCTCAGCTTTATTTATGGATGAGACTCAAGGTCAAAGTTTCCTTAGCAGATGAGACTCATGTGTTGGTTTTGACATAAGTCAACTTAATACTGAAGAAATAAAGGATGTGTGATTAGAGTTTTCTTACTAGTACTATTGAGAAGGGCAAATTTAAAGAATATGCCACTGTTTAAACTTCCAAGGTCCACATTTCTTAATGAAATTAATCACAAAGACTTGTTTACTTCTCAGTATGTTGAGCCTGCCAACACATCGAATGATAGAGTTACCGGTCGATTGGATCATATCCTATGGTTAGATCTACAAGACCAGAATCATATCATGTTCCTCACATTCTGTGACTAAAAATCTATGTGACTGACGTCATCAAATCTGTTTACCGAAGCATTCGACTGAAGAATCCATGTGAAATGATTTAGAGACTGGGTTATGATGCTCGATGCTTGCAGATTGGACCGAAGACCGTTTTCTGGAAAAGTCAACTGTTCGGGTCACTGGTCAACGTAAAAGTCAACGGAAGATCAGTTCGAGCGAGTCAAGCTTCGGATTAATTAAATCAATTTTGATTTAATTAATATTTCATGTTATTTGATTTACTTGCAATTTTGTTCATTTATGTTTTCTGTTGTTAGTCACCTTCACTATATATATAGTGAGGGTGCCCATTCCAAGAAAAGAAGTCTCTAAGTGTGGAGATGATGATTTTCTTGTAGAGTGGTGTGAGATTTCCATTCTAGAGAGAGAGTGAGTCATGGATTTCTAGAGAGAGATTGTTGTTTGTCATGATTTTTTTGTTGTAATCATTCGACTAATGAAATCATTCGACGTTGATCATCATCTTTCTTATGTTTATGATTATCCTTGATTCATCTCGATCATCATCTTATTTAGGGGTTTTCGAGTCCGGCCCTCGTTCTTGCTCACGATCGAGATTCTTGTAGTGAAATCGGTCCTGACATATGGTATCAGAGCAAGGTACCGATCAGATTCATCTCACCGTGATTCTGGTCACTCGAATCTGATTTTGAGCTTGAATGGGTGAAGATGAGAAAACTTATTTTTTTTGGAGACATTTTCTACTTTTTCTTCATTTCTGGATGGATTCTGATGATATGGATGATTGATTCATGTTTGGGAGTTCATTTAGATGTTATTTCAACATCTACTTATTCAAATCTGTGAGAAAAATGGAGATCAAAGCTGTTTTTTCGTAACTGTTAGAGTTTTCCCGTTTTTGGGGTTTTTGAAGATTTTCGGGTTTGATTCTTAGTTTTCTGGGGTATTCTTCATGTTTTTGGATGAAGTGAGGTATGATTTTCAGTGGAAAACGCGTTTCGGATCCATTAGAAGCATCCATTTTGTCTGAATCTCAACCGTTTGCGCACATCTGGAAAAACACACACTAGTGTGTGTTTCATGGTGTTCTTCGTGTTCTTGAAGATTTCCAGAATTTGGGGACTGATTTGATCCGATTTGCTACTGTTTATGGAGTGTTGGTGGCCACAACAAAGTCGTGAACGGTTTAGCATCACATATCGTGCATCATATCGAGGTTTCCTATCATTTCTGGGCAGATTCGAGTTCACCAAGTAAGGATTCTCATTCTTCATCAGTTTTCCAGATATTTCTAAGTGTTAAGTTTGAAGCTTTGAAGATTGCCTTAGCGGACTTCTGAGTGCTCTTAGTGAACTAGTTGTCTCTTCAGCGGACTTGATGTCGTTTTAGCGGACTTGTTTCTGTGCTTAGCGGACTTGTTTTCTGCTTAGCGGACTTGTTCGTTAGCGAACTTCTCAGACCCTTAGCGGACTTCTGGTGGCTTTAGCGGACTTGTTTTGCTTAGCGAACTTGTTTCTGAGTTTTCATTCGAGACTGATTCAGAGGTTTTTGATCGTTAATATGGATAGAGAATCGAATGAGGAGTTCAACAAGCTAAAAATCGAAGATTTTCATCAAGTTTTGAGCATGTTATGGGTGAAATACGTTTTTCCGGCAGGGTTACATTTTTCTGATCAATGATTAGGGTTTGCAAATGACCGGACAGTTTGAGGAAGAAGGCGACTACGTGGCAGCGTCTCATTCGTCTGCATGAGTCAACTCCGCCTTCTCTCTCCTCCTTTTGCTCTTTTCCTCGGTAATGCCCTAAAGGCTGTCACATTTCCATTGGTGGAAAACCTTTTTGTGGGACCAGCTGTGAGAGGTAAACGTTGAAGAGAAGGTGGGTTGTCGGATGCTGATTGGATGGATTCAGCGTGTGGGACCAAGCCCACTTAAGAATCTGTTGATAGACTCCTGCGATGTCTGCCTGTGATTGGCTGAGATCTCTTTCACGTGGATCAGCCCTCCACCGCCGTTGGATTTCTTTTATCTGGACCGTTGGATGCTCTAGCAAGCTCAATTCTGATTGGCCAATTAATTTAGACATGGATCAAGGTGTTTCTAAGGGATTTAATTAAACTAATAGATATTTTCAGCATTTTTGTTAAACGCGGGGGTTTTTTCAAGCAGTCTTTCACGAGACTTATGACATGACGCCTCTAACGAAATTTTGGAAATTTTTTTAGTGGTCATGGATTTATTCCATTTTATTTATTGGGGTTCCGTTATTAACGTCGCGCGCACGTTAGCTATCGACCACTGACGGGTTAGCTTATTATCCGGTTAATTATGCAGCTTTTCCGTTATGTCTCACGATTTATTTTTAGCTGATGTAGTGCGGATGTCAACTAACCGGATTAACTGGAATATCAGTTAATTATTGGAATTATCCGTTAAATCTCTCGAAGGACCGTAACTTGACGAAAATTGATGGATTTTTCCCAGATTGCACCACTTAACTCAGAAATCTTCACGGAATATTTTTCCGATCTCGATTTTCTTCGACCAAAATTATGAAGACTCCGGTTATTATTATTTTCGCTCGGGATCTCAGATTTTCTCTGATTTGACATTTATCTTTATTTTCGCATCCAACCTCAGTCAGCGGATTATTCACAACTGTCAGCATCCGGCTTCCGGTTTTTCGCAAGATTGTTCGATTTCAAGATTGATTACCTGGTTTCTCTAGGCAACCGATCGCGATGGTTTGGCTCTCCGCATCTAATTTTACGCTTCCGACCGGATGTTTTTGGAGAGATTTAGAGAAATAGGATGAATTATTATGGAACTGGATTATCGGGTCGATTATCTGAAGTTAGAGCATGTTCGATGATTGACTGGTTTATCTGTTTTAGTTTGTTGCGGTTATGACTCCGATTTCAGCATTTTCTTAGTATTGTACCCGATCGTGTGAACCGAGTGAGCGGAACACTTGGATCTCAACTGGAGTAACAAGAAAAGAAGAAGCTTATTCAGAGGAGAAATTTCTACGACAGATTGTCTCCGGTTTATCAGTTTCTCATTGAAGATGTATGACAGAGCGATTTTTCAGCAATTAAACAGATTTGAAAGCATCAGTCAAGGGGGAATATGTTGGAACTAAAAATCTATGTGACTGACGCTATCAAATCTGTTTACCGCAGCATTCGACTGAAGAATCCATGTGAAATGATTTAGAGACTGGGTTGTGATGCTCGAGTCTTGCAGATTGGACCGAAGACCGTTTTCTGGAAAAGTCAACGTTCGGGTCAACGGTCAACGTAAAAGTCAACGAAAGATCAGTTCGAGCGAGTCAAGCTTCAGATTAATTAAATCAATTTTGATTTAATTAATATTTCATGTTATTTGATTTACTTGTAATTTTGTTCATTTATGTTTTCTGTTGTTAGTCACCCTCACTATATATATAGTGAGGGTGCCCATTCCAAGAAAAGAAGTCTCTAAGTGTGGAGATGATGATTTTCTTGTAGAGTGGTGTGAGATTTCCATTCTAGAGAGAGAGTGAGTCATGGATTTCTAGAGAGAGATTGTTGTTTGTCATGATTTCTTTGTTGTAATCATTCGACTAATGAAATCATTCGACTTTGATCATCATCTTTCTTATGTTTATGATTATCCTTGATTCATCTCGATCATCATCTTCTTTAGGGGTTTTCGAGTCCGACCCTCGTTCTTTCTCACGATCGAGATTCTTGTAGTTAAATCGGTCCTGACACTTGAAAATCGGACATTTTGTAAATGCTGGTTACTGTTCACCCAAACCTTTGCCAAACCTCGTCCGAACTTCTTCTGAACCTTAGCCGAGCAAAAACAAGCCGAACGCCTTCTGAACCTCAACTTCGGATGATCAAACAGAACCTAGACTGAACTTGTTCCGAACTGTGTACGAACCCCGTCCGAACTATGTCCGAACGTGACTTGAACGTTGACCGAACAAAAAATTAGCCAAACTCTGACCGAACTTTGAGTTTGGAGCGGTTATTTTGAAGTTTTCCGAACCTCAAACGAACTTCATCACTCTCGACACCATTTTTGCGATTTTGTGAGAATTTAAAAGGAAGTGCCCTAGGATAGTTAGTCAATTTGCTATTCCATGTCAATTGTGGTAGTTAATGGTAGCTCCTGCTAGTCTAGGGTTCTTGATACTATTTTGATGGTGGTTAGGCTTAGTTAAAGTGGGATGTACCAAAAAGGTGAACCCTTGTTCAAGCGTTAGAGTAGTCTGTGAGGAAGGAAATAAAAGGTGAACTAAGTTCCATCAGAATTGTCATAACCGAGTGAAGTTGCTAGTGTTTATTAGGATTCTAGGTCTAGGTGGTACCTTTCTCATTTTTTAGTTAATTAAGTTATTTAAATTAGTTAATTCTCTATTCACAAAATCAATTAACTCAATTTGTATTTCATTAAATCCTAGGTTGCGTCTTGTTACATAGTCTCCTTAGGGTTCGATTCCGGACTTCTATAGCTATAGTGTTTCCGATAGGTACATTTGCCTTTAGTGTACGGTTTAGTTTTGGTTTTCTCGGTTTAACTTGGTGTGTCTAGGTCTAAGATTAGGTCTAGGTTAAGTTGTTATTTTTAGTAACCGTTCCATGCACATCAAGTTTTTGGCACCGTTTCCGGGGATACTTAGCAATAACAAGATCAACTTAGGTCGTGTCTTAGGAAATTAGAGTCTTTTCGGTTTTTGTGTCTAGAGTTTCTAGGTTTTTAATTTTCATGTCTAGAGTTTTAGCTAATTCTGTATTTTATTTTTTCTTCTGTTTTATGCCATACACGTGTTCACAAGGTCCACCTGAATTTTCACCGTATTCTGATCCTGATCGTGACCTTGACGAACATTTCCAAAATCTATGTGCATACTTGGAAAATTTCATCTTCACTGTCACTCACTCTAAATCATCAACTTCTACACCTATCACTAGTGACACCACACCCATTCCATTCCCCGATCTCACCATGGCACCACGTCTCACTGTTCACGAGCAAGCAAGCGCCGGAGACAATAACGCTCGTTTTGCCATTGCTCAAACCACCATTGCCAACAGTTCCATCTCACGTCATAAACGCGCTTTCCGATTCTATTCAATTCAATGGTCATGATGATGAAGACGCACCCGCCCACTTGTCTCGTTTTGTGTGTATCTACAACACATTCGACCTCACGGGAGTGTCGAATGATGTTATCTATTTGCGTCTGTTCCCATTTTCCCTCACCACTCAGGCCGCCGTTTTTCTTGAGACATTGCCTCCAAATTCAATTGCCACCTGGACCGATTTGAAACAAAGATTCCTGAAGAAATATCACCCTTCAGCAAAGGCTTCACGTACTCGGGAGGAAATTTATTGTTTTCATATGGAACCCGACGAGCCTTATTACTTAGTGTATGATCGATTTAACACCCTTCTCCGCAGATGTCAGCAACACGGGTTGACAGAGTGGGCTATCATCGAAATTTTTTACAATGGTCTCACATATGTTGTTCAGAAGGAGTTCAAAATTTCATCTAGAGGGAACATGATGGAGAAACACACTATATATGAGTGCAAAAAGCTTTTTGAGAGTTTCCTGAATGCCGAGCAGCAGATCCCCGGAGATCGGAGAGCCACGTTGGCTCCGACTAAATCATTAGTTTCATCTACACCTACCTGGGGTGTTCATCATATTGGGTCAGAGACGGTGACATTTTAGGATCTCAAATAAAGAACAAGAAGTTGGGCGATATTTGACTCCACTTAGCGGCCAAATGTGAGTTGTGTCGAGGATTTCATGACACCCGTGACTACCCGCTCGCCTCCACTGAGCATGTAGACAACATTGAAAACCGAGCCCAGTTCGGTAACTCATTTCAGTCCGATGGAGGAATGGACAAAATTCTGGATGGAGATACGGAAACCCACCAGGTTTTAAACTAAAGTCTAGTCAGTATGGGGGAGGCGAGGACGGGACAAGCATGAAGGAGATTAAGCAGGTGATGGCGACCCAAACTCAGGTATTGGCACAGATTGCAGCGAGAGACGAGGCTATCTAGAAGAAGCTGATGGAACATGATACGCTACTTAGGAATCAACAAGCATTATTCTTGGATTTACAAAGATCGTGGGTGATATTGCGAAGCAAGTGAAGGAGTTAGCTAACCGAGGGGGTCAAATTTCTAGGAGTACATATAAAAACCCTAATGCCTCGGTGAATAAAGTTACCACTAGAAGTGGTAAAGTTGTTGAGAGTCCATCACCGGTGGTCGATGAGGAGTCGGTTGATGAGGAAATTGAAATGGAGACTCCAAACGGGAGGGTGCATCCAAGCCTGAGGCCAGCAAGTGAAGCACTAGTGTCCGAGTCTCAAGTGAAGAAACCAACAGTAGAGAAGCAGAAGAAGAGGGTAAGATTTGAAGAGAAACCCATCACAGCCGAAGATCTCAAGCGTGTGCCATACCCTAAACATATAATTTCAACAAATGTATGTGCAAGAGTACGCTCAGTTTCTAGATCATTTTAAGCAACTTAGGATTACTTTGCCTTGCATAGAATTTTTACAGAAAATGCCTAAGTATGTAAAATTCTTAAAAGATCTGTTATCAAATAAAAAGAAACTAGAGGCTTTATCTGATGTTACCTTAGATTCTCAATGTTTTGCAGTAGTTCATAATAAGTTACCTGATAAATAAACTGATCCGGGGACGTTTACAATTCCTTGCACATTCGGTAGCTCTCTGTGACACATGCCTTGGCAGATCTTGGTGCTAGTATTAATTTTATGCCATTTTCTATTTTTCAGCAATTAGGATTAGGAGATTTATCCCCCACGTGCATGAGTATATCATTGGCCGACCGCTCTGTTGTGAAACCTAAGGGAATAGTTGAAAACGTGCTTGTTAAGATTGATAAATTTTTGTTCCCTGTTGATTTTGTGGTTGTTGATATAGACTATGATGCTAGATGCCCTCTAATTTTGGGTAGACCTCTCCTTAGGACTGCTAGAGCTTTAATTGACGTATTCAAGGGTAAAATCACTTTGAGGATTGATAGTGAGAGTGTGACATTTGAGGTTGGTACGTCGGATGGAAGTGACAACGAATCCATTTACTTTTTAGAATCTTTTATATCTTGTATAGATCGTTGTGTGAATTATGTCACAGGTGCAGATTTAGTGGTTGGTAATAGGCTTAAAGGTGAGGTTGTGGTTGAAAATAAGTGTAGGAAAGATCCCGAGGGTTTTGATGACTTATTGGACCAAGTTGAGGTTGATGACCCACTAAAGAAACCCGGTGAGGTAGTGGCTACTGAAGGAAAGATTGGGGTGAGCAAACTTGGGCGTAGGAAAGCCACACAAGAGATTTGGTTGAGGGTAGTGAGGATACATGTTCTAGTCTAAGTGTGGGGAGGTTGGTGGTAGTTACTTGTAAGAATGACAAAAAAATGAGCTTTCTAGGAGTAATTAGATTTCTTTTGGACGTTTTAAGCATTGGAAGGTTTAACAGTTTTTGGATTTGATAAGTTTTGGTATCTTGGTGGTTAACAGGTTAAGTGTGAAGCATGGATTGAGAAACTGAACAATTACCAGTAATTTGATAGTGAAGGATGTGAAGTCTAAACCTCCAGATGGTAGATTCGGAGGTTGTTTAGAGTTTTGAGCTGATTGAAGAAGTGCCTGGGTTGTAAAGTTTATAGCTTTAGTTAGGTTTTTGCATTTTCGTGTTTTTGCATGTTTTTGGTTTGCGTTTTTGTGTTTTTTCAGTGTTTGCATGAAATTCACAAGGCTCAAGATCATGAATTTGAGTCTGGAAGAGTTCCAGGTATGTATCATAAGGATCTGGTAAATTGGACCAAGTTTTGGGCAAAGTAGTGGTATGTAGAAAAAGAGATAGAAAAATTTTCAAGTCCCAAAATGAGCCAAGATCCATGGAAATTTCGTTCCAAGCGTATCGCTTGGGATGAGGCTTTCTTCAAGAGATACGCTTGGAGAGGTTGTTATCGGCTTAGTTTGTTCCAGGCGTATCGCCTGGATTATCAGTTTCTTTAGGCGATACGCCTTGAGGGCGGTGCAAGAATTTTTTTTAAATTTTTAATTCTTATTTTTGTTCACCAATGTTGTTCCGAGCTGGTTGCAATTCATATCTTTAAACTCTGAATTTCCAGGTAATCACGTTTAAATTTGTTTAAATTTATTTTTATTCTCATTTATTTTTATTTTTCGTGATTAATCATTTTTGTCGAGTCTTCGTGTTTTGTGTTTGGTAATGTTACAGGTCCGAGGAGATTCGGCGTGCACAATTATGGAATTCAATGGAGGACCAGGTGGAACCAAACTCGCCTTCATTTATTCAAATCAAATTCAGGGGAGTTTGTTCTTATTTATTTTTCTTTTTATTTTCCTTTGCATTTTATATTTATTTTATTTTTATTTTAGTGTGTTTTAATTTATTTCCATCACACATTGGGGACAATGTGTCGTTTAAGTGAGGGGATAGGAAGCCTTGCGTCTTTTAATTTTATTTTCCTTTTATTTTTATTTTTCTATGTTTTTGCTTGAAAAAAATTCAAAATTTTTTAAAATTTTCTTGATTATGCTACAAATAAATGGGAAATAATAGTACAATCAGGGTTCAGTTGTCTAATAAATGTGTTTAATTGCTATATTATTAATTAAATAGCTGTTTATAGCTAACTTTGACGTATTGGTACGACCCGCCGATCTTTTGTGCTTAAATATCTCTATGTGTTGGTCGTTTTAAAATTAATCTTTAATTGAAAAAAAATCAGGATGCTTTAAAGATAAATTTTAAAACAACCAACACATAGGGATATTTAAGCATCCTGATTTTTTTTAAACGTAGAACTCACCAGTGTAAGCTGACATTTCCAAAACCATATGTATGTCAGATGATGACGATGTTTAAGGTAGCAAGGAAAGGGCTTTGGTGAGGACAGACTAGGTGGACAAGCTATCAGGAAAGGACTCGGTAGTAGACTGGCAATAGACATAGATAAAATCTTGTTGTTAGATTATGTTGTATCTTCCTTATTGTTGTACTTGGCTTATATTTAAATGAAAAGCTTTTAATTTTCGCTGCTTAGTTATCTCTGTTATACCATGTGTTCATGAGTAAATCCGATTAGTGACCCCTCCTGGTGCCAAGTCTGGGAGTGGGCGTCACAAGTTGGTATCAGAGCCTTGGTTTAAGAGATTTAGATACTAGCATGGTATCTAGACTTAAACTAGGACTCTGGGTAGACACAGTAAGGTAAGATAGGGAATGTAAATGCCAGTCAGGATAGTTATGCCCATAGGAAAGAAGTTGCACAAGGAACATAGGAGGTAAGACTTAGGGTATGTAAGTGCGGAGAGTACCCGATTGCAATTAGCTACTGCAATTTGGTATTGCCCAAATAAACATATCATGGGTTTTAACTGTTGTGTGGCCAAGTGCGGGGTAGGTAGACTGACAGTAAAGATAAAAAGACGAGTACCTTCAGCGAAGAAATGAAATCCGCCATATTAGAAATAGTGGCAGAGGCATTGAAGGTTACGTTGCCATCGATTGCTAATCAACTTCCGTAGGCTTTGACAAGAAGAATGTCCAATGAAGTTGCCACGGGTGGAGCTTGTTCCGAAGAAGCTTCGAGTAGAAATAGACTCTCGATGAAAGGTAAACGGAAGCGGTCCGAGGTTGAAGAAGTTCTTGAAGACAATGACGGCGAATGCCACAAGAAGGCTAAGGGAGCTTCTGGGAAAGAAAGCCGATATGCCAGATGTGCAAGAAGCGTCATCATAGGGATTACATGTGGAGATCAAACCATTTTTACGACTGTGGCCAAGACGATCACTTCTTCTGCATATGTGCAGAGCCGAAGAAATGTTTCGAATACGGGAATTTAGGACACAACAGAACGAATTGTCCTAGGAGGATGAAATCTTAGGAACCATTGAAGATGAAAAAGAGGTTTGAAGCCGATGGAGCACTCGAAGCACTAAAGAATGGAGTCAGGACTCTTAGTATTGTAGGCACGGAACCTGAGGTTACATCCGGTGTAGTTTCATGTATGCTTACATCGATAATGCGCCCATTTATGTGTTACTATAACTCTAATATTATATTACGTAAGTTATATATAATTGCTTACGTTAGAACAAGGAAACCCTTTTTAGACTGAAATGGCCTTAGGAAAGAATGTTACGATTGCGTAAATTACCTGTTAGGTTATTCACAATAACTTTAGGTAATTTTGAAAACGTTGAGATGAGAATGAATTTACTCGCGGGATGCTACGCGCAAATCGTCTGTAACCGGAGGAAGCCACAACTTTGCATGCAAGGATCGTGATGGCTTAGCAGTAAAGATTATATATGTAATCAAGACGTGGAAATTCATGGGTCAAGAGGTAAGTCATACTCGACGTATGCCATTGACTCGGAAGTGAAACCAGGAAGTTGAAGAACGAATCAGTGACATGTCAATTTCCAAACGAATTATCCAAAGGATCCAAGAAGCAGCTCATCTGATGAAGTAATGGGGTTTCAAAATCAACTCGACGCCAGAAGCAAACGCCAGAAGCAACGACAGAAGCAACGCCAGAACTAGAAGCACCATAACAATTATCCCCATTAGAAGCAAGGAAATTTCTTTAGGTTAACTAATTCTCCTTAGGATGCTCCAGCATTTTCAACAAGAAGGACGGAAGCCAAGAATATGCGTAGACTGCAAGAAGATAAAGAAGCTGTTGGTGAGAAGTAGATGTCCTTTTTCCAAGGATCAAGCATCATTTCAACCAGCTATAAGGAGCAAGACGATTTCCCCAAGGATGATCTAATATCAGATTAGCCCAGCTAAAGGAGTAAGAATGAGAGTATAAGAGGATGGCTTTTCGCCAGCTAAAGGAGTAAGGATGATCTAATTCCGCAGGGTTATATTTACAAGTAGAGGGTTCTTGTTTAGTTAAAGTCTAACTAATATCGATCCTACAAGTGGTATCAGAGCTTTGGCTCTCACTTTGAATACTTCTATTGCTTCAAAGTTGATACTCTACTCGTTTACTTTACAAGCTTTGTTGTTTCTATCTTTCAAAAGTTTTTCAAAATGAATGAACTCAGTTTGGGATGTTCAAACGGTAGTGCTAACAAACCGCCAATGTTCACTCCTGATGACTTTGGTACCTGAAAACTCAAGAAGGAAGGTTTTGTTAGGATCTTAGATTGCCATATATGGAAATCCTTAACTAAAGGTCCTTATTCACCCACAGTTCCATCTGCCGATGACGCTGAAGTCAAGATACCAAAACCTTTAGATAAATATGTTGAATCTGACTATGCTGCTCTCGAATTTGACTATAAGGCATATTGGACTCTACAGGCTGCACTTCCCAACTCCATTTTTAGTGGGTTTAAGGGCTACAAAATTGCACATAGCCTGTGGAATGCCTTAAGTGAAATGTATGAAGGAACCAGTGAGGTTAAAGAAAACAAGAAAGATGTTTTAAAACAGATATATGAGAACTTTACCTACAAATCTGGTGAATCTGTGACCAACCAGTACTTAAGATTTGTTTTCTTACTTGATGAACTGCAAAAGTAGATGTAAAACTAGATCAGGTTGATGTAAACAGATAGTTTTTACGTTCTTTGCCTTCTGTGTGGACAGTTTACACTGTAAGCATCAGAGAATGTAAAAATTTGAAAAAGATGAGGCTTAGTGAACTTTATGGCATACTCAGTGCTTATGAAATGGAATTAAATCTTAAGCAAAACTCATCTTCTGAATCAACTCAGCTATTTTCAACTGCTCTAGTAACTACTGATTTTCAAAACCAGAGATCTTCAAACTCATCTTCATATCAGTCACCTATAGTCAGTTTCTCTGAGACACCAAGGTGTCAAGAAAGTTTTTCAAATTCCTTTGATAACTCTCGCAATGCTTATGTAGCAACCGACTCATACCAATGCTTCATTCCTGAAGACTTAGAATGTATAGATGCTGATGATTTAGAAGAAATTGATATTTTGACCCAACTTTCTATGGTGTCTATAAGAGCCCAAAGATTTTACAAATGAACTGGTAGATCTTACAAAGGAGCAAAAGGTGCTCACATTGGCCTAGACAAAAGCAAGGTGAAGTGCTACAACTGTCACCAACTTGGTCACTTTGCAAGAGAGTGCCCTCAACCAAGAAGGGAAGGACGGAATCAAGGTCAAACTCAGATGAAGAATAATGGTGGAAACAACCACAACAATTCAAGCAACAATGCTGCTCATAGTTCAGGACAACAACCCACCCAACCAACACCAGCCGGAAGTCAAAACCATCAGAATTTGGTTGCTGCTGTAGCAAACCAAACTGAACATGTTGAATGGGGAGACTTTCTAGCTGAGTTCGAGCCTATCAACCATGCTTTGATGGCCAAGCAAGACTCTCCTTCTGATCAGGTAAATTCAATTCCTGATAAGGTTCTTGAAAACTTATGCAGCCCTGCCTGCATTGAACAAGTGATAAAGTACAGAAATCACAACACATATCTGATTGATGAAGTTTCAAACTTAAATGAGTTAAAGTAATGCTTTAAGAAAACTGAGTCATCTTACATCACTAAGATTGACAACTTAAACAAAGAATTTGAACAAATTAAAGCAAACCAACTCCATTCTTGAAACACAACTGGATGATTTGTTGTCAAAACCTGAAATATCAAGAAAAGAAACCAAAGAAGCTAAGTCTAAGGTTGATGTTCTTGAAATAAAACTAAAAGATGCTTTTTTCACCAGTGATAAGTTTCAAACTGCTAACAAGAAAGCTGAGAAATTATGGATGGGAGGGATGTATGGGAAAACTGGTGTTGGCTATAACAGTGTTGAGCCACCAATTAAATATTCACCTGCAATTGAACCAATCAAAGCCCTGTCAACAGAATAAAATTAGTCTCACTGTTAATGATACCTCATCACAGTCAAGCACTAAAAAATCTGTTGAAACCAAGAAGTCTGAAGTCAATAATGAAAGCACATCTGCATTAGTTGACCAATCAAAAGTTTTGAAACCAACAATTGCTGCCCCACCCCTAACTATGTATGAATCAAAGGATTCAAAAGTTGGAGGGAAACAACCTGAACAACCAAAGAGAAATCAAACTCAGAGACTTGGTTAATTAAATTACAAGCAAATTAACAACAATGAGTCTCCCAGGAAAAATGAGTTTTATGAAGCAAAAAGCCTTGAATGTGTTTTCTGCGGTGAAAAGGGGCACCTTGCTGCCATGTGTTTATTCAACCCATTGAGTAAAGTTTAACATCTTCCAAAACCAAAATTTGCTCAAAAACCAAAAACTCATTTCCAAAGAAAGATCACAGGTAGAATCTCACCTGTGAAAAGCCAAATAATGAAGTATTTTGGATCTGAGTCTAACAGGATTTTGGTGGGAAATGAAAGAAATGCAAGTTTTTCTGTTTTAAAGCAAAATAGTTTTCCGGCTGAAGTTCAACCGGAACAACCTTCCGCTCAAACTTCAGTTCAACCGAAAAACCGAAAACAGCCCAGATCAGCTAATGCTCCCAAGCAGAGACCGAAAGTACACTTTGCTGAAGGGTTTGAACTTTCTGAGGGTCAAGGTAGGAGAAGTCCCTCAAGAGGAAAGACCACCTCAAGAGAAAGTTTTTCAAAAGGTAAGAAAACTAACCAACCGGAATTCTTTGGTAGTTCAAGTGGAAGTTACTGTGTTCCACATCAGATTAAAAACTTTTCTCAAAGATTTCCTCAATCACCTGAAAGAACTAAATTGGTCAATCAAGCTCACCATTCTACAAGTGAAATACCAAAGAAAGCGACCAATAAACAGAAAAAATCCGGGAATACCGTGAAAGAAAAATTTGCTGAGAGGAAAAACAACAAGAGTGAGAGATTGAGTCAAACAAGCACTCTCTATGAGAGCTTGAACCTTGATAACGATGATCTGCTTACTGATGCTCCAGTTGTGAATACTTTAATACTCAAGGAGTACAAGTATAACCATGCTTATGGTAGACCCAAGACCACTCAGGCTTCGGTCCCCTATAGAAACTGATCAAATCTGATATGTGCAGGTGCAAAATAAAGGCGAACATAGCCTATGGGTAGTAGATAATGGATGCACTTGCCACATGACAGGGAATAAGCATAAACTGGAAAACACAAAAAGAAATAATGGAGGACCAGTTGCCTTTGGTAGCACTAAAGGCCACATCTCAGCACAAGCAGATGTGAGCAATTGACTAGTAAGTTTTGATAGAGTCAATTTCGTTGATACATTAAATTTCAATCTTCTCTGTGTCTCACAAATGTGTGACAAGAATTTGAATTTGATGTTAATGAGAGGGAGGCTATAGTTCTCAAACCTGGTGTGAAAATTCCTGATGAGCTAATAATGCTTAAAGCACCCAGGATAGATGGACTATACATTTTGGATATGTCAGTTGTTGCACCCTCCTGTGGCACTACTTGCTTTATATCCAAAGCCTCATTGGATGAATCTGATTTGTGGCATATGAGGTTAGGACATGTAAACTACAAAAATATGAACAGAATTGTCAATCTTGGCTTGGGTAAGGGTCTTCCTAACAAGCAATTTACATGTTCTGAATATTGTGTGCCATGTCTCAAGGGCAAGCAAAACAAAACTTCCTTCATGCCAAAAGTTGAATCTTCTATTTCACAACCTCTAGAGCTGTTGCACATGGATCTTTTTGGTCCAACTAGAGTGATGAGTTTGGGAAAAGGTCATACTGTTTTGTCATTATTGATGATTTCTCTAGATACACATGGGTTTTCTTTCTTAAAACAAAAGATGAAACTGCTGAATTGTTAATAACTCTTGTGATAAATTTAGAAAATCAATCCACTTTCAAAGTGAAAACAATCAGATGTGGCAATGGCACTGAATTTAAAAACATGTTTTAAATTCATTTTGTGAGGAAAAGGGAATTGTTAGACAATTCAGTGCTCCTAGAACCCCACAACAAAATGGTGTTGCTGAAAGGAGAAATAGGACACTGATTGAAGCTGCTAGGTCAATGTTAGCAGACTCTAAACTCCCTGTGATATTTTGGGCAGAAGCAGTGAACACTTCCTGTTATGTCCAAAACAGGATCTTAATTGTTAAAGCCAAGAACAAGACACCATATGAGCTTTGGAGAAAAAGAAAGCCAAATATTTATTTCTTTAAGCCATTTGGTTGTCCTATCACAATATTAAGAACCAATGAGCTATTGCCTAAATTTGCAGAAAGGTAGATGAAGGATATTTTGTTGGATATTCTGGTGTGTCTAAGGCATACAGAGTATACAACAAGAGAACCAAAATTGTTGAAGAAACTATAAACGTATCTTTTAATGAAAAATCTTCCAACAATTTCGAGTCTTAGCCCACCTAGTTATTTGATATTGACGCACTAACTACTGCTTTTAACTTAAATGTTGATAAGCTTGTGAATACATTAGTGCAGGGACAGAATTCTTATAGGCCAGCTGATGAACATTGGAAGAGTAACCAAGCTGAATTCAAGAAGCCAATATTCTTCTCTTCAATGAGTATCAAGCCTATCTTGCCAGAAAATGAAAATAAACCATCTGAAAGATGATGAGATTGTTCCGGTTGAAGTCCAAGTGGAACTCGATTCTCCGGTTCAAGTTCAACCGGAAAACTCAATTTCAGAAACCGTGGAGAACACTAATTCCGGGTCAAGTGAACCTGAAAACTCCAATGATGCTTCATCTAATGAGTTTAGTTTTGAGCATCTGACCCACAATTCAGACACCAGTTCTCATGAAGCAATTGAAGTTTCAGATCATGTATCACACTTTGGTAATGTTGAGCTTGAACACATACTTCCTAGGCTCAACATACCATCAAATGGAAGAAGCCATGAGTTCCCTATGCTCATAGATAGAAGAATCAACAAGAATCATCCGTTGGGTAATGTTATTGGAGATATGTCTGCACCTGTGTTAACAAGGAGTAAATCTGCTGATGCAAATATTTGTTTGCATGTTGCATAATTGTCTCAAGAAGTACCCAAGAAGGTAGCTGAAGCGTTAGAAGAAAACAGCTGGGTAGAGGTAATGCAAGAAGAATTATTTCAAATTAACAAGTAGAAAGTTTGGGAATTGGTTAATCTACCTGCTGATGCACAACCAATTGGCACCAAGTGGGTATTCGATAACAAAAAGGATGACAGGGGAATTGTCATCAAGAACAAAGCAAGACTGGTGGTTGAAGGTTATGTACAGGAAGAAGGCATTGATTATGATGAAGTGTTTGCACCAGTCTCTAGATTGGAAGCAATCAGAATTTTTCTAGCCTATGCTGCCTTCAAAGACTTCCAAGTCTTTCAAATGGATGTCAAAAGTGCCTTCCTATATCGCCTACTGGAACAAGAAGTGTATGTCAAGCAACCTCTTGGTTTTGAGGACCCTCATCATCCAAACAGGGTATGCAAGCTAATCAAAGCCCTGTATGGCCTCAAACAAGCACCTAGAACCTGGTATGAAACTCTTTCAAACTATCTTCTAGAGAATGGCTACAGGAGATGAGCTATTGATAAAACACTGTTTACCAAAACTGTTGGTAAAGACATGTTGATGGTACAAATTTATGTAGATGATATTATTTTTGGTTCATCTAATACTTTGTTGTGCAAGAAATTTGAAACTTTGATGCAATCGAAATTTGAAATGCGCTCCATGGGAGAACTAACTTTCTTCTTAGGGCTTCAAGTGAAGCAAACTGCAACTGGGATCTTTCTGAACCAGTAAAAGTACATCCAAGACATGCTGAAAAGATTTGATATGCTGGCATGTTCAAGTGCTAAAACTCCTATCTCCACTTCCCACAAGTTAACCAATGACTTAAGTGGCAAGCTAGTGGATGTACACATGTACAGAGTAATGATAGGATCACTGATGTATCTCACTGCAAGTAGACCTGACATCATGTTTAGTGTTTGCTTATGTGTAAGATATCAGTCATCACCAAAGGAGTCACACATGCTAGCTGTCAAGAGAATTTTCAAGTACTTGAAGGGTCAACCAAAACTGGGTTTATGGTATCCCAAAAATTCTGACTTCTCTTTCAAGGCATTCACTGATAGTGACTATGGAGGGTGTGACATAGACAAGAAATCAACATCAGGAGGATGTCAATTTTTGGGTGAAAGACTTGTTTCCTGGTAGTGCAAGAAGCAAACTTGTGTTTCTACATTAACTGCTGAGGCTGAGTACATTGCTGCCTCTAGCTGTTGCAGTCAAGTTCTTTGGATCCAAAATCAGATGCTTAATTATGGACTCACCTTCATGGAAATTCCAATCTTTGCAGACAACAACGGTGCCATCTCCATCGTCAACAATCCAGTCAAGCACTCCAAAACAAAGCACATTGATATAAGGTATCATTTTATTAGAGATTGTGCAGAAAAGAATCTGATTAAGTTATTCAAAGTTCATACTGATTATCAATTGGTTGATCTGTTCACCAAAGCATTTGATGATGCAAGATTTTTCTACCTCATCACAGCCACAGGGATGTAGGATGATGTGGCATTGTGTCACATGGGATTGACTAAGTTGCATGGAGTTTTGAACGTGGGCATGGAGTTTGTTTTGAGTTGACCGAATAAATTGGAAGACTTAGTATTTCATGAAGTTTCTGTTATGTTTTTCCTATTTAAGTATTTTCATTCTTAGGTAGAAAATTAGTCGAAAAGCTTGTAACTTTAGTTTCCATTCGTGTTCTTTCTCTTTGTAAAGCATTCAACATTGAGAAGATATTAATACAAGCTAAAGCATTCGACAATCCTGTGGTTTTATTCTCTGATTTTCCAACACTTTGGTATCAGAGCACCTAGGTTTCTTGATCCATTCATTACATGCCCAAATACCCTCGGTTTGAAGCTATGTCGATCATTTTTAACACAAACGCTCAGAAGGAAAATCCATTTTCGTTTCAATGTCCACTCTTAACCTCTTCAAACTACACTACATGGGCCATTAAAATGGAAGCCGTGCTAGATGCCCAAGGAGTTTGGGAAGCAATACATCCAGAAGTAGGAGTAGCGGTGGATGAGAAAAAAGGTAATATGGCAAGAGCCTACTTATTTCAAGCTATTCCGGAGGAGATATTGTTGCAAGTAGCCAAGAAGAAGACGGCCAAAGAGGTATGGGATTCATTGAAAACCAGGTTTGTAGGGGCTGAACGTGTGCAGAAGGCTAGGCTGCACACACTCAAGGTAGAGTTTGAGGCCTTGAGAATGAGAGATTATGAAACTATTGACGAGTATGTAGGCAAGTTGTCGAGTATGATCTCTAAATACAACAGAGTTGGGGCTATCTTGGGAGATGAAGAATTGGTCAGGAAGCTTCTTGACACAGTCACTGAGAAATTCATTCATCTCGTGGCTTCCATAGAGCAATACTCAGAAGTGGAGACAATGCCTTTTGAAGAAGCCATAGGTAGGCTTAAGGCTTATGAAGATCGTATCAAACTTCGGCGTGGAGGTACAAGCAATGGTGAAGCATCTCTGTTGTATAGCAAAGTGGATGGTCCATCCCAAGAGAGGTCACCTGCAAAAGGCAATGCACACAAGGGAAAAGGTGTTGCAAATGAAAGAGGTGGTAAGAGTGGGTCAAGAGGAAGAGGTTCTTTTTGAGGCAGAGGATGCCGTGGGTCTGTGAACACTTACCAAGGGTCAGGTGGATGGACCCAGAAATCAAAAGATAAGAAGCATATTAAGTGTTACAATTGCCAAGGCTTTGGCCATTACGCATCAGAGTGCAAGGGTGAAAAGAAAGAGGAAGCTCACTTGACTAAAGATAATAAAGATAAGGAACCAACCTTGATTTTATGTGTCCATGGAGGAGAGGAAGAGGACTCTTTGGTCCTTTTGAATGAGGAAAAGGTGAACTCAAGGTTGTTTAATGATCAAGATAAAGACAACTTGTGGTACTTGGATAATGGGGATAGCAATCATATGTCAGGTGACAGGGAAGCTTTTGCTGAGTTGAACCACAATATTAAAGGAAGTGTAAAATTTGGAGATGGATCAAAGGTGAATATTCAAGGCAAAGGTACACTTCTCTTTAAATGTAAAAATGGTGATCAATTAGTTGTTGAAAATGCCTACTTCATTCCGGCTCTGACTAGCAATATATTTAGTCTTGGTCAATTAACTGAAAATGGATATAGTGTATGGATGAAAAATGAATTTTTAAGGTTGTATAATGAACAAGACGTGCTAGTGATGAAGGTCCAAAGGGCAGCCAACAGGATGTACAAAGTTGAGATGAAAATAGCAAAGCCAGCCTGTCTAAAAACCTGCTTAGTGGAAGACTCTTGGCTATGTATAACGACGCTGGTTATTTTTACTACTTCGTTAACGAATATTTAACTTGAAAAGTGGTCCCAGAAAATTTCGTTCGAATATAACGGTTTGTAACGTCAACACTTGTATAGAAACCAAATACAAAACCAGGTGAGTGATGAATACAAATTAATACTAGTTCAATTATTTTCAAAAGATGGCTACGACAAGCCATGATCATCAAAAGAGTTGGCAATTCGAGTGTTCGGTTCGTCTTGAGCTCGAGAAGATTCGCGTCTACAGGGTACCTTTACTTGCGTGCAATTACACCACATTAGTATGTAACATTTATGCAAGTTGGAACGACATTTAGGCATTAAAACGGAGGCGAAAATTTTGAAAATTCGGCAGCACCACCGTAAGCTACGCTGGCCACCTTAGCTTACGGTGGCTCCAGCTAGCTTACGGTGGCTTTAAGCTGTGCTACGGTCGGTGCCAAGGCTGCAGGGCCACCGTAGCTTACGGTGGCCACCGTAAGCTACGGTGGTACCTGTAGTTTGGTACCCCGTTTCGGTTCCTTTCCGCTTATTCAATCCAGATTCGATTCCCACCAGTTATTAAGTTAACAACACATAATTTGAGTTATAAAACTTGTTAGAACTCTAAAATTTAGACATGAACCAAATGCCCGTCGTCACCTTGCCTTTACTTACCCGGTTGACCCGTTAAGAGCTAACCCATGCCACCAATCGTTCGAGATTACAAATGAACCCAACTTTGGACATTAAATAATTGACATGATCACAATATACCAGATTGCACATGACTACTACCCTTAATACCACATGAATTTCAATACTCCCTAAGGAGCATCCTATTTATAACAAATTCATGTCACCTATGTAAGAATTCTAGAACGCCAATTAGAGTTGGACATCTTACATTTGTGTATAGTCATCCTTGCCATCCACCAAGGACCCAATTAGCCCTTGGGGCATCTTCGGATCAGTTATCCGATGGCTAAAGCATGCGGAGTGTAGACAAATCAACCCAATTTGGTTGATTAGCCACTTCCTCTTCCCCTCTATGAGAGAATCCATTTATTCCTTCATGAGGTGAGGACTTATCCCTTGCTACCCACTATGGTCCATGACTAAATGTAAGGTGTCTATAATTTGTACTTACTAGTATAACGAACAAGATGTACGTTACCTCGATTGCTTGACGATCCACTACCGCTAGCGTGTGCTTGATTGCCTCCTTCAAAGCCTTGATTGCCTATATGGTCATTAACTAGTCAAGACCCATATTCATAACGTATAATTTCACAATCATGGCATCCCCTACACGTTAGCACCCAATCATGGTGACATCAACCAATTTCACGAATCTAACATCATGCAAGACCTCAAATCACACAAAGTTTACCATTCAAGCCTTTTACTTAAATCTCATACTTTTACCATTATACAACTTAATTTCATCATGAGATTAACTTCTACATGGTCTCTATGGTTTCCTAACCATCATACATGAAGATTTCTCACTTATGGTCAAAGGATTCTCACACAAGCATTTTATCAAACACGTTGTATGCATGATTTTATGTTGTTAGCCCTAGCTTGTTTCTCATGCTTACTAGTTACCATCTCACTTCCACTAAGTGAGATTCAAGTTCATACTCATTATAACACACAATTTTCACAGGGAAATCAACACATATACACACTTTAAACGATTGGCTAAGAATCCCCCAGTTGGGTTTTTCGCAAGTTATGGGTTAGTCATCAAATTGGTGGCTAACCCACCCAATTCACTGTCTACATAGACTATAGGGTACAATAAACATCTCAATTGCAACATGTAACAAGCATTACCCTCGAATTCCATGATTCACACAAGGATTCATGAGTTCCTACACATGCATCTAAGTAGGAGTTTTACTTACTTGATTAAGTAGATGGTAGCATTCAAGGATTTCTCTTCCTAATCCACACACATGCACAGAAATCGCAGGTTGCAAGAGGAGGAGGGCCAGATTTCAGCTTCAAGGGAGTGGGGAGCGCTGGGTTCGATCAACAAGAGGAGAAATGTCGATCTCCTCTTGTGTTCCAGCTTTTTCCCTAACTTAATTTGCCCAATATGCAACTCTAGTCCCTCCTCTTCTAATTCTTTTCAAATATTAACATAACATGACTAGTTTCACATGTAACCCTCACATTATCACTTATTTATGCAAGATTCTAACAAATATAGGTTTCTATTAAACCCCAAGTTAAGTTTACACAAAATTTATCGAAAATTAAAAACCACGGAATTCGGGTTGTTACACTATGGCATGCCAGGCTGGGGCATGTCAACTTCCAAACTTTAGAAGAAATGGAAAAGAAGGATTTGGTGGAAGGAATTCCAAGGCTGACTCACCCAAAGCAGATATGTGAAGGGTGCATGATAGCCAAACAAACAAGGCAATCATTCCCACAAGAAGCAAAATGGAGAGCCTCAAAGCCTTTAGAGTTATTGCATGCAGACCTGTGTGGTCCTATATCTCCACCTATAGTTGGAGGTAATCGATACCTTCTATTAATAGTTGATGATCTCACTCGATATATGTGGGTCTATTTGTTAAAAACTAAAGATGAGGCTTTGAATTATTTTAAAGTTTTTAAATCTCAAGTTGAAAAGGAAAGCTCACATGTGGTGATCACATTGAGAACTGATAGGGGTGGGGAGTTTAATTCTCATGAGTTTAATAAGTATTGCCAGGAGACAGGGATTAGAAGGAAAACAACAAGTCCTTATACACCCCAACAAAATGGGGTGGTGAAGAGGAGAAACAGAACTATAATGGGGATGACCAGATCACTTCTAAAGACCATGAATGTACCTGATAAATTTTGGGGTGAAGCATTAAGGCATGCAGTTTATCTTTTAAATAGGATACCAAAAAAAAAGGAGTGAAAGAGACCACTCCATATGAGGGATGGAAGAGAAGAAAGCCTAATTTGCAGTACTTGAAGGTATTCGGTTACTTGGGTTAAACAAAAAGAGTTGGTGGTCATATATCCAAGCTAGAAGACATGAGTTGTACTATGGTCTATTTGGGAAAAGAAAAGGGGACAAAAGATTATCGCATGCTTAATCCCAAGGAAGAAAAAATTATAATATCACGTGATGTGGTGTTTGATGAGCAAAAGGCGTGGAATTGGAAGCAAAAGGAAGTCAATGATGGGTCACCATCACCTTGGTGGTCAACCATAGTACAAGAAAAAAATAATATAGTGGAGGGTACGGATAGCTATGAGACTTATGATGGTCACGAAATTGCTACTACCACTCCACAAAATTCCCATGTTTCCACTCTACAAAGTTCTTTTATTACTCCAAGTAGTGATAAAAACAAAGGTACAAGTCTGGTCAATAAGAAGAGTACTCAACAAAGCATGCATAGTACAAGTTCTAGCTCATTAAATAGACTCCACTCAATAGTGCCATTCGATCATACACCTCTAAAGGGATTTCGTTCCATAGGGACTATTCAAGAGCAGACGGGAGCAATGAATAAAGAGGAGGTGCATGATTTATATGAAAGAGAAGGAGAATTATTTCTTATAGATGAGGCACCAGAAACTTTTACGCAGGCTGCAACAAGTGAAGATTGGATAAAAGCCATGAAGATAGAACTCAATGCCATAAAGAAAAATAACACATGGAGCTTAACTCAGTTGCCACCAAATTAGAAAGCAATTAGGTTGAAGTGGGTGTACAAGTTAAAACGAGATGCAGCTGGGAAAGTGATAAAGCACAAGGCTCGGTTGGTTGCAAAGGGTTACGTTCAAGTTCAAGGAGTAGATTATGAAGACACGTTCGCTCCTGTGGCTAGGATGGAAACAGTGAGGTTGATCTTAGCATTGGCAGCAACTAACCGATGTCGTGTTCACCATTTAGATGTAAAAACTGTGTTTCTAAATGGTGAATTACAAGAGGAAGTTTATATCTCCCAACCAAACGGGTTCAAGGTTAAAGGCAAGGAAGAGTTTGTGTATAAACTTCATAAAGCTTTATACGGTTTGAAGTAGGCCCCAAGAGCTTGGAATGCAAAGCTAGATAAAACTTTAAGGGAACTTGGCTTCATGAAATGTACACATGAGGCAGGGGTCTATATCATCAGGAAATCAGGTAACATGTTAATCTTGGTTGTCTATGTGGATGATATACTCTTGACGGGTACAAGGGAGAAAGACATTGGAAGGTTTAAAGAATAAATGAAGGCTCATTTTAATATGAGTGACTTAGGTCCACTCACATATTATCTTGGCATTGAGGTAAGGCAAGAAGAGAGTGGCATATACATCAGTCAAGGTAATTATGCCAAGAAAATACTAAATTTGGCAAGAATGCAAGACTGCAATCCAAGTCAATATCCAATGGAACATAGACTATAATTAGTCAAAGATGGTGATGAAGCTCCGGTTGATGCAACAAGTTATAGGCAGATCATTAGAAGTCTCAAGTACTTGATTCACACAAGACCTGATCTTGGGTATGCAGTGGGTGTAGTAAGCTGGTTCACGGAAAATCCAAAGGCATCTCATCTTGCAGCGGTAAAGCACATACTGAGATATGTAAAAGGGTCGATTAACAATGGGTTGAAGTATGAAGCAGGAGGAGATGGGAAGATAGTTGGGTACTCTGACAGTAGTTACGGGTTTGATATAGTTGATCGAAGAGGAACAACCGGTACAATCTTCTATTACTCCGGTAACCCGGTTACATAGAACTCAGTAGGGGTGTACATCGGTTCGGTTAATTTGGTTAATTCGGTTTTGAAATTTTTGAAAGTCTATCCGTAAACCGAACCGAACCGAAATAATTAAAAGTCAAACCGAACCGAAACCGATCCATATGCAATTCGGTTCGGTTTGGTTCGGTTTGGTTGAAAACCGAATTAACCGTAGTATCCAGATTCAACCAAATGTCATTTTACACTTTTTAAAACCAAGTGTATCCAAATCAAATCCAAATTCAATCAAATATTAACCAAGATATTCGAATTTGATAGGAGTGCTGGAGGTATGAACTCGAGAGGAAGAATGGAGGACGAAGTGACGAACTTACAGAGTTCTAGGATTGAAGATGGTCGATGACTCGATGGAGGCGGGAGGGCAGAGGCTGGAGGATTAGCCGAAGGCGACAAGGCGTGTTTCAAGTTAGAATATTATGGTTAATGTTTTAAATGATATATATAAATATATAATAATTAAATAAAAATTTGGTTTTCGGTCTAAACCGAACTAACCGAATTAACCGTATTAACCGAAATTTATAAAAATTATAATCCATAACCGAACCGAAAACCGAATTAAAAATTCGGTTACGGTTACAAACCGAACTAAAAATCAAAATTGTATAACAGTTTGGTTTTTTTTGGTTACGGATACGGTTCGATTTACGGTTATTTTTGGATTACGGTTTTTTTGTACACCCCTAGAACTCAGTGAAGCAGCGAACTGTGGCTCTTTCTTCTTGTGAAGCTGAATTCATGGCCACAATAGAAGCTACACGTCAGGGCTTGTGGCTACAAAATCTATATGGTGAAATCACTGGAATGGAACCTCAATGTGTGAAGTTAATGGTGGACAACAAAGGAGCCATCTCGTTGTCAAAGAACCCAGTTCTTAATGAGAAGAGTAAACATATCGATACCAAGTTTCATTTCATACGGGAGTGTGTGGATTGAAGACAAATTGAAGTGGAGTATGTAGCTGGAACTTCACAAAAGGTAGACATCCTAACTAAATCTCTTCCAAGGATAAAGTTTATTGAAATGAAGAAGTTGATAGGAGTAAGAGAATGTCCACATCATGAGGAGTGTGTAGGATGATGTGGCATTGTGTCACATGGGATTGACTAAGTTGCATGGAGTTTTGAACGTGGGCATGGAGTTTGCTTTGAGTTGACCGAATAAATTGGAAGACCCAATATTTCATGAAGTTTCTGTTATGTTTTTCCTATTTAAGTATTTTCATTCTTAGGTAGAAAATTAGTCGAAAAGCTTGTAACTTTAGTTTCCATTTATGTTCTTTCTCTTTGTAAAGCATTCAACATTGAGAAGATAATAATACAAGCTAAAGCATTCGACAATCCTGTGGTTTTATTCTCTGATTTTCCAACAAGGGATGATGAACTGTGATTAACATAAAACTGTTCACAATTTTAATAAAAGAGAGGCATGTGCTCAAGAGCCCATCTCTTGATACAAAAAGAAAAGAAAAATGAAAATTTCTTGTGTTAATCAGAAAACATTTCAGTTCATAGTCAGCTACTATTGTTAAACCATGAAAAATTAACACAAATTTTCAAAAATCATGTGTTTTGGTTTTCTGGTCCAAGTTCCGGTTCAACCTGCGAGATTAATACTTTTGAAAATCTCCGGGTGAACTTCAACCGGAAAAATGCTTTGTAAATTTTGTGGAAAAAGTTTTTGAAAACAATTCTTCCAAGCAGAAAAATTATCCGCTTGATGTTCAAACGGAAGAAATTTGGTTTTTAAAATAAAGGAGAAAATGGGTTCTACTTGAACTTCCTGGTCAACAAGTCAAAGTCACTTTTCATTAAATTACCTGGAAGGCACATCTTTTTAAGCGGATACACATTTGATTACCCATTGAATTTTTAACCATTAAATATTCGAGGTTTCAGTAAATACCCTTTTGGATAATGGCATGCTTTGACGTTTTGTACCATATAACCCATAAAGCACCAGTCACATCAGTTACTGAACGGTTGGTTTAAAACCTCTCTCCTCCACATCACCGACGGAAAGGTAAAAACCCTAAATTACCGTTATTTCCCTATTTCTCTCAAACCCCACTCCGAAATTACTCCCAAACTCTCTCCGTAACTTCCCAAAAACCGTAAAATTTCTCTTAAATTTGACTTCAACAATGGCTCCCAAGGCGAGTTCGAGTGGCAAAAAGCATGTCAGTGATTCAAGGTTCCCGGTGGAACACAACCCGGCGGCTTACCTTGAAGCACCCGGGAAAACCAACATTTACAACGGCATGATTGACTTCCTCAAGAACTGTCATCTTCATCACGCGCTGATAGTTAAAGCGGTGATCTTCGAAGAAATCATTGAGGAATTCTGGTCACATGCTAGGGTTGCTGAAGGTGATAAAGGTAGTGAAAAGATTGTGTCGACGGTTCAAGGCACAACAATGGAGATAAATGAATCCAAAATTAGAAAAGTTTTGAGACTAAGGGATGAAGATGGGTATGTGTTTATTGACTCACAAGTGTACCTACCTCTATTCAGAGATATTGGTTACGGCGGTTCAATGGGAAGCAAAACCATCAAGAAGGGGCAACTGCCATATAAATGGAGATTTTTTGCCCACACTCTCTTGGTTTGCTTAACTCCCAAGAAATGCGGTTTTGATGAACTCGCTGCTGAACAGGCATCAGCATTCTTTGTTGTGGTCAAAGGTCAAAATTTTAATTTTTCCAAATTAATTTTCAAAGGCCTTAAAACAAACATCACACCGGGTTATTTCTACATATATCCCAGGATTTTGACTTGTATTCTCAGAGAGAAATACCCCCAAATTATTTTGGGAGGTACAATTTAACAACCAAAACTTATCACTGAGAAAACTTTTTCTATTCTTGCTTACAACAAGACAGTTTTTCTTGGAAGGGATACTGACCATCACCTGCCAATTCCAAGGCAGTTTCCTGATGAACCTGCTCAGGAAGAGGTTCAAATGGAATTGTTGCTGCAATTGAGCAACCTGCTCAGGATGACAGGACTACAAACCCAATAGTTCCTGATCCCACATTTGTCCCTGCTTCCTCTACCATTAAAACTTATCATTCCAAAAATAGGAAAGCTTCCATTCAAACTGCCACTTCTTCATCTGAATCCCCTCCTGTCATTATCAAGAGACAGCGAAATGTCGTTATTAGGTCTCCTGCATCTATTACCACTAACCAACCTGAAGCTTCAAACCCCGCAAACGGCAAAAAGCCCAAGCGGAAATTGGTCAAAATGGGATATTGTCTTAGGGATGAACCTTCTTCTGAGGGGGAGTCATTAGACATGGATGTACCGTCCCCATCCTCAAGGTTTTCACCCCTGCAACCCCTATCACCTAGGAGTGACAGTGCACCCATTCTTGATCCAAATGAGGGTGTTATTAACTCACCAACCTCATTACATGAGAACATTCTGATGGATCAAGACCCTGCTGCACTGAACCCCCACTCCTCACCAGAGATGAATCTCAGGAGTTCTGAAGAGATTCATACAGAGAGGGTTGCTGCTGCCTATGTATCCCCACTGGATCTTGGTGTCAGCAGTAAAATAGATAAGACCCAAATTACGACAATCTTCTCTAAATCAACACCCACGGGTCCTTCATCGGAACCAAGGGTTGTTGAGATAGCAGAAGAGAATCCCAGGTGCCAAGAAGCCATGGGTACCAGGGTTGATCAATCTCGAATTGATAACCTGGTTTTGTCCAGGGATACTGGTAAAATGCCAGTTGAGGACAGTTATACACTACCTGAATTGACGAAATTGTACCTAAATCTTCAAACACAGGTTGATTCTCTGAATGCCACTGTTGCTACTGTTGTACAGGCTTCTCTTACTGAAGCTGAGGCAGGTCCTTCAAACCCAAACAGAGATGCTGATGAAGCTGACTACTGTCGGAGAAGTTGACTTCAACACCTGCCATGATCAAAATAGAAGAAACTGACAGAATTCCGGCTGAAGTTAGAGCCACAGCCTACAAGAAAGCTGGTGTCAAACCCTTCACAGTTGAAGAAAGTTGGGTCAATATGAAGAGCAGTCAGCTGATTGCCATTTCTCCATTTGACGATCCAAATATTACTGAATTAGTTCAGTCTTCCATGTTGATTGCTAGTGCTCTCCCTGAGCACACAAACATGAACACCAGACTGCTATAAGAAGTCATTTTTCTGGCTGAAAGAGCCAGTGATCAAGCGGAGAAGAGCATTGCTTCCACCAGCAAGGCAACACCTGAAAATTTGGAAGACAGCACTGAAACATTGGCAGTGGGAACTACTACTGAAGGAGGTGATGAGAATATGATTGGAGAAGGAGAAGGAACTAAGGTGTTAGAGTTAACAGATAAAGAACCTGAAGTCACCCAACCTCAGGTGGTGACTGAAGGTCTACATGAAGTTGGAGCGGAAGTTCAACCAGTAGTTCAACTAGAACCGGAAACACAGGTTGAAGTAATTCTGATCGATGAAAATACCCCTGATCCAGTACATGGCCCTGGTCATTCAATATTTGGGTCCGATCAACTCTCTGTAGTTCAACCGGAAGAACAGTTGAGTGAGGAAGCTGAAGACATAGCTGAAACACTGATAGCTATGTGGAGCACATAACAAGTTCAAGCTGAAGAGCTAGTTCAACCTGCAAACATCCGAACCATTCAGCAGGTTGTTCAAACTCCAGAATCAGAAGCTGTGAATAAAATGGTGGAAGATGCCAGAATGGCTGCTGAAGATGAAAGGATAGCAAGGGAACTTCAAGAGGAATGGGATTTATTTTCACAAGACTGGATTGTAGAAAGCTTGCTTGAAGAAGCAAAGCAGAGGTCCTTCAACTGGAGATTAAGGGAATACAATTTGGATGCTATGACTGAAGCTGAAAGGCAAAGGCTAATTTCTATTGCCTCTCAGATGCCCACCAAATTGGTGAAGAATTATGAGAATTACTTGCTGTTAACAAAGGTAAAGAGGGTCCTGGTTGTTAGAAATTTGAAATCATAGGAAGAGGTAGCTCAGATGAAGGTAAGGGAGTTGTGCAACTTAATTGACTCATCTTTCCAGAGCTCAAAGGAGATGTAGCTGCTGTAAACCCAAAACTGGTGATGCCCCCACCTTCAGAAATCACTTCAGGTATGGCAGCTAACTTAAATGTCAAACCAGAGTTTACTGATGATGCAGATATCCTACCTCCACCTTTCCTTCATCTATGATCCAAACCCTACACCTACAGCCACTTCATCAGCATATCAGTCACTTGCTATCATACCATATAAGCCACCCTCAATATCTAAGAAGGTTGCCACCAAACTTTCAAACCCAAAGTATAGAACAGATAACTTCACCCCAATTGTTCCCTTCAAGAAGAAACATGCTCCCACCATAGATTTCATAGATATCTTCCCACCAACTCCTCCTTCTAGCCCTACACCTGAAGCAAGTAGACCATCAACTCAAACATCCTTGCCTCCACTCACCATCAGAGAACCCACAACCACCAATGCTCCTACACCACCTGCCAAACCAACTGAAATTCAACCTGGACCATCCTCATCCTCAGGAAAGGGTAAAGCACCTGCTGTGCAAGAATCAGGAAGTGATTCTAATGAAGAGAGAAGGATGAATAAGAGGAAATTGATGCATGCCAGAAAGAAGAAAGATCAAAGCTAAAGGAGAAAAGGGCCACCCAGAAAGAACAAAATTATTGGGTGGACAGTGAATGAAGATAACTTTGATTTCACTTTTAATCTGGCAAATGGCACAATTCAAGTGGTGAATGCTCACAGGGCCACTTCACTTCTTTCCTCACTACAAATGACTGACATCATTCTGAAACTTAGAGAAATTCTAAGTCCATCAAGAGTTGAGCACCTGTTAAGGCTTCACATTGAACCAATAGTGCTTAATTGTGGAATGCTCTACAGGAGCAACTTAGATGGTGATTCAGCTGAAGAAGAAGAAGAGCCTGTTAGTGACATTAAATTTATCATTTGGGAAGAAGAAGAGAAGTTGTTTTACGTCTACAGAGCCGATGGCACCTTCACTGTTCATGAATCCATTTCAGTTTAGAGTGAATGGAGTGAAAGAGATTGGGCAACATTCAAACATTTGAAGGTGACTAAAACCAACTCTAAAGAGCTTTCTCAAAATCCAGATGCCAGCATCAAGTCTGTTGACAAGTAAGTCAAGGAGAAGAATTTTTTGGGTACAAGTCAGTTTTTTGAAGATAGACTTCAAAGTTGAAGAATAATTTTACAGCATCAGCTTAGGGGGAGATTGTAAGGAATATCGCTTTGGATATTTCTGGCTGAAAGCCATTTTTGACGTGTTCTGGCTGAAGGTGAAGCTCAAGCGGAAGTCTCAACTTCGAGCGGAACCGGCAGTCAAGCGGAAGAAGAAATTTTATCTGTTAGCGAATATTCCGGGTGAACTCGATTATCCATCGGATAATGAGTTCAACCGGACTTTTCCTGAGATGTTTTTTCAGTAGTCCAATCCTACAAAAGCTTCTTGGTTGCTTCCAAATCTATCAAAGCCGCTCTCCTAAAATAGGTTGTTGCTGCTGACACTCAAGATATTCCAATTGTCGAAGTTTATTCTTTTGGTAGTTTGTATTTGACTTTGTAGTTAACGTTTTAGATTAAATCGTTCGAGATCAATGGCTGTCATTGATCTCATCTGCACTATATATAGCATTAGTTAGCTCTAGTTTACACACGGTTCTTGATCACCTTGTAATAGTGTAACTTTGAGTTAATGCAAATAGTGCCGAGTATTTCTTACTTCGTTGTTACTATACTTATGCAAATCAAACACTACCTAATACAAGAGAACTAAAATGTGCTCAAGTAAAGTGAATATAACTTTAATTTCGCAGGGTTATATTTAAAAGTAGAGGGTTTTTGTTTAGTTAAAGTCTAACTAATATCGATCCTACAATAGCTAAGATTTATGACACCACCTAGATAATATGAGATTGATAAAAAATTCCTTTATTTCTAGAGATGTATTTCTCCCAAAATGTCATCTAGATTGTTCGTCAGAAAATTCTTGCTTAAAAGAATTATCATAGGAAATACGGTCCACATTCTAAAGTGGAACGAAATTCCATGGATAGAATAGTTAAAGTATTACCTTATAGGTAATAGAGATAAAATGTCATAGAAAGTTTATTGCGATGGTAAATCCTAGCCTAGGACCCAGATGGTTCGTATGATAGGAATGCATTAGGTGCATGAGAAAAGGTCCCGGATTAATCCTGGAAAGAAAGGTAAAAAGGTAAAGATCTCATTGTGAGTAAATCATAGTTTGAGCCGGTTTCGAGGACGAAACCTTATTTAAGGGGGGTAGAGGTTGTAACACCCAAAAATTTCATGACTTGCATTATATACATGTGCTATACGTGTTAAGTAGCTAAAACGTATATTGATACAGTTTACGGGTTGGTAAATGGATAAAGGGTAACGGATTGCAAATGCTATGCGTGTTTATGTTATAGATACATATGATATATGTGTTAGATAGCTAAACATGATGAAACATATGAAAAATGCATGTTTACCCGTTAACGGGTAATGAATTGATAAAAGATAGGGTTATGGGAATAATACACGTGTTAGTTGATGAAATGTGATACATACGTATTTTATAAAAAGGATAATTGATATACATGATATCAAAATGAAATACGTGTTTAGAATTGGATATGATAGAAATAAATGATAATCAGAGAAAAATACATTTACACGATTGTATTATATTATATATATGTGTAAGTATATACATATATATATATATATATATATATTCTAATAGCTTAAATGTATGTGAAATATTCATTTAATGAATATATAGGTGGGATACGTGTTCGAATAGTTAAACGCGTGCAAAATAAATAATAACGTATCCTTACGTTAAACAGATAGCTAAAAATAAATAAATACGTAACATATACGGGTATTAAATGTATTTATATTTATTATACACTTCCCGAGGCCTAGGAGTTATTAGAAATATATCCTAAAGTGATTCGGAACATAAAATGATAAGTGTGTAAAAGTATGAGGGGCTAAAAATGCAAAATAGAAAAAGTATATATAAATATAAAATATATATACGCATGTATATAAACGTTATCGAACGTATCCCGAGCCCTAAAAATGTCAGAGATATGTCCCATAATGTTTTGCTACATAAAATAATAAATGGGTAAAAGTTCAAGGGTTAATTATGCTCAAAACCTAACAAAAAGGACTAAAAATGACAAATTTCACATTCTGGCCGGAAAAGTGAGGCTAGGCGTATCGCCCAAAGGCCCTACAGTCCTAGGCGATATGCAAAGAAGCGAGGAGGGCAGTTGGTGTTCTTGGTCACGTAACTCAGACTTGCAGCCCAATTTTCTTCGTGTACGTGTCAATTGAGCTCGGCTAATCACCACCTACGTGTCTAGACCCTGGGGTGATCTCCTACAGTATAAATACATGATTAATTCGTCCATCAAATTCACCAATTTCTCAAAATTCTCTCTAAAAACCCTAAATGAACCCAGAATCTTCTTCGCCTCAATTCTCTCAAACGGTGAAGGCTTTGGATCTGAATTTCTACAATCAAGCTTCTTTTGGTATGGTTTAAAATTACCTATCTCAGTTTTTGATAATATTTCCTCTAAATATGATTTTTAAAAATGCATAAAAATTAGGGTTCTTGAGCTTGTGTTACCAAAATCGGGTGATCGGTTGGGAATTAAGGTCTGAATTTTTGTAGGTAATACTAAAATAATGTGTTTTAAGAAAGCCCTAAGTTTATTTTACAATTGGAAAAGATTTGGTAAAGGTTTTGTTAACGGGTCAAAATTAGGGTTTTTGTAACGTTGTTCTGCCCAAATTTAAAGCATATTATAAAATGTTTTAATGTTGTTTTCGAATAAAAATGAGTTTTGGTCAAGAAATTAGAAAAACGGGAAATTAGGGTTTCTAAATAAGATTATTAAATATAAAAGAATCCGGAGGGTATGGGGACTTGATTTGTGGTATAATACCATACTTACATAGATAATAAGTATATATGAAGTTAAAATAGATAAATAATAAAGTATTAAAGATACCGAGTTAATCGGATATTTAGAAGTTCGTGCGCACAGGAAGGGTAAGCGCATGTACACTGGGGCTTCTGGCAAAGCGAGGGTGTCGCATAAATACCAACTGGGAACTGGCGTACCTCGTTGGGCGATCCCGGAGTGAGCATTTACTTATAGGAATGCACGTCTTCGTATTATCGTTAAAAGAAAAGGATAACTGCCTAAAGGGCATTTTGATCATTTTGACCTAAAAAGGAATGAACTTAAAAATTGAATATTATTAAGATAATAAGATGTTAAGAAAACATAGGATGTGTTTATTATATTAAACCTTGCGTTAACGCCATACAATACGCGATTAAGTTTAATTGAAAGGCATAGCGAAGGTTTTGCGTGAATTAACTGCTTAAGAGAATAAGGTGAGTTCTATGAGCCCACTCTTTAAATGTTTTAAATGTTTTCGGGCTGATATACATACAAACGCTATGAAAATATCTTCGGATGGTTTATAACCAAAATATTGCCTATTTTAACCATTAGAATTGTTAAAAGGTTTTGATTGATATATACGTGAAAGGTTATGAAAATATTATGGAAATGATTATTGATAAAATGTTTTATAGGTATTAAACTGTTAAATGGTTGTTGATTGGAAATATACGGAAAAGGTTGTGATAATAGTTACGGGTGAAATGTCCTAACATGTTAAACTCCTAAATTTCTTTAGGAATGTTATATATGATAAATGTTAAGGAAATGTGTTAAAATGTCTTTTACAGGTTTTGTGCCGATACACATACGTGAAATATTTTAAGGCCTATAATTGTTATAACTAATGATTACTAGTTATAAACTTTTTTGGGAAGGTTATAATTAACGAGTAATGTAAAGGATGAAACTTTTATATAAAGTTTTGGGAAAAGGAAAATGTGAATGTTTGGTCTAAGCTTATGTATGTGAATAAGTGTCGGGTAAATATGATCATATTATCATTATTGTGAGTGTAAGATGTAATCTATACTAGGATGATTCTATATCATATCCGTTTGTATTTAAGGTGTGGTGGATACGCTGCAATACTTCCTATATATAAACACCCGTAATACAATAGGAAATGTTATAGAATCAGTCTAGTGTAGGTTTCACTGAAATTTAACAAGACCCGTAAAATTATATTTATAAAACGCTTATTTCCATATACGGGTGATTGACTGGTGTTGAAAAGGTTATGAGTCCAAGTACAAAGGTTATTTAAATGGACTTTTGAAAAGGTTTAAAAGGTTAAAAGGTTTTAATCTAAGCAGATATTGTCTAGTGAAAAGGGAAAAGGTGGTTTTACAAGTAGAAGCGGGGAATGACGGTTCTCCGGAGTAGCGACGGTTACTCTATTGAAAAGGTATTCGGGTGGCGATGGTTGCTCGAGGAACTAACGTGGTTCCAATAGACAATGCTTAGTAAATAAATTACTGCTTATAATATTTCGTATAACTCTATTATGTTTTATACCTAATGATTATTTGCACAAGAGAGAGTCTAGGAGGCCCAAAGTACTTTGCGTACTAAATGGTTTTTTATTATGATTTAAAAGGTTATGTTTTGGTATAACATTGTTATGTTTATACCTGTTAAATGGTTAAATGGTCAAATGGTTAAATGGATAAATGTTTTGGTATAACAATGTTATGATTATACATGTTAATGGTTAAATGGATTAATATTTTGGTATAACTCTCTTATGTCTTGTACCTGATAAATGTTTAAAAGTTATATTTTGGTATAATGCTGTATTGTCTTATACCTGATAAATGTTTAAAGGAAAATGGTTTTAAAGTTATAGTATAACTCTGTTATGTTTTATACTTAATAAATGTTTGATAAAAGGGGGCCGTTAGGACCAAGCGTTGGAATAAACTTTCGAGGCAAAGGTAACTTTTTTTTTTAAAACGTAGAACTCACCAACGTAAGCTGACCTTTCCAAAAACATATGTATGTCAGGTGATGATGATGTTTAAGGTAGCAAGGAAAGGGTTTTGGTGAGGACAGACTAGGTGAGCAAGCTATCAGGAAAGGACTCGGTAGTAGACTGGCAATAGACATAGATAAGATCTAGCTGTTAGATTATGTTGTATCTTCCTTACTGTTGTACTTGGCTTATATTTATATGAATTTTTTTTAATTTCCGCTTCTTAGTTATCTCTGTTATACCATGTGTTCATGAGTAAATCCGATTAGTGATCCCTCCTGGTGCCAAGTCTGGGAGTGGGCGTCACAGTTTGATTCCCAACTTCTGTAGGTATACTGTTTTCGATAGGTACACTTGCCTTTAGGTTCGGTTTAGTTTAGGTTTTCTAGGTTTATCTTAGTGTTTCTAGCTCTAGGATTAGGTCTAGGTTAAGTAGTTATTTTTAGTAATCGTTCCATGCATATCATCCCTTTTTTGCCATATCTCATGCCCTTGTTGACATGGCGAGTGGTATATTAACTATAGAGAGTCAATAGTGAGAGGATGGATTTTCGTGTGGGGAACCAATGGTCAGTTTGTAATAACCTTGTTGGTTATCTTGAGGCGATAGATTTTTACTTGGAGGAGTATATTGACAAAATTCGTTCATGGGAAGCACAAGATGATTTCATGTTTTTTAACGACAATTTGGCTCAGCAGTGTATCGGGACCGGTTACCATGGACCTACCCACTGTCATGAGAGTCTGAACCTCATAACGAGGGAACCGAAGCCCATAAACCCTCCCTTGTGACTCGGGATCAAGCACAAGACTCAATCCTTCATTTCCTACCAATATCTCATAAAGTGGTGTGAGTGGGACTAGAACCCGGGTCACTTCCAGCACAAGGTAGAACCTGGCCCAATCCTTCTGATGGATGGAGTTGCGGTAGTGAGTATGACGTTTTTTTTTTTATTATTTAAGGAATACACCTAGCCAAGGGAGTAAAAAGCGATGCTTCCAGGAAGCAACTAGAGTATTTGTTTTTCATTTCTTGTTTTTGATGTTTAGATTGTGGTGGTAATTTTGGTTATCAGTGAAAACGAGTTTTTGAAAGCCTTGAACTGATTAGATCTCATATTTAACTTTTACGGGCTGGATTGTAGACTCTTTGAAATTTCTAAAATTTTCACAGATTGTTGAACACGATCATGCTCACCCTAAGCACGATCGTGGTCGGGGGGCACGGCCATTTGGCACAATCGTGGGCATCTGATGGTGCTCGTAATGGCTCCGGGTTTTTTACCACGATCTATCCATAACTTTTTTTGCACCACCTGATCTAATCATCATTTCTTTTTAGACCTTAGTTTGCTTGAGTGTCTTCTGATTCATGTTTGAGAACTTTGTAGGTACATGGTATATGGAGTCTTGCAATTGAGTTGGTGTTGTGTTTGGCTTTACTTAGCCATGATGGCCAGCTGTGGGTACCAAACACATGCCTTGGACCACCCTACCATAGGGGAGTTTTAGTTCCTTTCTTCTATATCTGATTGATTCTTTGATTGCATATTCTTGATCACATTATATTTGGTTGTCCTTTTTTTGGTTGTCCTTTTTGCATTGCACTAACCCATTCTTCTTCCCATCCCCTGTCTTAATAAAAATTTAATTTTTTTTTTCAAAAACAATAGAAATATTTTAAATATAAAAATTTTATAACATTTTCAATAAGTCCCCTTTAAAGCAATTCTTTAGGACCTCTAGTCTCAATTATATCTCTGGGTCACTAGCTTGAGGCAAATCACTTGAACGTTTTTCAAAAATCCAAATTGGTTTATTATATAAGCATCACTAGTAGAAAAGACTAAAATCATGCACAAAATCAATCAACACCCTACCCTTCCGTTTTCATGTTCTAAGCCTTATTGAGAATCATATATTGCATCTTTAAACAATTATTACTAATTTGATTGATTGGTAAGAATTTAGTGTTAGTCATATGATTAGACTTGATTAGAACCGCATGTTTAGATATACTTCAAGATCATGAACTAGGATTATGCATGAAACTGATTAAGGAAATAAGGATAAACCCCATTTTTGTTAGCCATTTTTTTTCATCATACCTTACCCACATTATCCCCCTAGTTAGCCAATTTGTAAGCCTAATCTCGTGTTCTTTTTCACCCTAAATTTACCCCTAAACCTAATTATCCTTTTACTTTAAACCCTTTAGTCTTTGTTAAAACCGGTTTCGATGAAAATTTTAATTTTTATGTTTTGATTTTGAAAGCCTTGTAATTGTATAGATAGGGCATTTTTCCATGTTATTGGAACCCCCCCCCCCCCCCCCCCCCCTAAAAAAAAGAAGAAACGTCCAAAGTCTTATTAGCTTAGAATGAATAAAGCAAAATAAGAGTGTTTGGAAAGTCAAAGTTATTAGAAACCTCAATGCTTAATTAGTTAGATCTGGTCTTGATTTTTTATAGAGTAATAAACCTAACCAGTTTGACACATTGAGCCACTTTTCCCAAACATTCGTACCCCAACCTTAAGCCAACATTACAACCTTTAAGTTCCTCTTGACTCATGCTTGAATCCTTAGTTAGGTGGTGGAGATTTGATTGAGTTGCAATCTTATGTTTCATGTTCTAATCTATGACCTTGAGTGTTTCACTTGAATTCCAACATATCATAAATCATTAACTATGATGAGTGATCATTTTGAGAAGATTGAATTTGTGTATAATTGAGTCATAGTATCCTTGTCATTCTTGTGAAATAAACTATCTTTTTAAGTCAAATAAGCTCTTGAGTTGTTTCAATGTTTGTTTAATTTGGAGGTCCTTACTTCCATGTCTTTTTCCTTGGGATACAAGGGTATTTAGTTAATTTTTTTTCTTCTTCTTCTCATAAGGATAGTCCATTTTTGGGTTTGTTTAGACACAATAAAAGGTTTAAGTTTGGAGATGTTTGATGTGTCTTAAATTACAAACGTTTAATTCATAAAATATTCCTCATTTTAGTTGGTTATGATTATAAAAGGTCTTATATATGTTCTTATTTTTTTTTTATCATGAATACACATGTCTTGAAGCTTCCCGAGATCAAACCTACAAAAAAAGATGAAGAAATCTGACCAGAGCTTTGACCACAATTGTGGTTAGTATGACCATGATTGTACTGACCATGATCATGGAGGCCACCTCCACAATCATTTTGAAGATTTTAGCTTTGGCCACGACTGCGCCTGGAAGACCACACTCGTGTTTGGTCTAACTATGACCGTGCCAGTGAAGACCATGGTCGTATGAAAAGTAAACGAGACTAGATCTGACAAAGGTAAATGATCTATTTGTATTTCACCATTGACCACTATCGTGCCCTATTAGCACACGATCGAGTAAGCCCTGAACATGATCATGTTAACCATAAACACGATTGTGTCAGATGTCATCTAGCAGAGATCAACGTGCAATCAACTTGATGACGTAAGCACGATACGAGCACGATCGTAGAGGCCATGGCCATGATCATGGGTGGCCACCAGTTTTTGCCTATAAATACCAACTCACTTCTTATTTCCAAGAATTCTTCATTCCACCACACATTTGACATTTCTTTGTAATTTTCTTCAGTTAGTTTCCGGTAGTTCATTTCTTATTAAGAGGATTCTATATCCCAGAATGTGTAAGAATCTATGAACACTTGTTGTACTTCTTGACTAGTTGAAGTGCTTGACTTTGATGTCTTGCTTTCTTTATACTTGTGGTCATTGTCTTACAACCATGATTGGATAACTTCTTTTATAACTTGGGGGAGGATGATCTATGAACACTTGTTGTAATTCTTGACTAGTTGAAGTGCCTGACTTTGATGTCTTACTTTCTTTACACTTGTGGTCTTTGTCTTACAACCATATTATAGGATAACTTCTTTTATTACTTAGGGTAGGATGATCTTGAGGTGAGTTTGATCTTATCTATTATGGTTTGGTTTAACAAAGTCCATGGTTAGTATAATCAAGCTACGAACCTTCTCATCATTGAAGGTAAGCTAGCATATTAAACTAAGATATTCCTAAGCTTATGTTTAAGATGATATGTAATAGGAGACATAGCCCTTTGTCATGATTTACATTCATTTATTTTGTAAGTATATTTATCAAATATTTCTTATCATTCAGGCTCTTGGGTAGCAGAGGTGTAAGTGTCTTAGTTCTTATGTTTCAAGCCATGTCATCTTGTTAGCTTTAACAATAGCCTATTGAGGTGATGTGGTGATGCAAACATGCTTAGGAATACGTCATGTGTGTTAGTATCATACCTCATTGGATATACACTCCTTAACGTGCTATGTCTTGTTCAAGATTAGTATGTTGAAGTGGGATGTGTGACAAGATGCTTCGGAATGATTATACGTCAAGTGTCTTGTCACACAAACTCATCCATGGTTTATTTTTCATCTTGTGTACTTAGGCATGACCATACGTCAAGTATATTTGATTGTTCTTATGTCTATGTTAAATAACGTATGACATGACCATACATCTAGGGAGTTCAGCATTTGGGTTCTTTTAGCATAATGGTTTGAAGTACCATGACATGACCATGTGTCTAATGTTTTGAATCTCTTTATGCTACATAGTTTGATGTCTTTATTCTGGTGTTGCGGTGGCATGCATGTGACCATCGTTTATTGCTTTCCAATATCACCGAGGGATTTGATTTGCCTTAGCGGGCGTCCATCCACCTTATTCAATTAACCACTTAAGTCATAACTGATTTATTGGAAAACTTGTAGTAAGGATACTTCTTTTTTCGTTTCTTTCATGACTTCTTGTTCATATCATGTTCAAAACCCATGTTCTTACAAGTCTTGATGGTTTCCTTGATGATTAAGTACTAACAACATGTCTTTATGAGAAACAACTTACTTTGTTGAATCTTTTATGTGTGTAACACTAGTATTTTTGGACCCATGCTTATATGTAGTAATATGTACTTAAAATGTGCTATTATGCAAGTATGTTGTTTGGATCTCTGTAGAAGCATATTCCTATGCTAACGTTGTGTCTCGTGTATTGTATCTAGACAAGAGCGTCTGTGTGAGTTAGTGGCTTCATGCTGAGGTGGCCGGACCAAATGGTCTGCAGGACATTTGGTACGGGCGTACCATTTCGTACGCTAGTGGTCCACCAGCAGCATGTTAGTGACTATAAATAGTTCGTGTTAAAGAGAGCTAGTTAGAACTTCTGTCATTCTCTACATCTTAACTGTGTGTAAACTGAGTGTGTTTCTCTCTCTACATTGTAACTCTTTGTGAATCAATAAAGCAAAGCTTTATTTACCTTCTTGTTGTTATCCGATTACCGAATCATGCAGTAGTAAGATCGTATCGTGGTTCTACAGAGCATAAGCAAATAAAAGATCCATGGCTTTAAAACCAACACGAAAACTTCAAGACAATCAAAGATTTGAGACAATGACGACTGGTGGAGAGGTGGTGGCGACGGCAAAATGTGTGGTGTGTGAAACCGAGATGGTTGAGAGGTGGAGGGAACGGAAAGCGGCGCAAATCGAAGAAGACAGTGAGGGGGTGAAGTCGTGATGATGAGCGGTGGTGACCGGTGGTGGTGTGCAGTGGAAGACGGCGGAAGTTGGTGGTGTTTGGTCGGAACAAGGGAGGCGGAGAGATGAGTTGAAAGGGGGCGGTGGTTGGGATTTAGGGTAAGGACAAAAGGAAACCACCGATCACCCCCTTTTTAATTCTGTTGGGATATTTTTAAACTTGACTCTCACCTATTTTCATGTTACAAAAAACAACCTAAAATTTTCACATTTATGTAAATTACATTTTCACCCCTTTTTTAAAAGAAAATTTAGACCACTTTCAAAAGTTTTCTTCATTACTTCCCCTCAGACCAAGCATAGAAAATTTTGACTGAGCAAAACCAAGCAAATGAATAAATAAAGAAAAATTAAGTTCAAATACAATTAACTAAAAAAAATAGAGACACATAAAACACCAAACCTATTCTGAGATGGTTCATAGGGATCAAACTAGCCTCCTTTGAACTGAAGAACGTTTTTTTAGCCTCCACTACTCGAGCATGTCCAGGTGATTGCCCATATATTGGTCCATTTTAAACTCATGTCCCTCATTTTCCCGTCTGCTTGTCACTTATATTATCTTTTAAGTTCATTAATTATGAACATTTGACCGCCACACACAAATCCTAGGTAATTTACAATGTAGTCTATCAAGCACACACATTCTCTAAAACATATTTTTCACAATCCATATCCAAGGTCTTTAAACATTTCTCCAGACTTGGTTGAGAAAAGAAAAGAACAGATCATAAGAGATGGGTATAATATACACAGACTCATTTGATTTCAACTTAGAGGCATTTTTCAGTCAGGCGTTAAACTTTCCTCAAACACATAAGTATCATCACAAGTCAAGGCTAAAGGGTTTTGGACACTAGAAGGTCTCTTTTAGTGTGCACTTTGGCATCTTTTGGGTTTATTATAATATAAAACGATCTGCAAGCACGTTAGTAATCCTAACCAGGTCATTGCTCACGCAAAGCAGAGGTTAGGTTTACTAACATGCCAGTTCAGTCTACACCAGGTCATTGCTCACGCAAAGCAGAGGCGAGACCGACTAATGGCTCAAGCATCCCCAGGTCTTTGCTTACACAAAACAGAGGAGACACCAATTTTTTAGAAAATTGATTGAATCCCTTAAAGTCTGGCATGTGTATCGGGAACACATATGCAGTCAAATAGAGCATACACCTAACCTAAGTGTGTGCAGCCAGTCAAATGACATACGTTATCTTTAAGTGTGTAACGCATACCTTGTTTAGGAACAGAGCCTACAGAGCATATCACCGTGGATTACGTCTTTCACATTAGTCGTACACATATCAGTCATCAAAAGTCAGAAATTCATTTTATTTCCCACCATTACCCAGAAACAGGCAAAAAGAAAAAGAAATTAAAATTAAAAAGCCTTATTTAGGAGATACATACATACCTATCCGTTTTGGTCAAAAATTGCACAAGGCAATTTCGTATTCCAAACTTAGAATGTGGGGTGAGGTGCTAAGAAATCTGGTTCAAAAGCAAAGAAAAAGTAGTGCAAGCGACACGATGATGTACGAGGGAAACCTGGAATCATGAGAGTTGCCTCTGAGAATCCCAGTAAAAACCTCGGGAGCCGGCTCAAAACGCCTGCTACCTAAAGCTTTTATAAATTAAGAATTCGATTACAATGATGAAGACGATGATCGAGTGCTAAGTGTTACAGTATTCTGAGTGCTGTGTGTTGTGATATGTTTCCTAATTCGATCATGCCTTATTTATAGTTACAAACAGAATAAACTAGCTATCCGAAAAATCAGGGATCCTCTTGACCACGTCCGCTAGCCGTTTGAGGAAGTTCACCATCTCGTCCACGTTCGTATATGCCACGTCAGCCCTAATTGACCGGTTCTTTAGGAAGGTTAGACCTTGTTTACCTGCGATTGAAATTAATCACGTGGCAATTAGTGAGTAAAGATATTCAAATAAGTAACAGGTAACATAACCTGTCGAGAATCCTTGGGATTCCCGGATTCCTGCATGTTCGAGCTTCTCAGCCGGGTGCCTGGAACTTGACCCATAACAATTGCCCCTGAATTTCGCGGGTGTTTGATAAAGGATAACAGCTGGGAAATTCAAATCATTCTAGGTTAATCTGCATGCCTACGTGGACGGCCGAGATCCAAGATGCTTTTTTGATTTGACAGCTTACACTCTTCCCTATGCGAGATTTCCGTAGGTCATTATAGCCTTAAATACTCCATTTGTTTTCCATTTTTCTCATCGTCTTTCCGAAAACCCTAGAGAAAAGCTTTCTCCCGGCGCTCAGGTCAGTATTTTTTTCTTCCTGAAAATTCCAACTTTTTCTCGTTTAATTTTCGTCATGGTTAAGAAAACACGTTCCTCTTCCGTTGCTGCCGTCGCCACCACTGTTGGAGACTTCGTCGATCAGGGTTTCATCCCGGTGAAATCGGAGGAGTCCTGCCGTTTCACCGATATCGACATGAAAGAACTCAAGGAATCCGGCCTATTTCCGTCTAATGCTATCTTCTTCCCATTCGACCCAAGGCTGAAAGCCGATTGGGTTTCTGCAACCTGGGTTTGTTTTCTTCTCTACCCCTTCCAACTCGGGATGTCTTTCCCCTTCCCTGCACTGGTGAACGATTTCTTAAGGATCACCGGGCTGTCATACGCCCAAACCATGCCCATGGTTTGGAAGATGCTTTGCTCCATTGACAGTCTGAACCGTTCAAGAAACCTGTCGATAGGGATTCCAGAAATTTGTGCTGCCTACAACCTTAGAACCCATGGAAACAGCCGGTTCGTTCTTCAAGCCAGAACCTCAGACTCCTACTTGATTCCTAGGGCCACCCACAATGATCACGATTGGAGGCAGAAATTCTTCTTCGTCCGTAGGGATTCCATCGTTGGGGGTACCAAGTTGCCGGTACAATGGGTGAAGAAGGGTAGGAAGCTTGTATTCCTTTGTTCCTGTCAATATATTTGAGCTTTGTTAACTTACCTTTGATTTCCTTTATTTTGCAGCCCCTGTGTTTGAGAAGCTTATTAAACCCACTCCTCTCTCAGATAAGAAGCTTGTGGCTTTTTATCAGATCCCTGTGGCTGAGAGAATCTTCGCGATCGAGTCCACTTTCAGTGAGCCAAGTAACTCTGAAAAACTGTCAAGTAAGTATTGATAGATTTTGTATTATGAATTTATAATAAATTGAAAATTTTAAACTTATCTGTTTTGTGTTTTCAACTTCTCGGCTCCCAAAACTAAGATGAGTTTTGATCTCGAAGACCTTTCTGACTATCTGGACGATGAAGAAACTGCAGAGGCTGTTGGTCCTCACTGATCTTTATCAGTGCAAATAATGATGTTTTTGAGAAGAAAACCAAGAAATAACAACAATATATGATTTCCAATGACTAAAATGGTTTTCTAGTATTGAACAATCACAACATGAACCAAATGATTGATAAGAAATGATAAACAAGCTACAATATACTGAAATAAGCTCCTAGCCGTCACCAAAACTCACCAAATGTCGATTTCTTGTATTAGGGTTCACAAAAGTTGAGAGAGTTACAAATGGCTGCATATGGCGGCTGTTATATACTGTCCAGTGAACAGTTTCGCTGGCAGTTTCGCTGGCCAAGCGAAACTGTCACTGAGACAGTCTAAACTATGTACCGAGCGAAACTACAGTTTCGCTCGGTAGTTTCGCTAGCCTACCAAAAGTTAACATTACAAAGTAAACTAAACTATACAATCAAGCTAAACAAAATA
>JBCNJP010000012.1:74487747-74506776 GCA_039602395.1 Deinandra increscens subsp. villosa | reverse complement strand
GGTCCTACCCTCTACTCTCAGGACCAATGGAACTCAAGCTGGGCACTGCGAAACAAAGAAGTTCAAGGTCAGTATTCATTAAACATGTATATTGAAGAATTGAAACCCTAATTCCTAATGCAGGTGAGGACCTACCCTCTACTCTCCACCTAATCGGAAGATCTATTCCTCCCGAGATACTTGACCTCTTCACAAAGAAAAATCTCCCCTTCCATTCTTCATGGTATGAGGCCCGAGGAATCATCTGAGTACCTTTGTTCAGAGCCTTGAACAGGTAACGGTTGCTGCCATGGGAATTCAGTTCATAGCCCAGGGACAACTCAGGTAACCCAACCAGGGAATCGAATTCCCTGTTCAGGCGGTCAAGGGTGCCCAGAATTCTCCATGCAATGGGAAGAGTCTGAGCGTAGGCGAGGCCAGTAGCTTCAAAGAATTCTGCCACCAGCCCAGTAAAGGGATATGAAAGCCCCATGGAAAAAGGGGTAAAGGGAAAGCAGACCCAGGTTGCGGAGCAGAAATCCGACCTAAGTCTACCGTCAAACGGCCGAACCTCGGCACCAGCAGGAAGAAGACCGGACGCCAACAAACAGGTAATGTCGGCGTTGGAAAAGTTGCAGGTTTCCGTTTCCGGAGCTTGCAGGTACTTCTGATCGAAGAAATCCTCGATCCCTGTCTCTTTGGCCGTCGTTTCCGACCGAATTTTCTTACGAGTCATAGCAACATAAGGAGGAAAGAAAGAAATCAAGGGAAAAATTACCTAGTCGAAAAGGATTGGGGGCCGGAGGTGTCGATGAAAAGCTTTGCTCTTGGAGAAACGAGGTAATGTCTCGGGGTGACTCTATAATCCAGGGAAGTCTATATTTACGCTACTCATTTTGGTTATATATTATGATGACCCATGATGAGTCTAATCCAGGGTCACCCTTATTTTATAGATGACCCAGCATGTGGAAATGACCCTGCATGCTAGGACATCGTTACTAACGTATTTTGTGCCTTTATCTAAGTGACGACAGGTTGACAAAGTCACTCAAACGGTCGAATAAGGAAAGCTGAAGACTCATTTAGCACGTGGTCAAAGTTAGTTGGCTGGAAACTCGGTCAACTAACGGAAAGAGACGTTGAAGAGGAGATCCCTGAAATATCGGAAGAACAGTTGAAGACCCCTGGAATATCGGACGAGTCAGTGGAGCTCTCGGAGTATAAATAGGACCTTTGGTCGTTTATTTTCGATTCATTCGAGCTTTACTCATTGTATTCTCGTACTTTTCATCTGAAAACTCAAGTGTACTCAAACGTTTAAGTGATCAATAAATTGGTAGCGTGTGTTATCGCTACCCGGGGTTTTTGTGCCGGCGGTGCCTTAGAGACATCTAAGGGCTAAGGGCTTTTCCCTAGTAAAAATTCTCGGTGTTCCTGCTTACATTTAAGGTTTCATTTATGTTATCCAAATTATCAAACAATTACTTGATTTAATTCACGTTTTGCCCAGGATTTTACCTGTTGCCCCTGGAATTCGACTACTGTCCCAGGATTTTGCAAACTTTCTTCACAAATAGATATTTGGCACTAAACCTCACAATCAAATTTGGTTCAATTTTTCCTAATCTAGCTTTGGTAATTTTTAGCCAAAACAATGTAGATGTTCGGTTTGAGAGGATTGAGCGTGCTATGCGCTGTATGATGACCCATCAGGGTATGGCTATCCCTGATTTCTTTCAGGAGCCCGCAGGGGGAGATGATGGTGGAGATGCTGCTGAGGGAGGTGATGATGAGGAGTTGGATGCTGGAGGAGATGCAGGTGGTGATGATGAGGAGTAGGATGTTATGATGATGATTTCACTGCCACTGCCGATCGGTTTTGTTTCTTTTACCCTTGTACTTTTTTTTGGTTATTTTGTTTTTACTAGATAATGGTCTGTATGATATTATATTATATTATAACTGGGGGTACTGTACGGGGTAACCGGTTGGGTAGTTGTGATTTTCTTTTGCTTGTATATATATGGCATGATGTTTCTGTTCTTTGGTAGCATTATGATTGAGATGTGAAATTCCCGCATTACTTCTTCCATCCGATTTCTGGAATTCACGATCTATTGCAAGAGGGTGTTGGCACGACTTCCAAGGAACTTTCACGATGTTATCAGGGGAGTCCGTTCCAACTTGTTTCTTTTTATTTATTCTTCTTTTTATTTATTATTATTCTTTTTAGTTATTGTCGCATTTTATTTTATCATTTTATTTTATTTTTATCGTTCATGTCTGTATATTCGTTATGTGCGTGTTTTCTATCACATTGAGGGCAATGTCGATCTTAAGTGTGGGGAGGGAGACACGACGTCAGTTTTTAGTAGTTTTTCAATTTTTAGGTAGTTGTTTATTTATTTTGAGAAAAAAAATTTTGAAAAACATAAAAAAATCCAAAAAGATTTTGCAATTTTTGAGTCATTTTTTAGTTTTTAGTTTTTGAGTCAAATCTGTTTTTGGGATAAATTGCAGGTACATGGAAAATGATAGTACAATTGGGAGTCAATTTTCAGAATAAAAATAAAGAAAGAATAGGGAAAAGTGGTAAGAAAAGGAGAGAATGGAAAATATATCTAATTTGTGATGTATCGGTAGGCCCAACTGATTTAGTAAAGCTTAATTATCCCATTGTGTTTATTTTGTATAAAAATGTAATTAAATTAGTTTGCCAGTGGGTTCCCATTTTAGGAGTTAGAGTGAGATTGAAACTGATGATTAGGAGGAAAAAGACCTTCTTAGATTAGAAACTTATATATCCTCAGAATAAACTGGCACGTTATGATCTTTTTACGAAAGCAAATCCGAGAAATAACGGCGCCCCATCTTTCCATCTTTTGAGCATATTAGGTAATAACTGGTTAATGAATTAGAGTGAAGGGACAGAATACTCACGTATGATTTCGGGGGTAAGACCTTGTGAAAGAATACCTCTGATGATGTTCTGGATCTCGCGGGCAAAATACTCATGTATGATTTCGGGGGTAAGACCTTGTGAAAGAATGCCTCTGATGATGTCCGTTGGTAAGTATAGTTAAAATTAACCAACTATAAAGAAAAAAAAGAGAAAAAAGAAAAGAAACTGAAAAAAAATAGAAGCAACAGTAGTCAAATAAATGCTCAAGCAATTTCATTATCCATTCAAATTCATCATTTTTGGGATATATGAGTATCTAGTTTAACTAGGGTGGGGAAAATATAAATAATACATCTTTATTACCCTTTACTTTGACCGAATATGAGTCGGGATTAGATTGAGCTAGAATTTTCTGAATGTGGGGCACATTGGCAGGTTAATACAAATGATTGGTAATTTATGTAAACACCTTTGGGGCTCAAAGATCAGTGGTTGGGTTTAGTCGGACAGAAATATCGGCGATTGCAATTAGTATATATGAATACATTTTGGAATGTGGATTGAAAAAAGGTTGATAATTTGAAATGTTAAATGATTTTGAGTTGATTTTCCTAATTATGATTCCATGGCAGGTTTTCCGAGACGGAAACAGTCAAGTGTGGGGATGTGATGTTAGTCCAATGTGTCGTCGTTATTGTTCTTATTTTGTCATATTTATTTATAATAACGGTTGGATTATATTACATTTACACGGTTTTTGTGTTTAGAGGTACCAGGAGTTAAACGTGTCAAATCTGGATGTTTATGAAGAAATAGAAGCTGACTGGTACAGGGATCGATAAATGAACCGGAACGAGTGAAGACTTAGAAGAAAATCAAGAAAAGTTCCTGAGTTTCAATTCGGGGCGGTACGCCCAGGAGTACAGAAGTCAGGGCGGTACGCCCTAAAGTTTAGAGAAGCAGCCGATTGTAGAAATCCGGGCGGTACGCCCAGAATCCCACAATTTGGGGCGGTACGCCCCAAATCAGTCGACAGAAGATTTTTTAGGGTTAACTATTTAAACTTGGTTGTTAAGTATTTTTGATATCTCATTCATTCTTGTACGACCAGAGGGCTTAGGGTTACGAATTTCAACCTTGTTTTGGAGTTTTTTGGAGATTTCAAGCATTCGGTATAGTTTATTAATGCAATCTTTCATTATGTTTATGTTTGTTTCATTAGCTATGTCCGGCTAATCACCTCTAACTGCTTTTGGTGATTGGTTGGTAAAATCGTTTTATTCCTAATCGATTACTTAACTAGTTGTTCCGGAATCCTTGCAACCGTTGAACACCCGCATGCTAAATTGTTTAATCTAACTAGTAACCTAGGGTTTTAGTGGTCCCCTGACATGATCTAGCCCTTTCTTGCGGCAGGACTAATCAGCCCATTAGGAACTTAGGTTATTAGGTCAAGGAAGCAATTGGGGGCATGTCTATGTGTCACTAGTAAGTAATTAGGTTTTGCCTTGATCGGTAGCCAACCAGGATCCAAAAGTGGTTAGCTTTGTCTCATTTGATAGTTCAATTAAGCTTTTAGTTCAAAGTTAGTTAATTTGTTAGTTAATTCACCCAACAAATCAAAACAGCTAAGTGGCAAAGTAGGTAATTTTAGGTTAATCAGTAATTTTAGTTAATTTACTTAATCAGATAATCAATTTCCATATATTCCCTTGGTTCGATAACCCTAGCTTCCACTACGACAAATTTAATCTAAGTTGGGGATTTGAAACGGCCTGACAAACCGTTATCACTCATAGCCATGGATTACGATTTGGGAAATGTTGAATCATCGGTGTATCAGAAATTAGATGCTGAAATAGGAACCACAACACGTCCTCCTAGATTGATGTCACCGGATGGTTCTCAAAGCTGGAAAGTATCGTTTCACGAATCATTTGAAGTGTGTAGATTTCAAATTATGGAGGTCGGTAAGCGTAGGACCCTTTAAACCCACACATGTGGGTGGAGTTAAGGATGGAAAGGATAATACACCAGGAGAATTTGATGATGCTGATTAGGAAAGAATCACTAAAGACGAAAAGGCATATGCAATCATGACAATGGCCTTATCACCAGATATTGCTCAAGATTTCCGGAAATACCAAACTGCTAAGGATCTTTGGGATGCATTGATAAAAGCCTATGAAGGGAATGAAGATATGAAGGCAAGTCATCAAGAGATTCTCAAACAACGATTCAACATGTTCAATCATGTACTTGGAGAGAACCTTGAAACACAGATCCAGAGATTCATTACCTTGATCACTGAAATGTGCAACAAAAATATAGAACCTACTATGGTGGAGCAGAATCTGAAATTACTGAATAGTTTGCCTAAAAGTTGGGACATGAATATCTCTATAATCAAGAATATTGTGAACCTGAAAGAGCTGTCCTTGGCGGAAATGGTGGCAAAACTGAGGTCCAAGGTATTGGACGACAAGCAATGTGCTCTAAATCATCTGAGTAGTATGAGCATGGTTGTAAAGGTCAATCAAGCATTAGTGTCTGAACAATATTTTGGAAGCTCAGAGTCAAAGATTTCAGCTACTGTTCTTCCTACATCAGCTCCTAATTCCTCAGCTGGAGTTACTGAAAATGCTACAAACGTTACTACTGACCCTAATTTTGCAATGGGTGCAGGTTTTATGGCATGTTACCAAGCTTTGATTGCAGGAAAGTTGATGCCGTTAGAGATTATTTCTGAATACTGGAATCAAATTAAACTAGAAGATGTTGAGATGCTAGATGTTTCCTGGCAAATGGCCATGGCAGTGTTCAGAGCTAAGAAATTTATGGCAAAGACTCGAAAAAATGTGTGGCATGATCAGAACAAAATCAAGATGGGATTTGAGAAGACAAAGCTCAGATGTTATAATTGTGATGAATTCGGCCACTTTGCTAGGGAGTGCACCAAGCCAAAGAAGGATCGAACTGAAGAGAAGGTTGTAAGTAATTAGAAGAAGAAGCAGGCAGATATAAACCAAGCGCTGGTAGTTCAAGAATCTGGCGGGTATGATTGGAGTGATCAAATGAAGGATCTGAGCTTAGTTATTGCCTTTCAAGCTCAGGTGAAAGAAAAATGTGAAAATAATGCACTTATGGCCGAAAATGATACTGAGGTACAATCAGGGAGGACTGTCAACAATCTCTGGTATGTTGATAGTTGTTGTACCAGGCACATGACCGGAGACATATCCTTGTTGCAAGATATTCATGAATTTAATGGAGGATATGTGTCGTTTGCGGGAGTAAATGGAGGTCAGATCACGAAGAAAGGAACTGTGAAGAATGGTTGTCTCAGTTTCTCAGATGTATACTATGTGCAAGAACTTAACCATAGTTTGCTCAGTGTGTCTCAAATCTGCGACAGACGGTTTCGTGTACTGTTTGACGAAAAGGAGTGCATTATTTTGAGACTTGATTTAAGGTTCCTGATGAATGGGTATTGATGCGAACCCCTAGGAAAGGAAACTCCTATTTTCAAAGGCAAGTGAACATTTGGCGTTGCTATGGCACAAACGTTTAGGGCATGCGAATTTAAACAACCTAAAAAAGTTAGCTAAAGGTGGCATGCGAATTTAAAGAACCTAAACAAGTTAGCTAAAGGTGGCCACGTGCGAAATCTCCCAATCTATGAGTTCGTATCAGTGGAAAAATGCAGAGCATGTGCCAAGGGGAAGCAACACAAACGTTCCCACAAACCAAAGATGTTAAATTCAATTTCTGCAATTCTTCAGCAACTGCATATGGATTTGTTTGGACCAATTTCAATCAAGAGTGTGAGCAAGTTTTCAAATTGCCTTGTCATCACAGATGATTACTCACGATACACGTGGGTGTTTTTCATGGGCAACAAGTATGAGAAAACAAATCTTATCAAGCAATTTATTACCTTAATCAAGAATCAAATGAACATGAAGGTGAAAGCTATTAGGAGTGATAATGGAACTGAGTTCAAAAATGCAGATATGAACCAGTTCTATGCTGCGAAAGGGATTGCACATCAGTATAGTGCTCCATACACTCCACAATAGAACGGAGTTGCGGAAAGAAGTTATCGTACATTGATTGAAGCTGCTAGAACAATGTTGGTTGACTCAAAGATTCCAATATTCTTCTGGGCAGAGGCAATCAATACTTCCTGTCATGTTCAAAATCGTGTGTTAATCAATAAGCGTTGACAGAAAACGCCTTATGAAGTGTTCTTTCATGAAAAACCAAAAGTGGGCCATTTCAGGGCTTTCGGATGTCCTTGCACTGTACTTATTTCTTCTGATGTTGGTAAATTTGATGCAAAAGCTGATGATTGCTATCTGTGATCATCGAGACAACGAACGTGGAATAGATGGAAGAAAATCCTACTGATGCAGGATGTGGGCCCAAATGGATTTTCAATTATGGAGCAGTTTTTGAACCATTTCGATTGTCAGGAAATACTTCCAGAAGAAGAAGACATAGTTGATGACACTCATCCTACAGGATATCCTGATATAGTCAATCCCTCTGATATTCAAAGTACTTCAGGAATAGAGACACTAGAAGAAAGAGTACCTGAATCGAATAAAGTGGGGATGCTGAATATAAAGAATCTGTTGTTGAAGAAGTGTTAACTGATGTTGTTGCTGGCAGTAGCTCAATTGATCAACAATCTGTGGAAGTCAACTTGCCAGCTATGTCCTCTGTACCTGATATTGGGGAACTCAGAATTCAAAAGGATCACCCTATAAGCAATATAATCGGCGCAGCCAGTTCAAGCGTAGTTACAAGATGCCGTGCTGGGGATATAAACAGATGTTTGTTCTCTTGTTTCATTTCTCAGATTGAGCCTCCTAACATTTTTGTGGCACTGAAAGATCCAAATTAGGTGGAGGCAATGCATGAAGAACTAAATCAATTTGCTAAGTTAGGAGTGTGGGAATTAGTGCCGAAGCCATCAGATAAGGCGGTTATTCCTGCCAAGTGGTTATATAAGAACAAGAAAGATGATTCTGGGGTAATTATTCGCAACAAAGCAAGACTCATTGTGCAGGAATATAAGCAGGTTGAAGGCATTAATTATGACGAGGTCTATGTCCCGGTCGCCCGGTTAGAGGCAATTCGAATATTTCTTACCGTTGCATCATATCTAAATTTCTCGGTACGTCAAATGGACGTGAAGACGGCCTTTTTATATGCTGAGATGGCAGACGAGGTTTATGTGGCGCAACCTCCAGGTTTTGTGGATACTGAACATCCAGATCATGTGTATAGATTGGATAGAGCTCCCTATGGGTTGCATCAAGCACCACGGTCATGGTAAGATACTCTGACAAAGCACTTGGTGGAGAATGGAATACAAGGGGAGTAATAGATAAGACGTTGTTCCGAAAGAGGGTCGAAGATGATTTTATCATGGTACAGGTTTACGTTGACGATATCATCTTTGGCGCAACAAATGAAGACTTGTGCATGGAATATGAAGAAGTCATGAAGAAGATGTTTGAGATTAGTGCACAAGGAGAAATGAATTTCATTTTGGGGTTGCAAGTGAAACAGGATGAAACAGGAATTCTTATTCATCAGGGGAAGTATGTGGATGACATTTTGGCGAAATATAATATGAAAGATTGCAAGCCTATTTTAACTCCTACATCCCGAGTTTTAATATATGAAAATTTCCGTTAACATTTAACCGACCCTTGTTATGTGACTAAATTGTTCCTTATATGTTATAGTACTTGCCATATTATAGAAACTTGGGGGTTAAATGTGAAATGTTAAGGTTTAATTAGAGATTTAACCAAAACCTAAACTAGAGGGGCCAGGAATGTAAATATGAAATTCAAGCCTAAATAAAATAGGGAGAATTGGGGAGGGGATCGCAGGTTGCGACCTGGAGAGAAACCCAACCCCTCCCAAGCTCTCAATCACGAAAATCCTCAAGAATAAGGGGCTAGGCTGCGAAATTGACCACAAATTCCAAGTATTGGAAGGATTTCTAAGTCTCCTACACCTAATTGAAGCTTGTAGGTAAGCCCTTTCATAATTGCATGTATATGGGTCGAAATTGGGACCTTAGAATCTGTGAAATTTATGTTAAAATCTGAATCCTAAGGTGTTAGGAAGCTTGAATGTAGCCTAGTTAACCCAATAATTTAGTAATTGGGGTAGTGAGCACCTAATTTCCTACTTGAACCTTGCATGTTGTTGGTCACCATGGATGACCATGGTCTTGACCTCAATCATGAGAAATTGAAACTTGTCTATGACGATATATGATAATTTGATGTTAGGTTTGAGGTGTGATCACCCAACCCTTGCTAATTTGTCAAGTAGTAGGTTGTATGAATGAATTGTAGTTAGGTAGAAAGTGTTGCACACCATGTGTTTGATAAAATGTCTAGGTGACTAATCCCTATGGCTTGATAGCTAAATTGACGTGAAATGGTGCTTGAATGATCATAGTAAATGAATTGTTGATTTTGGATGATCTTAACTATGTGTAACAATGTGAATTGCATGACCCGTTAAGGGAATTAGAAATGCTAGTAAATATTCTTAATCGGTGGAATTGGTGTGAATTGAGGACTTATATGATGATAGAAACTTTGAAATTGTGAGGTCACCATGATTGGGTGCTAGATTGTGATTGATGCCATGGTTGTGAAATTTGTGTTATGGCTATGGTATTAATACATTAACGATCATATAGGCACTCAAGGTTTTGAAGGAAGCAATCAAGCTCACGCCGGTGGAAGTGGGTCGTCAAGCAATCGAGGTAACGTACATCTTGTTCGTTACACTAGTAAGTAATAATTATAAACACCTTACATTTGGTTATGGACCATAGTGGGTAGAAAAGAATAAGTCTTCACCTCATGAGGGAATAAATGGATTCTCTCATAGGGGAAAAGAGGAAGTGGCCTAGTCAACCAAATTGGGTTGATTTGCCTACACTCCGCATGCTTTAGATTTCGGATAATTGATCCGAAGATACCTCAAGGGCTAATTGGGTCCTTGGTGTATGGCAAGGATGGTTATACACATATGTAAGATGTTCAATTCTAATTAGTATTCTAGGATTCCTACATAGGTGACATGGATACGTTGTAATTGGAATGCTCCTTAGGGATCATTGAAATTCATATGTTATAAAAGGTAGGAGTCATGAAGTAATCTGATATATTGTGAACATGCCACTAGTGAATGTACAAGGTTGGGTTCATTTGTAATCCCGGACGAGTTGTAGCATGGGTTGGCCCTTAACGGGTCAACCGGGTAAGGTAAAGGCAAGGTAACGATGGGTAATTGGTCCATGTTTAAATTTTAGAGTCTAGCAAGTTTTTGGAGCTTAAACCATGTGTTGGTAACTTATGAATTGGTGGAAATCGAATCCGGGCAATTAAGTGGAAAAAGAACCAAGACGGGGTACCAAAACCACAGGTACCACCGTAGCTTACGGTGGCCACCGTAAGCTACGGTGGCCTGCAGCCTTGGCGCCCACCGTAGGCCAGCATCAAGCCACCGTAGGCTAGCTGAAGCCACCGTAAGCTACGGTGGCCAGCGTAGCTTACGGTGGAGCTGCCTAAATTTTGAAACTTCGCCTCCGTTTTAATGCCTAAATGTCGTTCCAACTTGCATTAACGTTTCATACTAATGTGGTGTAATTGCACGCAGGTAAAGCTACCATGTAGATACGGATCCCCCGAGCTCGAGACGAACCGAACACGCAAGTTGCCACCTCTTTTGATGATCATGGCTTGTCGTAGCCATCTTTTGAAAACAATTGAACTAGTATTAACTTGTATTTAGCACACACTTGGTTGCTAATGTTTTGATGAACTTAATGACACACTTATATTTGACACTCTATCTATTACGTATGCGGTTAAAGATGCAAGATGTTACCGTATAAACGAACAATTTACCACGAAATTTTCTGGGACCACTTTTCAAGTTAAATATTCGTTAACGAATTGGTAAAAATAATCAGCGTTGTTACAAGTTGGTATCAGAGCCCAGGTTTGAGGGATTCAAGTGTAATTTGACTCTTGAACTCAAACCCGCGCTCGAGATAATGGCTAAGTGTTCGGTTCGAGCTTCCGCGGAGATCCGGGTATGTGTTAAATTTCTAAATGATGTGTGACTATAATTTTAATGTGTGCTATGGAAAGTAACTAAGGGTGCATATTTGATGCACAACTTGGTAATTTCAGATCGTGTATGGGGATGGTGAGTTGCACCGGAACCGAAGATGCGGGAGACGCATGAATAGTTTAAAATGGGTTATGGGAATTGCTATAAACCCGTAACCTTATGTGTGACACCCTTGGAGATGGCCAAGGGGAGTCCATAACAACCCTGCTCTAGGCAAGGGGAATTGATACATGAACTAACTGGTTGAATTAAACTCTGTAGTGTCATGACGAACCAAGTTGGGGACGGCTTGACCCAAGAGCAGAGAGACGAAGCCCTGAACGCCCGAATTGCTGAAGAAGTCGGGAGGGCTATTGATGCCGCCCTCCCGGAATACGTGCACAAGATCCAAGAGGATCTTCTTAAGACCATGAATGAAAAGTTTGATGAGCTAAAGGGGGTTCTCCTAAATCGAGGGGAGCCCGAAAAGACAAAGAAACGTTGTTCTTTTAACAAGTTCATGGCTTGCAAACCCCCTCACTATTCGGGTGAGGTGGATCCTATTGCTTGCCATCGGTGGATCACCAACGTGGAGGGTGTATTCCGCCGGACCCATTGTGAAGAAGATGATCAAGTGAGTTATGCCACGGGTCTACTTCGGGACCGGGCGAAAGATTGGTGGGATGCAAAGGCCCAAGAAAAAGGGGACGTTGCAATTAATGCATTAACGTGGCCCGAATTCAAAGGAATCTTTACTGAACATCATTGCCCGAAGGCAATGGTGAACAAACTCAAGCAGGAGTTTCTCAAATTGGAGCAGACCGATGACCAAACGGTAGATCAAATCACGGGGATCTACCTTGATCGGGTCAGGTTTTGTGCAGATGTGTTGCCTACCGAAGGGGCAAGGATGTTCTTCTATAGGAACATGCTAAAGCCCAAGATTAAGGACTTCGTGCCTCTAACGAGCTTCAATACGGTGGAAGAAATGATTAACGCTGCGAGGGCTCGGGAACTTGATATCACCCGAAGGGAAGAAACCCGTGAAAGGAGAGGGCCTAATGAGGCACAGTCAAACCCTCCAAAGAAGCAGAGAACGGGGGAATCTCCCAAAAAGAAAGAGTTCAAGGGGGAAACTCCAAATGCAAGATTTGTGGGAGGGGGCATCCGGGTGAGTGCCTCTTCAAAGATCGACCATGTTTGAATTGTGGCAAAAAGGGCCACCTTGTCTCCAATTGCCCCTCTGAAGTAGTTAGATGCTTCAACTGCTATCAGACGGGTCATAAGAAGCCGAACTGCCCAAAATTGATGGGTGAAGGGTCAAGGACTGGGGGAAAAACTGAAATTCCGCGGGCCACCGGAAGGGCATTCCAGCTAACGGCCGATGAGGCCAAGATTGACCCCAACGTCGTGTCAGGTATTTTTCCGATTAATTCGTTGCCTGCACGTGTATTATTTGATACGGGTGCTAATAGGTCTTTTGTCTCAATTGATTTTGTTAAGCACCCTTCATTTGTGATTGAAAAATTGCATGTACCTTTAGAAGTAGAAGTTGCTAACGATAAATCTATACTTGTTTATGATGTATGTCGGGGATGCACGATCACCATCAACGGGGAGGAATACTCCATTGACCTCATCCCCATGGCTATGAGAGAGTTCAAGGTGGTGGTAGGAATGGATTGGCTATCCCGCCACCATGCGAGAGTGATATGTGATCACAAGACAATTGAACTCACGTCACCCGAGGGGGGCAAAGTCACCATACTGGGTGACAAAAGCGGAACTCCCCTAATATGCTCTATGCACAAAGCGAGAAAGTATATAAAAAAGGGATGCCAAGCCTTTTTAGCTACGGTGACCGACACAAGAATACAAGGACCGGTAATAGATGAGTTACCGGTAGTCCAAGAATTCAAAGATGTGTTTCCGGAAGACTTGCCGGGTATGCCTCCGGATAGGGATGTGGAATTCAGAATCGATCTTATTCCGAATGCCAAGCCGGTAGCGCGGGCACCATATCGGTTAGCGCCCCCAGAGTTGCAAGAACTTAATACCCAAATCCAAGAGTTGCTGGATAAGGGGTTTATTAGGCCGAGTATCTCACCATGGGGAGCCCCGGTTCTATTTGTAAAGAAGAAAGATGGGAGTATGCGGATGTGCATCGATTATCGGGAGTTAAACAAACTCACGGTGAAAAATCGATATCCCTTGCCCCGAATCGACGATCTATTCGATCAATTGCAAGGGGCCAAATGGTTCTCCAAGATCGACTTGCGGTCAGGGTACCATCAACTGAAGGTGAAGGAGGAGGACATCCCCAAGACGGCCTTTAGAACTCGCTATGGGCACTACGAATTTTGCGTGATGTCCTTTGGGTTAACAAACGCACCGGCGGCCTTCATGGACTTAATGAACCGCGTGTGCAAACCCATGCTGGACAAATCGGTGATAGTCTTCATTGACGATATTTTGATCTACTCTCGGAGCGAGGCCGAGCATGCCAAGCATTTACGAGAGATACTTGAGAGACTAAGAGTTGAAAAGTTGTATGCCAAGTTCTCTAAATGTGCATTTTGGCTAAGAGAAGTGCAATTTTTGGGCCATGTAATTGGATCCGAGGGGATTAAGGTGGACCCGGCTAAAGTTGAAGCGGTAACCTTATGGGAAGCTCCTAAGACTCCCACCGAGGTTAGGAGTTTCCTCGGGCTAGCAGGCTACTACCGGAGATTTATTCAAGATTTCTCGAAAATAGCCTTACCCTTGACGAAGCTGACTAAGAAAGAAACCAAGTTTGTATGGGGTACCGAGCAAGAGGAGGCATTTCGAAGCCTCAAACAAAAGCTTACTCAAGCCCCGGTGTTAACTCTGCCCGAGGGCAACGAGGACATGGTGGTTTACTCTGACGCGTCACAAATTGGCCTCGGATGTGTACTGATGCAACGAGGCAAGGTAATCGCGTATGCATCTCGGCAACTAAAGGTGCACGAGCAAAACTACCCTACGCATGACCTAGAGTTGGCGGCGGTAGTGTTTGCCTTGAAGATTTGGCGACATTATTTGTATGGGGCCAAATGCACAATCTTCACCGATCACAAAAGCCTCAAGTACTTCTTCGACCAAAAGGACTTGAACATGAGGCAACGAAGATGGCTTGAGACGATCAAGGACTATGACTGCGAGATCCACTATCACCCGGGCAAGGCCAATGTGGTAGCCGATGCCCTAAGCCGAAAGGGGGACTATGCGCCCATTAGAGTGAGATCTATGCAACTTGTAGTGACCTCTAACTTGATAGCACGGGTCAAGGAGGCCCAAATCGAAGCAGTCAAAGAAGAAAACTGGAAAAAAGAGCGGATTGTGGGCCAAGTAAAAGATCTAGTAGATGAAGAAAGTGGAATAAAGACCCGCTTTGGGCGAGTTTGGGTTCCCAACACAGGCGATGTGAGGAATATGTTATTAGACGAGGCCCACAAGTCTTGCTACACGGTACACCCGGGGGCAACAAAGATGTATAACGATTTAAAGGCCAACTATTGGTGGCCCGGGATGAAACGCGACATAGTCAAGTACGTCGAGAAATGCTTGACTTGTCTACAAGTCAAGGCTGAGCATCAAAGACCATACGGGAAGTTGCAACCCTTGGAAATTCCCGTGTGGAAATGGGAACATGTGACTATGGACTTGGTAACCAAGCTGCCAAGAACGGCCAGGAACCACGACGCTATTTGGGTGATTGTGGACCGGCTAACCAAAAGTGCACACTTTCTCCCTATCCGGGAGAAGTACTCATCGGAGAAATTGGCCGATATTTACATTGACGAAATTGTGTCTCGCCACGGGGTACCGGTTTCCATAGTATCGGATCGGGACACCCGGTTCACGTCGGAATTTTGGCAAGGGTTCCAGGAGGAAATGGGTTCTAGATTACACCTCAGTACAGCATATCACCCCCAAACCGACGGCCAAAGCGAGAGGACCATACAAACGTTGGAAGACATGCTGCGGGCATGTGTTATTGATTTCGGGGGAAATTGGGACCGACACTTGCCACTCGTAGAATTTGCCTACAATAATAGCTATCACTCGAGTATTGGGATGCCTCCGTTCGAGTTGTTGTATGGTAGAAAGTGTAGAACACCCGTATGTTGGGGTGAAGTGGGCCAACGCGAGCTAAGTAGCCGCGAGGTGGTTCGGGAAACGTCGGCCAAGATCGACATCGTGAGGGCACGATTAAAAGCCGCTCAAGATAGACAAAAATCTTATGCGGACAAGAGAAGGAGGCCAATAGAGTTCCAAGAGGGAGACTATGTCATGTTAAAGGTCTCCCCGTGGAAAGGTGTGATTCGGTTTAGAAAACGAGGCAAGCTAAGTCCTCGATTCATTGGACCTTTCAAAATCCTTGCGCGTGTGGGCAAGGTGGCTTATCAACTGGAATTGCCGGAGGAGCTAAGCGGCATTCACAATACGTTCCACGTGTCCTATTTGAGGAAGTGTCTAGCCGACGAGAGCGCCTATGTGCCACTCGATGATTTAGTGATTGATGATAAGCTTAACTATGTCGAGAGGCCTATTGCGATCCTTGATCGTAAGGTCAAGCGGCTGAGAAACAAAGAAGTGAACCAAGTGAAGGTTCAATGGGAGCATAGGAAGGGATCGGATCTAACTTGGGAATCTGAGGAAGAAATGCAACGCTACTATCCCCACTTGTTCGGTACGTGATTTCGTTTCGGGGACGAAACTCCCTTAAGGGGGGTGGAGTTGTAACATCCCGAGTTTTAATATATGAAAATTTCCGTTAACATTTAACCGACCCTTGTTATGTGACTAAATTGTTCCTTATATGTTATAGTACTTGCCATATTATAGAAACTTGGGGGTTAAATGTGAAATGTTAAGGTTTAATTAGAGATTTAACCAAAACCTAAACTAGAGGGGCCAGGAATGTAAATATGAAATTCAAGCCTAAATAAAATAGGGAGAATTGGGGAGGGGATCGCAGGTTGCGACCTGGAGAGAAACCCAACCCCTCCCAAGCTCTCAATCACGAAAATCCTCAAGAATAAGGGGCTAGGCTGCGAAATTGACCACAAATTCCAAGTATTGGAAGGATTTCTAAGTCTCCTACACCTAATTGAAGCTTGTAGGTAAGCCCTTTCATAATTGCATGTATATGGGTCGAAATTGGGACCTTAGAATCTGTGAAATTTATGTTAAAATCTGAATCCTAAGGTGTTAGGAAGCTTGAATGTAGCCTAGTTAACCCAATAATTTAGTAATTGGGGTAGTGAGCACCTAATTTCCTACTTGAACCTTGCATGTTGTTGGTCACCATGGATGACCATGGTCTTGACCTCAATCATGAGAAATTGAAACTTGTCTATGACGATATATGATAATTTGATGTTAGGTTTGAGGTGTGATCACCCAACCCTTGCTAATTTGTCAAGTAGTAGGTTGTATGAATGAATTGTAGTTAGGTAGAAAGTGTTGCACACCATGTGTTTGATAAAATGTCTAGGTGACTAATCCCTATGGCTTGATAGCTAAATTGACGTGAAATGGTGCTTGAATGATCATAGTAAATGAATTGTTGATTTTGGATGATCTTAACTATGTGTAACAATGTGAATTGCATGACCCGTTAAGGGAATTAGAAATGCTAGTAAATATTCTTAATCGGTGGAATTGGTGTGAATTGAGGACTTATATGATGATAGAAACTTTGAAATTGTGAGGTCACCATGATTGGGTGCTAGATTGTGATTGATGCCATGGTTGTGAAATTTGTGTTATGGCTATGGTATTAATACATTAACGATCATATAGGCACTCAAGGTTTTGAAGGAAGCAATCAAGCTCACGCCGGTGGAAGTGGGTCGTCAAGCAATCGAGGTAACGTACATCTTGTTCGTTACACTAGTAAGTAATAATTATAAACACCTTACATTTGGTTATGGACCATAGTGGGTAGAAAAGAATAAGTCTTCACCTCATGAGGGAATAAATGGATTCTCTCATAGGGGAAAAGAGGAAGTGGCCTAGTCAACCAAATTGGGTTGATTTGCCTACACTCCGCATGCTTTAGATTTCGGATAATTGATCCGAAGATACCTCAAGGGCTAATTGGGTCCTTGGTGTATGGCAAGGATGGTTATACACATATGTAAGATGTTCAATTCTAATTAGTATTCTAGGATTCCTACATAGGTGACATGGATACGTTGTAATTGGAATGCTCCTTAGGGATCATTGAAATTCATATGTTATAAAAGGTAGGAGTCATGAAGTAATCTGATATATTGTGAACATGCCACTAGTGAATGTACAAGGTTGGGTTCATTTGTAATCCCGGACGAGTTGTAGCATGGGTTGGCCCTTAACGGGTCAACCGGGTAAGGTAAAGGCAAGGTAACGATGGGTAATTGGTCCATGTTTAAATTTTAGAGTCTAGCAAGTTTTTGGAGCTTAAACCATGTGTTGGTAACTTATGAATTGGTGGAAATCGAATCCGGGCAATTAAGTGGAAAAAGAACCAAGACGGGGTACCAAAACCACAGGTACCACCGTAGCTTACGGTGGCCACCGTAAGCTACGGTGGCCTGCAGCCTTGGCGCCCACCGTAGGCCAGCATCAAGCCACCGTAGGCTAGCTGAAGCCACCGTAAGCTACGGTGGCCAGCGTAGCTTACGGTGGAGCTGCCTAAATTTTGAAACTTCGCCTCCGTTTTAATGCCTAAATGTCGTTCCAACTTGCATTAACGTTTCATACTAATGTGGTGTAATTGCACGCAGGTAAAGCTACCATGTAGATACGGATCCCCCGAGCTCGAGACGAACCGAACACGCAAGTTGCCACCTCTTTTGATGATCATGGCTTGTCGTAGCCATCTTTTGAAAACAATTGAACTAGTATTAACTTGTATTTAGCACACACTTGGTTGCTAATGTTTTGATGAACTTAATGACACACTTATATTTGACACTCTATCTATTACGTATGCGGTTAAAGATGCAAGATGTTACCGTATAAACGAACAATTTACCACGAAATTTTCTGGGACCACTTTTCAAGTTAAATATTCGTTAACGAATTGGTAAAAATAATCAGCGTTGTTACAGTTGATGATATCATTTTTGGTGCAACAAATGAAGCTTTGTGCACATAATTTGAAGAAGTCATGAAGAGGATGTTTGAAATGAGTGCGCAAGGAGAAATGAATTTCTTTTTGGCTCTACAAGTGAAACAGGATGAAACCGGGATTCTTATTCATCAAGGGAAGTATGTGGATGAAATCTTGGAGAAATCTAATATGAAGGATTGCAAGCCCATGTCAACTCCTATGGCATCCAGGCCTGCCTTACTTTCGGATGAAGATGGGGAGGATGTGAGTGAGAACCTGTATCGATCAATGATTGGATGGCTGTAAAACCAATTTGTCCCGATCTAGTGATTTGTACACCGAATTAGGACAGAAAGTTCTTCGAAAACTAAGAACACGAAGAACACAGAATCAAGTAAATAAAACTCGTTGTATAGCTCTAATTGATCAAGATTACAATGATACGAACTCAAGAATGTGTATGTAATCTAGAAACATGATCAAAAACTCCTCCTAGAAAGATTGAATCTCAGAGAAATGAACTGGGGTTTTGTTGGTACGTTCTCGTGAAGTTCTTGTGAGGTTATGTTCTTCAACAAACCAACATATATATATACTAATCACTGGTACGTTGACTCCATCTCTGGTCCGTTGATCAGATTGAAATCAGGTCCCTAAGCAGCTTGTAATCAAGGTTCTTTTATATATGAATCTCAAATATGAGATTCATATATTTGACACAAACAAACCGTTTAACATGAATCTCAACTATAGTGTAATTACAAAATCTACCCTATAACATGATCTAACAATTCTAACTGAATCAAATAACGAGACTAACTGTGATACCTACACGTCACACAAAAAATGCTCTAACAGACTC
>JBCNJP010000012.1:74373807-74487247 GCA_039602395.1 Deinandra increscens subsp. villosa | reverse complement strand
ATATATATGTCGATTTACATATATATATATATATATATATATATAGTTAGGTTTAAATGAGAACTTTTTGTTTTGAGAACTTTTGAAAACTAAATCTCAACCACTAATTTCAGATGGGGACCACTATAATTCATGGGGGGGGGGGGGGGTTCCATATATATAAACTAGTGGCTTATATTGGTTCTTTTTAGTTCTCAAACCCAATTGGTTCTCAAATGATCCTCTATATATATATATATATATATATATATATATATATATATATATATATATATATATCTATATATGACTAGCATTTACGTGTCGGTGATTAGATCTTGCTGTTTAATTTGTTACTTGGTTTTTTGCGTTTTAATTATATATATATATATATATATATATACATAGATATATTATCAATTCCGCTAACTCTGATTTAATTAACCTAATCAAATAAACGTAATTTTATCCGGAAATACAATTAATAATAACGGGTTTTAAGAAAATTAAAATTACTACACGTGATCCGATTACCACTGACAAAAACCAACAATATATATCATAAGAATATATTTTATTTTCACACAAGATGTCACAAAATAGGTAGATATTTTGAAGGCATTAAATATTTCTAAGATTTTGTACCTCAGAAAAATATTAGTAAAATATTTAAATATCGGCGTTCAGGATACATGTTTTCTACATCGCGTCAAAACACGTCGCATTTTCATAGAAAATACTTAGACACACACACACACACACACACACACACACATATATATATATATATATATATATATGTATATTATCATGAAATGATCTTTCCAAGGTATAGGTCATTATATTTTAAGTTTCTAAGTCTTAGTTTTCCGGGTAAAAGTGTCGGTTTCACAAGTTTCACCTCTATGACTCATTTTTATGACGGTTTGAGTTTCTTAAACATCCGGTAAGTGTCTATGGGGCTGATTTAAAGTATTATTACTTTCTAAATTACCTGTTTTATCAGTGAAGGCCTAACTTGTTTAAATTAGGGTTTTTGAGTTACCGTGCTTTATCGGAAAACGGACTTCAACAGACCAGTTAAATGAGCAACATGGTACTGGTTTTGTTGCCTTGGCTCTTGACTGGGAATTTAACTTCTCAAATATGCTGTTAATGGATTGGGTCGGGAATGTAATTGCAGACCGTTCGAAACGTTTCATAATGACTTCGAGATTTGTGCAAATGATTATAAATGTGAAGTACCCAAGTCTTGAAAGAAGAATTGACAGGCTTGAGCTGAAACCTATGACATGCAATGTATTCAATCTCTTGAAGGAATCTAGATCTGGGAAGCTTGTATTTGAAGGAAGGAAAGAATTTGTTAAGCTGGGTGCATTTCCAGAGATAGAAGGTGTTGAACCAGCAATAAATGCAAGTGTTGCAGATGATCAGGAGGGTCCATCTGATGTTCAAGTATCTGTGAACTCACAATCGTCTGAGACAGAGTTTGATATGTATGAAGATGTTAATGTTGTGCCGGAAATTGTGTTGTGAGATGTTGAAGCTGATGAAATAGATGATTATGTTCCTCTTGTGACCAAGAGAAGGAGAGATAGTCTGAATCCTCCCTCAGAAGATCCTCTGTTAGCCTCAAGTTCTGAGAACATTGATAGTTCAAGCCAAAGCCCATCCAAAAAGCAGCTAAAGTTTCGATTTATAGCATCCCGTTCAAGTGTTGTACTACGTGAATCGGGTACATCATCTTCAGCTAATCCTACACCTGAAACTGTTGATGTGATTGAAGGTCAGGAAAGCATACCGACAGAATTTACTCCAAATGTATGCACTGAAAGTGTTGTCAGTGATATTCTAGACAAAGGTAAGAGGCATGTGTTACCAGATGATGCTTCCGACAGCGAGAAAATAAAGTTTTTGTTGGAAGAGAATGAGATCAAGGGTAGAAAGATAACTGGTATGATGGCTTCTGAAGTTAGCCAGTCTTTAAAAATTCATAATCTGACTAGTGAAGTTGAAGTAGTGAAAGCTCAAAATGTCGTGTTGTCTGAAAAACTTGATGCGTGTAATGCTAATATAGGTTATCTGAATGCATTTTATTTGAAGTTCCAGAAAGAAAGGACTAAGGTTGCAGAAAAGAAAGGTGATGATAAAGATAACCAGGCCAGTGGGTCAAGAGATTTTGATGATGTGTTCAGTCCAGGAAATGATGAAGGTTTCAAAGATTAGCCATAGAGCTTGCAGCGCGTGGATCAAGAAATCTGGAAGACACTGACCTGGATACTATATTTGATGATGTGTGTGATGATATGGACTCCATACCAACTGATGGTAGCAGTGTACCAAAGACTGTGATCTCTCATAGTCCAGGTGATACTGCAAACTGGTTTAGGGAACTGACAGGCTCCACCTCAAAGATATTCCCTCAGACTTGGAGTAAGTGAGTTTAATAAATATGGAAATCGAGATGGTGTGTGCTTGGATTTATGATTCAGATAAGGAATTTCATGTTGTGATTAGAAAAGGTCATGCATAGGTGGAGTATTATAATAACATTAATGACTTTCATTCTTGGACAAAGGTGGATCTAAATGCCTTGCTTAATGCACCTTTCATCAATCGTAGACGGAGTGGAGATGTTGCCTATGTTCGAAACAGATTGCTGAGGGAATCAAGGAATGGGTTTGAGAATTTTGCAACTGCTAAGTCTCGTCTTGTTAAAGAGAAGAATCCGACAACTAGTGAAATTCGAAAGATAGTTGTTTGGCCTCCTACACAAAAAGTGAAAGTTATTCTGTTGGGTGACAGATCTTCGGACGGATCTCTTTCTTCATTCATAGGCTGGCACTATGACCCATCTACTGGTGAGGCGGTTATTGTTTGCTCAGACAGGGAATTTCGTATGTATGACACTCAAGACCTTTTTAGGTTCGAAGAGAAGGATATAAAGACTCTTGCTCAGAAGACAATTCAGAGAGTCACTCTGTACAAAGAATATGACCTTCGAGTGGATGCATTTAGAGCTGCTGTAGAGAAAATTATTGAAGATGAAGTGTACAGGAAACCAGGAAAAGTTTCATTTCATTTGAGTCTGCCTTGAAGTCTTAATGGTACAAGCCTAGGGGAAGATTGTAGGGAAATATTATGTGAGGCTTGTACATTAGACTTAGAATGTTTTGTAACTAGTTTTGGGCTTGTTAGTGGTTAGAAAGGAGTTCTCGGTTGGGCTTTGGGAACCGATTGATGGTGTCTTAGTAAGTATATAAACCTAATCATATGTTGTGATTAGGTTAGACTTTTTGGAGAAAGTTAGTGGAGGTTCACGATTTGGGTGCTTTGGTTTTGTAATCATATAATCATCTGAAATACATCGTAAGTTCTTTGTTTATTGTTTGTGTTGATTACTATTATTCATAACTATCGTATCCTCCTACTTGACACATACTAAACCGGATTCCGCACGGGTTAGTGTAAAGATATCGTGTAAGTTTCTAGGATTCTGGACTTACAGACCGAAAATCTTAGGGAGCAGGGAGAATATTTGGTGCAACCAGAACTGTATATTTCAATCTCATATTTATATATCCCATAAACCAATTATGGATAAACCACAATTGGATTATTTAATAATTCTCTAGGCTTATCCCTTTTATCTCTTAAACAGTTGTAGATAAACTACAACTGATTTAAATCTCTCATTTATCCATTCAGATTAAGATAATCATACGTTTAACTAAAACTAGTTTATTTATACTACTATTATCCATCCACATTTTATTAAATAAAACTATCTAAATAAACTAATTTATTTAATTAACTTTTATTTAATTAGTAATACTAATAATAACAATTTACTATTTTTTTATTTTTACGGACTAATAATTATTATCAATTAATAATTATATTTCTTGCCTCTTATTATAAATAAATTAATATATTATATAATAATATTAAATCATTTTCATTTTCGCAAAACAACCTTTACTAATTAAACTTGTTCGGTTCTCGTTGCCTTCAGTGTAACTCTTACAGGCGGCAACCGGGTCAGATTCCTAGAAATTGTTGGGTCTGAACATACAATATCCAACAGACTCCCACTTGGACAGATCCCGACAAGATCATAAGATGTAGAAAGAGACGCTCTAGCTACACATGACTACCCAAACCAGTTGTGACACTTTAAGTCGACAACCAAGGTTTATCAGTTGCAAAGCAACATGATATTAGACTTATGGTAAATATCGTTAGTCATTGTTCCCTTTTGGGTTGTTGATATAAAAATTGTTTCATTTGATTTTCCTGTTCTGTCTGTTTATTTATGCTTGATTTCATAAACACATCTGATATCTAATATACAGATAAATGGCATCATCTACCCTCATGAATGTTTAACAATAGAATGATTAGGATTATGTATAATCTTATGAATAAATTCAGGAATATGGTAATTGATTAAATTAGTTGTAGAATTCAATATGCCTCCTTTTTACATTTGGTACAAATCAAGAATCAAATTCACATAGCATCAATAGCAAAAACAAAGAATATTTATTACTCTAAAATCAACATGATTCTAAGAGCATGAAAATAAAAAACCAATAAATGTTTCTAAATGGAAGTGTTTTTTTAATGATCATGACTATATCTAAAAACTTCCTGAATTAATAATGAAAATGCGAGAGTTACGGATCGTCTACCGTCTACTCAATCTAGCTATTCGGAGATCGAAACGTAATTAACCGATTGTTTTATTGATCAAGGAAGAACAATTACAATCAGTACAACACTCAGAATACAAACACAGAGAGAGAACACTTTAGAAACACACACTTAACAAAGCTCGGACTCTCACCCGTACTGATTGCAAAGAACTACAAGCTTTTTATAGGCACTGGCCAAACCCTGTCCGAACTCTGAGTTCGACGGGTCCGAACCTCAGGTTCGGACCAGGTTTGGCCTATGAACATTAGGCTTGAACTTGTTCTTTGAACTTGATGTAACTTGATACTTCACACGAAGCACATATCAGGTATCAACCAATAAAGATTAAAAATGATGATGATAACATAAGGATGGCCACTAACTTTGATTCAGAACTCATTAAAGTGTTCTATAAACGAAACTGAAATAAAAATCAGAAGTAGGCACAAAGGTATACATTTTTACGAACACCGGCGTGCATAGGAAGAATATGGCATCAAATATTATACTTGCTCAACATTTGTTGGGAATCGAGATTCCGACCCAACATAATTTGGATAGATGTGATAATACTCAATGGCCATTTAACGTTTACCGTTCCGACAACACGGTGAAGAAACATGACAACTCAAGCTACAAGACTCAACTAAAGAAGATGGCTCTAGTGAATATTATTTATTGATTAAATATTGTCACTAGTTGGTAGTTTACTATTATGCCCTTAGTGAGTTTATTATATATAGTAAGTCTTTCTCATGTGAAAGACTTGATGATGTGTGTAGAGATAGAGTTAGTCATGGTTCCTTGAAGCTTGTCAAGGGTTCTTGAACTTACCTAGTAAGCTCAAGAAACCCGGGAATGCGTGGGGTAGGTAATGTAATCATTCGGTTATTGTTAATCATTTGATTATCTTTTATTATCTATCTTTCATGTTGTTTATCGTTGATCTATCTTGCTATTCATATCCATGTTTCTACTAGCTTTGTTCTTCATCATCATCACATCTCAAACACCATAAACTCTATATCTCGGTGTTATTTGTATTCACAAAAACGAGTCACACAAAGACTCGATCCGCTTCCGCAACCAAGGTATTTGCCCACCACCTCGGTTTTTCAATTGGCATCAGAGCCATGGTCGAGATAATGCAACTTAACCGTTGATTTCTCAACTTTGTGTTCAAATGCTTGTTTTTGTAAACAAATGGAGATGTTAAACTTTTTAGAAAGATTTTGAAATCCCCTCCATGTCTTTCAAAGTTTTCGTGAAAAAGATCCTTGATTTTTTCTTATTTAGAATAGTCAAAGATCTATTTATTCATTTATTATTCTTGAGTCGTCGAAAGTAAATTATTTTGAGTGTTTGTGTTTTTTCCAGTGAACACAATTAGATTTCTTTGATATCCCATTGCTATCAAAATCTAGCCTAAAAAATGATTCATGAAACTTTCTGCATATTTTACGTATGCAAATTCCTAAATTCAAATTCATGGTCAACTTTATTTTTTGTAGATCTCAAGAAAAATCTTGAAAGGTGTGAATACTCTATTCACATCACACTTTGTCTGTATGTGTGTAAAATTCAACTTGCTTTTTAAGCTTTTGAGTTTTGTCTTACTCACTTTTTATTGAGTCCCACAAAACAAAGTGTACTTTTTACCAAAATCATCCTTTTATCCAATTTCTTTTCTGTCATCTAGCAACCTCCATGTCCCATCCCCACATTCACTTTCTTCAATGTTAACCAAGTACTCTCTCTCTCTCTCTCTTGAAAATTAGAAGAACAAAAATACAAAAATATTGAGTGATTTACAGGTTAAACAAAAGAAAACGAAGGAACTCAGAAACACGAACACGAGACTGCAGCTCGAGCACGTTCGTATACTCATTTATGTTCGGTTCTAGAATGAAGACAAAGGTGATTAGTTAGTACAGATTCTGATCTGTAAATGTTCTGGTTCATGTGAAGAAGACGGTTACGAGGCTTTGCCGGAATAACCTTGGTTCGCCGGAAAAACCTGAAGTCATACGAAAAGCGAATCTGGTCCGTCTCAGAAACCTTCTCAACCGGAAATCAAGCGTTGAACCGGAAATCAGATCTGAGATGTTTGGAGACGTGTTCAACCGAAAGAAGTGAGTCAACCGGAATCTCGGTTTCAACCGGAAGTTATGAGGTTCAACCGAAAATTTTTGACTTTAACCGGAAAATTTTGACTTCAACTGGAAAATGGAGACTTGCCAACTTCAACCGGAAAGCTGAAGTTCAACCGGATCGAGTGAGTTCAACCGGAACTCAAACCCTTAACCGGAAATATTTGTTCAACCGGAGATTCACGACTTCAACCGGAAGGAGGAGCTCAACCGGAAAACTTCAACCGAATCCTCAACCGGTTCTGAACTTCAAGCGGATATTTGAGTTCAACCAGAACTCTCATTCTTCAACCGGTTCCCGTCTCTGCTCGTCAACAGGTCACCGGAGTTCTTTCCTGTTCACTTCCGATCACCGAGCTTACTTCTTCTCAGCCTCGACTAGTCGGAAGACGCCATTAGAGCTACCGGTATTCAACTCCGTTCACGTCTGATCGCCGGATACTTGGTTCTTGTCGACTGAGATAAAAAGAAGAAAGAGAGGCGCACACAAGAATCTGGTACGTCTGTTCTATGTTTGGTAGCGCTTAATTTCTTTTAGGGCTTTCTTCTTCATAAAGGAAATGAACTGAACTTAAAGAATCGATTGGGCCTGAGCATTTTAATTCATCTGGGCCATGCTTATTCTTTTTCTCTGCTGGGCTGCGAAAATTAACAGCTGGGCCAGACCAGTCTATTTTTTTTCTATCGGATTGAAGAGACCAAAAGAAAAATGCGGCTGTGTGAAAATTACTTATGTGAACCAGATCAGACCTGAAGAATTATTCGACAGATATTGGGATGAATATTTATAACAGTGAGCTACTGTTATATATTTCTTTTGTTGTCAACACATAGTAGCAACCAAGATTGAAGCCATGAGGATCCACATCAACCACTTCATTATTTTCTCCAACATTATTCGTTCTCTCAAAGAACACGGTTCATCTAAAACATTTCAGGAACACCTAGATTGTGCTTTTATATCAAGATTACTTCTTTATGGCAGACATGCTATGAGGTAAAACGGTTATGGAAGCTATGCGCAAGTTTGGGTCGATTTATTGAAGATAAACGGGATTTATTATTTGTTAGATTATGAAGATTCATCAGTTGATATTGCAAGGCTGAATTTTGTTTATGATGTGCTACATGGATGTGTTTGGTTACAACAACACGCTTTTATTTTTGCTACGGGTTGCACAAGTCTAGGGGGAGAAGATGTGATGATCTTAGGGACTTTTTGCAACCAACTCAGCAAATGAAAGCAAAGAAAAGTGGTTTATCTTCGTGCAACGCATTGGTTTGGTATTCGGTCAAGTATTTCAAGTTGGTTGAGTTGTGGATTTATTTCTCGCGTTTTTCATAGATCCCTTATATTGTTTACTTTCAACAATATTGGCAACTTGAGTTATGACTTAGTCCTCAAGTATATTGCCATTGTGTTGAAGTTGGTAAACACCCTATGAATTACAAGCCCATGGTCAGGGGGTTGAAGAATGTTTATTGTAGGGGGAGCTTCATAAAGGAGAATTGAAGAACAAAAGATTTGAAACCACATGAAGATTTTCTTGAAGTCAAGATGCAAGAATACAAGAACCAATGTCACAAGTGTTGAGTATACCATCTACCAAATAGGGGGAGATTGTTGGGAATCGAGATTCCGACCCAACATAATTTGGATAGATGTGATAATACTCAATGGCCATTTAACGTTTACCGTCCCGACAACACGGTGAAGAAACATGACAACTCAAGCTACAAGACTCAACTAAAGAAGATGGCTCTAGTGAATATTATTTATTGATTAAATATTATCACTAGTTGGTAGTTTACTATTATGCCCTTAGTGAGTTTATTATATATAGTAAGTCTTTCTCATGTGAAAGACTTGATGATGTGTGTACAGATAGAGTTAGTCATAGTTCCTTGAAGCTTGTCAAGGGTTCTTGAACTTACCTAGTAAGCTCAAGAAACCCGGGAATGCGTGGGGTAGGTAATGTAATCATTCGGTTATTGTTAATCATTTGGTTATCTTTTATTATCTATCTTTCATGTTGTTTATCGTTGATCTATCTTGCTATTCATATCCATGTTTCTACTAGCTTTGTTTTTCATCATCATCACATCTCAAACACCATAAACTCTATATCTCGGTGTTATTTGTTTTCTCAAAAACGAGTCACACAAAGACTCGATCCGCTTCTGCAACCAAGGTATTTGCCCACCACCTCGGTTTTTCAACATTATACAACAACAAATTACAATAAACCTAAGGGTATGTTTGGGAGTGCTTATTTGGATGCAAAAGTGCTTTTAGCTAAAAGCACTTATTAACTTGTGACTTTTTTTAAAGGAGTTTTTAAAAAATTGTTTGGATTAGCTTTTGTGGTTGGAAAAGTTAATAAATTGTTTTTAAAAAATATTTACCTATCTTATTCATGTAAAATGATCAAAAAGGGAGAAAGTAATAAGGTCTTATGAGTAAAAAGGGTGGGCATAATAGTAATTTTCATTTCAAAAAGCCAAAAGCACTTTGAAAAGCCAAGTTCTCTTGGCTTTTGGAAGATAGTTTTTTTTCTCCTTCTCGAAAGGTTGAAATCAAAAGTGCTCTCAGATTATCCAAACAATATTTTTTACTTATTAGCTTTTCAAAAAGACAATAAGTCAATAAGGAGTTTTTAAATGGAATCCCAAACATGCACTAAGAAAACATAAAATACAAAGAAAAGAAGGGGTGGACAAATCAAATTGGAAAACAGTAAGGAAAACTGAACTAACCTTCACTAAAATTGATGATAGCTCTGCTTGGAACCTATTGAGTTTTAGGCGCTAAAGCTCGCAAAATCCAATTAGAGAGCCCGATCAAGGAGGATGAAAACTCATATAGCATCGGATCTAGTGATTTGTACACCGAATTTAGACCGAAACTTACCCCGAACTCAAGAACACAAAATCGTAAATATAACTCAGTTTATAGCTCAAATTGGTCAGAGATTACATGATATTAACTCGTTGAACGATCCTAATCAATTATCTAAACATAAAACTCTCTAAAATTCGCGTTTAAAAACTCTCCCCTACAAAACAGCTTCGAGAAAAACGGTTATGGCCGAACTCCCACTTGTTCCATACTCAAATTTATATATATATATACATTCAGATTGAGTTCGGCCCACCTTCGGATCCCTTTTCTACGTATCACATAAATGTGATATATAATATATCACTATCAAGCCCCTCTACTTTATTAGATTGACACAAACTACTCTATGACAATGATTTTACTAGTTTAACTATATCAACTAACGAAACTAACTGATACACACACGACACACATATTTTGCACTAACAAACTCCCCCTTGACGTGTGCTATATCAGATCTTCAAACTCTATGAATATGTTATTAGTTGATGTAGAGTAGGCATGGCAGGAACAAGACTAAAAACTGAACCATTTCTGAAAGTGATAAACTCTTTAACAACTTCATAACCATGCTTGCAATCCATTCTTAGATCTTTATCTGAAAGACTTTGATGATTTTAACCTGCAACCTTCAGAAGACAAAAGTGCGGTTTTTCTTTTCCAAACGTAACGTTAATCTTGGAAGCAAAACTCCTCCTTTGAAGAAACCAAGACATTTAGATTTGAAAATTTGTTGTATCCCGTGTCAATCAGATCAAAAACAAAGAAGAAAGAAAATCTTTTTGGATTTTACAAAGTTTATATCAAAACACACTGAAAATCTTTTTGAATTTTCATAAACTGAAACATAAATGCAATATAGAATTAAACTCTATTTTTGTTTTTGGTGAGAAAGATCACAACATAAGATCATATCAGACATAACGCATCGTACACACTGTAATTTCAAAATACTAAGGATGCAAGCCAAGCTGACTGAGAATACAACCATTTGGTTTATTTCAGCTAAAGAAGGTCATTGTCTATAGTTTTCTGATATGAAATTAAGTGTATTTATCGAGCATTGATAACATGATACCCACACAATCAGGAATACTGGCAATCCGCTTATTTCGTATTTTTGTATTTTTTTTTATTCAAGCCAAGTTACTCGCAGCATATTTCTCATACTGATATTGTAAACTTGCTTGTACAGAATCAAATGCCATAGAGATATCAAGTTCATGGTGTTTCTTGCAAAAAGAAAGCAGAACCCTAAACAAACAACAATCAGGTCGGCTGGTAGGCACGCAGAGAAAGTCCGATTGTTTAGTAAATTAAGAAATGCAAAATAAAGCAGAAGTTGTATAATCCAACAACAATCAGGTCGGTACTCACGTACACGCAGAGAAAGTCCAATGGATTGTACTAAACACCAAAGAAAATAACGTAGAACGTCAAACGAATAACGATCAGGTCGATCTTTCGATACGCAGAGAAAGTCCGATCGTTTGAAAAAATAAAGAAAATCAAACAAGTTTAAATTTTTCAAAATAAAGCAAGCGTACACCAGAACATCTCTTTATTCTGTTTTTGATATTTTCTCATTTTATTTTGCCAGATATGCACAATACATATCATGGTTTGTAACCACAATTATCAAGCAAGCATTATCTTTATATCATACTTGCATAGATCAGACTACTCAGCACATTCAGTCATGTCAAGCAAGTACCTACAGCCTTTCTTTATACTTTATTCATGGAAGATAACGTATGATGATGTACCATCATTTCTCACATAGTTGGATCAATTTCTCTTTTTGCCTTTTCCAATTTTTTAAAATTTTTTAAATTTTGGCATTTTTCAAAAAAGAAACAAACATCACACTATTTTTGTGTTTTTCAAATATTCTCCCCCTAAAATTCAACAAACTCTATTTTTTAATTTTCCAAAATTTCTCTCCCTAAAGATATGAAAGAAAGTAAGGAAAGAAAATAAAATTGATCAACCAACACGGATACCTCAGATTTTTAGATTTTGAAAAATCATTTTTCTCAAAAATTTTGTGAAATATCAACTCTGATAAGCGCTAACTTAGGCAAAATACTCCACTATCAGCAACTTTGCAATCACTAATAGGCCTTCTTGAAGCATCTTGCACACAACCTCAAACAATTGTTAGTTAAATACGGGAACCTAAACCGGCCTGGTCGTCCCGTATCCTCAACACGATCGTTTCCTGCTGACATTGCATTTTTCTGTTTCCAAGAACAAAATGGTTTAGACGATTTCGCCCGATGCGAATCAGAACCATTGACATACCGTGACAAGTTGGAAACAATATTTAACAACTCACCAACTAATATTTTCTCAGATTTTGGATGACGTTGGTGATGTTGTCTAGGTCCATAGTAAGAAAGATCATTTGAGTAAGGCATTTTAAACTCATTTTGGAGAAATTGTTTTTGTTTTGAAAATTTTGATGACCAATCATCAGAATTTGAGGTTTTACCAACAACCGGCTTCTTATAAGCTGGCTGTTGTTGGTTTTTCTGATTTTGACTAATAGGTACCTCATTGAGAATCATTGAATCGGATGATGACGATCGATATGAACCACGTGAAAATCTTTTTCGAATAGCACACTCACGAATCACATGTCCTTTCTTGTTGCAGTAAAAGCAAGCTCTCCCATCAGCTGACTTAGGAGATGACATGGATTCTGTTGACATTTTAGAATGTTGAGAACAATCACTCTCTTAGCGCTCTAACTTAGAATTTGTTGACAAAAAATCAGCATCAGGTTCACACATGATATGATTCTCAACTAGAATCTCCTTTTCTTTGTGAACCTTGATATCCTCCACAATTTCTTCTATCTCAACCACATCTTGGAAATCATTTCCAACATTCACGTTCTCGTCTTTGCTTTCATATCCCAGACCACCATTCTTTTTAGATTTATCTGGTACCGACTTAGGTTTCTCATGACCTTGTGAAGCAAGTTGTGAAAATTCATCCTTGCTGGCATTTAAATCATTTTTATTAGAAAGCAAAGATTCATCAATTACAATCTCCAAAAATTTGTCAACTTTCACTTGTCCTGGATTGCTGTCAAAAACCTTTTCCTTATCGAGAAATGTAGACCTTGAGTCAAACTTTGGTGCTTTTCTTGAATCAAACTTTTCTTCATCCTTATTCTTCTGAAATTTCAACTTCGTCTTGTTACCGGATTTTGTATCAGCAAACTTTGAATAATCATGAACTTCTTCTATTGCTTTCAAAGTATTGATAGAATTTTCAATAACCACAGGAGGTGGAACATTTTTCAGAATAACATCACCAAAAATCTGTTGAAAATTCTCCTTTTTGCACAAAAAAATTGTGAAAGACGATGAATTATTAAGATTATGCAACTGTCTTTTGAAATCACGAACTTCAATCTTCATGTCTGTAATTTTCTTTTGCGCTTCAGCCAACTCTTTTTGTGTTACAATAAGGTCTTCTGTTGTTCTATTCAAAGTAAACTTTTCTCTCCTCAACTGATCATGAGCATCATATGTTTCTTGAACAACCTTTTCCCATTTTTGTTTATAAATCTCAACATTATGCTTCAAAAGCTTCTTTTCACAAAGCAATTCAGCTTTAGCATCTAACAGCTTCGTATTATCCTCTTGATGACGTAATTCTTTAGTAGTAAGATCAACAACATCCTTTTCTAGACCTTCAAGTTTGATCTTTGATTTTGCAAACAAATTATCAAAAGCTGCTGCCATATCACCTGCTTCTTTCTTCCATTTTTCAACATCCTTCGTCAAATCATCATTTGTGTCAGTCAGCTTTGAAACTTTTGTAATTAACTCTGCATTCTCGTGTTGAAGCTTCAATTCATTCTCAGTAGCTTCACATTTTGAAGAACCATCTTTTTGAACTTCTTCAATTGGAATGTCTTTGTTTTTATGAACCTGGACATCCTCAAACACTTTTTCTATCTCAATCTTTTCCTTGTCATTTTGAATACCATTGACAAGTCTATCTATTTTCTGAAGAATTTTGTTCTCTTTCAATGCAATCCTTTCAGAGAATGTCAATGATACGTCAGAAGATAACTTTCGAGTTAAAAACATCGTTGTTTCTTCCAGAATAACACCTTTTATCTTCTTGTTCTTAATCTCAAGCTTGACTTTCAATTCTGACACTTCTTTGTCAAAGCATCAATTTTCTCTTTGTATAATTTTTCATCCTCCAACAATTTTTTGTATGTTGAATTCATATTCTTCAGATCAGCAAGCAAGTTTGTGTTTTGTTCTTGATAACTATCAAGTTTGGTAGTATATTCAGTACACTTTTTTGTCAGAATCTTACAATTTGCACAAGATTTAGATTCCTCCGTGTCAATCTTCTTTCTGGATTTATTCATTTCAGCATATTTCTGAGCAAGAACATCCCATAATATTTTAGAATCCTTGCAAGTCTGGAAGTGAGACAGTAATTCTTTTGACAATGTCATTGTGAAAACATCATAAGCTTTTAATTCTCTTTTATAACATCCTCTTTCCTCAAATGAAAGATTTCTTTGCATTTTAGGTACCCCATTATTTTCTGTTGAATATGTAAAATCTTCCTTAATCGGAATCCACAAATCCACATATGTTGCACTGATATAAGCCTCAAATCGCTTTTTCCAATCATTATAATCGTTAAGTTTCAACAGCTTGGGTACTTCAGCGATCGCATGCATCTCATTCATTTTGAAAATCTCACCAAATATCACCTCAAATTGTACTTGAAATCCCTTGAAAAAATATTTTTGTTGATTTCTTTTATATTTTTGTAAAATTCTTATTTAGAAATTTCTTTTAAGAAAGATATATGAAAACCTAGAAAAATAAAATGTACATAGATTTTATTTTGTTTTAAAAAAAATGAAATGAGCAACGAAGAATTAGAAGGTAAAAACAAAACATACACAAATGTGTTTATGTTAGTTAACTGACTCAACAAACACAAAAGATATTGGGTTCACGAATCAAGTCAACGAGCACAAAACCTGTGTTATTATTTTATTCATTTTTTGTTATAAAAATGTTTTTTTTAATACGTCAAAAATCTCTAACTAACCGACCTCCGTTAAATCTAAAGGAATATTCCAGTAACTAACTGAGATTTAAGTTAGTTTCATTAGTTCAGTTAACTCCGTTAAATATACCAAACTCCGTTAGTTCAGTTAAGGTATTTAATGGAAGTCTGTTAGCTCAGTTAAGTCCCTGATGACACGGTGACGTCACGATGACATCAGCCCTGAATAAACTCTAGCCCCCGCTTTTCCGGTAATAGGCTCCGGCGACGCAAATGAAATTCCGGCAGCGATTCCGGCGAACCTTCAAAAGCCGATAACTCTTTGTATACTCAACGAAAAATCAATCCGAAAGCATCTTTGAATTTTTTTCGACACAACCTATCAACCAAGCACCATTGTTCTATGCTTTTTAATCCATTTACAGATGCGTAATATGAACTACGGAATATGAACGAGATTGGAAACTTCAAATCGTATCAAAACTTGATGAAAATTTGTTTCAATTGTTGCTATACACTCGTATGATCACCGGTAATCGATTTCAGCTGAGTATAGGTTCAAATAACAACAAATCAATGAATCACCATTGGAGAATTCGAAGAACACAAACTAACGCCCCTATGATTTGCGAATCAGATCAAACGTTAACCATTCTATGAAATCACTTGCAATAGCTTTGGAAAAACATTTAGAAACGACGGGGACTGGTTAGAAACACCAAATATCAACAGATTAGTTGAATTTACGAGTCAAAGCTCGTGCAGTTTGACTAGCAAAAGTCAAACTTGGCGATTTTACTCAAATTAGCACAGATTTTCGATCGGAATTGGTGTAGAATCACGGCCTGGATGCTCTGATACAAATTGAAAACTCATATAACATCGGATCTAGTGATCTGTACACCGAATTTGGACCGAAACTTACCCCGAACTCAAGAACACAAAATCGTAAATATAACTCAGTTTATAGCTCAAATTGATCAGAGATTACATGATATGAACTCGTTGAACGATCCTAATCAATGATCTAAACACAGAACTCTCTGAAATTCGCGTTCAAAAACTCTTATTGAAAACTCATATAACATCGGATCTAGTGATATGTATACCGAATTTGGACCGAAATTTACCCCGAACTCAAGAACACAAAATCGTAAATATAACTCAGGTTATAGCTCAAATTGATCAGAGAGTACATGATATGAACTCGTTGAACGATCCTAATCAATGATCTAAACACAAAACTCTCTGAAATTCCCGTTCAAAAACTCTCCCCTCCAAAACAACTTCGAGAAAAACGGTTATGGCCGAACTCCCACTTGTTCCGAACTCAAATTGATATATATATATACATTCAGATTGAGTTTGTCCCACCTTCGGATCCCTTTTCTACGTATCACATAAATGTGATATATAATATATCACTATTAAGCCTCTCTATTTTATTAGATTGACACAAAGTACCCTATGACAATGATTTTAACCATTCTAACTAACAACTAACAAGACTAACAAGACTAACTGATACACACTCCCACTTGTTCCGAACTCAAATTGATATATATATATATACATTCAGATTGAGTTCGGCCCACCTTCGGATCCCTTTTCTACGTATCACATAAATGTGATATATAATATATCACTATTAAGCCTCTCTACTTTATTAGATTGACACAAAGTACCCTATGACAATGATTTTAACCATTCTAACTAACAACTAACAAGACTAACAAGACTAACTGATACACACACAACACATATATTTTGCACCAACAGAGGATGTAGGACAGGAATGAGAGGAAGGACGTTCTTATAAGATGGTGATTTATGGCGCAGAATGATTCACATCCCTGATTTAGACGGCAATAAGGTGATTGAATTCCAATTAGGGTTAGTCGATTGAATTCCACTTAGGGTAACCGAGGCTTAAACGATTCACATCCCCAATTGATTGAGGAGATGGATAAGGCGTTCATTGAATGAGATTAGGGTTCAAGAGAAAACGTGTATGAAGAATGAGCGCGCGAAAATAAGGCCAGAGATAGGAAGTAGATTGACACGGCATAGAAAATCTTTACTTATTAAAGTAGCAGATTCTAAGACTCTAAATGAAACGAATTCATTCTAAGGTCACTTGAGATGGCTTATGTATTTATAAAATTAATATATTATAAATACGTGACTATATCAATACAGTTTCCTTGTTATGATATACTTCCAATCATGTCATTGTGTAACCGTTTACAGTGACATACATATAATAACTCTTTATTATATTCTTTCGTTCAAAGTCCTAGTGGTTTTGAATTAGCCCTAGAAGTAACTTGTCTCTGTGGATCATTACCCAGAGTCTATATTTATTCAAGTAACCTCTCAACTATCCGATGATTAAATCCATTGTTTAATTTCAACTAATTAAATCAAACTGATTGGGCCATTATGTAATTATCATAAACATGATTATTAACATAGTGCTCCCACTTGCCTTTTATAGATCTAGCGTTCTTTAAGATTATCAATTCAAACCTTTAGGATATTCGCAAACAGTTTTGCTTAAACCTATCTTTGTCTGCCAGTTAGACCAACTTAATCTTGTAATAAGCTACAAGCTTATGGGTTTGAATATTTATGCACACCAGTGCATAATTAATATCTTAGTTTTAATGAAACCGAATCGTTTCAGATCAGGCATCTGATATAGATTCACGTTTCATTCTTTAGGTGATGGATTATGGAATATTCTTCAATAAGAATGTCAGGTTCCGTCCAAATCCATTTCCTTCAGAACACTCACATTTTCTTATTAAGACAACAATTGTTTGGTCAGAAGAATGTTCACATATTTCTGATTAAGGCAACAACTTGTTGGTCAGATAGTGTGATATCTATATTGTCATACTTGAATTTCTTCAAGTTAATCATTATATATACTTCATGTTCCCTCACAGTCCAACACTTAAAGTAATTCATTCCTTTCTCTTGGATGAAACATTAATCCTATAGGATTCGAGAAGTATATATTATTGTCAAGTATACTTAATGGCAAGAACTGTTTCTTGGTACTAGACTTGAGCAGGCAAGTTATGGATTAGGGAATTTTTATGGTTCAATTAGGGTAATTTTGGCAAAAGGGTTTCCCATAATTAAGCTTCAATTTCTTGATGCTTAATCTCCTGGATTCAAGAGTTAACAATTTAACTTTGTAGGGATTTTGAATTTTAATTTACAACTATTTGTATAAAATTCAATTATAGGAATATTAAGGTTTAAGTATTCTTTAATCATCAATCATCCAAATGATTATTACTATTAATCAAGGTTGATGATCCTAACTTCTTTGAACAGATGCTTGATCAAATCAAGATTTCTTATACTCATTCTAATGTTGTATAAATACACATATTTTGAAGTTAGAAAAATGATTGATTGTCTATTAGCTTTTTGATACTCTACATCACAAGATGTAGAATTTCTATGAGTTATTAATCAGTCAAGTGATTATTAGACAAATCATGATTACATCTAGCAATTGTGATGATCACGTGTCCTTTAATGCTTATGATGTGTTTATGATTATGTGAATAATATTCATCAGGCTATGCATTATGTTGTTTTAAACACTTAATCAAAAGACTAATTGAGAAAGCAAGCTCAAACATCAAACGATCATTCGTACCATGCAAAAACTAATGTCAAACAAAGTCAAAAGCAAACCATGTTCAAAAACCAGGAAATCAAATAAGTATTCATCCTAGACGCAACCAAGGAAAACAAACCAAATGTTTCGAGTACCACCAAGTTTATTAATTAGAACGTGAGCAGAACCCTAGTTGCCTTGTAGTGCAAGTGAACTTCACAATATCTTGGTTTTGATTCCCTTCATTTTTCAAGTTCCTACAAAGTATAAGGTGTGTAAGCAAAGCTTCACATTTTGAAGAATTAGAAAAATCAAACATAAGGCTAAATACCTCCAGAAGAACTCTCGCCATTCTTCTGAGCCTTAACTCTAGCAAGGTACTCAGGGCAGTTCCTTCTATTGGATATTGTATGTCCTGACCCGAAAAATCTTGAACCCAACCCGGTTACGACCCATAAGAGTTACATCGGGTGCAACGAACTCCAAACCCACTTACTAGCTAACCGGTAAAAGAAGAAACGTTTGATTATATATATTATTTATACTAGTTATAAATAATTAATAATCAATATTTTTATTATTAACGAACTTAATAGTAATGGGTAACGGTATTTAAATAAAGGTGGTTTTATTTAAATTCACGGTCGAGTTATTCGTTAGTAAAATTTATATTAATGTTTGACTCGTGGGCTCGTATACGAGATGGGCTTTATATTCGAAAGGGGCCCGAATCTAATACATATTAAATGATTAGGGAATTAAACCCTAATCACCCCTTTTTTATTCCACGGCCGAAAAAAAAATAGGAGAAGAATCTCCTTTTTGGTTCCTCTCGTCGAAACCCCAAAAACGGCATACGCCATTTGCCGATCTTCGCCACCGCGTGCTTCGGTGGCCATCTTCGCACCACCATAACTTGGTGGTGGTTGCTAGTCAGGGTGTTTCGTCAGTTAATGCCCGTAGCCCTCCTAACGGTCTAGAGATCGTCGCCTCGTACGTCCTGATCCGCTGCTCGGTTCGTCGCCAATCTATGCCGCAAATCTGTCGATCATCACTGAGTCACCGCCGTTGCCGCCGTCACCCACCACCACTACCGCCGCTCGCCTGACGTCGCATGAACATCGCCCATCGACGCGAGCCCAACGCATTTAGCCGTGCGCCGTCTCCGGTTGCAATCAGATCTGAATCTGATTGATCTTGTAGTCTCGCGAGACGCAACGTTAGTCAAGACGTACTCTTGCGACACGTAATGATCATGGGTCATATACGCAGTCCCGTAGCGATACGCAACACCGGGCCACGAGAATGATCGCAATACGCGACAACCGTTGGAGCTCGAAAGTGGTTCGTTCCGTTTCAACCTAGCGCCTCGTTCGTTGAAACTCGGTGTCTTCAACGTTTGTTCAACACCACCAAGGTATATCTAAACTCACTATTAGTTTAGATTTATTTATTTATTTATGTGTTTGCGTGTTCGATAATCGAATCCTGTTACACACTGGTATTCGATTTAAAAGGTTATATAGTTTTTAATATATATATATATATATATATATATATATTTATATATATTTATTCCGCTACGTTTTAGAATTAAATATATATTAATTTGGCAAACTATTTTATAAACTATTAGTCTGTCGGTCATGTAAAATTCAAATATGTCACCGGGCGACCCGAATACCACTGTCAAATCCCAACTCCTTCTCCAGTGTCCCATCTTGTTACAGTCAAAGCATTGAAGCTGATCATGTGGTGGACCTGCTTTGGAAGTCTTCTTACCCTTCCTTTTGCCTTTGGCACCAGACTGAGTGGTGGCAAGAGATTTACGATTTCCAGTAGTGTAACACTTCCTCTTACGATCGGGTTTCTTAACACGAGTCGACTTGAACGCTAAGAGCGCAGAGGTCTTATTGGAAGTGATATTGATCTCAGCAGCTTTCAATATCGCATGAAGCTCCGACACTGTCTTCACCAAGTTGTTCATAATATAGTTTACCCTAAACTGGGTGAACGAACTAGAAAGAGATTGAAGAATCGGGTATGTAGCCAATTCCTCAGGAATGGCATACTGGAGCTTCTCTAATCGGTCGATGTACGACTTTATCTTGACCACATGTGGGCTGACATGATCGCCTTCAGTCATATTACATGATATGAGTTGAGTAACAACCTCATAGCGCTCCTGACGGGCTTGTGTCTCAAACATGCCCTTCAGTTGTCCGATCATCTAGAAAGCACTCATGTCCTCCATGTTCTTCGGAAGTTCTGAAGACATAGTGGCCAACATCAGGTAAGATACTTGGGTAGCATCCCTTACTAGGCAGTCATGCGATGCACGCGCAGCTGAAGTATTAGTTGCAGGCTATGTAGGCACCGCAGTATCTAAAATATGGAGCTTGTTGGCCATCTTGAGCACAATCTTGAGATTGCGGAAGCAGTCAAGGAAGTTGGTGTTATTAAGTTTCTCCTTCTCAAGGATAGACTTAAGTTGGAAGGTGTCAGTAGGTGCATTATTTTCGTTGTTGTTGGACATCTGAAACATTAAGACAATTTATTTTAGTAAATAAAGGATGGGATTCCATTTAACTTAATTACTAAAGGCAGCTGTAAAATGCAATCAATAGTAATTAAATAAATAGACAGTCAACGATTGTCATTTTTGAGGACCAGTCACAATACTCGTTTATGAGGTCGTAATAACATCGAATGTTTTATGCAATACGTTTAGCCTCATCTATGCCCACCCTACTTACAAACATTTACGTTTCGGTTCTGAAGGCTCTAATAACAAATTTATTTGCAACTAGAGGAATAGTTATCCGAGGTGGCCACATGTACAAATACGGTGCTGAAGGCTCCAATAGTTGTACCTTAGAATACACCCTACATGCCAAGTACGGTGCTGAAGGCTCCAATACTGACGTTTTGGTAAATGCAGTCCAAGTTGGGCTTGACCTGGGACGGCATAAACTATTAATTTTAAGACTTACCAAATAGGGTTATTTAATTAGCTTTTAGTTGGTGATTAAAATTCGCAAACCCTATCATCGCTCGGGATAGTCAAATTAGATAACCTAATTTAATTGACTACGATGTCGCGAAGCATACATAACCAAATAAAAGCAAGCTAGGCTTTTAAGAGTTAATAAATTTCATAAATTTTAAAAAACTCTTTAATTGGTTATATATATATTTATTGAGTTAAAATACCTTATCAAAAACTCATTTATCTTTCGATTGTTAAATCCTTTTAAACTCATTTTAAAGCAATTTTAACGTGTTTTAGTTGGTTAAGAAAAGTAAGCAACACAAACACAATCACAAACATGTTGTGACGCCCACTTCCAGACTTGGCTCCAGAAGGGGTCACTAATCGGATTTACTCATGAACACAAGGTAATAACAGAGATTACTAAGCAGCGGAAATTTGAAACTTTTATTTATTTGCCAAGTACAACAAAGTAAGAGATAATTTACATAAAGAAATACTATCTGTCACTACGTTTTATTGTTATATCTATGCCAGCTTGCCAAAACCCTTCTTCCGTCCGATAGCTTGCCCGTCTAATCCCTTATCACCAGGGCCTTCTCATAACTAGTCGAAGCCTCACCCTGACCTGACATACATACATTTTTGGAAAAGGTCAGCTTACGCTGGTGAGTTCTATATTTTAAAAGCTTTACCTCAGCGTGAGGTTTAAAACCCTTGGACCTGCAAGATCCCTTTTTCACAGACATTTATCAAGTATAATATATATCACAATTATACAACACATAATATTCCTTAACAGGAAACACCCCCTATAAAACCATTTATCCCATTATCCCTTTCTACAACCCCAACATTTAATACCAGTGTAAACCTTGCTAATGTATAAGCAGAGAAACCATCTTTGCGGACTGCCGAGTTTACCCCTTTAGGGTATTCCCTATAACGGTCAGTTGTCTCGCTTTCCCTTATTTGCTAACTGCCGAGTTTACCCTTCTAGGGCATTCCCTGTAACGGACAGTTGCACCGCCTTCCCCTATTTGCTTACTGCCGAGTTTACCCTTCTAGAGCATTCCCTACAACGGACAGTAGCTTTTTTCCCTTTTCTATTTGTAGTGGTCTCTAATCCCATTGAGCAACACTACCTCCTAACTCCCTCTGTACTACTATCCGCCCCTTAGTTAAATACCCAAGAGACTTAAGATTATTAGTAAACAGTGATAAGGTCTTCATATACTGCAACAAGTGGACATCTCCCAATTTATCGTTAGTGTATGTATACAGGGCGTATCCTCCACACTTCTGATATACTGGGTAACTAATATTATTATGTATATATATAGGAAGTACCAGCGGCGTATCCACCACATAATAATAAAGCAAATGCATCACTTGTTCTCATATAATCATACATATTCACTATAACGTTTACTAATAATTCCTTTATCACTTGACTATTTAATTTCGAAGCAAATATAACACATATCATATCACAGTCATTATAATTATGTTATAATACGTACAATGATTTAATATCATTTTCATAACATATCATATATATATTTCTATATATATTATCCCAAAAGCCTTTTAACAGTTTATCAATTCAAGATATTTCACGTATATGCATTTCCATAACAGTTCACATATATATATCAATCCAACAATAATTTAATAGTTCAATATATCCATTTATCAATTAGCACCTTAGCAATCTGATATATATTTACTCAAAGGTAATTCAATAGTTCAGATACGCAACATTTCAGTTATAAATCATTTAGATGCATTTTATAACATTTGTATGTATATCAGCCCGAAAACGTTTAAAACATTTAAAATATTTAAGAGTGGGCTCATAGAACTCACCTTATGTCTTTAACTCGTTACACGAACGGAACTTCCGCAACGATTCCCGATTTAACCTAATTTGCGTATCGTATGGCGTTAACGCAAGGTTTTATACAATAAACACTTCCTACGTTTATTTTAACATCTTATTATCTTAATAATATTCAATTATTAAGTTTATCCCTTTAAAGGTCAAAATGATCAAAATGCCCTTTAGGCAGTTATCCTTTTCTTTAATTGATAATATGAAGACGCACATTCCTATAAGTAGACACTCACTCCGGGATCGCCCAGTGTTGGGATAAATTGCCCAGATGGGATGGCGACACCCCCGCTATTGCCAGAAACCCCAGTGTACAAGTGCCTACCCTTCCGGTCCACGCGAACTTCTAAATATCCGATTAACTCGGTATCTTTAATACTTTATTATTTAATCAATTTAAACCCATATATGTTTATTATATATATAAACATGTTACCATACCAAAAATCAAGTCCCCCCCTCCGGATTATTTTATATTAAATATCTATATTCCGAAACCCTAATTTCACAAAATTCCCATTTTATTATCAAAACTCATATTTATTCAAAACCGTCTTAGGGTATTGTCCATTATAACATTTTATAATATCCTTTAAAATGGCAAAGCTTAATTCAAAACCGTTTGCTTGATTTGGGCAGAGCAACGACATGAAAACCCTAATTTTTGACCCGTTTATAAAACCTTAACCAAACCTTTTCCAAATCTGAAAAAACTTAGGGCTTTCTTATATAACATCATTTTAAGATTACCTATAAAAATTCAGAGCCTAACTCCCACCCGATCATCCGAATTTGACAATTTATGCTCAAGAACCCTAATTTTAACCTAGATTTAGAACTCGATCATAACAACAATATTAACTGAAATTGATTGAGGGCTTTTGTAGAGCATACCTCGAAACCTAGGACTGCTGGAGATGGCCTTCAATTACTTCACCGTTTGCTCGAATATTGCAGAACAAGTATCGTGGACGAGGTTAGGGTTTTTAGGAGATAAATCTCGTGAATTGGCGAGTTTTAAGGCTGTGATCGATGGTCTATTTATACATACGAAGGTCGCCTATGGTCCCTCCAGGTGTGGTGATGACGAATTCGAAGAAAAACGACACGTAGGGGTTCAAACGTGGGCTGCAAGACCGAGCCAAGCCAAAATCGCGACTGCACATGGCTCTCGTATCGCGCCAGGTAGGGGCTGGGTCCGCGCGTACCGCCTGGCATCTTTGCCAGAATGACAGTTTTAGTCCCTCTATGTTTTATTTACAATTCAGCCCCCAGACTTCTACCAAACTATTATTTTATGCACCGAACTATTATAAAACATGTTTAATAAAGTTTCTAAGGCTCGGGACACTCTCGATGATGTACGTATACATACGTATATATTTTTATATATATTTATATATATTTTTCATTATTTACACATTTGGCCCCTCAAACTTTGTAATACTTATCACTTTATGTCCCGAATCATTTTAGGATATTATTATAATACATTATAAGCCTCGGGCTACTTATAATAGTTATAGATACGTATAATATCCGTAAGTATTCATAACTTTAAATAAATTACACTTTTAGCCCTTTAACTTTTATCTTATGCATATTAAACCCTAATCTTTTGATGTAACTATCATTTTATGTCTTACAACCTTCTTAAACATATTTTTAACATTCTCGAAGGTTCGGGTCACATATAATAATATATATACACATATATATTTGTATAATTACACAAATTACACTTTCTACCCTTCTATTTTCTTGTTAACTATTTAGGCATGCGTTTTTCACACATATAACTATCCAAACACGTATTTCCACGTATATATCCATCAAATGAATATTTCACATGTATTCATACTATTAGACATATATCTATACATGATTTCAATATCATGTAATCGTATAAACCTATTTTTTTCCGGTTATCATTTATTTCCATCATATAAATGTTTTAGCTACGTTTTTCATGCTAACATCATATATACCAATTATCTTTGATATAAAACATATTATTTCATTTCCTTTCCTCATGTTATTAATTAACACATATATCATTCATGCAGTACTATCTTTTATCGATTTATTACCCGGTACTGGGTAAACATGCATTTATCAAACGTTTTAACACGTTTAGCTTTCTAACACATATATCATGTGTATTAATCATATTAATCACGCATTTCTCAAATTTCGGGATGTTACACATGTATTCGGCCATATAATGGTTTCGGTATTCCTAGAGCCTTTTTAGCAATACCGAATTAGGTCTATGGACAATACAACACACAATGGTATTCCTCGAGCATCTTGTTTTCTTCTTGAGTTCCCACTGACTTCAAGACTCTTCTTGAACTTGATTGGTCTTCTGGTCTTTGGGATGAGAAAATTTCATTTGGGAGACCTGCCAAATTTGGAAAGTTTCCATTTTTCGAAAAGTGCCAGATTTGGAAGGTGCCAGGTTTGGGAAGTTGCATTTCTGAAAACCTGCCAAATCAAGAAACTGCCAAATCGGGGAAGTTTCCGAATTTCTAAACACAGCCAAAATAGCAAGCTTTCTAAAATTGTAAACTTTCCAAAATAAAAAAACTTACTAAATTGGGAAACTGCCAAAATTGGAAACATTTCCAAATTTGGAAACGTGAGCCAAAACATCAAACTTTCCAAAATCGGAAACTTGCTAAATTGGAAAAGTTCCAAAAATAGAAACCTAAACCGTTATTATTAATTGTATTACCGGATAAAATTACGTTTATTTAATTACGTTAATTAAATCAGAGTTAGCGGAAGCGATAATATATCTAATGTATATTTTTTAATTAAAACGCAAAAAACCAAGCGACAAATTAAACAGCAAGATCTAATCACTGACACGTAAATGCTAGTCATATATATATGTAAATCGACATATATATATATTGTTTTGGTCAAAAATTGCACAAGGCAATCTCGTATTCCAAACTTAGAATGTGGGGTGAGGTGCTAAGAAATCTGGTTCAAAAGCAAAGTAAAAGTAGTGCAAGTGACACGATGATATACGAGGGAAACCCGGAATCCTGAGAGTTGCCTCTGAGAATCCCAGTAAAAACCTCGGGAGCCGGCTCAAAGCGCCTGCTACCTAAAGCTTTTATAAATCAAGAATCCGATTACAATGATGAAGACGATGATCGATTGCTAAGTGTTACAGTATTCAGAGTGCTGTGTGTCGTGTGTTTTCCTAATTCGATCATGTCTTATTTATAGCTACAAACAGAATAAACTAACTATCCGAAAAATCAGGGATCCTCTTGACCATGTTTACGAGCCGTTTGAGGAAATCCACCACCTCGTCCACGTTCGTTCGTGCCATGTCAGCCCTAATTGACCGATTCTTTAGGGAGGTTAGACCTTGTTTACCTGCGATTGAAATTAATCACGTGGCTATTAGCGAGTAAAGATATTCAAATAAATAACAAGTAACATAACCTGTCGAGAATCCTTGGGATTCCCGGATTCCTGTATGATCGAGCTTTTCAGCAGGGCGCCTGGAATCTGACCCATAACAATTGCCCCTGAATTTCGCGGGTGTTTGATAATGGATAACAGCTGGGAAATTCAAATCGTTTTAAGCTAATCTGCATGTCTACGTGGACGGCCGAGATTTAAGATGCCTTTTTTGATTTGACGGCTTACACCCTTCCCTATGCGAGATTTCCGCAGCTCGTTATAGCCTTAAATACTCCATTTGTTTTCCATTTTTCTCATCGTCTTTCCGAAAACCCTAGAGAAAAGCTCTCTCCCGGCATTTAGGTCAGTACTCTTTTTCCCGGACATTCCAATTTTCTCTCGTTTAATTTTCGCCATGGTTAAGAAAACACGTTCCTCTTCCGTTGCTACCGTCGCCACCACTGTCGGAGACTTCGTCGATCAGGGTTTCATCCCGGTGAAGTCGGAGGAGTCCTGCCGTTTCACCGATATCGACATGAAAGAACTAAAGGAATCCGGCTTGTTTCCGTCTGATGCCGTCTTCTTTCCATTCAACCCAAGGCTGAAAGCCGATTGGGTTTCTGCAACCTGGGTTTGTTTTCTTCTTTTTCCCTTCCAACTTGGGATGTCTTTTCCCTTCCCTGCGCTAGTGAACGATTTCTTTAAGGTCACCGGGCTGTCATATGCCCAAACCATGCCCATGGTTTGGAAGATCCTTTGCTCCATTGATAGCCTGAATCGTTCTAGAAACCAGTCGATAGGGATTCCAGAAATTTGCGCTGCCTACAACCTTAGAACCCATGGAAACAGCCGGTTCGTTCTTCAAGCCAGATCCTCAGACTCCCACTTGATTCCTAGGGCCACCCACAATGATCACGATTGGAGGCAGAAATTCTTCTTCGTCCGTAGGGATTCCATCGTTGGGGTACCAAGTTGCCGGTACAATGGGTGAAGAAGGGTAGGAAGCTTATATTCCTTTGTTCCTGTCAATACTTTTGAGCTGTGTTAACTTACCTTTGATTTCCTTTATTTGCAGCCCCTGTGTTTGAGAAGCTTATTAAACCAACTCCCCTCTCAGATAAGAAGCTTGTGGATTTTTATCAGATCCCTGTAACTGAGAGAATCTTCGCGATTGAGACCTCTTTCAGTGAGCCAAGTAATTCTGAAAAAATGTCAAGTAAGTATTGATAGATTTTGTATCATGAATTTATAATAAATTGAGAATTTTAGACTTATCTGTTTTGTATTTTCAACTTCTCAGCTCCCAAAACTAAGATGAGTTTTGATCTCGAAGACCTTTCCGACTATCTGGATGATGAAGAAACTGCTGAGGCTCCCAAGGTGATCCAACCCAAGGTTGAGCCCATCTCCAAAGCAACCTCTTCCAAGCCCCCGCAGCCCAAAGGTAAAGCCACCACTACCAAGAAAAGGAAGGGCTCAGATCCCGCCTCCATCAGCCTCCCTGATTGCTTTGAAGGCTTGAACACCACCGAAACCATCAACATGCTGACCGGTCTTCAAAAGCATGTAAGTTTCAATTTCCAGGTTTCCTGTCTAACTTTTCGATATCCCAGCAGGATTCTAACCAGGATCCCTAATCTTGCAGGGTTTTGAGCGCCTCGCCATAATTCATGCTGATGCTGAAGCCAAAGTACTGGAGGGGTTTGATGCTGCTCTGGAGCAAGAGGTTGAGAAGGGAAGAAGGTCGGCCGCCATTGCTGTTTTCCAAAGTAAAATCAAGATGGCTGAGCAGGCGTCCGAGGCAGACTTCTCTGTTGGGATCTGGAAAGTTGAAGCTTGGAAGGCAAAGTTGGAGAAGCTGAAGAAAGAAGCTGAAGCTGCTGAGGCTGCCAAACAAGAGAAGACCCATCCTTCTGAACAGGAAGGAGAAAGTCCAAGCGCTCAACTTGAGAAGACAGCAGCTGGAGGGAGCAGCCTTGATGAGCTTCTAAAGCAGGAGGGAGGAGAGAAGAAGTTGACAGTGGAGATGACTGGTCATCCTGGCGAAAACAAGGGGAAAGAGGTGGAGGGATTCTCCAAGACCTCCAACGATGAAGAACCTTGAGGTGCCGCCGGTTATTTCCACTTTTTTGTTGATGTTTTGATGTTTCAAACAATGTTTCTTTATGTTTCCTGCACACTAAACAACAACTGACAATGATGGGATTCCGGGTGGAGGGATCTTGAACTTTTCAAGACGAAACCCGGAATCTCGGAACCCAGACAATCAAGCCTCCCAGGTGGAGGGATCCTGAGGTTTTCAGGACGAAACCTGGGATGTTTTTCTTATTTTGTTCATAATTATGAATGGTATGGTAGGTTTAACCAACACTTATCGTTTCATTTAAGTTTATAAAAATAGTTCTTGCGTTGATTTAAACAAAGTATATGTTTGGGCTCCAAAAAATATAAAAAGAATCTTTCTTGAATCCACCACCTTAATGGATCCAAAACAAACCTTGTTCTTATAAAAGAATGTCACATGTTTAGATTTTGTAGGACCCAAAGCGTAAAGTAAAGTCTCTCCACTTTCTTATCTTCCTGATCAGGATTCCCAATTCTTCAGGGTTCTCAAACCTGTTAAATAGGAATTCAAATAATAAGTTAAGATTACTTATGTCCTAAACCTTCTCCCGACTGGGACCTAGTAGGTTTTAGATTCCGAGTTAAACACTGGGGATAAGCCCAAAGAAACTGGGGTTAAACCCGAATAAACTGGGGACTAGCCCGAAGAAACTGGGGTTATTCCCGAATAAACTGGGGACTAGCCCGAAGAAACTGGGGTTAAACCCATCTTAGTGACATGAAAATGTCAAACCAATTGCTAGGAAACTGGGGTTAATCCCACTTAGTGACATGAAAATGCCAAACCAATTGTTAACACGTAAGTGTTAAAAACCTTAGGAATCCACTCAGAGGCCTCCAGTGACAAGATTATCAGCCACCCCTAAGAATGGACTGGTCCGGCCACCTTGAGCATCCTGAGGGATTACTTGCGCTCCAGGCGAGGGTCGTGCGTCACAGGCGTTTACCCGAACTTGAGAAAGGTGAATACCTTTAAACCTTAGAAGATGTGCTGGACATCTTAAACAGAGAAGAGGTGGCCAACCTCTGACTGGGGATTAACCCAAGAAACTGTTGTAGGATTCCGAGGCCCGTGCCCCTGACATTGGAAGCTCCATCAGTGTATAAGATCCAAGGCTCTTCAGGTTCATCAAGCCTCTCAAGTTTCCTGACTTCCTCGTCAGCTTCCGGGAGGACGTCACTGCTGAAGTCTGCAACAAAATCAGCTAGGGCATGCGACTTGATAGCCGTTCTAGGCTCGTACTGTATGTCATAGGCACTAAGCTTGACTGCCCACTTTGCTAACCTGCCAGACATCTCAGGCTTCCGGAGCACTGCCTTAATAGGATAGTTAGTCCTTACAATAATAGTATGAGTTTCAAAATAATGTCTTAACTTACTGGAAGCCATGATTAAAGCTAAAATAAGTTTCTCAAGATAGCAATACCTGGATTCTGCATCAAGAAGTGTTTTACTTACATAGTACACAGGATGTTGCTGACCTTCATGATCCTTGACAAGGACTGCACTGACTGAGCTTCCCGAGACTGCTAAGTACAGAGTTAGAGGCTCCCCATCTATTGGCTTCATCAATAGAGGAGCCGATGAGAGATATTCCTTTAGTGACTTAAGAGCTTCCTCGTGCTTTTCATTCCACTCGAACCTTTTATTCTTTCTCAGAATCTCATAAAAATCTTTACTTTTTTCTGAGGATCTTGATATAAATCTGTTCAAAGCTGCTATTCTTCCGGTCAACTTCTGGACATCTTTAATTGTTATAGGAGATTTCAGATTTAGAATGGCTTTAATTTGCTCAGGACTGGCTTCAATTCCTCTTTCAGTTACCATATAACCCAAGAACTTTCCCGCTCTAACCCCAAAGTGACACTTAGAAGGATTCAGCTTCATGTTGTAATGATCCAGGATATCGAATGCCGTTTGAAGATCCTTAGGCTGATCTTCAGTTTTCTTGGATTTCACTACCATGTCATCGATATAGACTTCCATGGTGTCTCCCAGTTGGTCTTTGAACATCATGTTTACAAGTCTCTGATAGGTGGCACCTGCATTTCGAAGTCCAAAAGGCATTGCAGTATAACAATAGATACCTGTTGGGGTCATGAAGGCGGTGTGCTCCTGATCACAGGGTTCCATCCGAATTTGTTGGAATCCCGATGAGGCGTCCATAAAGGTGAGCATCTCGTGTCCTGCAGTAGCATCCACCATAGCATCGATGTGTGGTAATGGGAAGGGATCCTTGGGACAAGCCTTGTTTAGATCAGTGTAATCCACACAAACTCTCCACTTCCCATTTTTCTTTTGTACTACGACCACGTTTGCTAGCCATTTAGGATACTTGACTTCCCTAATCATTTTTGTCTTGAGAAGCTTGTTAACCTCCTCTTGTATGATAATGTTAGTTTCCGGAGCAAACTTTCTTCTTTTCTGCTGAACTGGCCTGAAAGTAGGATCTAAACCAAGTTTGTGAGTTATAACATTAGTAGGGATACCTGTCATATCTTCGTGCTTCCATGTGAGTCCATCGGACTTAACTTCAGAATGGCCATCTACACCACGCAGTGCTTCAGCTGCGAAGTTTTCTGCTTTCAAAGCTTCTCGTTGGCAGTCGCGGATCCGATCCGGTAATCCCGAATGAATTGTAAGTTGAAGCGCTCGTACCCGACGAGGCTTTTCGTATTCTTTTCTGCTCAGGGCATCGGCCACAACGTTGGCTTTTCCAGGATGATACTTAATGGCCAAATCATAATCGTTCAGTAATTCAACCCACCTTCTTTGCCGCATGTTGAGATCCTTCTGATCAAAGATGTGCTGTAGACTTTTGTGATCGGTGAATATTGTGCACTTTGTTCCATATAGGTAGTGTCTCCAAATCTTAAGTGCATGAACAACGGCTCCCATTTCCAAATCATGCGTTGTATAGTTCTTTTCTGTATCCTTTAGTTGCCTGGACCCATAGGCAATCACCTTATCTCGTTGCATCAACACGCAACCGAGTCCTTGGATTGATGCGTCGCAATAAACCACAAAATCGTCAATTCCATCGGGTAACGCAAGAATTGGAGCCGAACATAACATATCTTTGAGCGTTTGGAACGCGCGCTCTTCCTTTTCACCCCATCTGTATTGCACTCCTTTGTGCGTTAGAGGCCGTCAAGGGTTGAGCCAGTTGAGAGAAACCCTTAATAAACCTTCGATAATATCCGGCAAGTCCCTAAAAATTGTCGGATTTCGGTTGGCGCTCTTGGGGTAGACCAGTTCTTTATTGCTTCCACTTTGGCTGGATCGACATGAATTCCTTCCTTATTTACAATGTGTCCAAGAAACTGGACTTCGCGAATCCAAAAATCGCATTTCGAAAACTTAGCATAAAGCTGTTCCTTGCGGAGCAATTCCAGTATAAGTCGCAGATGCTCCTCATGTTCTTCCTTTGACTTGGAGTAGATCAAAATATCGTCGATGAAGACTATTACAAACTTGTCGAGGTACGGCTTGCACACTCGATTCATCAGATCCATAAACACAGCAGGTGCATTGGTTAGCCCAAACGGCATAACCAGGAACTCGTAGTGTCCATACCGAGTCCTAAAAGCAGTCTTAGGAACATCCTCCTCACGAACACGAAGTTGGTGATAACCAGACCGTAGATCAATCTTTGAAAAGTAGCTTGAACCCTGTAGTTGGTCGAAGAGATCGTCGATGCGAGGAAGTGGATACCGATTCTTGATCGTAACTTTGTTAAGCTCTCGGTAGTCGATGCACATGCGGAACGTTCCATCCTTCTTCTTAACAAACAGTACCGGAGCTCCCCATGGAGACGAACTTGGACGAATAAACCCCTTGTCGAGTAGCTCTTGTAGTTGCGCGGAGAGTTCGTTGAGTTCGCTTACAGCCAAACGATACGGAGCGCGTGCAATCGGAGCGGCACCTGGAGCTAAATCGATCCCAAACTCAACTTGTCGAAAAGGAGGCAAGCCAGGCAGATCTTCAGGAAATACATCTCGGAAGTCGCGAACTATCGGGTAGTCATCGATTTTGCGCTCGGGACGTGTCGTGTCAGTGACGTTCGCAAGAATCGCGAAGTGACCCTTACGGAGGCATTTCTGAGCTTTAAGGAATGAAATAATGCCGGTGACTGTTCCACCTTTTTCTCCTTGGACCGTTAATACTTTGCCGTCTTCGAGTGGAATACGAACCACTTTCTCCTTGACACAGAATTTCAGCACGGTTTTCAGACAGCCAATCCATTCCTACTATGATGTCGAAACTACCAATCGGGAAGGGCATAAGGTCAATTCCTAACGTATGGCCCGCTAGTTCTAACTTACAGTCCTTAATTATCTGTGTCGTATCATGGAGTTTACCGTTCGCTAGTTCTACCACATACGTAGCATCTAAGGCAATCGGCTTAGCGTTAATTAGTCTAGCAAACTTATTGGAAATAAAACTTCTTTCAGCACCAGAATCAAATAAAACAGTAGCAAAGAAACCATTCAATATAAATTTACCGTTGATCACGTTGGCATCGTTGCGCGCTTCTCCTTGGCCCATGACAAAAGCACGACCTCTACCATTCCCACCATTTCCATTACCATTTCCATCATTGTTTCCCTGGTTACCGTTGTTACCGTTACCCTGTCTGCGCAATCGCGGACAATCTTTCTTCATGTGGCCCTGCGCACCACATTCAAAACAACCACGAGCCCCACCATTGTTGTTGTTGTTCAGATTGTTTCCTGGCCCGTTACGGTTGTTCACATTTCCTCTGTTGTTGTTTCCCCCTTGATTCTGACCAGTGTTGTTTAGCCTCTGCAAATTGGTCCAGCAGTTGTTGGCTTCATGACCCAACTTTCCACATCTCCCACACTCTAAGCCTTTACTACACGCACCCCGGTGGTGCTTCTCACACTTGTTACAGAACGGAGCCTTGCCTTTGTAGTTCCCATTCCCGCCTTGGCGGTTGTTGCTCCCACTGTTGCTTCCATAATTGAAGTTGGACCTTGTGTTGTCGGGTCGCTTGTTTTGATACTGGGAGTTTGAGGATCTCCCGGATTGATTCACAGACGTTGCTGGAGTTTCTTCTTCAACCTTTCTTTTGCCACTCAAGGCTGTCTTCTCAGAGATTCTGGCAGGAAGTGTACCTCTTTCGACCTCCTGATCAGTCAATTTGTGAGCCAGACGGATGGCTTGTTGCACAGTAATCGGGTTGCTGGCTGTCACCAAGCTCTTGATTTGGGGTACGAGACCCTCCAGATAACGCTCGATGCGCTTGAATTCAGCATCTACCATAGACGGACACAGTGCTGTGAACTCGTGGTATCGTGCAGTGTACTCTTCAATCTCAGACCCAGACATTTTGGAGTTCAGAAATTCTCCTTCAAGCTTCTTGACTTGATCTCGGGGGCAATACTCTTCCATTATCAGTTCCTTGAATGCACCCCATTCCATGTTATCGGCTGCCTCAATCCCAATCATTTGAATTTCAGCATTCCACCAGGACAGAGCTGCACCTTCGAATGTACCAGTGGCAAACTTCACCTTGCTTCCAGCCGGGCAACTACACATGGAGAAGACCTTCTCGGACTTCTCAATCCATCGGAGGAGTCCTACAGCTCCTTCTTCGCCGGAAAACATCATCGGCTTGCAGTCCATGAAGGACTTGTACGTGCAGTGGGGTTGGTTTCCTGATGCATAAATAATTCGAGTTTTAAAATTTAAACAGGTCAAAATACAATCGCTTTGCGCCTTAACCGGCATAATAGTTACCCTGGGCGGCATAAGCAGCTTGGACGGCTGCCACCGCGGCTTGCACGTGTTCAGTAATCATTGCTTGCAGCTGTGCAGGCGTCATGTGAATACCGCCTCTTCCGTTTCCTCGTCCGGACATCTTGCTGAACAGTTAAAGTAGCTAGCGTTCAGTCACAATTATATTTTATACATATCCCATAATATGCATAACAACATTTTCCCGTTATCCCACTATTAGTCCAGAAAATTTTGTGCAAGTATAGAGGCGTCGTCGGCGAACGTCGTGAGTCATAAGTACTATCGTCGAAAGTCGGCTTCCCCATAAAAGTCGTTGTTGGCGTAGTCGTCGTAGTAGAAATCAGGACGTAGCGTGTAGCGTCGTTTCGTTGTCGCTTTCCCCCAGAAGTAGTGCGCGCATCAACGTTCGCGTTTCGTATTCGTGTGTGAAAATTTCCTAAGGTCCTTCCGTTAGACTACTTAGACACGGTCTATATATATCTATATATATAGGTATACATATATGAAGTATTTACTTATACAGCAGAGCGAGTATCCCAGGTTGGCACGTAAAATTTTGTCTTTGAGAGTTTGTTTGTTTCGTTTGTAACTAAGGTTTTCAAGTTGCAGTTTCCAAATCGTTTTCAAAAATGATTCCAGTTCTCTGCAACTTATGGCTCTGATACCAATCTGTAACACCCCCAAATTACCACTAACGGAGTTTATACCGTTAAGGGGTGCACGCAGACCAGGACCACAACCATTAGTTACAAATACTAAACGAATCAGAGTTAAGACCAATGTTCATAGATAAAACAGTTTAGAAAGAATACGCAGCGGAATATAAACTTAAGTGTCTTAGCACTAACCACGTGCTTTACAAAGTCATTGTATTAAATTCCAAATTAAGTTTAATAGAAATAAAGTCTTCACGTGCCATGCCAACCTTCAGCGGATACTCTTCAACGATCTGCAAAAGTGAAAACCACACAAGTGTCAACCTAACGGTTGGTGAGTTCACGGCGGGCATGTCATGCATTGGCCCGGTCTCAATAATCGTATGTATCAACATATATAAGTAGTATGGTTTTGTAAAACATTGCCAAGAGTTTGTTTACCGAATATGCACTAGTTATGTAAAAGTTAAAGCAGTCAACCGATATCGCGGGTAGCTAATCCGGTTTCCATGCACTAAGGAAGTTGTACTAGGGCTGAAAGCTGACGTAACAGAGTACGGCATTTGCCGTTGGTTTGTGCCTCCAGTTGTGTCCCATTTGGGATGCCCACAACTAAGAACAGGCTGATATTGCACTCCGTTCGGCCCCCGGCCGGTTGGCTACACATTTGTGTACCGCGGAGCAGGGCTTGTCAAGCCCTCAGTAGATCTACCCAACATCCCCTCGCTTTCCAGATCATCAGTACTAAGTTGAGGACTTTAAGTTTTAAGCATCCTTAGAAATCATGTGATATCATTTGGTTTCGACTTTAACCTACACTAGTCATATTAAAATGTTTATTCTGGATTTCATCTGAAATCCCAAAAATAGTTTAGTTGTCGCAGTTGTTGGTTCCGGATTTCATTTGAAATCCCAAGGATGGACAGTTGCGAGTGTTCCCCATAAAACACCCCAACTTCCATAACAGGTATCCCATTAGGCAATACCTCAATTTGTCAGCGTTGTTTTCCGTTTAGTAGATTCGTTGTGACCCAAACGGGCTCACAAGTAAAGGGTTTGTGAAACTCACCTTAGGTTGCTCAGCTACACTTGTTAATCCGATTTAATGTTCGTTAACGAAGACCTAATAATCACATTAAGGTCTTAGGTGTTAGGTTGTGTCTAAACTTTAACTTAACGTCACTATGGCCCATAACATAGCACGTTTGAACTACGACTCGACATAACGACACACGACACCAATGGTTGATCATAAACAAGGGTTCATATAAATCAGATATCAACATGTTTCATCATGGCATAATCAAGTAAGTCATGGCATAACACTTAAGCAAATTTCACAAGTTTGGTTATTAGGTCAGGTCTTAGTTTCGCTAGCATAGTTTCGCTAGGCAGTTTCGCTAGGTGCACGGGCAGCACTTTCGCTAGGCAATGCCCGGTGACACAGTTTCGCTAGGCTAGTTTCGCCCGAAACTGCTGACGCAGTTTCGCTAGCCTAGTTTCGCAGGGAAACTGGTTTGAACTTTCGTTCAGGTGTTTCGCTCGGCAGATTCGCTCGAGCTGGTCTGGTCAGGTTACCCGGCGACACTATAGTTTCGCTGGTCAGTGTCGCTGGAAGGAGATGCAATTTCGCTACTTAATTTCGCCCAGAGAACAACAGTTTCGCTGGTCGCGAAAAACATACGGATTTGCCTAAAAATTAACCTAACAGCTTCTGATCATACATGCAATTCATTATCTAGCATCCCTAGGCATTTACCAACATAAATCAAGCAACTTTAACAAGTTTAACATGCATTTTGATCATCAAATCTCTAAAATAGGTTCAAAACCCTAAAATGACCTATTTTGCACAAATCTCTAACATGGATGGATTTCACACGTAAAGTTATCAACTTTATTACAGATCTAGCATCCTAAAGCATATATACAGAAGATCAAGCAATATCATGAAGGTTTGAGTCATGCTTTTTAAGAAGAAACACATATTGAAAACACATAATGCGGGGTTTTTGAGACTCACGGTTCGATCTCCTAGAATCGATAGATGAGATGAGATGATGGTCTAGAGGCTGAGATCTTGGTCTACTTGATGGTGATTCTCGGCTGACCAGAGTCTCCAGGAGAAAGTGTATGTGTGTGTTGGTGTGTGAAATGAGGCAAATGAGGCTACTAGGGTTTATTAAGTTTATTTATATCAGAGGCTAGTTTCGCTGGCAGTTTCGCTGGCTGGCGAAACTGGCTCTGATCTCGGGTACATTGATCAGTCTAGCCTGCTACCGGGCGAATCTGTAGTTTCGCTCGGTAGTTTCGCTGACTACCAAATTTAGGCAATTTTCACATAATCAAGTATTTACAATTAATCATGCTATTCACAATAATAAGTCATGTATTTAAATCACATTGCACATAGAGACAATCAATGATGAACACATAACACATATGGACGGGTTCGGTGATCAACCAAAGGTCGTGGACGTATTCGGCCTAGTTATGCATTAGCTACTTATAACGTAACTAACGGGTTTGTCTAACGGAAGTTAACCTTGAAATTCTCGGGTGTCACATATCCCATATTATTTTCTCGTCATAAAACTTTGAAATGTATTTATTTGAACAATAAATATATTTTCCAACAATTAACAATATTTGTTTGTACAACAAATATCCATTAATGATGATTTCCAACGATACTAATGGGTAACCTATGTCAAAACTTGACGAAGTATATTGGGTGAAATGATCGTTTACCCAATGTAACCGACCTCAAATGTCTTAATATTTATTGTTAGGATTCTGCTAGGTCAGCCATACTTATATCTTACGCGACACTTGTTCATCATCTTGCACAGGTGAGTCTCACGACCACGTTTGCTTTTAACTGTTTTAAAATTTAGGGGAGAATTTCATGAAACATATCATAACTTTTGTTTGATACGATGGATACCTGTAAGACATACTGATTGCATGTTCTTTTCCTTACCCTAGCCTTTATAGCAAGTTGATTCATGTTATACCAAATCTCACTATTAGTTAATTTCGATTAGTTCTATACGAGGTGATAACTAGTGAGTAGATATATTTGGGTTTACGACCCTGTCCTGATTGGTTGCTCAAATCCTGACTCCACTGTTTTCTTGTTCATTCGGTATTCTTGAGGAAGATACCATGAGTGGGTAAACAGTAAGTGTAAGTACCTGGAAGGATCATACTACTGGTTTGATGATCAATATCAATGAGACGAGAAGTAAATATAAGAGTTTTGTTAATGAAATCACCAAGACTCAAATATAAGACTCTCACAGGTTGTTTCTGTCTCTAGAATGCTCTCTGCAATCACCTAGACGCTCAAAGACAGATCTCCTAGATGTCTGTAACACACATTGACTATTTATAGCACATACTGACCAACGAACCATGCCTAGCAACGAACCGTTGGTTCGTTTCTCACGAACCATTGGTTCGTGGACAACCTTACATGATTTTACCAACTCATAACAACTAACTCGCTGCATCACTAATACATCTCACGAGACATAGATTTATGTCCTAACAGACCCCCCCTTAACGTGTGATGTATTTATATCTTCAACTTCAAATCTTCAAGCATCTGATCTTCAGCATTGTTGTATTAGACCATTAATCTTGAACTTCGATGTTAGTTGTAGAGCTCGCATGGTTGGATCAGGACTCTTCAACTGAACCACTTGTGAAAGATTCTTCATGTACTCCCCCTTTCACCATGCTTGAAATATTTTCAAGTAGCCCGCAGTGGAATCCTCAATTTTCTTCAGTTTGTGTAAATAGATATTCCCAATAAACGTCTTCAAAGTAATCATATCCGAGTTTCTGAATCTCTGTCTATCATCAGAAACATGTGTTTTTGAATCTCTGTCCATAATCAAAATTAATGACTACCCACAAACATCTCTTTCTGAAATTAGTCGACTAACTCGCGGCAATTATTGGAATCCTGGCACCCAAAAAACTTCCGAAGCAAAAACGGAGGTCTTAGAAATGGAATTTGAGGGGTCGAAATGGATGGCACTAGAAGAAAGACATTGAAAGTGTAGATCTCGTCAAGACGAACGTTTTGGCTGGTAATGGGTTCCATAACGCCAAACATAACTCAAGTTATGTTCGTTTTTGTAAACACATCACAATGTAAAGTTACCGAATCAAAGAGAATTCAAGTAACTTATTTACTCTTTGAAATCCCTAAAACAAAAGTAATAAGTCAACTAAATTGGTCAACGAACCAAGAAGTCAGCGAACCAAAGCTAACGGACCAATTTGTACCCAACGAACCGATGCTTCGGCGAAATAACTGTTGCGAACCGAAAAATAACTATCACGAACCAATGCTGGAGTCCAATGAAGATCCGAGTTCATTCAATGAATACTGTGGTTTGTTCGATGCATATCTGGTTAGCGGCTGCTACATCAAGGTTTGGTATGGGGAAGAAAGACACGGTGATATGAATTTTAAATTCTTTTGCAAACCAAATTATACAAAAATTGTTGCTCTGTCCGTTCAAGTCTTGTTGTTGACTTATATTATCTCCTTGTTTTCTATTTGCTTAGTCCATTCTAAATAACCAATTTAGTATGGGACTTCATTAGTTAGTAACATATAAGTTTGGGTTTAGTCCGATCGAAGATACAAGTGTATTTGTATATGTTTTGTTATTGAACAAGTTGCAGACCCGCCCGCGCGTTGCGGCGGGCCTGCAATGACAGTGTGGTTCGGTTTTATTTGATCTTGTAACCCGTCTGTGTTTCACGACGAGCCCACTCATTTACCTGTCAGTTTAAGTAAAAAACGTTTTAATGTGGTTAAAGTATAAAATTATTATAAAGTATTGACCAGAGTTGAATACTCAGAAAAGTTAAGGGGTATAAAATGTAAATGTCTAAAAGATTCATGGTTTAAATATAAAACTAAAAAAAGTAGCAGCCAAAGTCTAAAAGTGTAAAACTATTTTCGTGGTCAAAATATAAAATAAAAAGTTTCGTGGTCAAAATATAAAACTAAAAAAAGTAGTGGCAAAGTCTAAAAGTGTAACTATTTTTGTTGTCAAAACATAAAACAAAAAAATAATAGTGGTCAAATTATGAAATTGTAAAAGTTTCCTATTCCTTTTGAAATCTAAATGTAATATATATAATATAAATATGAAAACGAAAGTATAAAAACTTAAAATTGTAAAAGTTTCGTGGTCAAAATAGAAGAACAAAAAACTTTAAACAAAAAGAACTTTAAAAGTTAGAGGGTAGAAAACGTAAAACTATAATACATAAGTGCCCAAAGTACAAAATTCGAAAGCTAACTAAAAAAGTGTAAGGATAGATTTTGTCAAAGTAATAAACTCATGTGGCCAAACTAAGGAAAACTAAAAGTTCACTATGCCTTTTAGTTTCCTAATGTTATATGTATATATAATAATATTGAACCAATCAAAAGGAATTTATAATTTTTTCTTATGAAATCTTCACCTTATCAATTCTAATTGATCATGTTAAATCAACCATAATCTAGCTATGTTGATAGAAATTTCTAAGTCGGTTTTAAACTATGAACCGTCATTAAGGATATAAATATCGCCGTATATAATTATAACATTCAGTGGCGAATCCAGAATTTTTTTTCAATGGGTGCCAAAGTAGGTCACGCTATAAAAGATGATATCGGAAAAGGTTAGATAAGAATGGGTCAGGTAGAAATTAGTCCGATAATTTTACAGAGAGTAGACAAAGCACTATATAAACTAGAAACACAACAAAAAATCCTAACATATATAGAAGAAATATGACAAGATGGGACGGAACCAAAACTTTTTAATTGACGTTCAAAAATAATAGTGTAAATAAACTTGATATGTCACAAGACTAAGTCATAAGCTTGTCTTAGTTTCATAACACATTTAGAAAACGGAATGTATAATAAAAGAGCGAGAAAAACTTAAAAATTTGAAAGGGGTTTAATATATTATAAAATAAATAAAGTAAATAAATATACATAATTTACAATAGAAAAAAGTAACAGCCTAGAGCTAAAGCTAAGGCTGAACGTAATGGGGAGTTTTTTGGCTTCATAGCGTCCCATAGCGACGCTATGACCCCCCCCCCCCCCCGGGCGCTATGGACCCAAATTCGGCCCAAAGCGTTGTGCGCAAAACGCCGGGGAAAGGAGAAGAACGATGAAACTAGCCGTTGAACGGCTAGTTTGATATTTAATTTTTTTTTCAAACAAACTCACATATATATACTCTTTCACTCTCATTTTTTAAACATTCCCACTCTATATTTTACACTCTTTCACTCTCATTTTTTAAAAAAAATTATGAGTTCACCATCATCATCATCAAACTCCTTTCTTTACCTTCTCGACGACAACGATGAAGATGAAGTATTTTCTATGGCGGCACAAATTATTAACCAACAAGCCGCTTCGAGTTCGGTACCAAGGCCGATCAGTAGAAGAACGCCTATAGAGCGGGATCGAGACGCTGCAAACATCCGGTTGATGGAAGATTATTATATCGACAACCCAAGGTATGACGATCCAGAAATGTTTTTCAATCGTTTCCGCATGACGAAACGTATGTATCTACGTATTGTTCATGATTTGGAAGCAAATTATCCGTATTTCTAACAACGACGAGACGCTCGGGGAAAACTTGGTTTCACCACCATTCAAAAATGCACTTCGGCATTACGGGTATTGGCATTCGGGAACACGTCCGACATCAACGATGAGTATTCAAAGATGGCCGAGAAAACCACACGAGACACCGTCGAGGAGTTTGCTAAAAAAATATTCTAGTTTTACGGTCCGCGTTATTTGCGAAAACGACGGCGAATGATCTCCATATTTTATATGAGAATCATCTAAGTCGTCACGGTTTGCCGGGAATGATCGGTAGCATAGATTTCAAGCATTGGGCATGGGATAATTGCCCGACCGCATGGAGAGGTCAATATACGAGGGGAGATCAAAAGGGCCCGACGGTGATTTTGTAAGCGGTCGCGTCATGCGATCAATGGATTTGGCATGCACATTTTGGGGTAGCCGGTTCCAACAACGATATTAACGTGTTATTGATACCTGATATGTGCGTCGTGTGAAGTATTAAGAAAGGAACAAGTTCATGCCATATTAGGTCTGGCCGAGCCTGGTCCGAACCTGAAGTTCGGATTGGCCGAACCTCAGGTTCAGAGCGAGTTTGGTCCAGCGGCCTATATATAGAAGTGTGTTCTTTGTATTGAGAGGTTCTGAGGGTGGGAGATCTGTTGAGTGTGTGTTTTCCAGTGTGTAATCTCTGTGTCATTTTTTAGTGTTTAAACTGATTGTAATTGTTCGCTGTGATCAATAAAACAATCGCACTACGTCAAAAAGTGGCTTTGGCCACGGTTTTTTTGATAATGCATAGCCACTGTTTTGAAAAAAGCGTGGCCAAAGGTAAGAAATTCTCGTTTTAGCCACACATATTTTGTACCCGTGGCCAAATATATAGCCTTTGGACCCTTTTAGCCACGTATTTTTTTGTTTATGTGACAACAACAATCAGGTGCAGTGGCTTTAGCCACTGTTTTACAAAAACATGTGGCACTTATTTGTCACACTTAAAAAAGAGTGGCGAAATGCACCAAACGGCGACGGAATTTTTATGATTCTTTATTCGTGTGACCAAAAAGGAATGTATGGCCACACTTAAATAATGTTGTGTGACGAAAGAGTAGATTTTATTACTTAGTAAATTAAAAGAAAACAAAACTATTAAGTATATATTATGTGTGGCTAAATGTGAGCAATGGCCACGCTTTTTACTTAGTTATGTGGCTAAAAGCTAGTACATATGGCCACTGTTATTAGGTTGTGTGACTAAATATTACATGACTAATGGTCACGGTAGGTTGTGAGTGACAAAAATCTATTACCTATGGCCACATATATTAACCGTGACTAAATGGTAGGTTGTGAGTGACAAAAATCTATTTTATGGTCACGGTAATATTAAACACGTGGCGAAAAAGAGAAGATTTGTGTTTATATGTTTATCATTTTTTATTATCTTGTGATATGGCCACTCATATTAAACATTGGTTGCGTGACAAATTATGACAAATGGTCACGGTATATTAATTTTAGGTGGCTAAAAGAAGACAAGCAGTCGACGACGCTTGTAATCATGATTATTTCATTTACTTTATCGGTCTAATCTCCATCTACCACGCCCCTCGATTATCGATATATACTTATCTCTGTATCAGTTTTCATCATCATCTCCACCATGCCCCTTTTCTCCCAGTCTCTCTCTCTCTGTTTTTCGTCCATCATCGCCGGAAAAAAATGTGGAATTGGTGTCATCCGTATGTGGAAAACGGTAAGTTATCATCTTCACCATTGAAGTTCGATTGAAATTTTCGTCTCAGATTTGGTAATTTTTTCTTATGCAGGGAAAGATTGTACCCTGTATCTCCTGGGAGCAGATTTTAAGTTATTGTGGAAACCATGGAGACGAGGAGTCTCTAATGGTTCATACAAATGCTTTACTGAGAGCAGATTTTAAGTTATTATATAATTTTATAACAATCAGCAGTAAGGACCCATATGAGGTTTGCATGCCTTGTTTGTTGCAACCCTAAACTTGAACAAGGTAGTTGATCTCACTACCCTCCTTTCTTTCTTTTACTCATTCCTTGATTAATTTATAATGTGCTTGATAAATTATGATTTATTATTGTTATTAATAATAGATCTAACTTTAGTTGCAACATTGGGTGGTACCAATCACTCAAATGGCCCAGATAACGATGTTGGATTGTGGAAGGGGAACGATGTAGGAGATGTAGCAAAAGAGATGCTTCTTCACCATTTTCAGTTCCCTCAGCCCCAGACAATCTGAAAACGAAAATGGCGGACGAAGGCGGTAGGAAATCAGGTACCGTGAAGTGGTTCAACGACACCAAGTGTTTCGGCTTCATAACTCCTGGGAGCAGATTTTAAGTTATTATATAATTTTGTAAAGTCAGCGGCAAGGGCCGGCACATGTTGTGGTTTGCAGCACCTGTATTGTCCAGGTGCTTCTCTCGCTTCTGGCCCCATGAACCTGATTTCTTCCAGCCACTTCTTCACCATTTTCAGTTGATCAGAAGCAAGTGCATGTGAGAAAGCAGCAAGTAGCCGTTATATGATGATTCTCAGACAATCTCTCTAGAGCCCCATGTGAGAAGCAAAGAGGGATTTGTCTTCAGCCGCTTCTTTTCCCTTTAAGTTAGTAGTTTTAAAGTTGTAATTTTATAGATCAATGTATTAATGGAATCATACCCCCTTTGGATTATGTGTATGTAATTGTGAGAAAGCAAAGAGGGATTTGTCTTCAGCCGCTTCTTTTCCCTTTTATGTAATGAATTGATTTTTAATTTAATATAATGTATTTTCATCCGTTTCTGTTCATCTTCTCTCAATCCGGATGAAATCTTCTCCCTAAGGTTATAGTCTTCTACATATATATATTAGGTTGTGTGACTAAATATTAGTGTATAGAGAATTGTATTCAACCAGAATGATTTTAATTCACTAGATAATGGGTTTAAATACATGGGAATATCCAATAGACTACGAACAGAAATAACAACTATAGTATATATAGTTCATCCTGAAGAACTCTAGTTTATCCGGTTCATCCTGAAGAACTGTAGTTCATCCTGTTCTATTACTGAATAATTACTCTTGATCCTGAAGAACTCTAGTTCATCCGGTTCTATTCTTCCTGTTCTTCCTGAGGAATTATAGTTCATACGGTTCTGTTCTTGTTAGTTCATACGGTTTTGTTCTTGTTCCAATTTATTGAAGAATTAAAATCTAGCCAGTTTATAAATCCTGTCATCCACTATTAGACAATCAAAAATTATAAATTGTAGCAAACAAGGCTTGAACCTTCTTACGGTTATGTTCTTGTTAGTTCATACAGTTTTGTTCTTGTTCCAATTTATTGAAGAATTAAAATCTAGCCAGTTTATAAATCCTGTCATCCACTTTTAGACAATCAAAAATTATAAATTGTAGCAAACAAGGCTTGAACCTGGGTCAGTCAAAAGAAAGGAACTCACTACAAGATTAAGAAGAACCATTGAGACAGAAGTGTTAATTGGTTATATTTTAACCAGAACTTATTTAATTACTCCCATCACATAAGAAATAATTGATAAACAAAATTTGCGTTGCTAAAGGTAATAAATAGACACGGTAAAAACAGGATTTGCGTGGTAAAGGTAATAAATATACACGGTTATCTTGGCCTGACCTTTCCACTTCTTCCCACCATAGCTGGTAGCGTGCCCTGTCTGCCTTTAAATTTCCACTTTTTCACCACCAAAATCTTCTGTACGAACGTATTTCCTGATCAACAAGAAAAAAAACTTCGATCGATCAATGGCTGCCTTCGGTAAACAATGGAGGATTAGGGGTGTTAATGAACCAGCACCCTACTATGGCAAGACTCCCCGTAAGTGTATTTTCACTCAACAATGGCTGTACGTTTTTATTTTTAGGGTTTTATGTTTTTTAGTTACTTACTCTCTACTCTGCATTTGGGTTTTTTACAGGTGGTCGGAGGTTCACCCTAAAGGTCCATCACTGTGGCGATTTCCACCGGAATGCCGCCGGCCACGAAGTGTGGAAGGGAAAGGTAGATTATGTCGACTATGTCGACATTCGCAAATTTGATTGTAATGATCTGGATCAAATGGTGCAATACCTAAACCACACATCGGTTGGGTATTTCCTCATTTACTGGAGGATCCCGCCTCTGTCCATCAAATACGGGCTTCAGTACGCTGATTTCATCACTCCCGAAATTGTAAGGGATATGAAAATTCATCTCCAGGGACCAGAGGGGGAGAGAGAGCTGGATGTGTTTTTAATCCGTGTAGGAACGTTGATTACTCAGAGAAATAATCAGAACAAGAACTCTTTACATGCAGATCACAACCATGCGGAATGAAGTTGTATCATACTTGTTTTTACTTAAGCTTTGTTTTACTTATACTTGTAGTTTGATTGTATTGATTGCATAAACTAGTGAACACAAGATAATAAATTTCTCGGTACTATTTGCATTAACTCAAGTTCAAACTGTTACAAGTGTAAGCACTAAATCTGGTACTTGTGAATGAACTAGCTAACAACTATAAATAGTACTAAGGAGATCAACTACAGCCGTTGATCTCATACGGGCTAATCTAACCGTACATAAAAGTCAAACAATAAACTTACTAAAAGAACATTAGTAAACATACAAAAGAGGAAATGTGCAAAATGCATTTATCTATAAGTAGGAGACGGCTAGGATGTGACTTTGGAAGAATATAAGTTGTTGCAGGTCTGAATTCTGCAAAAGTATTCTTTCTGTACTTTTCCGGTTGAACTCTTTATACTGTTGGATAAAAGAGTTCACCCGGAAATGTTCTTCCGGTTGAGCTTCCGGTTGACAAAAGCTTCCGCTTGAGCATTCTTCCGCTTGAATATATCTTCAACCGGAAATCTTCGTCTTGATTCGGTTGACTCAGAAAATCATTTCCTTACAATCTCCCCCTAAGATGATGCTGCCAAAATTTGTCCTCTGTATGTTGTTCTTCAAAAATTGACTATCTCCAAGAACTTCATTCTTCAGGAGATGGTGGCCTTTCAAATTGAATCCTTGTTTTGTTCAATTCTCTCATGATCTTCCTGGTCTTAAAGTCTCTGGTTGAAAGAAGGGATCGTTTAGCAATGGACTTCTTCCTTCCAGGTGAAACACCAGAGGCAGGATCAGCAGATGGTTTGACAGTATCAGTTGGGACTTTTTCTTTCCCTTTATCTGCTTGAGATGGAGCTTGAACAGAACTGGTTGCAGCTGGCTCAGTGGGTTCAAAAGGTTTTGTTGGAGATATGGTGGGTGGTTTCATGGCTTGTGGTTGTGGGGTTGAAGAAGTGGAGTGTTTAGGTGGTGATGAAGGTTGATTATACTTCCAAGTAGGTGGGCAGGGTTTAGGCTTAGCAGGGGTGATATCAGTCCAGTTATCTAGCCTGTATTTTGGATGAATATACTTAGGCTTGGTAGATCTGGATCCCCTGGGCCTAGGATTCATTCCCCTGGGTCTATGGGAGTAAAATCTGGAAGATGGAGTGGGAACACGGGAGGCTGATTGCTTGAGTCTTTCCAACAAGTTGGAGGGGAGAGACTCAGCAAGTAGGTCAGATTCTTCAAAGGGTTCAGGCTTAATGTATGTAGATGAGGGGTTACCTGTGACTGTCTCAGATGGCAAGGGCATTTGGAGACTTGGGCTCACAGCAAACTCTGCTCCTTTGACTTGTTTGAGCAGCTCATCAACAATTTTACAAGTATCTTTAGCCTTCATCTTCTCTACTTCAGCAGCAGGCTTGAGACATCTGATGATGGCACATTTCTTGATCCTTTCCAATAGCTCCAGGTTGTCTAAACTCTTGTTTAAGACAGTTGGCATTTTGGAAGCTATGTTGATCAGCCTGTTTTTCTCCTGTTCATCCAATTTAGCAAGGTCGTAGACCTGCATTCTCCATTCAATTGACCTCTTCCTTGCTTCATCTACCATTCCTTCAACCACAAAATCATTAGAGAAAAGATCTAGATCTGCCAAGAATTTGTTGTATTGAATGTTTGATTTGGCTTCTTCTGATCTTATTCTGGATTGATTATCTTCCCAGTCATGGACGAAATCTTCTTCAATTAGATCATCCATAGTCTCTTGCTCTTCTGACTGGTCAGAATCAACCATAGTATCTAATGCTCTTGGTTGAGGAGTTATGCAATCCTTACTCTTCTTCAGTCTGATCATCCTCCTTGGTTTGGCTTGTTTCTTTCTTTTAAAGCTCAGAGGAGGTTCTGAGTCGGAGGTGGAATGCATTTGAATCAAAGTTTCAGCAATCTCAGCTTCAGTTGAGTTTTCCGGTTGAGTTTCTTCCGGTTGAGATTTTTCCGGTTGAGACTCTTCCGGTTGAACTTCAGCCGGAGATTTTGTACTTGTGTTTTTCAGTACATTGCTGATTACTTCAGTTGTAGCTTCTTCTTCATTTTCACCTTCAACTTCTTCAGTCTGAGTGACTGAAGCATCATCAACCACATCTTCATGAACCATATCAACAACTGGTTCAGAAGCAATGTTAGTTGTGATCTCATCCACTTTAGATTTGGCAAATGCCTCCTCTTGTGGGATAATCACATTGGTCAAGAAATGCTTGACCTGCAGAATGCTCTCTGGCTGAGCACCTGCAACTAACATTGTTGCTTCAATCATTCCCAACAGGCTTGGATCCTGTGGAAATACCTTCATAAGTGAGCTCATCTTCACCTTAGTCAACCCATCAGTAACTGAAAAGGGGTCAACATCAGCCAGTTTGAAGGCTGTATGCCTTACATCTTCAGGTAGAGGCATTGTATGATCGACTTCTTCTTCTTCAGTTGTGGTTGCAGCAGCAGCAATATCAGGTGTTGGAGGATTAGTCTTCTCCCCCTTTTTGGCAGCATCAGCTTCTACAGCCTGACCTCCAAAAGGAAATGGGTTCAAAGAGCTAACCTCAGCAGAATGCTGTGCAACCGGTTGAAATTTCGGTGCAGGGGAAGTTTCCGGTTGAGCAGTTGGGGCTTCAACAGGAACTTCTTGAGCTTGAGCAGCAGCAGGAGATGACATTACAAGGCTGGCAACAGTCGAATTGAGACTGGTTACCTGAGCCTGTAGTGATTTGTACAAGACCGTCAATTCTGTAAGTGTTAAACTATCCTCAACTGGAATTTTACCAGTATCATAGGAAAAAGATGGACCATCAACCCTAGGTTGATCAAGTCCACCACCCTGGTTTTCTTGGCGCCTGGGATTCCCCTCAACTATAGTTTTTCCCTTAGGATCCACTTGGGAATCTTCCGGTTGAACTAAAGTGTGGGTTGCCATGGATTGGGTCTTATTGATGTTACTACCAACATCAAAGTTCAATGAGAAACTTTGAGTGGCAGCAGCCCTTTCCACATGAATCTCATCTAAACTCCTGAGATTCACCTCCTGGGGTGAATGGGGGTTAGATGTAGCAGTGTGAGTGTCACTCAGAATGTTCCCATGTAATGTGGTGCTTGGGTTAATAACACCATCATCTGTGACAACTCTTTCTACATCATCATTCACAGGTGAGAAATGTGAAGTGTAGGGTGAGAAAGTGGATGGGGATTGTACATCCATATGAAATGACTCCCCCTCAGAAGAAGGTTCATCAACAAGTTTAAATCCCAATTTGGCTGACCCAAATGGCTGTGTGCCAAGGGTTGGTTCAGGGCTGGAGGTAATAGGTTGCAAGAGAGGAGTAGGCTCTTGCACAACCTTTTTGAGCCTTTTGAGCTTTGTAGGCTTTGGGGAAGGGGGGATGATGGGAATTGATGGTGGGTCTGAATCTCTTCTCCTTTTTCTTTTGAAAATTAAGGTTTGTTTATCAGAAGGAGAAGGTGGTTGATCAGTGGTGGGTTCAACAACTGTGGATGGTACAGTGTTGTCCACTGGAGCAAGTTGCTCTTCAGAAGCATGTGTTTCCGGTTGAGAACTAGGTTCTCCCTGTTCAACCGGAATCACCCTTTGGATTGGCATGGGATGGTCAGTGTCCCTCCCAAGGAAAGGCTTCTTGTTGGTGGTTAATTTAGAAAAAGTGTTTTCAGATAATGCTCTTGGAACCAGCATCATGTTTCCTTCTAAATTAAGTTGGGGGTATTTTTCTTGCAAAATGTAAGTTAGAAATCTAGGGTACATGTAAAAAGCAAAATTCTTTGCATTACCCTTTAGAGCATTAAAGATTACAGCAGAAAAATTGTATACCTCCCCTTTCACCACAGCATAAAATGCAGATGCTTGCTCAGTAGCCATTTCATCAAAACCTGATCTCTTTGGCGATAGGCACACCATGATGGTGTGAGCCAGAAATCTCCATTTGTAGGGTATTTGACCCTTGTTGACCGTGGCAGTTCCTTCAGTAGCACCACCATAGCCAATTTTGTTGAGCAGGGCCATGTATTGCTTCGGTGTTCTTCGAACATACCCGTTCTGGTCATTTAGCTTCAGCAATTCCCTTATCAGCGACTCAGTGATGAGAACAGTTTCCCCTTTTATGGTTGACTTCAGTGTATCTTCCTCCACATCATCAACATCCTTCTCAAGCAGTTGGATGTTCTTCCAAAATTCAGAGAGAATTTCCTCATACATATACACCGCAACAGTGAGTGCGTGATTCAGATATGACGATTTGAGAAAATTGATCATCCCTGTGAAAATTTCAGCGTGTGTAGAGTTCACTGGTTCGTCAAGAATCGCAACCAAGTTGTGTTCAAGAGGAAAAGGATCATCCTTTACTGGTTGTTTCCCCTTTGCTTTGGACTTCGGTGCCATTGTTGATTTATTTTGAGAGAGAATTTGGAAGTAGGAAGAAATGGTTCTGAAAATTTCTAGGTTTTTGAATTTTGAACGATTTCTTGCTTTTGGATTATGAGGAGTGTTGAAGGGGTTGGGGGTATTTAACTGGTGGGTTTAACGGTGAGTGACAGTTAACAGCGATGGATAAAGTGCGCTGAGTCACAGGAGAGAGAAAGGAAAAAGTGCAAGTGGGTCCGCAAAAAGTATGCTTCAGGTGGTTGTATAGTACAACCGCCTGTTGCGTGTCTTTTGAATTTAATTCAGATATTTTCTCGAACAATAAATTCAAACACTTTAAATGCACAATCCGCTTGAAAATGTGTGCCTCAACCGGTAAATTAAATGATTCATTGAAAGCAAAAGTTTTCCGGTTGAGATTCAAGCGGAGATTTTTCTCTCCTCACAACAAAATTTCTTTCCGTTTGAAAGTTGATCCGGACAGATTTCCGGTTGAAAATTTTTCCGGTTGAGATTGTCAACAGGAAATAAAATTTCCGTTTGAAAAATTTTCAAAGTTAAACTGATCTCTCAAATAAAGAATTTTTGTTTCGTTTACCAGTTTCAGAAATTGGGATGGTGTGATCAAAACGTGAGTTTCCGGTTGAAGATGACTTTCCGGTTGAGATTCAACCGGATATGTTGAACTGGAAAGTTCAACCGGAAGATAGAAAAACACTTGATTTTGAAGAATTTCATGTATCAGATATCATAGTTTAACAGTATGACCTGACTATGATTGAAAAGGTGTCTAACTAATACAGAAACTTTTCTTTTTCTTTTTCTTTTTGTATCAAGAGACGGGCTCTTTGACACAAAATGGTCTCTTTTATTAAGTTTGTGAAAACAGTTTAATCAGTCAAAGTTCATCATACCAATGGCACTAATGAGATAGAAAAATCTAGCTTCATCAAATGCTTTGGTAAACAAATCAGCCAATTGTTGATTTGTATGAACTTTAACCATTCTAATTAAATGTTTCTCAGCACAATCTCTAATAAAATGGTACCTGATGTCAATGTGTTTTTCTTTTGAGTGTTGAACAGGGTTGTTTGTGATTGAGATGGCACTGTTGTTGTCTGCAAGAATAGGAGTCTCCATGAACTTGATGCCGTAATCCAACATTTGATTCTGAATCCATAAGACTTGACTGCAGCAGCTTGATGCGGCAATATATTCAGCCTCAGCAGTAGAAGTAGATACACAGGTTTGCTTCTTGCATTGCCAAGACACAAGTCTTTCTCCTAAAAATTGGCATCCTCCAGTAGTAGACTTCTTATCTAAGTTGCAGCCAGCATAATCACTATCAGTGTAAGCTTTGAAGGAGAAATCTGAATTCTTTGGATACCACAACCCAAGCTTTGGTTGTCCTTTGAGATATCTAAAAATTCTCTTCACTGCTAACATGTGTGATTCCTTTGGTTGACACTGGTATCTAGCACATAAACAGACACTAAACATGATGTCAGGTCTGCTAGCTGTGAGATAGAGCAGTGATCCAATCATTGCCCTGTAGAGATGAACATCCACTGGCTTTCCACTTAAGTCACTGTTTAACTTGTGGGAAGTGGAGATGGGGGTTCTTGAAGTTGAAACAGACAGCATGTCAAATCTTTTTAGCATATCTTGAATATATTTTGACTGATTCAAGAATATTCCATTTGCAGTTTGCTTCACTTGTAATCCTAAGAAGAAATTCAGTTCACCCATTGAACTCATTTCAAACTTAGATTGCATCAGACCTTCAAATTCTTTGCATAAGGCAGCATTGGATGAACCAAAGATGATGTCATCAACATAGATTTGTACCATCAAAGTATCTTTACCATCAGATTTCACAAAAAGTGTTTTGTCAATAGCTCCTCTCTTGTAGCCATTCTCTAGGAGGTAGTTTGAAAGAGTTTCATACCATGTCCTAGGAGCTTGCTTGAGACCATATAAAGCCTTGATTAGCTTGCATACTTTGTTGGGGTGATGAGGGTCTTCAAAGCCTGGAGGTTGCTTGACATACACATCCTGTTCCAAAAGACCATACAGAAAGGCACATTTGACATCCATTTGAAATACCAGAAAGTTTTTGAAAGCAGCATAGGCAAGAAATATTCTGATTGCTTCAAGCCTGGCCACTGGAGCAAAAACTTCATCATAATCAATGCCTTCTTCCTGTTTGTAACCTTGAGCTACAAGTCTTGCCTTGTTTTTGATCACTATTCCTCTGTCATCCTTCTTGTTTCTGAATACCCATTTGGTGCCAATTGGTTCTTCACCTTCAGGTAGGTCTACCAATTCCCAAACCTTCTGTTTATTGATCTGAAACAATTCCTCTTGCATTGCCTCTACCCAGCTTTCATCTTCCAGAGCATCATTGACTTTTGTGGGTACTTCTTGAGACAGAAATGCAGCATGTAGGCAAATGTTTGCATCAATAGACTTGCTTCTTGTCAACACAGGAGCTGACAAGTCTCCTATAATATTCTCCCTTGGATGATTTTTACTAACTCTTCTATCAGTAAACATTGGAAATTCATGGCTTCTCCCATTGTGAGGAATATTGAGTTGAGGTAGTAACTCAATATTGTTGATTTGTGAAACAGGATCTGAAACTTCTTGAGAACTGGGGACTGAATCTGAGATTAGATGCTCAAAACTGTACTCATTTGACCCAGCATCAGTTGAATCATTGGATTCATTGTTCTCAAAATTTTCTAAAAAATTGTTTTCCGGTTGAGTGTCAACCGGAGATTCTACTGTCACAGGATCCGTTTGAACTTTAACCGGAAGTTCAACCGGATGAACTTCTGCATCAGCAATAACAATTTCAGAGACTTTCTTTGAATTGTTGGGTGACACAGGCTTGGTGCTGAGTGATGAAAAGAAGTTAGGTTGCATTTGCAGGCCCTTGGTATTCATCTGCCAGATATTCTCAGCTGATCTCATGTGATTCTGCTTATGTTCCTGTTCCTGCACTGTTGAACTTAATGGCTTCTCAATGGTAAAATTGAAAGCAGAGGTTAGTGCATCTATATCAAATAACCAATCCGGTTGAGATACAAAGTTGTTAAGAGATTTCTCATTAAAAGACACATTAATGGTTTCCTCAACAATTTTGGTACTTTTATTGTATACTCTGAATGCTTTTGACACACCAGAATATCCAACAAAATACCCTTCATCTGCTTTTTCAGCAAACTTAGGTAACAACCTATTAGTTATCAAGATAGTAACAGGACATCCAAATGATTTGAAAAAGTAAATGTTAGGTTTTCTACCTCTCCAAAGTTCATAAGCAATTTTATTTTTACCCTTAACAATCAAAGTCCTGTTTTGGACGTAGCAAGCAGTATTTACTGCTTCTGCCCAAAAAATCACAGGTAACTTAGAATCTGCCAACATTGCTCTAGCAGCCTCAATTAATGTCCTATTTCTCCTTTCAGCAACACCATTTTGCTGTGGAGTTCTAGGAGCACTAAATTGTCTAAGAATACCTTTTTCCTCACAAAATGAATTCAAAACATGATTTTTAAATTCAGTGCCATTGTCACTTCTGATTGTCTTAACTTTCAGTTTTGCTTGATTTTCCAAAGATACAATTAGTGTTTTTAACAATTCAGCAGTTTCATCTTTTGTTTTTAAGAAAAACACCCAAGTATATCTTGTAAAATCATCAATGATGACAAAACAGTATGACCTTTTTCCCAAACTCATCACTCTAGTTGGACCAAACAAATCCATATGTAAAAGTTCTAGAGGTTGAGTGATAGAAGACTCAGTTTTTTGCTTGAAGGAGGTCTTGTGTTGCTTACCCTTGAGGCAAGAAACACAGTGCTCAGAACAGTTGAACTGCTTGTTAGGAAGACCCTTAACCAAGCCAAGATTCACTATTCTGTTCATGTTCTTGTAGTTAACATGACATAACCTCCTGTGCCATAAATCGGATTCATCCACTGAGGCTTTGGATATAAAGCATGCAATTCCACTTGCTGGAGTGGCAGCAGATAGATCCAAAATATATAGTCCTTCTCTCCTAGGTGCTCTGAGTAACACAAGTTCCTCAGGGATGTTAACACCAGGTTTTAAGACTATTGCCTCTCTCTCAGTAAACATCAAATTCAAATTTTTGTCACACATTTGTGAGACACTAAGTAAATTGAAATTCAATGTATCAACAAAATTTACCTTATCAAAGGTAAGCTTCCCATTACTAACAGCACCTTGTGCAGTAATGTGTCCTTTTGCACTCCCAAAAGCTACAGGACCTCCGTTTATATTTTTGGGGTTTTCCAATACATGCTTATTTCCTGTCATGTGGCAAGTGCATCCACTATCAACAACCCATAGGCTTTGTTGGCCTTTATTATGCACCTACACACAGATAAAATTGATTAATTTCTAAAGGGAACCCAAGCCTTTGAGGTCTTGGGCTTGCCAGAAGCATCATAATACTTGTACTCTCTAAGTACTAAAGTATTTTGTATTGGATCCTCATTCAACAGATCATCTTGATCAATGTTCAAGTGTTCAGACTGTTCACTTGTTTGATCTTGCCTGTTTGTTTTGCTAAGCCTTCTCTCAGCAATTTTCCTCTCTCTGTATTCCCTATATTTCTTTTGTTTGTTAGTCAAAACCTTTGGCACCTCATTGTTTGAGATGTAGGTTTGATCAACACTAGTTACTGGTGAGATTCTAGCCTTTGGATTTGAAAATTTGTTTGACTGGCTAGATCTCTCACTGTGAAATGCAACAGTGGCATTTCCACTTGAACTAGAGGGAATTTCCGGTTGAGAGTTGTGCTTGTTTTTCACAAAGTTTTCTCTAGAGGTGGTCTTGCCTCTAGATGGGTTTCTCCTTCCTTGACCTTCAAAATGGTCATGCTCATCAGTAAACTGAACCCTGGGTTGTTGTTTAGGTGCAGTAACTGATCTCAGTGATTTGGAGCTTTCCGGTTGAACTTCATTTCCGGTTGAAAATTTTTCCGGTTGAAGTTCAGCCGGAACCCTGTTCAATTTTAAGACTGAAAAACTTCCATTTTTGTTGTTCCCAATTAAAACTTTGTTTGACTCAGTATCAAAATATTTCAAAGTGTTGCTTCTTACAGGTGAAGTTTTTCCTGTAGATCTTTTCTGAGTAAGAACAGTTTTGGGTTTTAACAAATTTTGGGTTTTGCTCAAAGGATTGAATTTGCACATTGCAGCCATGTGCCCTTTTTCACCACAGAAAACACATTCAAACATTTTCCTTTGGTAAGTGTTTGTGTTTTTGGCTGAATCTTCATTTGTGACCTGGTGGTAAGTTATCTTACCCATTTTCTCAGATTCACTGGGTTTTGGCTTCTCAGGTAGTTTTCCTCCAACTTTTGAGTCTTTGGGCTCATAAATAGTTGGGGGTGGAAAAGCAACTTTTGGTTTTAAAACCTTGGATTGGTCAACAGATGCTGATGTGCTAGCATCTTTGACTTCACAGTTTGATAATGATTCAATAGAATTTGTTTCAGAGCATGTGGTGCTATCAACAGTTAGACTCACACCACACTCCTTCTGAAGTGCTTGGATTGGAGCAATAACAGGTGAGTATTCCTTGGGTGGTTCAACATTGTTGTACCCAATACCTGTTTTCCCATGCATTACTCCATTCCAAAGTTTCTCAGCTTTCTTGTTCGCTGTTTGAAATTTGTCACAGGTGAACAAAGCATCTTTTAACTTAATTTCAAGAATGTCATTTTCTGCTTTTGCATCTTTTGTTTCTTGTCTTGAAACAGTTAGTTTGTTCAACAAATCTTCCAATTGTGTTTCCAAAATAGAGTTAGTCAGCTTTAATGCATCAAATTCTTTGTTCAAATTTTCAAGTTTGGTGATGTATGCATTTTCAGTTTTCTTAAAGCAATTTTTCAACTCATTCAGATTAGAAACTTCATCAATTAGATCAGTGTTATGTTTCCTGTACTTTGACACTTGTTCTATGCATGCAGGGCTGCATAGATTTTCCAAAACTTTTTCAGGAATCTCATTTACCTGTTCTGTTGAATCTTCTTTGGCCATCAAAGCATGGTTGATTGGCTCAAACTCAGTGACAAAGTCATCCCATTCATAGCATTCAGTCTGGTTAGCTACAGCTGCCACTACATTTTGATTTCCAAGTGGTTTTGGTTGAGTTGGCTGTTGGTTGCTGTTGCTGTTGATGTGTTGACTGCTGCTGTTGTTGCTTCCATGATTTGATCTCTGTTGGACATTGTTGTTGTTATTCTGTCCATCTCTCCTTGGCTGCTTGCATTCCCTAGCAAAATGACCAAGTTGGTGACAATTATAACATTTAGCTTTAGATTTATCCAACCCAATTGATGATCCCTTTGACCCTTTATAAGTTCTTCCTGTTCTCTTATAAAACCTTTGGGCTCTTACAGAAACCATAGCTAATTGAGTTAAAATGTCCATTTCCTCTAGATCATCTGCCCCTATGCATTCCAAGTCTTCACGTGTGAATCCTTGAGATGAGTCAGTTGCCACATAGGCAGAGTGAGAGTTGTCAATCAATGTTGAAGAACTCTCTGAGCATCTAGTTGGCTCATTGAAACTGACTGAGGGTGAGTGATATTGAGAAGAATTTGAGATCTTTTGAAAATCAGTTGTAACCAAAGCAGTGGTTTGCAACTGTGGTGATGCCTCAGGGAAGTTATTTTGCTTAAGATTAAGCTCCATTTCATAAGCACTAAGGACTCCATGGAGTTCACTTAGTTTAAGCTTTTTGAGGTCCTTGCACTCCCTAATGCTTACTGTGTAAACAGTCCACATTGGAGGTAAGGATCTTAGGAACTTCCTGTTAGCATCAGCCTGTTCTATTGTTACTTCTACCTTTTGCAATTCATCAAGAAGTGAAACAAATCTAAGATACTGGTTGGTCATAGATTCACCAGTTTTGTAAGTGAAGTTTTCATATCTTTGTTTCAGAACATCCTTTTTGTTTTCCTTAACCTCACTAGACCCTTCATACATTTCACTGAGAGCATTCCACAAGCCATTTGCTGTCTTATATCCCTTAAACCCTACCAGTATAGAGTTGGGTAATGCAGCCTGGAGTGTCCAGTAGGCCTTGTGATCATATTCAAGCTCATTATAATCAGCTTCAACATATTTGTCTAGTGGTTTTGGTATTTGCACTTCGGCATCATCAGCAGATTGAACAGTTGGACTATAAGGACCTACAGTCAACCTGTTCCAAATGCGTCTGTCTAGGCTTCTAACAAAACCTTCCATCCTGAGTTTCCAAGTATCAAAGTCATCAGGAGTGAAAATTGGTGGTTTGTTAGAGCTACCATTTAGTGAACCAAGAGTTAAGTCAGTCATTGTGAAAAACAGTTTGTAAAACAGAAAAAGCTTGTAAAAACTCAAGTGAGCAAGTAAAGTATCAACTTTGAAGCACTAGAAGTCTTCAAAGTATAGAGCCATAGCTCTGATACCACTTGTAGGAACGTTGATTACTCAGAGAAATAATCAGAACAAGAACTCTTTACATGCAGATCACAACCATGCGGAATGAAGTTGTATCATACTTGTTTTTACTTAAGCTTTGTTTTACTTATACTTGTAGTTTGATTGTATTGATTGCATAAACTAGTGAACACAAGATAATAAATTTCTCGGTACTATTTGCATTAACTCAAGTTCAAACTGTTACAAGTGTAAGCACTAAATCTGGTACTTGTGAATGAACTAGCTAACAACTATAAATAGTACTAAGGAGATCAACTACAGCCGTTGATCTCATACGGGCTAATCTAACCGTACATAAAAGTCAAACAATAAACTTACTAAAAGAACATTAGTAAACATACAAAAGAGGAAATGTGCAAAATGCATTTATCTATAAGTAGGAGACGGCTAGGATGTGACTTTGGAAGAATATAAGTTGTTGCAGGTCTGAATTCTGCAAAAGTATTCTTTCTGTACTTTTCCGGTTGAACTCTTTATACTGTTGGATAAAAGAGTTCACCCGGAAATGTTCTTCCGGTTGAGCTTCCGGTTGACAAAAGCTTCCGCTTGAGCATTCTTCCGCTTGAATATATCTTCAACCGGAAATCTTCGTCTTGATCCGGTTGACTCAGAAAATCATTTCCTTACAATCCGGAACAGGGATTCCACCTACAGAACCTCCGAGTTGGGACCGAGAAAACCCCCTGGTCAAAATCTGTTTCCTGATGACAGCAGCAGCAGCAGCAGCAGCAGCTTCTTGGATGATGAAGACTATATGTCGGATGCTAGGTCTTAGCTAGTTAGATAGATTTTTGTATAGGATCTGATGAAAATCTTTGTATAAAGATCAATATATATATATATGAAAGCTTTTGTAAGCTCTTCCTCATGTTTTGTTTTGGTTAACACCATTAATTATATAGACAGATTTTATCTCAATCATTTAAGTTGATTTTATTCTAAATTTGATTGTTGCAAGTAGATTTTACAGTCAACTGATGTGATTTTATCCAATTTAGAAGTAAGATTTATCCTGTTTATAAATCATCTCATCCAACCATATCAAAATGCCAACATATACTAACATAACATATGAATATATACTTCATGTAAGATCACAGTTATGAGTAAAATGGAGTCTGCTATGATTCATTGAAAATGTGTATGTATTTATAATAGAAGAAAACTGGTTAACCATCCTGAAGAACTTTAGAACTCTAGTTTATCTGGTTCATCCTTAAGAACTCTAGTTCATCTTCTCTCAATCCTCATGAACTCTTCTTCCTGAAGAATTGTAGTTCATCCGGTTTTCTCTTCTTCCAATTTACTTAAGAAGTAAAATTTATCCTGTTTATATATCATCTCATCCCACCATATCAAAATGCCAACGTATACTACACTAACATAGCATATGAATATATCCTTCATGTAAGATCACAGTTAATTATGAGTGAAATGGAGGTCTGCTATGATTCATTGAAAATGTGTATGTTATTAATTATAGATGAAAAGTGTATGAATAAAACTGTAACAACTATCATGTTAACATACAAACTGGAACAACTTATGCAATTGTACACAAATACAGGGATCAACTCTTCTTCCAGCCAAGTTCATCCGGTTCCCATCTTGTTCTCCTCTTCAATAGCCTGTAACCGAAATTTGGCCTTGTGAAATAGGAGACTTTCATGAAAGGTCCGTGTCATTATTCTGCTCTCAGTATCACCAATCCTGACAATATCTCGTATCTCATCTTTAGAAAGCCCATTTAGAGCATCCTGTAAGCTTCTAATTATTGTCTCACCTTCACTGGTGAAAATGTGATACATGTTTGTTTCTTTCTTATACTCCCAGTTGGTCACCCTTTTTCTCTTAATAAAAACCTGATGAAGCCTGTTACTTGTCATTATTAAATGGAATCGGTCTTTGTCATCCTGGCTCCATTCTGGATCTGGAACTGTACTATGCGTTGTGAATGACCCATCAGCTCTATAGACTACCAAATTTCCATCCTTATCAACTTCAAGTGTCGAAACAGGATTGTCAATGCTGCGTTGTGTGGCTTCGTCTACTTCCCCGTATAACTCATCCAAATACATCCTTATCCTCAGCATTAAGGATTCCTCTTGTGAACACGCGCCCTTCATATCACCACGTGACTGTCTAACATCACCCAACTCATGGTCAGTGAGGTTGTACATAGCTTCTTCAGCTGTAAACTTTAGTACCTCACATGAACTGGTTGTGAACAGGTATACTTTCGCTTCATCATCATACCTCCAGGAGATGATTCTTCTCCTTTCAGCATGGACATCTCTGTATTCATCCTCCTCATTGATCACTTTTCCTTTTCCCTTCCTAGCCACTGACTTCATTCTCTTGGTGGGTGGTTTTTCTGGTGACTTGGGTGGAGATGAGGGTTTTCGGGGTTTGTTTAGGTGAGGATGTGGTACAATGGGTGTGAAGTTATCTGCTCTAAACTTTGGTGGAATAGGCTTTAATTTTACAGGTTTAGGATTTTTTTCTGGTCTACTAGTTCTAGCAGCAGGGTTTCTTCTGGGTTGCTGTGAGGCTAGAGTTCTATTCAGACCAGAAAATGCACCTGGTAATGAGGGAGCACTCGGTTGTGAGGCTGTGGTGGAGGGTTGAGATGATGAGAGATGAGGATCAGAGACAGTGTCAAACATTTCCTTGATAATGTTGATCCTTGGCGGCTTTTTTTGCTGAGTAGTTTGCACAGGAGCTTTACTCTTCTTTTCTTTGAGGTAGCTGAGACCTTCAGGATGTAAGGAGTCAAACAGAGCATGCATACCTGGTGGCCTTTTCACACCAGTAACTCTTTCCTTTTCAATTTGGCTCTTCCTGATAGCATCATAGTCGTTTCTCAGCCTTGGCAATCTGCAAGAGTTGATTATTTTTGGGTCCCTCGCCAAGATTTCCTTGAAGTACCATTTATGAATCAGCAAGTCATCCTCCTCAGATAGAGTTTGATATCTAGTACCTTGCTTCTCTTGTTGATCCTGTTCTAAAGAGCTATCAACAAATCTCTTTACATTCATCTCATTGGCTTGATCAGCTCTGATGACTAGGATCATGTACATCCATCTGATCAAGTCATCACCGTTCATTTCATCAACCCATGCATCAGTAAAGCATTCCTTGCTTCTGAGCATCACACTGAACTGACATAGGAAAATTTTGTTATCTTCATTTCTCTTCATCCGAATCATCCTATACTCATTACATAAGAGCTTTCTGTACATCTCAACTAAGTCTGAAAGACCTTTCTCTTCGGCTTTGGCAATTCTTTCTTCTATGTACAGATCAGATCTTCTCCTTGCTGCATTGATGAAGGACATTAGGTCTGCATTGTTGATGACATACTCATAAATACCTTCTTCTATGAGTAGTCGTTTCTGTTCTTCAAACTCTGCAATTTCCTTTTGTTCTTGGAACTTCTTTCGTATCTCAGCATTCTCCTTTTCATACTGATCCAACAGAGCCTTTGTAATAGGGTCCATGTCTTCTCTCTGACCTCCTGTGCTCAAATTATCATCATCCTCCATGTCAGTGAAACCAGAGATACTTCTCTCATCAAGAGAATCATCATCAGCAGGTTTTGGAGACTCATGAAGTGAAGTTGCAACATTGGGACTGGCTTCCGAGATAACTTGCTCAGGAATTTCCTCAGCAGTGATTGGCTTTAAAACAGGAATGATGGGCAGAGATGGAGCACTAGGCTTTAAAAGAGGAACGGTGGGCAGAGATGGAGCACTCCTAAACCAAGTGCAGTTAAGAGTATTCCTAATCATCATTTTTCTCATGAAAGATAGAGCTTCAGGAGCTATATCCACATTTGTGGTTTGCAGATCACTCATCACACTTGTGATAATCTGATTATCAGCAGTCACTTGCACCTGATGAAGTTGTTCAACCGGATCAACTAGTTCAACGTGATCAACATGGTCTTCTTCCTCCGGATGAAGTTGTTCAACCGGATCAACTAGTTCAACCTGATCAACATGGACTTCTTCCTCCGGATGAAGTTGTTCAACCGGATCAACTAGTTCAACCTGATCAACATGGCCTTCTTCCTCCGGATGAAGTTGTTCAACCGGATCAACTAGTTCAACCTGATCAACATGGCCTTCTTCCTCCGGATGAAGTTGTTCAACCGGATCAACTTGTTCAACTTCATCAACATCTGAGGAAGACACCCTGTGCAAGATCCTATTTTGAATTAAATCTAGTTTTGCATGTGAATTTCATTTCAACGTATGCATGGTTGACAACCTTACCTATCAGTGGCTTTCACAGATTGTCCTGCCTTCAACCGTTCAATTTCTTCTCCTTGAGCTCTCACAATTGCACGGAGAGCTGCCAATTCATTTTCAAGTTTTGTACATCGAACCGTCAATTCAGTATGTGTCATGCTGCTCTCAACTGGTGTGTTGCCAGTATCTTTGAGCAAAGAAGAGCAAACAAGCCGACCTTGTTCATGCTCAGCACCCATGGTTTCTTGGCACCTGGGATTCCTGTTGTCAATCAAAGGTTCCTGAATAGGTTCCCTGACAGAAACAGTTACCGTGGATTGGGTCTTAATGATGTTGGCACTGTCCTCAGGGTCCAGTGGGACTTCATGAGTAGTGTCAGCCCTTTCCACCTGACTTGCTTCATCACTACTGCAAGTCACCTTATCACCAGAATGTCGGTTGGGTGATTGAACCAAGTCCAGCAGTATATTCCCTGCAATAAGGGTTGGGGAATCTACTTCACGTGGCCTAGGTGATATACCACCCTCATTCTGAGGTAGTCCTGTGGAGGGTCTAGGTAAAGGAGACCTAGTCCTCTTCCTTCTGGGTGATTGTGGAGTGCGTGTGGTATTTTTGGGTGTGGTTTTTGATGTGGACATCCTCTTCCTTTTGGTGGGAATGGTGGGAATTTGTATATCAGTGGAAGAGGATGGTCGGTCTGGTGTGGGCTCAACACTTGTTGGTGTAACAATGTTGTCACCAGGAGCAGTTTGCTCAGGAGCAGTCCTGGCCTTAGGAATAGGGTGTGATGTGTCTTTACCAAGGAAAACAGTTTTGTTCACTTGCATGTTAGAAAATGTTTTACTTGTAAAAGATTTTAGTTCAAGATGTTGATCAGAGATTTGCAGATTTGGAAATTCACAATTGAGAATGTGTTGGATGAATCTGGGGTACATGTAAAAGATCTTTTTAGGTTTTAGATTTTCCAGCATTCCATCAAATATCATTTTTGAAAAGTTAAAATTGAGGCCATTTACCAATCCATGAAAAGCGGATGATTGAGGTGCAGCAAGTTCATCCCACGCAGTTTTCTTGTGAGACAGGCAGTGGAGAATGGTATGAGCAAGATATCGCCAAACATAGGGTAGTTGTCCCTTTTTGATGGTCCCACAGGTTAAGTCACCCCCATACCCAATTGCTTCGTACGTCTTCAAGTACAATTCAGACTTGTAATCAGGATCACCTCCTGCATCATTGAATTTCAGATGCTTCCGTATCATTTCTTCAGTCAAACTAATCTCATTCCCATTGACTCTAGAGTCAATTTTACCAACCCCGTTGCTATCAATAGATTTTTTGGCTGAGTCCCAAAATTCAGCAATTCTCTGCTTGCATATTACAGGATTCACAGTTAAAGCAAAATGAGTGTTGGATTTCTCGAGGAAATCGTTCATTTCATCAAATAGCTTTGACTTATCAGACTTCTCGAAGTACGCTACAACATTGTGTTCGGCGAAGAACAGTTGAGTAGCCTTTGATGCAGCCTTTCGATTCAATTTGGGTGCCATTTGGTAGAAATTAGAGAGTAAGGTTTAGGTTTAAATCGCCAATTAGAAACCTGGAGAGAAAATAGAGGGTAACTGTTTTTCGAAAATGCAGTTTTACACTAACGGCAGTTCTTCTGGATCACAATGAACCCTAAGAGTTGATACAGGGGAAGTTATTGAAGTTTGCCCATTTAGTTGAAGTTATTTAAGTTTAGAAATTTTAAAAGATTTGAAGTTTCATTACATTAATTAGAAATTTAAATTTTATTAAATGTAAGGTTCAATTTTATATTTATAAAGTTGAAATAATATATTGAATTTATTTTAAAATTTATATATTAATTTAATCTAGTGTTGACATGTGGACATGATGATGTGGAGGCCCTAGAAAAAGGCCATGTGGCAATCATTTTATTGCTTTATTAGGATTAAAGATTTATTTTAATTGAATCCACATCAATTAGGGTCGATTAAGACCGATGAGGACAAATGAAGATAAAGTAGGACCAATTAGGACCAACGAAGCCACGAGGCCCAATTAGGGTAAATTGGGGTCAATTTGGGACAATGAGGATCAATTAGGGTCACTGATGAAGACCAGTTATAACTAATTAACGAGGGTCGATTTTGCTCAATGTCGACCCCTTATGAGGACCAAATATGACCAATTAGGGTCTATTAGGCCGATTAAGGGCCAAATTACGCTCAATGAGGACCAGTAGACTGAATTAAGGTCGACCATGGTCATTTATGACAAATGAGTACCAATGAGGGCCAGTGAACACTCAGTTAGGATGAATTAGGGCCAATGAAGGTCAATTATAGTCTATTCGGCTCGGTTAGGTTCAATGAAGATCACTTACGGTCAATTACGATCAATTAGGCTCATTTAGGACCAATTATAATCAATTGGGGTCAATTGGGCCTAATTGACTCAAATTTGTTGTACTACAAAGTAAATGGTAAACGATAAGTCTAGTAGGTCCTTATTGAGGTTAACTGACACTAATTGGTCCTTATTGGTCCATTTTGTTCAAATTGCTCCTCATTAACCCGAATTGAGCCATATTGGTAATTATTCTATCTAATTGGCCCTCATCGGTCCAAACTGGCCCTAATAAGTCATAATTCATCCTTATTGGTCCTAATTGGTCCTCATTGACCCTAATTGAACCTAATTGGTCTTAATCGACGATCAAAAACCCTGATTTACCCTTATTGGTATCATTGGTCCTCATTTTAACTAATTGGCCCCAATTAGTCCTAATTGGTCATACTTGATTATCAATCCTCATTAGTCACTTCCTTCATGCTCCGTCCTTATCGGTCCTATGAGCATAATCGACCTTCTCATTGAACTGGTCCTAATTCGTATACATTGACCATATTAATTGACCATAACTGGTCTTCACTAAAGTATCTTTATAAATGACGCTAATTGTCAGTATTTAGTCCTCATTGAGTCTAGTTGGTCCTAATTGCTCCTCAACATCCTAATTGGACGTCGTTTAATATTTTTGGAAACAAAATTATTATACATGAGAAATTCACAACATGGCGGTACGTCTTTTGGTATTTTTGTTCTGAATTGCATAGTAATTTATCATTTTCATTTTTGAGTTGTGTTTTAGTAATGTATCCGTTTTTTGTAGTTGCGTTATCACGGCCACAAGGCACGTGTTATTAAAATCTTGTTTATTATATCTAAAATAAAATAATAAAGTTAATATATATTAAAACATTATTTTGTTAATTAGGGCTTTTAACTCCGACCGTCATCCAGATCTGCTTAAAGGATCACGGTTATGAATTTCATCTTCAAGAAGAACCCGCTGGAAGAGCCACGTGGAGACATTTAATTAATTAATTAATTATGTTTATGTTTAATTTTAGGTTTAATTATGTTTAATATACATATTGTTTATATTAATTTTGGGTTTTTTTATCAGTTTGAACAATTCCCCCCTTTTAGTTAAAAATTTTCACCAAAAAATTTGAATTTCCCACCATTAGTTCAAACTACACCCAAAATTTCGAACTAAATTTACTTATTATCGATTCATCAGATACTTTTCCCTCTCACTTTATCAGAAAATTTCCAATTAAAAACCTCCAGCGAATAACTAGGTCTTCTTTCTCATCCATATCATTCACATCTTCCATGGAGCTTCAACAACGAATAGCTTCAACAGCCAGCGCTAGCGATTCTTCAGAAGTGGGATGTGATTTGGGAGACCATTCAGTCCAGAAAACGGTAATTGTCAAGTTATTCCGTTTCATTACTTACAATCTGTTTTCATAAAATTGTTTCTTTTGTTTATTATTGATACACGTTTAACTTGGGATCCCTGAATTTGTGTACAGTTACAGTTACAGATCGATAAAATTTCGTTTCATACAGAATTGATTAGGAAGGGGTATATATTGCAGATATCCTCTCCATTCATTTCAACCCATTCATTTTATGCTAAATTAGTTATTTACCTTCTTAAATGACTGGGGGAGCATGCTAAATTAGTTATTTTTATGCTAGGAATGTTGAGGTCAAGCATATGCACATGTTTGTAGATTCATGTTACTGGTGAACCTCCTTTGTTCTTTATGTACACTGCTAGAAATGGTGAACTGTTTGTTTAATTATATCCACTGAAGACATGATGTGTTCTGCTCTTCCCTTTGGATGTCTTAAATTTGTGTATAACATATCAAATAATTAGTCAATAGGGTCTTTATGTGATGTATTAATAACTAAGAACTAATTTACGTTACTCTGGTCATTACTAGCTAGGAAATGATCCTAGAGGACATATATAGGAATGTTTCCAACATTTTTTGTAGGTTCATGTTAGAGGGGTACAAAATAAAGAAATTTTAGTTTAAATCCCCTGTAGAAGAATAGAAGAATGTTGATGTCATGCATCTGCTACTCTGCTAGAAATGGTGAACTGTTTGTTTATATCCATTGAAGACATGATGTGTTCCACTCTTCCCTTTAGATGTCTTTAATTTGTGTATAACATATCAAATAATCAATCAATAGGGTCTTTATGTGATATATTAATAATTAAGAACTAACTAAGAGATAATGAATCAATAGGGTCTGCATGCTTTCCTATTTATGTAGTTTGTTAAAAAGCATCTAACTACATTCTGTTAATTGTACAAAATTCAAGGATCGATCCAACAACACTGATGGTCAATTGGAAAAACTTGAGTTTGAACTTAAAGAGGAGAGACTTCTTAGGGATGAAAAAAATGAACAGATTAAGGCCCTCTTCTTGAAGATTCAAGAATCAGAGAAAAAACTTGATCTACTTATAGCTCATCTATCTGCAATTGGACCACCGTTACCACACAAACTTAATGCTCCGGCATCTACAGAGGTGAATTCTTTACATCACAACTTAATTAATCATACTATTTTTCAAGTGCCTTATAATCACATACACTCTTGTTCATGAAGAACACAATCCGGATGAACTCTTGTTCCTGAAGAACACAAATAGATGCAAGTTCCTGGTACATAAGAATATATACTTCATGTAAGAACAAAGATATGAGTTAAATGGGGCCCTGCTATTATTCATTGAAAATGTATGTTAATATGAAAAAATATAGTATATACATAATCTGTATGAATAAAACTGGAACAACTTATGTTTGATTAAAAAAACAGAATAAATACTTTCATGATAGGTCTACGTCATTATTCTGGTCTAACTTTTTACCAATTCAAAAACATTGTTCTAGGAAAATTCTAAGGAGATTTTTGTTAGATCTAGCCACAGCACTAATCATGCTGACATACACACAACGGTTAGTATTTGTCAAACTCATTATAGGTTTGATTGCTCATTTACATAAAGTAATTAATTGAACTGTAGGGCGTGAAATCGGTGGTCGATCAACCTCGTCTGAAGCGGTTGAAAAGAAAAAGGTAAATATTTGCCAGTCAAGTTTCATTCCGTTCTATATTTTCACAGTAATCTGTTTGGTAATGTCATGTAGTCCCATTTTAAATGTTATTTGGTACCTCAAACACTTGGGCCAGCTAGGGATTGTTGGAACAAATGATGAGATGTGTAGCAAACAAAGTTCAACTGACTTTGAAGTTGATCTGGAACTTAATGTGATCTTCATCCGGATGTTTTAAGTTCATCTGGATATCTAATGTTCATCTGGAAATCAATTGAACTGTAGGACCTGATGACCCATACTACTTGCAATAAAATGGCACTCCTCAGTCCATATCTATCATGGTGGTAAGTATTTCAAAATTGCTATATATATTATGATCAATTTCCATAACCTAATTATCAATTATATGTTTTGGTATAGGAAGGAATACAATAAAAAATGGTCCTAATTAAGCTCAAATCTGGACAGTTGAAGATGAAGACCACTTACGCGGTAGTGTTGTTGACTTGTAATTGAATTAGATTGAGAATAATGCTTGTATGCAGTGTAATTTTCTTTAATTTTTTATTTGTATTTCATTTGTATTGACTTGTAATTGAATTTTATTTTATTTGTAATTAAATATAAGTGTTAAATTTTATTTGATTTGTAATTAAATTTTATTTGATTTGTAATTAAATATAGGGTTCATTGAGATAAAATGTATGATTTCAACTACCCTTTGGCCACTTTCTTTTTCCAAATATATGTGGCTAAAACACAAATATACGTGACCATATAATACCAAAGGTCACGCTTTTTATATCTTAACGTGGCCATTGCCACCATTTGGCCACGCGTATTGAGACAAAATGTATGATTTCAACTACCCTTTGGCCACTTTCTTTTTCCAAATATATGTGGCTAAAACACAAATATACGTGACCATATAATACCAAAGGTCACGCTTTTTATATCTTAACGTGGCCGTTGCCACCATTTGGCCACGCGTATTGAGACAAAATGTATGATTTCAACTACCCTTTAGCCACTTTTTTTTTCCAAATATATGTGGCTAAAACACAAATATACGTGACCATATAATACCAAAGGCCACCCTTATTATATCTTAACGTGGCCGTTGCCACCATTTGGCCACGCGTATTGAGACAAAATGTATGATTTCAACTACCCTTTAGCCACTTTTTTTTTCCAAATATATGTGGCTAAAACACAAATATACGTGACCATATAATACCAAAGGCCACCCTTATTATATTTTAATGTGGACGTTGCCACCCTTTGGCCACGCGTATTGGGACAAAATTTATGATTTCAGCAACCCATTTGGCCACGTTATTTCATATTATATGTGGCTAAAACACAAATATACGTGACCATATAATACCAAAGGCCACGCTATTCATATTTTGACGTGGCGGTTGCCAACCTTTGGCCACGCGTATTGGGACAAAAATTATAATTTCAGCAACCCATTTGGCCACGTTTTTTTATTACATATCTGGCTAAAACACAAATATACGTGACCATATAATACCAAAGGCCACGCCATTCATATTTTAACGTGGTCGTTGCCACCCTTTGGCCACTCGTACTGTGACAAAATGTATGATTTCAGCAACCCTTTGGCCACGTATTTTTATAATGTATGTGGCTAAAACACGAATATACGTGACCATAAAATACCAAAGGCCACGTTAACCAAACATATGTGGCCGTTGGGACCCTTTGGCCACGCTTTTCTGAAGAATTGTTTGATTACAACAACAAATATTAGTACCCTTTAGCCACGCTTATAGGTGGCTTCAGCCACTGATATTGTAACGTGGCCGTAGGGTACATATGGTCACGGCACCTATAGTGTCGGTTGGAATGGAAAAAAAAACGTGACAAAACACCTTTTGTCACGGTTTTTTTCCGTGGCCAAAGGTTAGTTTTGACGTAGTGTCGGTTAATTACGTTTCGATGTTCGATTAGCTAGATCGAGTAAACGATCCGATGCTCACCCATTTTCAAGTGGTATCAGAGCTTTCTGGTTCACTCTACTGATCTGTGGTTGCTATTTTTGGATTTTTGAACGTTTTTGAAATTTTCTCGAGTTGGTTTACGTGATTTCAATCATTTCTGTCGTGCATTTTGTGTCAAATTTGTTCCTAATCAGTTTTTCTGTCCTACTGTTGCAAATCTCACCAAAATTCGTCCAAAATCGAACGTTTTTGCAAAAATTATGTCGAGGTTCGGCGGGTTCTAGTCAGGTTCGGTGTAACTGCCCCGAACTTCAAGTTCGGACGGTGCTCGGTGAGAGTTCGGTTGACTTTCGGTCAAAGTTCAGAGTCTGATCTAGTTTGGTCGAGGTTTGGTGCTCGTTCGGTGATAAATCGGAGTTTTTAGGTTCGGTGAGAGTTCGGTGGAAGTTCGGCGTACTGTGATAGGTTCGGAGCAAGTTCGGCCGACAGAATTCAAAATTTTCAGACGATTTCAGAATTTCAAGCGTTTGCTGCAATGCAGAGTGCAATGCAAACTATGTTGAATTTTGATAATGAAATCGGAACAAGTCAGAAAGTTCCCAAATTGTTGAAACTTGAAGATAATCAAAATTGGAAGAAAAGATTTTCCGCTTACATAAGCACAAATGATATCGATTTGTGGATCCCGCTTAAGAAGCTTTATCAACACCCAACAGATGCAGGAGATTTCAAAGAAGTTCATACTTTTAATCTTGCTGAAAGAAAATCATACGAGCTTGAACAAAAGCATACGGTTATCTTACAATGGCATTGCCCACTGAGTTGCTTCATCAATTTAGCACTTGCAAGAAATCTAAGCAATTGTGGGATGCTTTATGTGACAATCCGTATTTTCAGGTCATTTCCTAGCATTAACTGAACATAAAATGTATTAAATGTTGTGTGAACATTTATGTGTTGACTATGTTGACTCTAGCAAATTAGGGTTTTGTTTGATCATCACTATACGAGCATGTACTAAGTTCAAACGATTGATATTCTATGGTTTCACCATTTATGATTTCATGTGATATATTTATATATAAGTTCACACGATTTATCTATGATTTTATGTGACGACGTGTCATAAAATTAGACGTATTGTTTTATGATTTTATTAGGGTTAATCTTGTAGCGATCTATGTTCGTTTGGTCGTCGTCTAAAGTTAGTTTCGTTATGTCCGTTAGCATTGTTAATCTTGTTATAACTTGGAGGGCCTTTTCTGCCATTCTTAAACTTTCTTTTCTTTTACAAACCATGTGGGGTTGTTTCTGCAATTAACAAAGCTTGCCATCCTATATTGTAAAGTCATTAGGGGTCATTTTTGCCAATTATCGAAAGTTAATTAAACACTTATTGACGATGGTTTAATGTCGGCATCGGTTTCGACCGATTCTTATCACGCACGATCGGGTTTTTCTTTCTGGCCATCAATGGACATCAATGATATTAATATCATTGCATCAATTCACAGTAATACACACACACTTACAACACTTTGTCGTTCCATCGCTCTCCCATCTCGTTCTTGTTTTTCGGCGACACAAAAAAAAACACCAAGAAACCACCAAACCACCATCATTCGACCACCTTAAGACCACCACTATGGTCGCGAGTTCTCAACAAACATCCAGGAGCAAACAAGTTCGAGTTTCGTGACGACGCTCGGTGTTCGCGTCTAAGTTTCGGAGTCGATTTCGATGTCAAAAACTTGTGTTCTCACATCACCGACTTGAGGTAATGAATTCTTAGTGTTAGTCGCACGTTTTATGCCTTTTATTTGAGCTTCACGAATTTTCCGGCGACCGGAGCTAGGGTTCCGGTCACCGGAGTCCTTGGATGAAGAAGATGGGTACTTGTGTGTACAACATAAGTATTTTTCGTTTGAAATACAATCCAAACGCCAAACTGGCACAGTGGTTCGGGTACGGGACTTTGTTGCGAGAGGTCGGGGGTTCGAGTCCCGGCCCCATCATTTTTCTTTTTTTTCTTCTAATTCTTGTTCCTTCTAAAACTCGGTTCTAGCCATCTGTTAGATAAATCAATTCCTGGTTGGTTTCAAATCAAAACAGGCCACTGGCCTAGTGGGTGAAGCGCTGTGTTAAGACATAGAGGTCACGGGTTCGAACCCAGTGACCTCCATATTTTCTGTTTTATCTCTTTTTGTGTTCTTTTGAGCATTTGAACACTAGATCTTGTACCAAACGTGTTCCTTGTCTTATCTTAAACACGTAAAAATGTATTTGAGACATTTAAACCTCGTAAATCATATTTTGAATTGTTGAATATGTTTAACTTGTCGTTTAAATTAAAAATAAAATTTTAATATCTATATATGTATATATATCGATATAAAATTTTGGGTTTACATGAAAAGGTAAAATATATATATACATATTTTGAATAGATTAATATCTAAATGTAATCGGCTATTTTATGAGAACTTATAATAAATATATATATATATATATTGTTTTCGCAAATTTGTTATTAACGTCACTTGAACATTTAGTTAAATATATATTATATATGTATTTATTTTTTATATCCTTAAACTTAGAAAACATATATTAAAGTTATATATTGTATTTTCTCGCATTATTTCGATAACCGCTCGGATTTGGCACACTTGCCATCCCCGACTTATTCCGGACTTCACGATCATTCGTTTTTATCGTTGCGTTAAATTTAATAGTTTATAGAACACACACTTATACATTTATGCTCGTTAGGTGATTGATTGCTTCACAAGACTCGTACTTGCTACTTGAACTAACTGTTTATCTGGAATTTTGCTGTGCAACCTAAGGTGAGTTTCACGGCCCCTTTTTACCTATTTTAATCCTGTTGGGGGAGATTAACATGCAAACACTTGAACTGTTAGATAATTATATCACCTGAATGATAGTGGCACACTTATGATAAAGTCCTCACTTTAGAGTTACTGTCAATGTGACATCAGAGGGAATTTATTTAGTAGATCTACTGGGTTTGACAACCCCACACGGGTCAGTCGCGCTGACACGATCGGATATCGAACGGGTGTAATATACTTCTTAGTCTTAACGAGGCACAATTGAACTTGTCGAGCTTCAGTAACTGGATAGCTAGTTTACCTAGTCAAACGTGCACTGATTTCTTGAAATAGCCTAGCTAGCTATTGATATATTATCTGGATTTTATTAACTGAACTTGAGCATGATCTTGAACTGTTGTTGAACAGTCAACCTTGAACTTAAACTTGAACTGTCGAGGAACAGTTGATTTACACTAAATTGGGACTGTTGTTGAACAGTCGATTTACATTAACTGGAACTGTTTTTGAACTGATAAACCTGTGAACTCACCAACCTTTGTATTGACACTTTTTAGCATGTTATTTCTCAGGTTGCAGATGTTCGAGTATCACGAGTACGCATGCATGAGGCTTCGAATCCCTTTTATTGTATTTGAACAAGCCACGTCACCTTGGGTGGCGGTGTTTTTACATAAGTACTTTCAACGTATTACGCTTCCGCTTTTGTAAAACCCTGAATTTATATTTTAATGAAATACGAAACTTTTTTATTAATTACTGGTCGTTTGGTGTAACTAATGGACGGCGATCCTGGTTTGTCACGCTCCCTGCGGTGGTATTCCGCGCGTGGATTTTTGAGGGTGTGACACTTTATCAGCGAGGTGTGAAGGTAATGATGACTACAAGAAGAGTCGGAAGAAAGTTCTAAACAAAGAGTTTCATAATTTTCAGAATTATGACAATGAAAACATTACTGCTCTCGTTTCAAGGTTGTCACACTTGATTAGTGTATTAAAGGTGGTTGGGATTGAGAAAACCGATGCTGATTTGAAAGAAAAGATTTTGGAAGCTTTGCCTGAAAAATGGGAAAACTATGTTTTGCTACTCACTCATGATAAGGATTATTCTACAATGACATTTCACGAGCTTACTAGAAAACTTCATGCTCGGGAAATGGAAATGTTAAACTCAAAGAAGTCAACTGCTACTTTGCAGAATCCTGAATTGTATCATGGTGAGAATAGTGCAAGCATGAATGCAAAAGCTACGCCAAATTTGAGTTCTACACCAAGTGTTGCTTTCTTGTTAGGAAGTTCAGGAAATTCTGATAACAATTCTTCATGGGGTTGTAGCTTTACAATTCCAAATTCATCAAGTCAGAATGCGTTTTCTGTTGAATCAACAGATGATTATGCCAAAATGATTTTTGCACTTATTTCATCATCTTTTGGGTTGATTATCAAGAATGTTGCTGATGCAAAGTTAACCAGCGATGATCTTGATGCACTTGATGATGATCAACTAACTGAATTGGATATATCTTGGCAATATGCTATGTTATGCCAACGATCGAAGAGATTTTTCAAGAAACATGGAAGAAATATTTCTGGTGAAAATTTGGGTTTTGACAAGTCAAAATTGAAGTGTTACAAGTGTTCAAAGCTTGGACATTTTGCAAAGGAATGTCAACAGACACTGTGACAACCCGTATATTCCAGGTTAACTTTAATATTATATTAACGTGCAATTATCTGATTATCTATGTGCATTAGGCTTAATTTATTTAAATTAGGTGAACTTACGTGCGAACATAGACAATTAGGTCCGACAACATTTACCCGTAGTGGAAATCGACTTAAAGTTCTGTGTTTATTCAAGCAAGAACTTCAATAATAAAAATATAAAATATTCATTTTATATTTACATAACATTCCGTTACGACGTAACGTGTTCAAAACAAGTCATTTATTCAAATGACAAATTCATTCCGTTCAAAACAAAAGTTTACATTCGTTTTATTTAAAACATTATTTCACCTCGACAAAAATAATCTTAACATTCGTTTAGATTCAAACGTCAAATTCAAAACTATTACGTTGTGTCCGACGTAATCCAAACATAACGTTCATTCGAACGACAATTCACTTCACACAATAATTAGTTTCATACCTAAAACTATTTCGATCCAAACTATATTATATTTTCACCAAAACAAATATTAAACGTTGTCACCAAAACTTCAAACAATAAACGCTCATGTCGAGCGAAATTTTTATTTCTAAACTTTAGTACGTCATTGTGCATAATCAAAACGACAAACAATCAAGACATGTGACATTCCCGTTCATTCAAAATTAAACGCGACACTTATTCGTTTATTTTTTTTCATTGATTTATATTTGTATATAAATCATCCGTTCTCGAGCCAAAAACCGACTTTCTATCCGTTAATCGTTTCGACCCAAACGAAGTGTCGTTGGACTCGTTGGATCGACCCGGACTCAACCCGACCCGACCCGAGACCCGGTTCAGCCCAGTGAGCCCAATGGGCCTACCGGCCCAACTTTCTTTTCTTTCCTTTCTATCTTTTTCCTCGGCCCAATTTCCGGCCCACTTCCTTCTCTCGGCCCACAGGCCCGGCCCGCCGGCCCGTTTCCTCTTCTTTCTCGGTTTGGGTCGAAGCCCAACACTCTATCTCTTCTTTCTTTTGGGCGGCCGGTCAAACCCGGCATTTTTCTTTCTTTCTCGGTTTCGAACCCGAGACCTCTTCTTATTCTTCCTCTTTTTTCTATTCTTTCAACCGAACCAAGTTCGATCCCGGTCCACTTCAATCTTTTTTTTTCTTGTTCCCGGTTTTCCCCTTCTCGGTTGAGCCAACCGAAGACCACAACAAAACATCACCTCCTTGTCTCACTTCTAGGCCAACATCAAGCCATCTTTCCTTGTTCCCCCTTGCCTCTTCTAGCCGCCACTAGCCACCAAAGAACCACCTAAGTCTTGTGATGACATTAGACAAGCATGTCCTATGTTCCCCCAACCAAAATAGTAACCATTGGATAAAACCATTAACCACTAGAACCCATGACAAAGTTGTCACCTAGCCACCACATTGTCTCCTTATGTCCCTCCCTCTTGTGTGATCGGTTTTGAGAGACAAACAAGCCACCAACATTCTTGTCTTTCAAGCCACCAACATGTCTAAAGAGCCACACTTTGCTCCTTTGTCCCCTCCTTCCTTGTGACCGGTTTTAGGAGCAAAGCACAACACCACCACCCTATAAAATTGGGGACTTGATTCACACTTCCAAACCTTCACAACCCTTCTCCATTTTCGGTTCACTCACATCAACCGAATCCTCCATCTCTCTCGGCCCTCTTAACCGCTAACCATCTCTCACCCTCCCTCTTGCTCTCGGTTTGAAGACAACCACCACCGTCACCATTCGGTCATCACCTTTCACCACTCATTCCGAGTCCACTACTCGTAGTTACTTGAGGTAATCCACCCACACACTTCATTTCTTTAGTTCCTAATCAAGTTCCTTTGTTTAAACAAACATTCTAATCTCTTGTTCTTGACAAACCATGGTGATTCATCATTTCTTTCACCACTTTCTTTCCAAACTCAAGATCAAGGTTGGGTTAGGAGCTTAACCGGAAGCTTAAACTCAACAACCCAATAACGTCATAACCGATCCGGTTTAAGAATAAGTGAGAAACTTTCTTCTTTTCTTAACTTACTCCATGATTTATTCTAATATGTCACAAACTCATGTTCTTGACTAAGTCTTGATTGTGTTGTTAGATGATTACTAACAAACTAATATGTTAGTAGCAATATATGCCTTTGATGGAAACTAGAATATTGTTTGAACAATTACTTATAAAAAAATATTAACATAACATGTATGTCTATATTAAAAAGCTTTACATTGGTGACAAAGTTTATAAATCATAACATATTATAAGCTTTAAATAATTTAGTATGTTTGATTTGGTGAAAAATTCATAAATATTATATTTGGAAATAAAGTTTTAGATGAAATATATACTATGTTAAAGGTGGTAAGAGATGACACTCATTTTGTGTGTCATAAAAATGTAGTTACCATAAAACATATATATTTTTGCAATCTTGAAAACACCTCATGACTTTAACTCTAAATCTGGAACCAAACATGTTGTAGGATGGTTTTTAGTCATAAGAATTGTTATTTAAAAGTGGGATCCTGAAAATTCAAAGAAATGTAAAAATGCATTTTTTATGATAAAATATCGTTCATCTTCATAAAGAATTTAAGTAAAAATCCTTGTGACCAACAAATGACCACTTAGGACTTGTAATGGATGATTTAGGGTTGCCAAGATTATGTTTCAAACTTACAAAACGATTCGAGAAGTTAAACACTTGAAAACGGAACAATCGAATACCGTAATACGACATTTCGACGGAAAATATAACTTATTTTTGAACAAAAGTTGGATCTGGTCCAGAACATAAAACAAGCTTATTTTGACAAATTAAAGTGTTTCCCAAAGTTTCAAAGTGGAAAAATATGTTTTAGAAGCAAACCGGACCAAAACTGTAACTTTCGATAACTCGAAAATGTCAATTTTACAAGTTAAACTTCCACCGGCACACTTGGCAACTTAAGACCCTGAAACACATTAAAACAAGTCTATTAACAAATCCTAAGTGTTAAGGGAACTTAAAAAGTCATAAAACGAGTCAAATTGGTCAAACCGGTGAAACCGGTTAACTACCGGACAAACCGACACTTAATTTTTACAAAAATATAATATCATATATTTTTGGAAACATTTCCTCATACAAATAGACATATTTTCAAGTGTCTAAATTGTTTTCATAAAACGCGACATGTACCGTGTATTGACGCGCGGTATAATGCGCGCGTTCAAACGTTAATAAATGAAAGATTTATTTATTAATCAAAAGGGTTCAAAACCTTACAAATATTTAATAAATTAAATATACGTGACGATTTATGAAAAATAACATATATTATTCAATATATATTTCAAATGCGAAAATTCAATTATTATCTATTTATTCAAATAAATAATAAATTCCATCAACTTCAATATTATTTATTAGCCAATAAATAATATTCTAGGATTTCCATCACTGTCATCGGGTAATAACAGTCGAGACTTAACCTTGAACATTGGGTGACGTATTCACTAACCCATATAGTCGGACCCCTAAAACGTCTTAATATTACATTGTAGACGCTGGCTAGGCTACTTCATTCAATTCATATATGTCAGTCCATCTTCATATCAAGTGAGTTTCACGGCCCCTTTTACGTTTCTGTTTTCAAACTATGGGGGAGAATTCAATGAATGCCTTTCAATTTCATTTTGTCTGATATTATGATTTCTGTAAGACGTACTGATTGCATGTTCTTTTCATAAACCCCAATCTGTGTATTCATGTTGATTCATGTTATATGCCTAAGTCCCACTATTAATTGAATTCAATTAGTTCATTCGAAACGATAGCTTGTGAATAGATCTATTTGGGTTGACGACCCTGCCCCGACTTGGTCGCTCCAGTCCTGACTCCACGGAAATAGTCAAGGGGTACATTAGTTATTCTGGTCATTCGGTGTACATGGGGTTGGACACCAGGAGTGGGTAAACAGTTAGTTTTGAATTCAAGGTTCATGCTTGATCTTTACAACATCAGAGTCAACAAAATAATATCATGACGGCCAAACATTTCAAACATTATTTCAAACATTGATTCAAACACTGTTCAAACATTTTCATGTGTCATCAAACCTGTGAACTCACCAACAAATCTGTTGACTTTTTAAATTTCTTGAATTCTCAGGTGATTAAGGATGCAATTCAATGTCTTTCTACATAGATCCTGCTTGTCTCATATCATGGTCTGCTTGCCGTGTGTTCATGCATTTCACTTGGGAGATTTAGTCACATTACACCTTAGGGTTGTCATGATTTAAAATCTCATATCATTGTCTTTTGAAACTTAACATGTACTTCCACTACTATTTTCCGCTGCCACTGTTTTAAATATTTAAATAAATGTTTAAGAATTATGTTTTTGAAAGACAAATGACTTTTCTAAATATTCACTTAGATGTCAATCATTCATAACCATGACCATGATGCCAAATCAGTCACATGCCCACATTCAGCCATTCTCGGGGTGTGACAGGCACATATTAGCAAGTCTAGTTTTCCTTTATCACCCAAGCCTGGTTTTTCTCAACCATCTTCTAGTAACTCAGACAAGGCAACAACTTTAACAGTTCAACATGATGTTGTTTATGATTGGGGTCAACGGTTTGGATATGATTCATCAGCCTTGATTGTCACTCATGATCAGTCAGATGATTCTTGTTCAGATACTAATTCTGATACTAATTCAACACCAAGTTCTTATGAATATGCTGAAAATTTGGAGAGTTTGATGAAAGAAAATGCTTCGTTGTTGAATAAAGTTCAAAAGCTATCTGAGGAATTTGATGTGATTAAATCAAGTTTGAAGATTTCTAAGGAAAATGAGAAAGAGTTGGTTTTGAAGAATGAATGTTTAATTACTGAGATCAAATTGCTGAATGAAGTTTTAGAAGTGTCCAAACAAGATAAGAAGGATGTTGAAGCTGCAAAAACTAAGATTAGTGAAGAAAGAGATGAGTTGGTGAACGAAGTCAATAAATGGAAGGATGAAGCAGAGGATACTGCTAATGATTTTCAGAATTTGTTTGGAAAATCCAAAATCAAACTTGATCTGCTTACCAAGAATGCTGAAGAATCCGCTGCTCAAATTGAAGCATATCAAGTTGACATGGCAAAATTATTGGATGAGAAGCGGGAGCCGGTTAGTGTGAATAAAGTTCAAACAACAAATTTGGAGATTTCAAAGGCGAAATGAAGCTAAACTAAAGAAATAGTTGTTTGAAGGTTTGGAAAATCTTCGAATGCAAAAGTTTAAAACTCATAAAGTTGCTAAGCGTTTGATAGCTACAGAAAAAGAGTTGGCTGAAGCGCAACAGAAAATTTCTGATCTCAAAATTCAAGTCATCGATGCAAATCGTTTGCTGAACAATGTATCAAATTCTCAAGTTTTCACAAGCTTCTTAGCTAATGATGCTAGTTTTGAGAAGATGTTTGATAAAACTACATCACCCCCGGCTCAAATTAAAGAAGCATTCAAATAAGTAAAGGAACAAGTTGAAGATTTTGATTATTCAAAGGTGTCATCATCTACTTCTGAGGTAGAAAAGGTTGTACCGAAAAAGAAAAACAAGAAGAACAATAAGAAGAAGGAAAAGAAATATGAGATTCCTCCTGCGCCGAAGTTTGTATCTGGTTCATCCTCTGCTGATAATGAGAATTCAGCTACTTCAAGTGACAAGTTTAAGTCACAACTTGACTTTAATGAGAAGATCTTCTATGATCAGAAGAATGTGACTGAAGTGAAGGCTGAATTTTCTCGATTAGCAAATAATGGACATTCTAATTCTGAGGAGAAAGTTGTTGGAAAGAATGTGGGTCTGGGCTTTAAAGCAAAAGATGTAACAGATGAGAAGGCTCCAGAATCATCATTTCAAGATTTGAAGAAATTGAAGCTGAAGCAAGTGAAGAAGGATGTGTTTAAGGCTGAAAAAGTTCAACCTGAGAGATTCTACAAGCTCAAAGGTTCTAATCAGCTCTTCTCTGACAAAGAGTTTCCTCCTCACTGTGTCGATGCTCGGAACATTTCGGAGGTTTTTGTAAAAGATAATATTTCGTCTGATGGTTCTCAATCTCGAAGCCCAACATCTAAATGGGTTCATGATCATCGACATCAGGTATATGATTCTCATTCTGATCATGTTCGAGATATTCCTATGTGTAATTCATCGCAGGTACATCACAAGTGAGACAAGACAAAGAGAATTTGTTATATTTGCCGCCAAACATGGCATATGGCAAAATATTGTCCACTACCTGCTGATTCCCCACAACGGTTTCATAAGAAACCAGTTTTTGGTAAACCTGCCAAACAAATGTTCTTTGATGAACAAGGCAAAGTTTTTGATGAAGTTGAACCTACATTCTTTCATAAACAAAAACGTTTTGTTCCAATGTTCTCAAAGGTTCAAAGTGTAGGTTCATCATCACAGTCAGCTGTGATAAGTTCATCATAAACTGAATTACCAAAATCAAAACAATGGAAACCCAAGGTGGTTTCTAAGCAAAACCAGGACACTGGTCGACTAGAAGCAATCTGCTTCGGGTCGTTTATGAACTAATCAGTTTAACCAGTGTGCATGTACTTCTAGAAGATCTATCGACGATTGCAAAGTTGTTGATGGAGGAGTATTCTGCTTAATTTAAATTTCATGATCAAATTTTCTAAAATCTGCATATTTTCTGAAAGTCTACAACTGCAAAATATTCGTGTTGATTGATCAACTTTTTTTTTACAATTTAAAAAAAAATCAAAAATAGAGTCTTGTTTTTGTGTAAAATGAAAATCCACAACTAGAGTTTTCATTTTAAGGGGGAGAATTGTAAGTAAGGGGGAGTAATTGAGAAAAAGCATGTTATGGGAAGAAGGTGAATACATACAAAATATATAAAGAAGAAAGGTGAATACATGCACAATATATAAAATTTGAGAAATTGATCATTGGAAAATGATGGTACATTGGCTTACGTATCTGATTCATGGATAGAGTAGATGAAAGAGCCATAAGATCATTGTTTGATGTGATTGGTAGGCTCGGCAAATCAGAAAGTATTCAGATGTGATATATACCAAATACCAATGCTTGACCAAGTGGACAACATCTTGAAGCATATTTCATGACACAAAAAGAAAAATGAGGTGAAAAGAAAATGAGCAGTCACTGTGTATACATGTGTTCATTTTGCAAAGATTTAAACTTGTTTGATTTTCTTTATTTTGTCAAACGATCGGACTTTCTTTGCGTATCGAAAGATCGACCTGATCGTTGTTCGTTTGACGTTCTGCTTTATTTTCTTTGGTGTTTCATATAACTCATCGGATTTTCTCTGCGTGTACGGGAGTACCGACCTGATTGTTGTTGAGTTATACAATTTCAACTTGTTTTATTTATCTTATTTTGTTAAATCCGAGGCCTTATCTGCGTATCGAAAGATCGACCTTAGGGTAGGCGATTTAACGTTCTTATTTCTTTTTGCATGGAACACAGTTGACAATATCATGAAAAATACTATGCATTGTGAAAAATCACAAGTGCTATCACACAAAAGGAAAAAGAAAGTCAAACATAAAATGTATGAGTATGTCTGATAGTGTGGGGTACACTGGTCGAAGCAAATCTAATCAATACCTTAACATATCCAGATGTTATGAGTACGATTCTGCCTGAGTTTAATATGGACAATTATACCGGCAATCAGCATGACTTATGTGTTTCAATTAATTGTAATTGAAGTGTAGTTCAGTGTGTTATGACCAATATGATCCCGTATAGTGATCTTTCTCATACCAAAAATAGTGTTTGATTTTGTATTGCGACTTCATTTCATTTCAGAAAAGTACAAAAAGATTTTCGGTGTGTTTTAGCATAAACTTTCGAAAAGCCAAAAAGATTTTGTTTCTGCTTTATTTTCGATCTGATCAACGTGTGATTCAAAATTCAAATTTCAAAATCATATCTTAGAGTCTCGAAGAGACGTTTTGCGCCGAGATTATTTAAATATTGATGCAGGATGCTAAGGTGCAAGTGATCACAAATTCAAGTCTTCTGAAGCTGTTGATAAAGACCAGAGATACACCAGACATTGTCAAGTATTCAAGATTAAGCTACGGTCAAGTTGAGGAGGAGTTTGTTCGAAGATACATTTCATGGACGAACAGATTCTACACTTGAGGGGGAGCTTGGTTGAAGATACAGATTTGATGATGTAGAAGAGTAGAGATACTGCACACGAAGAGGGGGAGTTTGTTGATACCTGATATGCGCGTCGTGTGAAGTATCAAGCAAGGAACAAGTTCATGCCATATTAGGTATGGCCGAGCCTGGTCCGAACCTGAAGTTCGGACTGGCCGAACCTCAGGTTCGGAGGGAGTTTGGTCTAGCGGGCTATATATAGAAGTGTGTTCTTTGTATTGAGAAGTTCTGAGGGTGGGAGATCTGTTAAGTGTGTGTTTTCTAGTGTGTAATCTCTGTGTCATTTCTGAGTGTTTAAACTGATTGTAATTGTTCGCTGTGATCAATAAAACAATCGGTTAATTACGTTTCAATGTTCGATTAGCTAGATCGAGTAGACGATCCGATGCTCACGCATTTTCACGTGTTGGAAGGATCGTCGGTTATAGAAGATTACGTGTCCGGGAAAGTCGTCAAGGCCGGTTTCTACGCAAACGATAACTACTATCCTCATGGGTATCTTCTAGGTGATGGTATTTATCCCGAGTTTTCTTTTCTCGTTAGAAGTTTTAAAAAACCGATTGATGAAAAAAGAAAATATTTTAAAACAATCCATGAGGCGGCCCGAAAGGATATTGAGTGCACGTTTGGCACGCTTGTTAAAAAATGGTTATTTTTTAAACATCCTTGTCGATTATGGACGGTCGAAAAAATGAAAGATTGCATTCGAGCGATTATCATCCTACATAACATGATCAAAGAGGATACGGGTCAAGCGATTTGTTCGGATCATCGTCCCGAACATGTCGTGAATCTACCATATGCTTCCCAAGAAGAACGTTTGCAAAATTCGATGGAGATGCGCTCGAAGGAAACTCATCACGCACTAACGGCCGATTTGATCGAGCATGTTTGGGCCACACGCCCAATACCAGTGAACGTGCCCCCCGTAAACAACGACGAAAGTGATGACGACGAAAATGACGATGAGATAGCCACGACGATGCCGACGAAGCTTATGATGACGTGCAAGACGATGACGATGAGTAGTTTTATTATTTTCAAATAATGTAATGTTTTTTTTTAATTTAAGTTTGTAATAAATTTTATGTTAAATGAAATATTTTAATTAAAAAAAATGATGAGATAATGATTAAGTGGGGGGTTATAGGGGGTTATCCACTACACCCTATATTCCCATAACCCCTCATGGTGACATGGCGCCACGTGTCGTATAACCCCCTCAAGGGTGTTATCCACTACAACTAGCCTAAGCAACCATCGCTTTCCTAGCTTAGCTATCACTTCCTAGACAAAAAATACATTTAAATATATTACTATTTTAATTTTTATTTTCTTTTATTCATTTTGCATGTCTTTTTCAGATCTTGGTAAGGTTTATCAATGGAGAACTCATATTTTTCTCTCTTTCTCTTCACATTTCTCTCTTGTTTTCTCTTCTTGAGTACCTCGAACAATAAACACTTGGGTGTCTACTGACAAATTGCATCTAAATATTAATACCAATCTATATTTGAGTGGGTGTCTAGAACCCCACTCATTATACACTGAATCCGCCCCTGATGAGATTTATATTACAATACTTATCAATAATTTCGAAATGACTTAATTTGAGAATGTGTGTTTAAATATAAGTCCAACGATTTGTTTTCATTTAGTGTGTTAAATATACATGAGACACGGGTGGCAATAAGGGAATTAAGGTGAGTGCCGCGTTATTTATCGTATCAGTCGAAGATTAGTATTAGTTTAATATTTATATATTCTAGAGGGGTATATTATGTAACTGTATATTCTATATATTCCTGTACAATATTCATTATCAATTTCAATCACAATTACAGATTAGTATGGTATCACAGCCTATTGATCCTAAACCCTAAAAAGGCTACAGCCGCCGTCCCACCCTCCCCTTCCCGTTCTTGCTGCCGTCATCACCACCCCTCGCCACCCCCTACCACCGCTAATCACCATGCCCACCATCACAGCCTTCGATCAAAAAGATAAAACCCACCACAACTCCCACAAGTTCGGCTTCACCCTCACCGCCTCCAATTATGGATACTGGAAAACCATGATCTCTCCCTTCCTCGTCACCAACAGCCTCTACGGCTACGTCGATGGGACGATCGCCACCCCTAACCCTACTGTCACCTCCACACCCGCTGCCACCACCGAGAACCCTAACCCTGCCCCGGTTGTCACCGACAATCCCGAATACCTTGCTTGGGTTGCGAACGATGCCCATGTTCGCATGCTTGTTCTCTCTACCATCTCCGAAACTGCCTTTCAACATGTTCAAGGCACCACCTCACGGGACCTATGGCTGTCCCTGGAACGTGCGTATGCCCCTCACACGGCGTCACGTGAATACACCCTTAAAACACAGCTTCTGCGCATCGAGATGAAGCCCGATGAGACATCCGCGGCTTATCTCACGCGTGCTCAAGAATATGCTACGGCTCTCGCGAATATTGGTGAGCCGATGAAAGAAAAAGATGTTGTCATGCTAGTCATCTCTGGGTTGTGGGAAGAATACAACGGTCTAAAAACCACCGCTCTTTCTCGTCAACTTGCCTTCAATGAGCTCCATGCACTTGTGGCCGATCATGAATTCATGCTAAAGAAGCACACCCCCGTTGTTCCTCCGGCGCAAGCTTTCCTCACCAAGGCCTCCACACCTTCTGCGGCTGCTCCCGGCTCATCGGCGCTGCCCCCGAACGAGGCTGTCCTAGCTGTGCAACAGCTTGCTTCCCAACTCGGGCTGCAGGTCCAGATTCAACAGCCTCCACAGGCGTTTTATGCTGCCCAACAGCCCTCGTTCCGCCAATCAAATCAACAGCCGAACCGCAACAACAACAATCAGCGCAACCGTAACAGCAACAACAACCGCAGTACTCAAGGAGGTAACCGTTTTCCATGGGCAACTCACCAAAATTCTATTTCAGGTACCTGCCCAAGGTATGGAATCGGACATGTTCCCTCTGATTGCCCCAAGCGGGATCCGGCCACTCGCCGCCAGCGTCCACCTCCTTCAGCAAATTTTAGTGAATACCGGTCTCAAGCATCCAGCATGTGGCTCCCGGACACAGGTTCTAGCCATCATGTCGCTCCGGACATGACCAACTTTGATTCAGCCGAATCCTACTATGGTGGTGACAACCTCCATGTTGGCAATGGTAAGGGTCTTCCCATTCTCCACATTGGTAACTCTCATATTCGCTCTCCCACCAAAACCTTTAATCTTCTTAACATTCTTCATGTTCCTAATATCAAACGCAACCTCCTTTCAGTTCAACAATTTTGTCGTGATAATGATGTTTATTTTGAATTTCATGCCAATTACTTTTCTGTGAAGGACACGTCTACACACACTACCCTCCTCACGGGTCCGGCAACTGATGGGCTCTACTCCTTCCAATCCCCAAAGTTCAAGATTGTTGACAAAGTGTCCTTCTCTGCCACTCGTGCTTCTCCTTCAACTTGGCATAAAAGACTGGGTCATCCACACTCCCAGCTTCTGAAGTCTATGTTACTAGTTTATAAATTACCTTTGACAAACCATTGTTTTGATACATTTTGTGATTCATGTTCTGTTGGGAAATCCTCTAAATTGCATTTACCTTTATCTAATCTTAAAAGCCATAATGTCCTTGATCTTGTGTTTTGTGATGTTTGGGGTCCATCACCCGAGCCCTCCTTTGACGGGCACAAATATTTTTTATTATGCGTTGATCACTACTCGAAATACATGTGGTTTTTCCCCTTAAAATCAAAATCTGATGTTTTTACAACGTTCAAACAATTTCACACAATGGCTGAACGCCAGTTCCAAACCAAACTTAAATCCGTCCAAACAGATTGGGGAGGAGAATTCCGAAACCTCTCCCCCTTCTTCCTTGACCTCGGCATCCGTCATCGCCTCTCGTGCCCACATACGAGTGAGCAAAACGGCATCGTGGAACGCCAGCACCGACACGTGGTCGAAACTGGTCTCACCCTCCTTGCTCAATCGTATGTTCCACGCCGCTTCTGGCACTTCGCTTTTGACACTGCCGTCTACCTCATCAACCGAATGCCCTCTCGTTCCAACTCCGCCACATCCCCGTTTCAACTCCTCTTCCACCGTCCGCCTGACTATACCTTCCTACGGGTTTTCGGGTCCCAATGCTTCCCGCACCTTCGTCCTTATAACCAGCACAAACTTGACTTCCGATCCACCGCGTGTGTCTTCCATGGCTATAGCCCTGCCCATCATGGCTATCGCTGTTTTGATCCCATCACTGACCGCGTGTACATATCCAGACATGTTCGCTTCAACGAACGGTGCTTCCCGTTCCAACCGAAACCCGCACCTCCCACTCCACCACCAAACACGGACACCTACACCTCCTCATATCCCGTTCCTCCTCCACCCGACATCAGCCCACCACCCACACCTCTGCCCGACATCAGCCCACCGTCCCCACCTCCGCCGCCACCCCCACCACCCCCTCTGCAGACCTACAACCGTCGTACAAAACAACCGACTCCCAACACCACCTCCTCCTCGGCTGCCCCAGCCCCTACATCCCGTACCCGGCCACCCAACCTCCGGCCAAACCCCAAGCAAACCAAACCATACAATGCCGCATCCTTCACCACAAACAAAACCAATTCCGAGTCTGAGCCGTCCTCCTTCACCGCTGCCAACACTGATCCAAAATGGCGCCAGGCCATGGCGGACGAATATTCGGCTTTATTAAAGAATGGGACATGGTCGTTGGTTCCTAGGGTTCCGGGTGCTAACGTTGTTGACTGCAAGTGGCTGTATAAACTAAAACGAGATGCCACGGGTGCCATTAGCCGATACAAGGCCAGGTTAGTAGCAAAAGGATACCGACAACAACCGGGTATCGACTATCAAGAAACATTCAGTCCGGTTGTCAAAGCTGCAACAATTCGATTGGTTCTCTCTGTTGCTATTACTCACCGGTGGCATCTCAGGCAACTTGACATTCAGAATGCCTTTTTGCATGGAAACCTTAAGGAGACCGTTTACTTACAGCAACCTCCTGGTTTTGTGGATCCTCAGAGACCGAATCATGTGTGCCGTCTGCACAAATCGCTCTATGGTCTCAAACAGGCTCCTCGGGCATGGTTTCACAGGTTATCCACTACTCTTCATCATCTCGGGTTTCGAGGGTCCAAAACCGACCCCTCGCTCTTTATTTACAACTCGAGGGGTACTATACTTTACATGTTGGTTTACGTGGATGATATCATTCTTACGGGAAACAACCCTAAGGCCATTGATCAGGTTGTTCAACGCCTCAGCCAACACTTTCCGGTCCAGGACATGGGTCGCCTTTCGTATTTTTTGGGCATTGAGGTTGTATACCGTGGTTCCGACATTATTTTATCTCAGCAAAAGTAAATCTTGGATCTTCTCCAGAAGGCTGGCCTCTCAGATTCAAAACCTGTTACTACACCAATGACCACATCCGCGAACCTTGCTTTGGGCGACAGCCCACCGTGTGAGAACCCGGTTCGCTATCGCCAAATCGTTGGGGCCCTCCAGTATGTGACTCTCTCGCGGCCTGACATTGCATATGCCGTTAACAAAGTGTGTCAGTTTATGCACTCCCCAACTGAAAATCAGTGGTCAACTGTCAAACGTATCCTTCGGTACTTAAAAGGCACTGCTTCTCACGGGCTCCTCATTCACCACCAATCTGCCTCCATTCTCCATGCGTATGCGGACTCATCTCAGGACAATGTCACAGCGTTTTCTGATGCGGATTGGGCCGGTGACCCTGATGACCGTCGATCCACGGGGGGATATGCGATATATCTGGGCTCTAACCTTGTTTCCTGGTCGGCTCGGAAACAGAAAACTGTCTCTCGGTCATCCACAGAAGCGGAATACAAAGCTCTTGCAGATACTGTTGCTGAGATCACTTGGATTAAATCTCTGTTACGTGAGTTATATGTTTCGGTTGCATTAGCGCCCACTCTATGGTGTGATAATCTAGGGGCCACATACTTGACCGCTAATCCTGTGTTTCACGCTCGTACCAAGCATGTTGAGGTCGACTATCACTTTGTCAGGGAACAAGTCACTCGGAAACACCTTCGGGTTTAGTTCATAAGTACAGATGATCAGATTGCAGACATCTTCACAAAGCCTCTCTCGTCACAGCGGTTTACTACTCTTCGGTCCAAGCTTAAGGTCGCTCCCCGGCCTTAGCTTGCGGGGTGATATCAGTCGAAGATTAGTATTAGTTTAATATTTATATATTCTAGAGGGGTATATTATGTAACTGTATATTCTATATATTCCTGTACAATATTCATTATCAATTTCAATCACAATTACAGATTAGTATATCGCAGCCGCAATCTAATTACCAAACATGTAAAACTATATGATTTATTAGTAAATAACACGACTTCGACCCGCAAAGACACTTGGTTTTCTTGAGTTTCTATTGGATTCGGTGACACGCATGTTTGTGAGTTGTCAATAAGGTACAGATTTCGATCATTTGTCTTCGTAGTATCGGCATTTCTTTTGAATCGTTTGCCATTCGAGCATCTGTTATATTCGTTACATTTTGACTTTTAATCTTTGATAAGCATGCAATATATTTATTAGTATACTGTACTCATTATTGCATGCACCCTTCTGATCATTGTTATTGATATACACTAGAGTATACATATTTTTCTATCGAAAATCTCTCATATTTCAAGGCAAAACTGACTAACTATTAACAAAATAAAAAAAATATTGCTTTCTTTTTAGTTTTTCAGTTCATGCTGGGACAAAATCACCAAAGAAGACAAAAACAAGGAAAAAAGAAGAAAAAAATGAAGATTGGTGATTTTTTGGCCAATAACACGGCCCCTGCTCACCCAAACCTCCATTAGTGTTCTTCCCCAAATTTGGGCAAAGCTTTAATTTTGTTCAAATTAGGTGAAATTGATAGTGTATGAATGTGTAATAAGTGTCCTAATATCATTCTAAGTAGTAATTTTGTGCCAAAACATGCTTAAAACTTCGCTTTTTGGATGAATCCACCATACCTAACTCAAATTAAAAATCTAGATCTAGAAAAAATGAGCTTTGATATGGAAAACCCAACTTTAGGGTTCTCATTTTCGCTCTAAACCGAGTTCAACCGTATAATTTTTTTTTTTGCAATTTTGTGAACCTTAAAAATCCGACACGGTTTGGACCAGTTCGGGAGAGGAACACGACCCGTGTTCGGCCCAGCCAGCTTCAAAATTTTTAAATTTTTCTGCTTTGTTTTGCATTAGTGTTAATATGTAAATAATTTCAGGGAAAATTGGATTGTGTTCTCCAACAACCAACCCGAGGCTATGTAGCATCCCGGTTTTTATTTATTTATTAATGAAATGCGTTAAATCCTATGTTACTAAATAGCATGGGTTAGTAACAAATTCCTAACTATTGCTAGGAAGTGAGTATTTGTTAATAAAAAAGGGGGCTAATGTGTAAAAAGTAATGTTTAATGTCTAAAAGTCAAAATCTGGAAAATAGGAGGATCAAAATTGTAATATGCCTAAAGTCTAATTAATCAAAAGAGCTGGAAATGCGGGAGGTCACCATTTCTCACGCCTGGAGACCGTGAACCTCCACCCAAACCCTCAAGAAAATTCCAACTCTTCAAATTAAGGCTTAAGGATGCGAAATTGAGTCCTAAATTCTGAAATTGAAGTGTTCTCCTTCATCGAATTCGTCCTTGAAGCAAGTAAGTGAAACCCCCATCTTGTTGCATGCTTAGGTTTCGAAAACCTTGCTTATAGAGCTAACAAATTTGTTGATGTTAATTGAATCCTTTGATGCTAGGATCATGTTTGTGTATGTAAAACCTTGTTTTATTAATTATTGGGTGATTTAGTCACCAATCTCTAGTTGTTGAACACCATATATGAAAGGTTAAGTAGGTGATGTAATCATGCCTACAATAACTAATTTTATGATGATCTTGATGTGTTTTCATAATGGAAAATGATAAATTGATAATGGGTTAGAAGGGATCCTACCCAAGATATGATAATCGTAGGTGGAATGCCTAGAAAACTCAAGAACATGAATGCCATATGATAATTCACACAAGGTGTTTGACAAAATGTCTAAGTGAGTTTTTTTAATGAAAAGCAAAACAAGTTGTTGTGATTAAAAGTCGGTTTTTAGCCCTGTTTTAAAAATCCGTAGTAAATTACTCGAGCATCCAATGAGGGTGTGGCTTATATGGTTGGAAAGTTCTTTGAGACGACTTCAGCTTACTTTTATAAATCTGAAGCTGATTCGGATGATAAGTGGGTCAAAAATGACGATTCCGTAGCTATGCAGATTACTCAGCATGCTGTTTGGAAAAAAATAAAGTTGTTGTCCTGTTTTTAGAAAATTGTATAAAATCATAGAAAAATCATTAGAAGGTGTACCATATATGCCTAGAAAGGTTTTTCAGTTTTCTACGTTACATGTTGGAACATGGAATGCTGGAAAATTTTATAAAATGGTCAAAATGGGCTGTTACTGCAGCATTGCTGAAAAATGTTGCACAATAATTTATGTTTCTAAAAGCTAGTAAGAGCGAACAAGTTGAATTGCTTGTATATTGTTAAATTGTGATATAAATTTAATATGGGTGATAGCCTTAGTAGGTGACCAAGTGGAAGGAGCAAAAGGAAACCGGGTAGGAATGGTTAAAGCTCTCGAGGTAACATCTATGCTATGTTACATATTTAGTTAACGACTCATAGTTACTATAGTCAATTGAAATGCAACATGTCAAGTAAAGCGATTGGCTTGCCTAATGAGGCGATCCGTAAAGTTAATTAAAACTATGAAGTCTAACAACTAGAGTTAAGCTCTAAGTGATTGAAGATGAAATAAAACGAGGTTACATTATGACATCTTAGATGTTTAATGTTGAATCTCGTATGTAAACTTTACATAAGTACTAGATGGTTCATAGGAACCATAGTCACATGTTAATGTGATGGTAGATTGTTAAATGGTTCATGGGAACCATAATCATGTACTAAAATGATAATTGTTAGCTAATTGGTTCATAGGATACCTTAGCCATATGTTAATATGTAATTGATTGATAATGGTTTGTAGGAACCAGTTTTATGTGTAACATCGTTTATATTACAAGTAGTAGTTATGTAAGATGTGTAATTACATACAAAGGGAATAGACCATGAGCTATTCTAAATGAGTGATGAATGGTTCTAGGATCCATGAAGCCTAATGGCCAAAAGGTTCTCCAATGACCAAATTTGACCATAAGCAAGATTTTGAGGAATCACGTAACGAATGACAAGTTGCAATTGGCGAAAATAGGGTTTAGAACCCATGCCATGTAACAAATTAAGGAGGATCATAAATGGTTATAGAACCATAGATTCTAAATGCTAAAATGATAGTCAAATAAGGCGTTGGGAGACACCAAAGGCAAGGACCTGCCTTAACGGATCAAATGGGTACAATAACCCAAAAGTGGTTGAATGAATAGATAGCGACTCCCTAAAGGCTATTTGATGCATAAATAGGCTGTCATATGAGTTTAGGATCATAATCCTTTAAAACTGTGTTATTTCCAATAAGTAACAAGCACACGAAGTGCATAGAACCCATACAGGTTTAAATGACATAATTAGCTTATGGAATTGATTTGTTATACATGTTTGCCAATGGATTACGGTAAAATTAGCTTGCAATAAGGACATGTCATTGGCAATAAAGCAATGGGTGTTCTAATGGGTCAAACGGGTTGGTTGAACCCGCATATGCAAAGTTTGAATTCGCCTTGAATAAAGTATGTTAATGTGTATGAAAATATGTTTTAGAAGTGTTTTGTGAGTGTTAAAACACTTGAAAAATGATGGAAAACCGGTTGGTGAAATCTGGTAGAAAACAGGGGAAAGAAAGCCAAAATTTGACTAAGTATGGCACTGGCCGAAATTGGCTGATATTCTGTCAAAAAGTGACCCACCGCGTACCGCCCAAAAATGATAAATTCTAGGCGGTACGCCCCAGAATGGAAAACAAATTTTTATTAGTTTTCTTGATTATTTGATGTTGTTTATACATGTTATGCAATAGAAACTCACTATTGAAAGTGAGTAAATTGCAGGTAAAGGGAAAGCCTAGTGGGATGCTCATCAAGACTACGAAGAACCGATCACATCGAGAACGAACCACCCGTCTTGTATTATGGTGAGAAGAACTTATATATAAGTCGAAGATCACATTTGGATGTCAAACTCATTATAAGTAAATTTTGTAAATGTAAACCACTATGGTGGAATTATATGATAACCTAACTACGTGTTTTGTATAAAAATTTTCTGGGACCGAATTTTTAAAGATGTAAATGATTAGGTTTGGTATCAAATTGAACATGGGTGTTACAATTTGGTATTAGAGCCATGGTTTGAGAGAATTAAGTACTCGGGGAGTACTTGAACTCAAACCTTGAGCTCAGAGGAACGGGAAAAGTGATCGGTTCAAGCTTGATGAAGCGTCCGGGTAAGGTACATAACCATAAATTGATTGTTGATATTTGTGTTTAATAGGAATAATAGTTCCTATATGCCGGTAAATGCAGAGTTATTAGCTATCACTCGGGGAAACGCACGGGGAGGTGTTTTCACACCTGAACCGGGAAGTGCGTGAGTGAAGTGTCCCAGGTAGAAACAGGGTAATGCTAAGGCTAGAAACCTCGTATAAACCTGTGGGAGGATATTGGCCACGCCCAATATAATGTGTGCGTGAGTGAAGTATCTCAGGTAGAAACGGGGTAATGCTAAGGCTAGAAACCTCGTATAAACCTGTGGGAGGATATTTGCCACGACCAATATAATGTATAAAAACCTTGCTGCGAGCAAGGGTAAATGAAAGTTGTAAGCTAATGAAAATTTAAACTCTGTAGATTAGTAACAGACCATGATGGCGGTGATGCTACAGAGGAACAAAGAAGGGAGGCTCTGAGAACCCAAATATCGATAAGGCGGGTAGAAACTGGGTAAAGCCTAGGCGAGAAACCTCATATAAACCTATAGAACGTTATTGGCCATGATCAATAAAACTTAGAAAACCTTGCCAAGGGCAAAGGAACCTGAAATTGATAGGTAATTCTTGAATCCTACTATGTTAGGATCATGTTTTGTCTTGAAATAACCATATAATTGTTAAGCATGGTACAATGGGTAAAAAGGGCTCTAGGGAGCCACCACCATGTATCATGTGGTATTTGATCGTAAATGATTCATCGGAACCATAGATCATAAATGAGATGAAAATTTCTCAATGTAACAAGATAGCAGTGTGACAAATAGTTGTGCAATGTTGTATCTTGAAACGTGTGAATATTTATATTCTTGTGGGGTAACCTTGCTATAGATAAGGAAAACCCTAAAAGTTATCAAATGTGACACGTTGATTTTGCAGGAAAATTGTACCCAAGAAAGTGGATGGATGATGACACATACGGCTCCAAAATGCATTGGGCTAGGATTCGAATGCATAATGGGCACGTGCTAAGGTACAACCAGGTGGGACTACCCACCCTGGATTACATTTTGATAAATGGTAATGCATATACATGTGTCTAAATCAGGTCGAAATAAGAGTCTGGACCCAGAGGTCATAATTTGAAATTGAAATTTAAATATAAATGAAATGGAAATTTGGTGAAGAACGACTCTGTAGGAGCCGTGAAGCCAATATAATGAAATGGTAATTGGTGAAGAACGACTCTGTAGGAGACGTGAAACCAATGTAATGAATTTGATAATTGGTGAAAAACGACTCTGTAGGAGCCGTGAAACCAACATAATGAATGTGGTAATTGGTGAAGAACAACCCAAGAGGGGGTCGTGAAGCCAATAATTTGAAACAAGGTTACATTTGGGACATCCTTGGATGTACAAAGGTTGAACCTTATATGGAATTGTCATAAACTAAAGGTTAACGAATAACCATAGAACTAATGAGTGGAAATGGTCATATGTTTTAATTGACAAAACCATTAAGACGGTTGAATCATGTTTATTATGCGATATCTTAAATGGTTAAAAGATATCGAATTTATATATAATGCGGTTGACTTTAAAGTGATCGAGATAAACGCAAGTCTAGAATTGATTTATATATATATATATATATATATATATATATATATATATGAGATGGAAAATAAGAATAGGGAGAAACGGGTTATTGCATATGCTTTAGCGGACTTATTGAGCTTAGCGGACTTGTTTCTGGGTTTTTGCTCGAAGTTGTTTTAGAGGATTTTGTTCATTAAGGGTTGTAGAGGATCGTCACACGAGTTCAACGAGCTAAAAATCATTGATTTTCATCAAGTATTCATCGAGATATGAGGAGAATACGATTCTCCGGCGTAGCTCGTTTTTCCGGCAGTAAATTCCGACCGAGTTAGGGTTTTCTGATGTAGAAGACGCTGATGGAGACATGTGTTGACGTGGCCTTGGCTGGTTGGGCAGCAGAGAATTTATTCTCTCTCTGGTCGGTCCACCTTATCACGATGTCGATTGCTGAGTGGCTGGAAATAGTCAACATGGGACCCAGCTACCTTAAAGAGCCGTTAAGGCTGTAAACCTGTCGCCATTTTATTGGCTGATTGGGTAAGTCGCGTGGGCCAGGCCTGCTCAAAGAACCATGTTTTCTCTTGTCGTTGTCAAAATTTGATTGGGCAAAAATGGTTAGCGTGGGACCAGCTACTCAAGAGATCCGTTGGAGTGCATGTGAGTTGCTGGCTTCTGATTGGCCTACACCCAATTCACGCGGATTCTGCCTCTAAGCCGTTAGATCATACTCAATCTGAGCCGTTGATGGGTTATTTAGTCTCTAAACTGATTAGCTAATATTGGCTCACACGGATTCTGGTTTTTCAGGACTAAAATCTAATTGGTTGAATTATTTTGACATGGATTATGGCTTTCTCTTGAGGGATTTTTCCATTAATTAATTTTTTAGCATTTTCCATCAAATACGGGTTATTTCTTATCAGTTTTTTAACAAGACTTATGAGATAACGCCCGAACGGAATTGCGGAAATTTTATATTAGTCATGGATTTATTCCATTTTATTTATTGGGGTTCTCATTTATTGACGTCGCGCGCAACGTTTGCTATCGATCACTGACGGGTTAGCTTTATTATCCGGTTAATTACTCAGCTTTCTCGTTATATCTCTCGGTTTATTTTTAGTGCATGCAGCGCGGATGTTAACTAACCGGATTAACTGGAATCTCAGTTAATTATGGAATTTATCCGTTAAATTTCTCGAGGAGCCGTTTCCTGTCGAAAATTGACGGAATTTTTCCGATTGAGCCGCTTCCACCCGTATTTTTCAGCCACGCAATTTATTTCCGAGCTCGTTTTTCTTCGCCCAAAATTACGAAGACTCCGGTTTTGATTATTTTCGCTCGGGATCTCAATTTTTCTCCGATTTGACACTTATCTTTATTTTTCGCATCCAACCTTGTCACGCGGAACACAAGATATATTTATGGATCATTCACAACTGTCAGCATCCGGCTTCCGGTTTTTCGCAAGATTATCCGATTTCAAGATTATTTATCTGGTTTTTCTAAGCAACCGATCGCGACGGTTCGACTCTCCGCATCTGATTTTTTCGACTTGATGTTTTTGGAAAGATTTAGAGAAATAGGACGAATTATTATGGATTTGATTATCGGGTTGATTATTTGGAGTTGGAGCATTTTCAGTGTTTGATTGGTTTATCTAATTCAGTTTGTTGCGGTTTGGACTCCGAGATGTAGCATTTTCTCAGTATTGTACCCGACCGTGTGATCCGAGTGAGCGGAACACTTGGATCTCGAACTGGAGCAACGAGAACAGAAGAAGCTTATTCAGAGGGGGAATCTCTACGACAGATTGTCTCCGGTTTATCAGTTTCTCATTGAAGATGTACGACAGAGCGATTCTTCAGCAGTTGAACAGATTTGAAAGCATCAGTCAAGTGGGAATTGTTAGAATATAAAATCTATGTGACTGACGCCATCAAATCTGTTTACCGAAGCATTCGACTGAAGAATCCATGTGAATTGATTCAGAGACGCAGGTTGTGATGCTCGAGGCTTGCAGTTTGGATAGAAGACCGTTTTCCGGAAAAGTCAACCGTTTGGGTCAACGGTCAACGTAAAAGTCAATGGAAGATCGGTTCGAGCGAGTCAAGCTTCGGATTAATTAAATCAACTTTGATTTAATTAATATTAATGTTATTTGCCTTTCTTGTAATTTTCAGTTATGTTTATGTTTCTGTTGTTAGTCACCCTCACTATATATATAGTGAGGGTGCCCATTACAAGAAAGAGTCTCTGAGTGTGGAGATGATGATTTTCTTATAGAGTGTGAGATTTCCATTCTAGAAATAGAGTGAGTCATGGATTTCCATGAGAGAGTGTCTGTCATGATTTCTTGATTGTAAGCATTCGATTAATGAAATCATTCGACTTATTCATCATCTTTCTTATGTTTATGATTATCTTTGATTCTTCTCATCTTCATCTTCATCTCATTATTTTGGTGTTTTCGAATCCGAACCTTTATTCTTGCTCAAGATCAGGATTCTTGATGTGAGAATCGGTCCTGACAGTCACCTTTAATGAAAAGAACTGGGACTACTTCACGAGGTGGCACTGTCAAGTTCAGGTTTAGGAGAGGATGGTTTTCTAGATCAATTTCACAGTTCCCTGTGGATATCGGTATTTATAAGGAGCATGAGGTGGATCTCCTAACTAATGCTTTCACCAGCCTTCCTGACGAGGAATTCAGGAGTGACCCGCAACATGGCAACACCTGCATTACCTTTTGACAACAGATTGGCATGCGGTATCCGCTTCACCGATATATCCATCGTTGCCTGAGCTAATCATTCTTCCAGAAAGGAACCATGAGGGAGTTTTCGGTGTGAAGGACTTGGTGGCACTATACTGTTTCTAGATTGGCACGAGCCTAAACATTGCACATCTACTTTGCATCCAGCTAAAGGAGCAGCTACTGCACGCAACGCTACACCAATATTCTATGGTTGTTTGATTACTCATATTTACGAGAGTTATGGTGTAGATATTCCTGTGGACCTTGAGAGGGAACCTGCTATCCTGTCCCCTTATCGATTCTTGTCGCACCTTTAACCTTATTGTCGATGTCCCAAGACTAGGCCCCCGTATATAGGATCCATATGCGCCTGAATTGGCAGTGGATAGTAGTGATGATGAGCCGGCGGGAGATGCACCCCAACAGCAACAGCATAGCCCACCTCATTTCTTTGATGCAGGTCCTCAGTACCCTCACTACCCCACATACTAGGGAGAATCATCTTCATGTCATCAGCCTCTAGGAGACCTCCTCCACTATTGAGACATCGACCAGCTTTCCCGAGTCATGGAGCATGACATATATGATATCCATTACACCGTCTCAGAGATGCATGATGATGTAGCTTAGCTCAAAAGGTTGCAGGGTCAGTATTATCGCTCGGAAGGAGATGATTAGGTGGAGATAGCAGCAGTGGTGGTGGCAGGAAGGTTTGATCTCTTTGACCATGAACTTTATTTGCATGGTAATGTATGCACATTTGACACTTTATGCTACTCATATTATTTTTATTTCTTACTTCATTTTATGTTCTGATGTGTATGAATGACAGACACATTATGATGGTAGTATCTATCTAGTTTATTATCTTTAGTTCACTTTGATTGATTAAAATAAAAGCTAGGTACATGGCTGGTTTTTATACACCATCTGAACAGGGATGTCAGATATGGCCCTTGGCATAGAAATTCCACGGGCAAAAGCATCAGGTTACAAAGGAAACTCTGCTCAAATTTTCCTAACCCTCTATACTTTAATTCATATTGTTCTCTTTTTAGCAAATAAGCACATTACACAATACGTCAAAAATTCACCTTTGGCTACGGAAAAAAACCGTGACCAAAGGTGTTTGGTCACGTTTTTTTTTTCATTTCAATCGACACCAAAGGTCCCGTCATCTTATGTATCCTACGGCCACGTTACAATATCAGTGGCTGAGGCCACCTAGAAGCGTGGCTAAAGGGTACCAATATTTTTTGTTGTAATCAAACAATTCTTCCGGAAAGCGTGGCCAAAGGGTCCCAACGGCCACTTGTGTTTGTTTAACGTGGCCTTTGGTATGATATGGTCACATATATTTGTGTTTTAGCCACATACATTATAAAAGTACGTGGCCAAAGGGTTGCTGAAATCATACATTTTGTCCCAATACCTGTGGCTAAAGGGCGGCAACGGCCACGTTAAAATATCAAAAGTGTGGCCTTTGGTATTATATGGTCATATATTTGTGTTTTAGCCACATATGTTTTAAAAAAACGTAGCCAAATGGGTTGCTGAAATTATAATTTTTATCCCAATGCGCGTGGCCAAAGGGTGGCAACTGCCACGTTAAAATATAAATAGTGTGGCCTTTGGTATTATATGGTCATGTATATTTGTGTTTTAGCCACATATGTTAAAAAAAACGTGACCAAATGGTAGTTGAAATCAGATAATTGTCCCAATACGCATGGCCAAATGGTGGCAACAACCACGTTAAATTATAAAAAGTGTGGCCTTTGGTATTATATGGTCACGTATATTTGTGTTTTAGCAACATATATTTGGAAAAAAATTGCCAAAGAGTAGTTGAAATCAGATATGTTGTCCCAATACGCGTGGCCAAAGGGTCGCAACGGCCACGTTAAAATATAAAAAAGTGTGGCATTTGGTATTATATATATGGCCACATATATTTTCTTAATTACAATTAATTATAGTGCGTATTAATTAATAAAGAGAAACCTTAAAATCATATTATAATTAAAAATTAATGTACATACACTAATCAAATGCTGTTCAAAATAATAACATACACTAATCAAAGTAAAAATTCTATAATAATTAATTATAATTTCTTTTCTGTGTTCATCAACTGCTTCTGCTGGATTGGTGTATAAGTTTTCTGTTTATCAGATCTTGACCCAGCTGGTTTAGTGTTAAGTACACTTTCGACGTCTTTTCCCGATCATTATTTACCTGGAAACATGACAAATAAAACCGATCAGATATATATATATATATATATATATATATATATATATATATAAGGAAGGGTTCATTGTAGACCCCCTAAAAAACGTAGACCCTGTAGACCCTTGTTCTAACCGTCCGATCTTGATCACCCGTTTCTTTTAGATGAGGGGTACAATCGTCAGAGTATACCTTCTCCTATTTCATTTGAAATAACTAATCGGAGAACTAAAAGATGCCTAGATAAACTCTCAATTCAATCGGAGAACTACATGAGATCCAATCGTTCGATCACCACCACCATCTTACACTTCCGGTTGCCGGAGTTGAAGCCGCGACCGCCGCCGACCATTGCTTTATCTTGAAAATCAGAAATCAGGATCAATCTTTGGTATACGAACGCTCGACAACGAAACTAAGGTAACGATTCTAAGTTACTCTGTTTGATTTTGAATACTCTGAAACACCAACACGGTTAATTCGTGAACTGTTGTGGATTTTGGGATACCCGGCGGCTGTGATTTAGGGTAAAATGGGGAAGATGAACTAGCGGCGTTTTGGATAAATGAATTAGGAACTGGGTCAACCAACAAACTCATTGTTATGGAGTGGTTCATTTTCCTAAATTCCTAATGTCCTTCTCGCAGCAGCCTAATGACCTGGGTTTGAAACCCGCATCCGATGTTATTTCAGTTTCTGTAATGAGTTTTATTAATAAAACTCATAAAGTGAAAGTCAATTGAGTTATAACTCAAATGAATTTGTATTAAGTTTATAACTCTAATGAATTTTAAGTTTTCAGTGAGTTCTATGTTTTGGAAGCACATATATATTAAACCATGTAATAAGTTTGTAATATAAAACTAAAAGATTTACAGAATATATAAATCACTCTTTGAGTTTTCACATGAACACACATATGGATTATAATTCTAGTGAGTGAGTTTTAATCACTCTTTGAGCTTTGATGGTTACACTTACTAGCAAAGTTCGGACAACAAGTTGGGAATTCTGAGTTTTTTATGTATCAAATTTTAAGCTTCAAGTACATAAGCAAATAGTGTTTTGGAGAAAACTGTAGATTCACAGCTTCTTAATTTGGATGATTTCTTTCAATTTTCTTTGGAGTATAGTACTAAAGTTGGTTACTTGTTGGATTTTCGGATATTTTCTCATGTCGTCTCCTGATAGAACAATTTGCTAGAATGGGGCACAATGTCAATTGTCAAACTGATTTGAATAAGAGGCGAGTTTAATGTCAATCACTACATGGCTTATTCGTTTAAGGTTATGCAGTTCTGCTTATTTCTAGGTTGCTTTTATCAGTTTTTTTAGTAAAACTGTTGTATCTTCATTTTATATATGCAGTCGTGCCCTCCTCCATCGATTTAAAAAGAAATGCAGATACTCTTCTATATGCTTGCGGTGATCCAAATGTCCTGGAGTAAAATTCTTTTTTTCACTCAGTCTCTCTTTTCCTAAATTTCTTACCTTACTAAATGCATACTTTGTTAAGTTATTAGTTATTAGAAAACATTTTGGTGTCATGCAAGAAATTTTTCTTAAGCATCCGGTTTTATAAGAGATTTTTTATCTCTACTTTAAATGGTACAAAACATATATGTACAGTTGTTGTATTCACCTCTTAGTCACTCGTGTGAAACCATAGGATTAGCAATAATATTAAGTGGTTCACATAATAAAGAGTAAATTAACACATATATGCTTAATGCTTGCTTATAACTCTTTTTTATTTCTATCATTGATACTATTGCTTTAGTTATTTGTGTGTCACAACTTACAATCATGTTATTGAGTTTAAAGTTTAATACTTAAATCAAAACTCAAGTGAGTTTTATAACTCTATTTTTTGGTGGGATACGGTGAAATTGAATTAAACTCTATTGAATTTTGAGTTCTCTCACTTTCTCATGGTGTGATATTGTTTCAAGTTGCTGTGACAACGGTCAAGTTATAAAACTCACTACAAATGTTATAAAACAGATTCAAGCTCATATCACAAATGATAACTCTCAAGTTGATTAAAACTTAGGTGAGGTATAAAACTCACTACAAATTCAATAAAATTATAAAACTCACCGGATTTTAAATAAAACTCACTGAAATTTAAAACTCAGCAGTGAGTTTTAACTGAAGTATAAGACTCACTTAAAATTTTGAGTTAGTTCAGTGAGTTTTAAATTAAATTTCAGTGAGTTATTTCAGTGAATTTTAATTTCAGTGAGTTTTATTCAGTGACTTTTAGTTTCAGTGACTTTTAGTTTCAGTGAGGTTTACTGCAGTGAGTTTTATTTTAGTGAGATATTTCAGTGAGTTTTAGTTTCAGTTAGTTTTTTGAGTTTTAACTAAATTGAGTTTTAAATTTAGGGAGTTATTTCAGTGAGTTTTAATGCAGTGAGTTTCATTTTAGTGAGTTTTATTGCAGTGAAATTTATTTTAATGAGTTTTATTGCAGTGAGTTTTAAATCAAATTGAGTTTAATTAAACACACTAAAATTAATAAACAATAAATTATACATAATTGATTTTAATCAAACTCACTGAAATTATTTATAAAGACTTATTAGTGAGTTTTATTGCAGTGAGTTTTATTACAGTTGTGAGTTCCAGTTCAATGAGTTTTAAATTAAATTTTGGTGAGTTACTCCGCTGCCTTCTCCGACACGCTCCAGATCTCCCCTCATCTCCGGTTCTGGTTTATTGATCAAGTTCCCAACTTCAATTTGGGAATCGGTTACACCTTTTATTTTTTTTGGAGCCTAATTGATTGATTAATGTTTTGGTGGCGGTGCAGGGTAAAAAAGCGAACGGACTATGGTGGTGATGGATTGGAGTGAGATTCCGGTGGAGCTTTTGGTGCGAATTGTCTGTTTGTTGGATGATCGGACGATTATAGTTGCTGCTGGTGTTTGTGGTGGATGGAGAGATGCTATTCGCTGGGGAGTTACTCGTATCTCATTTTCTTGGTATATATATATATATGATTATTTCAGTTCCTGTAGTATATTTTGTTTTCATCTGTTAATTCTCCATTTCGTCTGATTCTAGGGCTTTGTTTGTGTATAAGCTTCAATTCACCAACAGTTATTGTAAGATTCGTTGTTTTGGAACTCAATAGCAGAATTTGAACATTCATTATCAGTTAATTTTATATGGATTTGATTGATTTTTATTAGATTTGTTGTTTTGGAACTCAATAGTAGAATTTAGTTAAAACTCACTGAGTTTTAAAACTCACTGATTATCATTATCATTATCTCCCTTCAGTTAAAACTCAGTGATTTGTAAAACTCACTGAGTTTTATTAGTGAGTTTTATATAAGTCACCAAGTTATGTTGTGAGTTATAAAATTTAGTTAAAACTCACTAAGTTTTAAAACTCACTGATTATCATTATCATTATCTCCCTTCAGTTAAAACTCAGTGATTTATAAAACTCACTGAGTTTTATTAGTGAGTTTTATATAAGTCACCAAGTTATAAAACTCAATGTTGAGTATAAAACTCAATGTTGAGTATAAACTCAATACAAAAAATAAAACTCAGTACAAAATATAAAACTCAGTACAGAATATAAAACTCAGTACAGAATATAAAACTCACTGCAACTTTTAAATGACGCTGAAAAATTACGAAAATACCCCTCCGCGTTTTTTCAGCCAAAATCTCATTTAAATCCTCAAATCTAATCTTAGCCCTTGATCGAATCTAATCCAATGGTTATTTTTGGGGTCTACCGGGTCTACAAAAAACAAGGGGTCTACATTGATCTTTTACCTATATATATATATATATATATATATATATATATATATATATATATATATATATATATATAGGGTAAGGTTCAATGGAAAACCGCATCTTTTTAGAAAACCTGGAAAACCCATCTTACACCATTGATTAGTTAATCTATGGTTGAAAATGAATGTGTTATTTTTAGAAATAATTTGAAATTTATTTAATGCACCAAGGGCATAATAGACAAACCATTAACTTTATTGTAAATATTTAAATCCTATTTCCTAAACTCTCTCTCCTTTAATTTTAAACTTTCATGCCAAATAAAAAAAACTAATTTACAAAAGAAAAAAAAAATCATTGATCATCAGTTCATCACCAGCGTAACGATTGTTACATCGTTGTAACAAATTTTAAGTTTTTTTTTTCAAAAAAATAAACGATGGTTATATAGGTGTAACCATTCAGAAAAGTTTGTAAATTGTATTCCTGACTCTATTATTTCTAAATCTGATTACACGTATGTAACACTTTTATTTCATATTTTTTTAACTGATGTTACACGAATGTAACACCATGTATTTTCTTTCTAGAATGTTATGAATTTGTTTCACGTGTACGCATATGATAGTTATTACATAAATGTAAGTAGTTATTACACGTATGTAACACTTTTATTTCACATGTTTTTAATTGATGGTACACGAATGTAACACCACGTATTTTCTTTCTAGAACGTTATGAAATTGTTTCACATGATTACGCATATGATAGTTATTACATAAATGTAAGTAGTAATCTCCTATGAACTTCTTTCTTTTAGGTAACTTTCTGAATCGTTACACCTATGTAACCATCGTTTATTTTTCATGAAAAAGTACCTAAAATTATTTTTACAACGATGTAACAATCGTTGTGCTAGGGATGAACTAGGGGTGTGCAAGAATCCGAAAAAACCGACTCGAAACCAAAATAACCGAAAAAACCAAACCGAAAAAAAACCGAATCCAAATAGAAACCGTCGGATTTGGACTGAACTTTTCTAAAATCCAAAATTTCAGATTGGTTTCGGTTTTTGCTAAAAAGAAAATCCGAAAAAACCGAACCGATCCATTTAATTATTGAAGGTTTTCAAATTAAAATTTTATTTATAATCATTTGGATCTTTGAGTCTTTGTGATTAGATCATTATGCAACTTTAATTTTTGTTTGAATGTCGTTTGAGTGTTTGAGATTAGATCTTTAAGGATTTGTTTGATTTTGGATTGTTATGCAACATTATGGATCCTTGAGTCTTTGATATTAAATCGTTATGGATTTGTTTGAGATTGGGTCATTTTGCAACGTTATGAATTTTGAATTTTTATTTTCAATTAATCTATAATTAATAAAGGGAAAATCACCAAAATGACCATGTTTGACCCTGAAAATCCAGAAATAACCCATCAAAATTATCCTAACTCAAATGACTCAAGGTTTATCACCCAATGAAGACCCTCCACCTGTCAAGTTTTACCCAATTATAAACTTAAACGTGTACTCCATCTGACAAGAAGGGTAAGGGTGGAGCCCACTCACATCCAATAACTGTTCGACACTTGGAGAAAAAGTCACAGAATATTAGGGGTGCTACCCGAACCATGCCGAACTTCACACCTGTCCATGAGGATTACCGGCTTGAGGATTGTCGGCTCGGCTCCCTTACTGGCTTGAGGATTACCGGCTTGAGGATTACTTAGGAATAATTTTATTCTAGTGCTACAGTTGTCTCTCCCCTACCTCTCCCCTACCTTAAAGTAAATTTTAAGGATTACTTAGGAATACTTTTATTCGACACCATAAAAGACCATGAACCAACACTTGAACAACAAATTTGAGAAAAAATATGTAACTTTGAATAACAAATTTGTAATTAGGACGGACATAGACGACCACTATTAACGGATAACGATGATGGGAGATAATAGGTAGTGGGTATGTTTTTCATTTCATTTGTGGTACAGTCCAGTTTTATTTTATAAAAATATAAATCATAAAATAAGTTATGAACTAGAAATATTTCAGGCTGCATATTTATAAGCTTAAAATTTACTTTAAGTTAGGGGAGAGGTAGGGGAGAGGCAATTGTAGCACTAGAATAAAATTATTCCTAAGTAATCCTCAAGCCAGTAAGGGAGTCGAGCCGACAATCCTCAAGCCGGTGATCCTCATGGACAGGTGGGAGGTTAGGAATGGTTCGGGTAACACCCCTAATATTCTGACTTTTTCTCCAAGTGTCAAACAGTTATTGGATGTGAGTGGGCTCCACCCTTACCCTTCTTGTCAGATGGAGTACACGTTTAAGTTGATAATTGGATAAAACTTGACAGGTGGAGGGTCTTCATTGGGTGATAAACCTTTGGTCATTTGAGTTAGGATAATTTTGGTGGGTTATTTCTGGATTTTCAGGGTCAAACATGGTCATTTTGGTGATTTTCCGATTAATAAATAAGAAGACCAAAATTTAATATTATTAGTTTTTTTTTCAGCCCAAAAGTTCACATGGATTTGAATCCGAAAAAACCGAATCCAAATTGTAAAAAACCGAAATCCGAAATCCGTGAAACCGAAAAAAATGAATCCGAATGGATTTGAAAATTTTAAAAACCGAAGTTAGGTTTTGGATTCGGTTTTAGCCAAAATCCGATCCAAACCGATCAATGCACACCCCTAGGATGAACTACTGATCAACGATTTTTTGTTTTTGTTTTGTAAAGTAGGTTTTTTTTTTTTTAATTTGGCGTGGAAATTTAAAATTAAAGGAGAGAGAGGGAGATTTTAAGAAAGAGGAGATGGGAGAGAGAAACTTGATTTAAAAATTTATAAAAAATAGTTTACAAAAATAGATTATGTCATTTACCATATTGCCCTTTAAATAAAAGAAAATTTAAAAAAAAAGAAATAATGTGATTGGTTGGAAAAGGTTTTCCAGGTTTTCCTATATTTAGAAGGTTTTCCAATGATCATCTTCCTATATATATATATATATATATAGGGGATGGTTATGGTGAAAACTATTCCGAGTTGAAAAAACTTTGAAAACTCTTCATAAACGGGGTCAAAAAGTTTTTTTTTCCCTTTAATTTTTTTATGGTGATTCTTTAGGTTATAGGCTATCCATAGATGGAAAAAAAAAAAAAAAAAACGCCTCGGCGATTTTTTTTTTTAAAATGTAACAAGTTTTGTTGTTACATATGTAACAAACATATGTATAGAGTGTTACATATGTAATAAGACCGTTTTTTGAGATTTTTTTAGAAAAATATCCCCGAGGCATTTTTATTTTATTTTTTTCACCTACGGGTAGCCTATAACCTAAAGAATCACCATAAAAAATGAAGAAAAAAAAACTTTTTGACCTCATTTTTGAAGAGTTTTCAAAGTTTTCTCAACTCGGAGAGTTTTCATTTTACCCTTCCTCTCTCTTTCTCTCTCTCTCTCTCTCTCTCTCTCTCTATATATATATATATATATATATATATAGGGAGAGGATCATTTGAGAACCAATTTGATTTGAGAACTAAAAAGAACTAATTTAAGCCACAAGTTTATTTACATGTATCCCCCCTCTCATGAATTGTAGTGGTCCCCCCTGAAATTTGTGGTTGAGATTTAGTTCTTAAAAGTTCTCAAAACAAAAAGTTCTCATTTGAACCTAACCCTATACATATATATATATATAGAAAATGGATCATTGGAAAACCCTTTAGTTTTTGGAAAACCTGGAAAACCTTTTTCAACCAATCAAATAATTCCTCATATTTTCCATTTTTTCTTTTATTAAAAGGGTAATAAGGTAAATTTCACATAAACTATTTTAAGAAACCATTTGTTTCTTTAAATCATCATAACTACACTTCATATTTACACTCCATAAATCATCATAACTATCTACTTTTAAAATGTCTCAGTTTTGATCATTATATACAGGTTTGAAGATTAGAGATGTTTATTTGGTTTATAATTTCGTGTAATTTGGTGTTTTTTAATATATTGTTCGTAGTTTTTACAACGGTGTAACAACGATTTCGAATAACAAAGAGGATGAAAGAAGATGATGTACATGAAGAAGTCATTGAAGATAACGATGATGCACATGAAGAAGATATGTTAAATTTGTGTAACCATGATAATCCAAGTCTCCATCTATTATAATATATTTTGTTACTTACACTAGGTAATCATAAGTTTTCAAGTTTATGAAGTTATGAATTGATTACATAAATGTAATTGGGGTTTGTTAGATTGCCACTATTTAATTTGATTTATCATGTAAATTATGATTACACACATGTAACGTGGGTTGTATCTCATCTACATCTCAATCTAAAAATGGTTACACCCACCAAAATTATCCTAACTCAAATGACCAAAGGTTTATCACCCAATGAAGACCCTCCACCTGTCAAGTTTTATCCAATTATCAACTTAAACGTGTACTCCATCTGACAAGAAGGGTAAGGGTGGAGCCCACTCACATCCAATAACTGTTTGACACTTGGAGAAAAAGTCAGAATATTAGGGGTGTTACCCGAACCATTCCTAACCTCCCACCTGTCCATGAGGATTACCGGCTTAAGGATTGTCGGCTCGACTCCCTTACTGGCTTGAGGATTACTTAGGAATAATTTTATTCTAGTGCTACAATTGCCTCTCCCCTACCTCTCCCCTAACTTAAAGTAAATTTTAAGCATATAAATATGCAGCCTGAAATATTTCTAGTTCATAACTTATTTTATGATTTATATTTTTATAAAATAAAACTGGACTGTACCACAAATGAAATGAAAAACATACCCACTACCTATTATCTATCGTTATACGTTAATAGTGGTCGTCTATGTCCGTCCTAATTACAAATTTGTTATTCAAAGTTACATATTTTTTCTCAAATTTGTTGTTCAAGTGTTGGTTCATGGTCTTTTATGGTGTCGAATAAAAGTATTCCTAAGTAATCCTTAAAATTTACTTTAAGGTAGGGGAGAGGTAGGGGAGAGACAACTGTAGCACTAGAATAAAATTATTCCTAAGTAATCCTCAAGCCGGTAATCCTCAAGCCAGTAAGGGAGCCGAGCCGACAATCCTCAAGCCGGTAATCCTCATGGACAGGTGGGAGGTTCGGAATGGTTCGGGTAGCACCCCTAATATTCTGTGACTTTTTCTCCAAGTGTGTCGAACAGTTATTGGATGTGAGTGGGCTCCACCCTTACCCTTCTTGTCAGATGGAGTACACGTTTAAGTTGATAATTGGGTAAAACTTGACAGGTGGAGGGTCTTCATTGGGTGATAAACCTTGAGTCATTTGAGTTAGGATAATTTTGGTGGGTTATTTCTGGATTTTCAGGGTCAAACATGGTCATTTTGGTGATTTTCCCTTTATTAATTATAGATTAATTGAAAATAAAAATTCAAAATTCATAACGTTGCAAAATGACCCAATCTCAAACAAATCCATAACGATTTAATATCAAAGACTCAAGGATCCATAATGTTGCATAACAATCCAAAATCAAACAAATCCTTAAAGATCTAATCTCAAACACTCAAACGACATTCAAACAAAAATTAAAGTTGCATAATGATCTAATCACAAAGACTCAAAGATCCTAATGATTATAAATAAAATTTTAATTTGAAAACCTTCAATAATTAAATGGATCGGTTTGGTTTTTTCGGATTTTCTTTTTAGCAAAAACCGAAACCAATCTGAAATTTTGGATTTTAGAAAAGTTCAGTCCAAATCCGACGGTTTCTATTTGGATTCGGTTTTTTTCGGTTTGGTTTTTTCGGTTATTTTGGTTTCGAGTCGGTTTTTTCGGATTCTTGCACACCCCTAGTTCATCCCCAGCACAACGATTGTTACATCGTTGTAACAATAATTTTAGGTACTTTTTCATGAAAAATAAACGATGGTTACATAGGTGTAACGATTCAGAAAGTTACCTAAAAGAAAGAAGTTCATAGGAGATTACTACTTACATTTATGTAATAACTATCATATGCGTAATCATGTGAAACAATTTCATAACGTTCTAGAAAGAAAATACGTGGTGTTACATTCGTGTACCATCAATTGAAAACATGTGAAATAAAAGTGTTACATACGTGTAATAACTACTTACATTTATGTAATAACTATCATATGCGTACACGTGAAACAAATTCATAACGTTCTAGAAAGAAAATACATGGTGTTACATTCGTGTAACATCAGTTAAAAATATATGAAATAAAAGTGTTACATACGTGTAATCAGATTTAGAAATAATAGAGTCAGGAATACAATTTACAAACTTTTCTGAATGGTTACACCTATATAACCATCGTTTATTTTTATGAAAAAAAAAACTTAAAATTTGTTACAACGATGTAACAATCGTTACGCTGGTGATGAACTGATGATCAATGATTTTTTTTTCTTTTGTAAATTAGTTTTTTTTTATTTGGCATGAAAGCTTAAAATTAAAGGAGAGAGAGTTTAGGAAATAGGATTTAAATATTTACAATAAAGTTAATGGTTTGTCTATTATGCCCTTGGTGCATTAAATAAATTTCAAATTATTTCTAAAAATGACACATTCATTTTCAACCATAGATTAACTAATCAATGGTGTAAGATGGGTTTTCCAGGTTTTCTAAAAAGATGCGGTTTTCCATTGAACCTTACCCTATATATATTTATATATATATATAGTTAATTAATTAGTGGATACGATTAATTAATGTAGTAATTACTTGTGGTTGTTCCAGTACTTTTTGAACCGTAGAATGATCAACCGGCTGTGATTTATCTGATGTGTTATTAGGATGAAAGTTCATTCGGTTCATCGACCATGCAATAATATATTTATTTTCAACCTCCGAAAGCATTGTTTTTCATCTAATGGGAATGGTAAAAATATTGCACCATTTTTGACCTGATAAGCTATAATTCTATGACAACTAGGAGGTAATGGACTTCCATGAATCTTTCATCTTTTTGTTTTGGTAAAAATTTAGCCATTCACACGACGTTCAGTCGATTCCCCTCCATATGCAACGTCGCCGTTTGGCATTCTAGATCAGAAGTGACATAATAATAATAATAATAATAATAATAATAATAATAATAATAATAATAATAATAATAATAATAATAATAATAAAAATAAAAATAATAATAATAATAATAATAATAATAATAATTATAATAATAATAATAATAATAATAATAATAATAATAGCATATATATATATATATTGAAAATCAATTGATTAAAGTCAAAAATAGAATAAAAAAATTGTGGTATATACTAATATATATACCTCTAGGATTACTGGCTGATCGATAGGAGTATTTGGTTTTTGCATGTCTCTTATTGTTTTTCTAAATTGACACCATGTAATTAACTGGTTAGTAACATATATATTAATTAACAATAACGTCAAAGCGATTTGTCAAATCCTTAATTATATATACCACTTCCTGCTCTGATGCCTCAGCTGCAGCTGCTTCAGTACTTCTTTGTCTCTTTTTCCCCTAAAGACAGCATCAGCATTTAATTAAATGATCATATGACAATTAGTTATAAGGGAAGTACACAACTGTGTAAATTAAAATAGTTACCCTTTCTGTTTTTTCGGACGCTGTTGTAGATGGATGAGTGTGTTAACTATTCAGATAACCATTAGTTAACTATCCAGATAACCATTCGGATGAAGTACAAACTTATCATAGCCAGAACAGTTAATTATTAATCATATTCCGGAATAAGTCTAACTATCCTGATGAACTTTAACTATCCTGATGAACTTTACCTATACTGATGAACTTTAGCTATCCGGATGAACTATAACCAACCTGGTGAACTATAACTAGAGACGTGTGTTCATCCAGATGAACTAGAATCTTCCGGATCAACTCTAACTATCCTGATGAAATAGAATCTTCCGGATCAACTCTAACTATCCCGATAAACTCTAACTATGTTGATGAACTTTTTACTATCCTGATGAACTTTACCTATCCTAATGAACTTTAACTATCCGGATGAACTATAACTAGAGACACATGTTCATCCAGATGAACTAGAATCTTCCAGATAAACTCAAATTCAGAATTGTTTCAAATCCGTATCTTATCGGCCGACCTTTGAGATGAGTTTGATGGAGTAGATTGTTTCCGCGATGTATTGTGCGCGGAGTTGATCATGTCCTACATACAATTCAATTAGTTAATTAATTAATAAATATGCGCTCAAAGGAGATCGATCATATCAACAATAATACTTAATTACCGTTGTATTTACATTGGAATGCTGATTACAACTGTTTTTAGATCTTACAGTTATAGTAAGAGGCGCCTCCGTGGACTTTACCTACAAAATGATTTAATGATTTATAATAATTAATTGATAAAAAAAAATTATATAATATATTAATTATAGGTATATATATATAATTTGTCCCTTACAGAATTTACCGCTTTATCAGCTTGTTTATCTTGAATCATGCGGTTCATAAACGTCGTAAGCTTATCAAATTATCATGTTGTGCTTTAACCATATCAATGAGGTGCTCAACCTCTTGATCCTTTTTCTCACGCAGCTGTTTTTCATTTTTGAGTTCCGCCTCAAGTTTTTCGATCCGTTCTTTTGATCGCCCTTTTGGAGCACCTTGCTAATATCCACGGGAAGTCACTCCATACCCAATACCTTTTAGGTATCCACCCCTTTCCTTGTCAAGGAACAATGTCAGGGCATCCGTCCCCGGTTCTACGGTCATGGATCCCGCATTTATTTTTGTTTCATTCTCGGACCGCAGTAATTAATCTAGTTAATGTAGTGAGGTGCTGTTAATTTTTAACATGTAAATAATTAGGTATATATGTACAAATTAAACTTAATATATCATCTACTACGCCCTTCACCACAGGCGTTTTGTATTCACCCTCTTTATATACTCTTCCTTTCCTCCACATAAACGCTCAAGAGGGGGAATCATCAGCTGCAATTTCTTTGTTTTGTACCTTGTATTATAATAATAATATACATCAGACTTGAAACATACATTGCACGTTCTTAACCATGACTGAGTGTAACACACTTAGCTTATTACCAGTTTTTCTCTCAGATAGACGTATCCTCCCCGTCTCATTGTATGATCATAAACATACTGTGCTCGAACCTCTTTTGCACTCTTTGACGCAACCTTTCCAACAGAACAGTAGGATATATAATTATAATCTCATTAATTAACACTTAGCTTAATTATTGAAATCTGCAGTTTCAATTGAATAAAAACTTTGAATTCTTCAGATTTTGTATATGCTACAAATCTGTCCCAGTCTTCTTTTTTCACACTAGCGCGATACATCTTTGGAACTTTCTCAAGCATGATGGGTTTTGCTAGGTTGGGACGAATGTGTTTCTCGAACATCTTTCTTCAAAAACTCCTTAGCAAGCCATACCATTATAGGACCCCTTCGACAGTCACCAATTTTGAATAATTGCTTATAAAATAACATATAACAAGATTTTTTAGTCACATATATGGAATTCAACACGGTGAACTATAACTAGGGACGCATGTTCATCCAGATGAACTAGAATCTTCCGGATCAACTCTAACTATCCTGATGAACTCTAACTATCCTGATGAACTTTTTACTATCCTGATGAACCTTACCTATCCTGAGGAACTTTAACTATCCGGATGAACTCTAACTATCCGGATGAACTATAAGTAGAGACGCATGTTCATCCAGATGAACTAGAATCTTCCAGATCAACTCAAATTCAGAACCGTTTCAAATCCGTACCTTATCGGCCGACCTTTGAGATGAGTTTGATTGAGTAGATTGTTTCCGCGATGTATTGTG
>JBCNJP010000012.1:74306070-74373307 GCA_039602395.1 Deinandra increscens subsp. villosa | reverse complement strand
TATATATTTCATTGTGTTGTAATATATACATTATAGGTTATATATATATATATATATATATATATATATAGGGTTAGGATCCTATGAAAACATATTTGTTTTTGTGAAAACTGCGAATACACATATTAAAACCCATGTAACTTTTTCATACGTTAAAGATTCTTCATAAAATTTGCGCCAAAAGTCTTAAAATTACGTTATCTTTAATTTTGGAGCAAAATATTAAAAAAAACGTAACTTTTTTTTTCGTGTGATGCACATGTGCATCATATAATTAAAATAAGTTATAAAATGTTATTTTTTTTCTTTAAATTTAAGATAACACAACTATAAAATTTAAGGTGTAATTTCTTTTTAAACCTATTAATGTATATCACATGTATGAGATATTTTTGGTGTGATGCACATGTGCATCATTCAATAAAAAAACGTAAAAAATGATGGAAATATATGACATATGGTGCGACTAAGAAAAAAACTATTAACACATACTAAAAGTATGAGTTTTTTTTTGTGATGCACATCTGCACCACACAAAAAAAAACATTAAATTTTTTAAAATTTATATAGGATTAAAGATAACATAATTTTAAGACTTTTGATGCAAATTTTTTTTTTTAAATGTAACGTATGAAAAAAGTTATGTAGGTTTTAAGATTTGTTTACATAGTTCTCACAAAAAAAAAAACGTTTTCGCATGATCCTTCCCCTATATATATATATATATATATATATATATATATATATATATATATATATATATATATATAGGGAGAGGATAATTTGAGAACCATTTTGATTTGAGAACTTAAAAGAACTAATTTGAGCCACAAGTTTATTTATATGTATCCCCCCTCCCATGAATTGTAGTGGTCCCCCTGAAATTTGTGGTTGAGATTTAGTTATCAAAAGTTCTCAAAACAAAAAGTTCTCATTTGAACCTAACCCTATATATATATATATATATATATATATATATATATATATATATATATATAGAGGTGAGTTATTCTACATTCACCAAAAACTCTACATCCACTACATCCACCCTCTTTTTCCCAAAAAACACCAAAAAACACTTTTTAACAAAAAAATTTTTTTTTGAAAACACTACACCTCTAATCGCTATGTTAGCTTTCTAGAACACTTTTTTTTAAAATTTTTGTGGTGTTTCATTTTTGGTGTTTTATTTTTGTTTATTTTTTTTCCAGAAAAAACACCAAAAAAACACTTTTTTTTTAATTAATTTTTTTTCTAAAAACACCATTCTTCTAGACGCACCAAAACACACATTTTTTTGAATTTTTTTTTTATTTTTTTGTATTTTTAGCGTTTTTTTTTTAAATAATAAAAACGCCATAGAAAAAAAAAAAGGTGTTCAAGAAAGAACATGTAGCGATTTGGCATATGATGTGTTTTAAGAAAAAAATTAAAAGAAAGTGCTTTTTGGTGTTTTTTTTTGAAAAAAGGGAGTGGATGTAGAGGATGTAGGGAATTTAGTGGATGTATTCTACCCCAATTCTATACATATATATATATATATAGAGTGAGGTTCATTGTAGACACTTTCGCATGTGAAATAGCTATTTTCCATATGTGTTCACATGTGAAATTTTCTGAATATTGAGAAAAGAGAAAATTAATCACACCTTATTGGGACTCGTTGGTCCCAACTGGCCATCATTGCACCTAAACACACCTTATTGGGCTGTCATTGATCCTAAACACAACTTATTGGTTACATACACACCTTATTGGGCCTCATTGGTCCCCACTAACCCTCATTTCTCCTAAACACACCTTACTGGGCCATCATTGGTCCTAAACAAGCTTGTTGGTTATATACACATCTTATTAGGACTCATTGGTCCCAACTGACCCTCATTGCCCTAAACACACCTTATTAGGTCATCATTGGTCCTAAACACAACTTATTGGTTACATACAGACCTTATTGGGCCTCATTCGTCCCCCACTGACCCTCATTTCCCCTAAACACACCTTATTGGGCCATCATTGGTCCTAAACATGCTTATTGGTTATATACACACCTTATTAGGACTCATTGATCCCAACTGACCCTCATTGCCCCTAAACACACCTTATTGGGCCATCATTGGTCCTAAATACAACTTATTGGTTACATACACACCTTATTGGGACTCATTGGTCCCAACTGACCCCCATTTCCCCTAAACACACCTTATTGGGCCATCATTGGTCCTAAACATGCTTATTTCGTACATACACACCTTATTGGGGCTCATTGGTCCCAACTGACCCTTATTGCCCCAAAACACACCTTATTGGGCCATCATTGGTCCTAAACACAACTTATTTGTTACATACACACCTTATTGGGACACATTGGTCCCAACTGACCCTCATTTTCCTAAACACACCTTTTTGGGCCATCATTGGTCCTAAACACAACTTATTGGTTACATACGCACCTTAATGGGACTCACTGGTCCCAACTGACCCTCATTTCCTCTAAACATACCTTATTGGGACATCACTGGTCCTAACACATGCTTATTGGTTATATACACACCTTATTGGGACTCATTGGTCCCAACTGACCCTCATTTCCCCTAATCACACCTTATTGGGCCATCATTGGTTCTTAACACAACTTATAGGTTACATACACTCCTTATTGGGACTCATTGGTCCCAACTGGCCCTCATTTCCAATAAACACACCTTATTGGGCCATCATTGGTCCTAAACCCAACTTATTGTTACATACACACCTTATTGGGACTTATTTGTCCCAACTGACCCTCATTTCCCCTAAACACACCTTATTGGGCCATAATTGGTCCTAAGCACAACTTATTGGTTACAACACACATTATTGGGACTCATTGGTCCCAATTAACGCTCATTGCCCCTAAACACACCTTATTAGGCCATCATTGGTCCTAAACACAACTTAATGGTTACATACACATCTTATTGGGACTCATTGGTCTCAACTGGCCCTCATTTCCCCTAAACACACCTTATTGGGCCATCATTGGTCCTAAACATGCTTATTGGTTATATACACAACTTATTGGGCCATTATTGGTCCTAAATACATCTAATTGACCTATTTGACCCCAAATTGACCCATTATTTAATTTTTAACCTAATTATTTAAGATATAATTTATTTACAATTATATTCCCTTAAATTTAAGGATTTTGTAGATCCGTTCTGTTTTTTGTGTTTAGTGGTTTTGTTTAACGGAATGGAGATTGTGCGAACAGATTACATATTTACCTAAAATTATGCATCAGTTGTTGATCCGATTGCAATTATTGATCGTCTCTGTTTTTTAGGATTAGGGTTTTTTAACGGAATAGAGATTGTGCGAACAGATTACATTGTTAACTAGAATTATGCATCAGTTGTTGATCGGATTGCAATTGTTGATCGTCTCTGTTTTCGAGGATTGGGGATTTTGTTTAACGAAATGGAGATTGTGCGAACAGATTACATTTGTTACCTAAAATTATGCATGAGTTGTTGATCGGATTGCAATTGTTGATCGTCTCTGTTTTCGAGGATTGGGGATTTTGTTTAACGAAATGGAGATTGTGCGAACAGATTACCTTTGTTACCTAAAATTATGCATGAGTTGTTGATCGGATTGCAATTGTTGATCGTCTCTGTTTTCGAGGATTGGGGATTTTGTTTAACGAAATGGAGATTGTGCGAACAGATTACCTTTGTTACCTAAAATTATGCATGAGTTGTTGATCGGATTGCAATTGTTGATCGTCTCTGTTTTCGAGGATTAGGGTTTTTGTTCATACACATAATTGTTTCCTAATTTACATGTTCATTCCTATTTCCTAAAAAAACAAAAAACAGAGCAGTTGCGGGTTGAGGTTCACGGGAACCTAGATTCCATCTCCTCCATCAACTCCAAATGCCTACTCATAGCTTATTGCCTCTGTTGAACCAACATTTGAAGCCTGGAATTGGAGACGTGTATCTCTTTTACCAGAAAAGTTGCCATCTGGTATCTTGATGGACTTGGTGGCTCTGTAAGTACTTGGTTGAGCAGGGCCAACCCGTCTAAGATACTCTGTCTCTCTTTCGTGATAATCACCCCGTACTGGTCCAGGGTAGCAATAATCTTTATCCGTAAATAATTTTCAACTATTTCTTTCAAGTTTGCCATTTTGAGAAGGATTTGAGGGTTTTGAGAAAGGGTTTGATAAGGATTTTGAAAAAAAGGTTTGGTAAGAATTTTGAGAAGGGTTTGATAATGACGGTGCAAATCACTTGAGTATGCCTAAGCTCAGATGCCTAATCACTAGAGTATACCAAAGGTCTGATCTTATTGAACACTGCACATTATAATTACTTTCACATGTTCTCCAAGTTAAACTGAAATTTCTACACGTTATCAAAAAACCACTAAAATTTTAATCAAACGATCCAAAATTATCCGAAATTACTTTCATACGTTCTTAAAATATTAATGTTTCAGAGAAGAAGAACAAAACCGGAAGAACCTAGAATTCCTCAGAAAGAAGAGTTCATACGGGTTGAGAGAAGATGATTAGAAACGGATGAATTGACTGGAATTAACAAACAATTAAGTGAAATTAATATAAAGGTTAAACATATTACAGAAACAAAATAAACCCAAATATTTGGTTTAAACACTTGACCCTCACAAGTCACAACCCCCTCTTTAAGGAGTTTCATTGTATTCAGCGGCCCTACGGGCGATAATAACCGCCTCTTTCAGAACATCAGCCTTAAGCTTGTTAATTAAAAATCAATTCATTACAATTACTCTTTAATACGGAACCCTTAAGAGCTTAATCATTTCCCACACCAGTAGAAGATTATAATCTTCTCCGGTTTCATGTAAGTAGAGTTCGAACGCAACGAACAACAGGTCTTCCTTGGTTTAGTTTTCCTCTTCATTCTCTTTGCATATCCTGTTGAATGTTTTGATTTTCTGGTAATCAAATTAACAAGTCAAAATTTAAACGAAGAAAGTCAAAATTACCCACTAAGTTCATGAGGATTGAGAGAAGATGAACTATAGTTCTTTAGGATTATAAAGAGTTATTCAGTAATATAACCGGCTGAACTAGAGTTCTTCAGGATCAAGAGTTATTCAGTAATAGAAAAGGATGAACTAGAGTTCTTCAGGATGAACCGGATAAACTAGAGTTCTTCAGGATGAACTATATATACTATAAATAACAAAAGTTGTTATTTCTGTTGGTAGTCTATAGGATATTCCCATGTATTTACACCCATTATCTAGTGAATTAAAATCATTCTGGTTGAATACAATTCTTTATACACTAATATTTAGTTACACAACCTAATATATGTAGAAGACAACCGGATGAACTAGAATTTTTCAGAAAGAAGAGTCAAAACACACATCTGATGCTTACACATAAACAATTAATTACATATATAATCCAAAAGATGTGATATCCGTTAATTAATTACAAATATATATAGTAAAAAAACAACATAAACTTAAAACATGCTCCCACTAGAGAAATTGTCTGAATCGTCATATCGGCCTGTTCTCCATAGGTAGCTACCTTCACAGGGGGAGGAGGAGGAGGAAGAAGACACCTCCACATCTCCATCGAGGTAGATAGATATGACCTCCTCGTCCTTGACGTGCAGGGCCAAGGCCCTGACATCCCTCGGATCATCAGTGAATGGAACCAGTCCATAATCCAGAGACAACCCTGGGATCCTCAGGTAGGGGTCGAAATCGTTCAAGTGATAACCTAGGTCAGACGCCATTTGACCTAGGTCATCGAACGAGAAGGAGGTAATGTACACCTCGTCGAAGTAACGAACCCTCCCATCGATGTATTGTATCCGACCATTAAGCCTCGCAAAATACCCTAGGTGATAGATCACCAAAGTAAACAGACGAAAATCTTCTTCCCCTGTTCAAGAAAAATAACCAAATCAGAGACACGAATTCCACATTAAAGCATTTGAATTTTAGTCATTTAGATGATTACCTACCGTATTCGGGGCTATCTTCCATATTCAGAGGACGCAAATTCCACATTTTCAGAGAGTGGTGATAAACCAAAAAACACAGAGCTGAGAGATATAACGGCGTATATGGTGATAATCGACAATTAATAAATTATATGATTTATATCCGAAACTCGAGGTGGTAAATAAAGATTTGACCTCTAGTAATGATATATATCCACTGTCACCTTATGTATCCTAGGGCCACGTTACAATATCAGTGGCTACTATTTAGTCACGGTTAATATATGTGGCCATAGGTAATAGATTTTTGTCTAGTTTCGCCACGCATTTAATATTTTACCGTGACCATAAAATAGATTTTTGTCACTCACAACCTACCAATTAGTCACGGTTAATATATGTGCCCATAGGTAATAGATTTTTGTCAATCACAACCTACTATTTAGTCACACAACCTAATAACAGTGGCCATATGTACTAGCTTTTAGCCACATAACTAAGTAAAAACGGTGGCCATTGCTCACATTTAGCCATGCATAATATATACTTAATAGTTTTGTTTTTTTTTTTCAGTTTACTAAGTAATAAAATCTACTCTTCTGTCATACAACATTATTTAAGCGTGGTCATACATTCCTTTTTGGTCACACGAATAAAAAATCATAAAAATTCTGTGGTCGTTTGGTGCATTTCGCCACTCTTTTTTAAGTGTGATAAATAAGTGCCACATATTTTTGTAAAACAGTGGCTAAAGCCACTGCACCTGATTGTTTTTGTCATATAAACAAAAAAAATATGTGGCTATATTTGGCCACATGTACAAAATATGTGTGGCTAAAGCTAGTGTTTCTTACCTTTGGCCACGTTTTTTAAAAACCAGTGGCTGTGCGTTCAAATAAAAACCGTGGCCAAAGCCACTTTTTGACGTAGTGTTAAGGACAATGTGCAATTTATGTGTGGGGACGGGAATCTATTGTTGAAAAATCTTGAACTAATTGTCTTATCACATCTTGAGCCTTACACAAAAATCTCTTGAAATGGCCCCCGAACTGCCCAAAATTTTTTCAACATCAATTTTTTTTCAAGAAGTCTTGTAATTAACAAGTCACACCTCCAAATATAAGACACTACAATTCCATTAAATTTTTCATATTAACGTTGAAAGGTTTATCCTTTGACAAGTAGAAAGTAAATTTAATTTGATGCAAACTTATTACCCTTTCACACATCCAGTGAGAACTTGATCCTACAATGCATGAACAAAACCATCACGCTCTTTTCTTCTCTACCTTTGCGAGAAACCAGGCAAATTCAGTAGAAACAGAACTTGACACGGTAATGCGTCCAAAATAGATAAAATCGGGAACATATATCTCCATGATTGAGGCACCTAGGAATTCTCTTCTTTCTTTTAAACTTTTTCTTTTTCCATCTTTGAACATCCCCTAGTTAGCCCCTTTGAGCATTTCACCCCAATTCTTTTCTAACACCCGCACCCGTTGCAAAATAAAACCCTTTTTCATTTTTATACTTTATATTCGTAAAAAGAAGCTTTTTTCTAAATATCCAATGTGGTGGTCCTTACCTATCACAAACAAGTAAATGATATCCTTCAAATATCACATTTATGAGCTTGTGTGAGAGAGAGAGAGAGAGGGAGGGAGGGAGAGAGAGAGAGAGAGCGAGAGAGGAAAGGAAAGGGATAAAATATTCGTAGGAAAATAAAGCAGCCTCCCTATGAAGCTCTAGGAAAGTCAAACCACAAAAACAAAGGATTTTACTAAAAGACCGCTATTTTAGACTTTAGCTTTTTTCAGCCAAAATAACCAAACCCCTAGCACTAAGACTACCATTTTAAGTGTGATAGTTATATGAATTTAGGTGAGATTTGTTGAGGGCTTGATTCCATGTTAAGCCTACATCTTCTAACTTGTTTTTCACCATGGTATGAGTGTCACTCCAAAAATGCAAACATAAACCTGAGAGACGAGTGATTAATTGTGAGGCATATAAGTTAAGATAAAACTAAATTTTGAGTAGGCTTGTAACAAGTACCCATATTTCAAGTATAGGAAGAAAAAAATTTAACGGAAAACAGGTCAAAATAAATGGAATAACTTTTATTACCCGGATTCTTAATTGCATGGGATCTTTGGGATGTGTCGGGCCTCGGATTATAGAGTTTTGCCTGAGGGCAAACAAAAGTTCAAGTGTGGGGATATATGATATACACTAAATTATACATATTTTTCTATCGAAAATCTCTCACATTTCAGGACAAAACATGACAATATTGCTTTCTTTTTAGTTTTTCAGTTAATTCTGGGACAAAAACAAGGAAAAATGAAGATAAAAATGAAGATTTGTGATTTTCTGGCCAAATACACGACCCGTGCTCACCCAAACACAGCTCGTGCCCTATTTCAACAACGCACGAGAAGAGCTTCTTCAAGAATCTGACATATTCTTGGCTAACACGATATGTGTCCCCGACTAACATGGCCCGTGTGTAACACCCACACAAACAAAATCCTATATTATATTATTTAAATTTTCGCGCAGTAACACGACATAATTATATGAACGGAAAACCATAATCGATAATAATGTAAATAATATTTGATGCATGTCCTACACAACAATCATATATATATAAATATGTAGGGTAAGGATCATTTGAAAACACATTTTATTGCGAAAACATGAAAACCAATATTAAACCTACATAACTTCTTCATACGTTAATGTTTTCTTTCATTAAAAAATCGCCCCAAAAGTCTTACAATTGTGTTATCTTTAATTCTGGAAATCTTTTAAAAAAAATTAGCGTTTCGTGTTTTTTTTCGTGTGCTGCACATGTGCATCATTATCATTGGTACTACACAAAGACATATTATCATGCGAAGAAAACACTCATTATGTTAAAAACTTAAATAAAACACTTAAACATTTATGATACTAATGATAATGCTACATAGTGCACATGTGCAACACAGAATTAAAAAAAATTATAAAATGTTATTTTTTTCTTTAGATCTAAATATAACACAGTTATAAGATTTAGGGTGCAATTTATTTATAAAAATATTAATGTATACCACACGTATGAGGTTTTTTTTGGTGTGTTGCACATGTGCATCATTCAAAAAATACAAAAAAATAACAGAAATATAAGATATATGGTGCGAATTAAAAAAAAATATATATTAACGTATACTAAAAGTATGAGTTTTGTTTTGTGTTGCACATGTGCATCACACGAGAGAAAAAAAACAAAACATTAGTTTTTTTCAATTTTTTTCAGAATTAAAGACAACATAATTTTAAGACGTTTGGTTCGAAATTTTTTTATAAAATATTAACGTATGAAGAAGTTATAGATGTTTTAATATGTGTTTTCGCATTTTTGTAATATATATATGTGTTTTCACATGATCCTAACCATATATATATATACAGAGAGAGGGGGGGTCCCGTGCGGCACTTGATTTTTCCTGAGTTCCGTGCGGCACAATCTGGTCCATCGGATTATTGATCCATCGGATATCATGTGGATCGCCTATAAAACACTTTCTGTCAATTTAAAAAGAACATGGAGGGGTATATTCGTCACATTATGTACTTATCATTTTAGAAACCGCCGAAAATTCCACGATCGTCGCCTGAAAATCATAAAACCCTCACCATGAAAGAGGAAGAAGATGCGAAGAAAGCTTACACTACAAATCCAGCCGTTCTATCATACAATCGTAAGTTCTCTCATAGTAACTTCAACTTTACGAAACTGAAAAATTCTCGTATATGTAATGCTGCCACATGATTGAAACCTCAGGGAAGAAAAGTTTTCCAACGAAGAAACATAAAGTGAAGAAGACAAATCCAGAGCAGCACAGTACTCAGGGAGAACCTGTTGATTCAGGTAAAAGATGACATTCAACAACATCGTTATTTAGAAAAACAATGACATCATATGTTAGGGTTTTTTATTCATTTGAAAAAATCATCAAATGTATGATGTTTTTATTTAAATCTAACAATATTTATTTTAATCAAATGTACATATTCGTATATATTCATATTCATGTAATATTTGGGACATTTTTTACGTTTTTTATTGAATGATGCACATGTGCATCACACCAAAAAAAATCTCATACATGTGATATACATTAATAGGTTTAAAAAGAAATTACACCTTAAATCTTATAGTTGTGTTATCTTAGATTTAAAGAAAAAAATAACATTTTATAACTTATTTTTAATTATATGATGCACATGTGCATCACATGAAAAAAAATTACGTTTTTTTTAATATTTTGCTCCAGAATTAAAGATAACGTAATTCTAAGACTTTAGGCGCAAATTTTATGAAGAATCTTTAACGTATGAAAAAGTTAGATGGGTTTTAATATGTGTTTTCGCAGTTTTCACAAAAACAAATATATGTTTTCGCAGGATCCTAACCCTATATATATATATATAACCTATAATGTATATATTACAACACAATGAAATATATATATATATATATATAGTGTGTGTGTGTGTGTGTGTGTGTGTGTGTGTGTTTGTGTGGTGTGTCTGTAGTACTTGACATCTTTTTTTCACGTTAGGTATACAAATTCATTAGGATACAATTATCATTAAATTTATTGCTTAATATTCAATTTACATTTAAAGATCATTTTGAAGTTATGCTTAAAATACTATTTTATATCTATGTCTGGAATTAATTGAGTTTATATTAAATTCGATAATTGAATGTTGTCACGTCCTTATTTGGTGAGATGCTTTCACCCGGATCGATCATATTAATCCCCAAATTACTTCCCACCTGTTGGGTTTTGTTAGTGTTTATCAAAGTCTTATTAACCTCTTAATAAGTAAAATGCGGCAGAAAATAAAACTTTCTCAAAGTTATGATATGTTGAAAAGGGATTTTTAACCTTTAAAGAAAACCCAAAACGAGGGGGGGGGGGGATCCAAATACGAAATGCATGCTATCAAGTAAAACAACCATAGGGTGTTTTAGATATATCTTCTTCCAAGCAAAATGGTGTGAAGAAGATGATGAGGTTGAAAGGTAAGCTTCAAAGGAGAAACCTCAAGGTTGTGATACCCACGAGTTCAAGCAACAAGCACCCTTTTGTTGCTAGGATTTCTTGAAGACCAACTCTTCCTTCTCCTCTTGTTGAATCTGAATCCAACAAGATCTTGGAACCAGTTTCCAGATTTCTAATTAACAAGAAGGTGTTCTTGTTTTGAAGGAGAGAGAGAGAACTTGAGTATGAGAGAAGCAAGTATGTAATGAATGACTAATGTCTTAAACAAGGTTGCATGCCTTGTTGTCACACCCCCCTCCGCCGCCCCCTGCCAGGTGCGGGGGAGGGTGTGGGACCGGCTGTCCGTATCAGTTCCCGAGGCACCAACTAAAAAACAACACACAAGCATACATAACGGACATCCAGTCCTCACAGTGAAACTCTAGGCCGACTCTGAATGAGGATGCACAGAGCACCTCTTAGCCGACCTGATAGAATCGATAGCCACCGGATATGGCCCAAGTACTGAACAAACAAGAGATACATTATTACAAGGGAAACATAGTCATAACAGGTCTTCAGAAACAAACATCATTCGTTTATTATACAGAGCCCTATCCATAGTGACAACAACCATCAGAATATTCCAAGTTCAGATTAGGTCCACACCTACACTTGCTTACCTGCAACATAAGTCAATCACAAAGTCAACAACATACGTTGTTGGTGAGTCGTAACTACCATCATCACATTAACAGTTTTTAACACATACAGATTATGAATTTATCATGCCGCACCCAAGGTCAACACTCATATACTCTACGGGCACATTGCGCGTAGCCATACGCCCTCTACGAGTAGTTTTTAAGTTCAACATATAAGTACATATTCCCCCTAGTAAATTAATACTAGAGGATCCGGGTGAATATGGATCGTTCAACTATATCGGCCGCTATAATCCCTTATATGTCTAGTGGTCTCAACCTTAATGACCAGAAAGTCTCTAATGACCCTTACAGGACATTCTGACTCACAGTGTTCGACAAGATAAGCATAACAGATATTAACAGATACATCAGAGCAACCATGTGATCTCAAATAGTTAACTAATGAAGGAAGTCAGAGGACTCACAGTAATGAAGTCAGAAACAGAGTTCAGTAAAGGTTGCAATCCAAGATTCACTAGAATATCCTATCTTCGGTTTCTAGCAACCTATCAGAATTATCATGTATATCCAAGTCATATACAATGCTAACATGTCCATAAACCATCTTAGGTTCAAAGTACCATGAATTACAGTCACTAGATCAACCGGTTCAGTTTTTGGTTCATCTAACAATCGACCAAACATTCTGTCATTTTCCTTCATAGGCGTACCGCCTGGAAATTTACATTTCTGGGCGGTACGCATCAAATGGTAATCCGAGTTCCTGATTTCAAATCCGGGCGTACCGCGCTGATCTATGTATTTCTGGGCGGTACGCTGTAATCTGTTGGTCCCGGCTCCTGTTTTATTTTTCTAGGGCGTACCGCTCTGCATGCAGAGAGTTTGGGCGGTACGCCCCTGTCTGGCCCGACTATTTTGTCTTTTAGTGCCATTTTTACATATTGTCGTTTTGGGCCAGAATCATTTGGGGAATCAGTAGTATACCATATTGGGGTTGTTCAGCAGTTCATTTGTGGTCTATAGTCCTAATCAAAACATAACCCCAACTTCCCGAGCTTTCCATTTATGGTAAATTTCATCAATTTGACCCCCGATTCATACGAATATTAATAGGGACAGAACTCTTATGTTTCAATGGCCATTTCCTCTTTAGACTTACTGATCAAAACTGATCTTATATTACTTAACTCATAAAGTTTCTATTTATGGAAAAAATCAACATGCATGCATTAAGGGTTGTACCTTGTGAAGAATTCCTTGTACAACCGAACTTTCTGAATCCCTTGCTCCCTTAGGTCTCCAATCCAACTCCCCAGCACAGATTTGGGGCTGCATGTATGATCCATCATCATATCATGAGTGTATGATCTTGTGAAACTCCAAAATGACATACTTATGCACAAATCAAGAGGCTCTTACCTTGATTGCTCTTGAATCCAGTTCTCATACACTTTGATCCTTATAGATTGCACATGCAAAGCTGTATCCACAAGCACTAAGGTTGTGAATATGGTTCTTTCTAAGTAAATGAGCAATTTTGGAGAAAATGATAGAAATAATGGCTTACCATTGAAGAGTTGCTCTCCCCCTATGCTCCCAAGGCTTAGAAGTGATGGAACAGAGGTCTGGAAGTCGCAACAGAGAGCCCTTGGCCGGTTATGAGCAATGGATCACGAGTGTGTAGCTATAAAGGCCAAATTCCTAGTTTTTAACGAACTGGAATCGAGGCGTACCGCCCCAAAATACTCAATTTGGGGCGTACCGCCCGGATTTTTAGGCTAGCGGGTTATGCGGGGATCCGATGGGTGCCGCAACCCGACCCGTTTATCAAACGGGTTACGTACCGCCTGGGATTTCCTAATCCTAGGCGTACCGCCTCAAATTGTGTTTCAGGAATTTTGAATATTTTTCATTTAATATTTCCAGCTCGGATCAATGTTTTAGACACAAAGGTTACATTCTCTCCCCCTTAAAGGAATTCCGTCCCGGAATTCGTTAGGCACTAATTGAATAGTTGGGGGTATTTTCTCCTCATGTCTACTTCGGATTCCCACGTATATTCGGGACCGCGTCTAGCATCCCACTTGACTTTCACCATTGGAATCCTTTTCTTACGTAGCTTCTTTGTGATCCGTTCCATTATTTCAATGGGCTGTTCTGTGTAGTTCAGCTTTTTATCAATTTTGATTTCTTTTAACGGAACCGCAAGAGCTTCATCTACCATACATTTCCGTAGGTTCGATACGTGAAACACGTCGTGGACTCCGCTAAGCTCTTCAGGTAATTCTAACTGATAAGCCACTTCTCCGACTCTTGATATTATCTTTGAAAGGTCCGATATATCGTGGACTCAATTTTCCTCTTTTGCCAAAACGAATTATACCCTTCCAAGGTGATATTTTCAACATCACCATGTCTCCCTCTGCAAACTCAAGTGGTCTCCTACGCCGATCTGCGTAACTCTTTTGTCGGTCCTGAGCGGTTTTAAGCCTTTTACGGATCTCCCTAATCTTTTCTGTAGTTTCCATGATCAGCTCAGGTCCTGTAAGTTGGCCCTCTCCCACTTCAGACCAGCACACTGGTGTTCGGCATTTCCTACCATATAATGCCTCAAACGGAGCCATTTGAATACTGGTATGGTAGCTATTATTATATGAAAATTCGACTAGTGGAAGATGATCATCCCAACTACCTCCAAATTCAATAACACAAGATCTTAGCATATCTTCCAGTGTTTGAATTGTTCTCTCGCTCTGTCCATCAGTTTGGGGATGATAGGCTGTACTAAATTTTAATTTGGTCCCCATTGCTTCTTGAAAACTTTGCCAAAAGTGAGAGGTGAATCTGCTATCTCTATCCGAGATTATGGACTTTGGCACTCCATGCTTCGATATGATCTCGTTTACAAATAGCTTTGACAGTTGCTTTCCATTATAAGTTTCAGCCATTGGTAAGAAGTGTGCAGATTTTATCAAACGGTCCACGACTACCCAGATGGCATCGTTTCCGCTTCTAGTCTTTGGAAGTTTTGTCACGAAATCCATGGTAATTTCTTCCCACTTCCATTCAGGGAGTTCTATTCGCTGAAGACACCCGGCAGGCTTCTGATGTTCAGCTTTTACTTGCAAGCAAGTTGGACATTTTTCTACATAGGCGGCAATTGCCTTTTTCATTCCTGGCCACCAATAATTAGCTCTCAAATTCTGGTACATTTTGTCGCCTCCTGGATGAAGCATGTACTTAGACTTGTGAGCTTCTCGAAGGATTACATCACGTAGACCTCCTTCCTTAGGCACCCATATGCGTCTTGCCTAATCTGAGGATGCCATCCGCTTCTTTTGTCAATTTTCTTACAACAGTCATCATCTCGTCCCGCTCGACGTTGGAGTCAGCCATCTGTTTCTTTTGTGCTTCAATGATTTCTCCAATTAAATCCACGCTTACGTCTAATCTCAAGGCTCGAACTCTCAGTGGCTTAACTCTTTCCTTCCTGCTTAATGCATCTGCCACTACATTGGCCTTGCCTGGATGGTATTTGATCTCGCAATCATAATCACTCAGCACCTCCATCCAGCGTCGTTGTCGCATATTTAACTCTTTTTGACTGAACAAATGCTGTAAACTTTTGTGATCGGAGTATACCACAAATTTGGCTCCATATAGGTAGTGTCTCCAAATTTTAAGAGCGAAGACTATTGCTCCTAACTCCAAATCGTGAGTGGTGTAATTCTTCTCATGCTTTTTGAGTTGTCTGGATGCATATGCGATTACTTTATCTTTCTGCATCAGAACACATCCAAGTCCATTGATAGAGGCATCACAGTATACCACAAAGTTTTCAGTACCCTCTGGTAATGATAGTATAGGAGCAGAGCTCAACTTCTGTTTAAGCAACTCAAAAGCGTTGGTGTGCTTCGGCTTCCAATCAAACTTCACATTCTTCTGAGTAAGGGAAGTCAATGGTGTGGCTATCTTTGAGAAATCTTGAATAAATCTTCGATAATAACCAGCTAGTCCTAAGAAACGCCGAATTTCGGTAGGACTCTTTGGTTGCTCCCACTTTGCAATAGCTTCCACTTTTGCTGGGTCTACTTGAATTCCGGTTTTGCTGACAATGTGACCCAGAAATTGCACCTCTCTTAACCAAAAGTCACATTTAGAAAATTTTGCATAAAGTTTCTTGGATCGCAATAACTCTAATATCTTTCTCAGATGTTCACCATGTTCTTCTCGGGTGCGAGAATAAATCAGAATGTCATCGATAAACACAATCACAAACTTGTCGAGGTATGGTTTGCACACCCGGTTCATTAAATCCATGAATATTGCTGGCGCATTAGTTAATCCAAAAGGCATAACCGTAAATTCATAATGGCCATATCTTGTTCTGAATGCCGTTCTCGGAACGTCTTCTTCGCGAACTCTAACTTGATGATATCCGGATCTCAAATCGATCTTGGAGAAGTAACTGGCCCCTTGCAATTGATCAAACAAGTCATCAATTCTAGGCAAAGGGTATTTATTTTTGATAGTTACACGATTTAGGTCACGATAATCAATGCACATCCGCATCGTGCCATCCTTCTTTTTCACAAAAAGAACCGGCGCTCCCCAAGGTGAAGAGCTGGGCTTAATGAAACCTTTATCGAGAAGTTCCTGAAGTTGACTCTTTAATTCTTGCATTTCTGAAGGTGCGAGTCGGTACGGTGCTTTTGCTATCGGGGATGTTCCCGGTGCAAGCTCGATTTGAAACTCCACTTGTCGTTTCGGAGGCAATCCTGGTAGTTCATCTGGAAACACATCAGGATATTCTGGGACTATAGGTACCTCTTCCAGTTTCCTTTCTCGAGGTACCTCGACCAGATTTGCTAAGTAAGCTTGATCTCCTTTGCGAATACACTTTCCTGCTTTCAGTCTGGATATTATCCTCATTGGTTTTGTTTGTCTATCTCCAATGATTGTATGAATTTTGTCATCCGTCGACATTAATTCTAAAACTTTTTCGGCACAACGAATCTTTGCCTGATATCGCGTGAGCCAGTCCATTCCGAGCACGATGTCGAATTCACTTAAGTCCATGGGAAGGAGTTCTAAATCGAAAGTGGTATTCTCATGTTCTAAATGACAATCTCTAATTACTTTGGAGATGCTAATCTTTTGGCCATTAGCAGTTTCTACAACATAGGGTATATTTAACTTATGTGTCGTACATTTTAGTCTAGGTACACAAGCAGAGGATATAAAACTTCTATTGGCACCAGAATCAAATAGGAATGCTAACAATCATGTTATTAACTAAAAACATACCGGAGATCACGTCGTCATTCACACGTGCCTCTTCGGCTGTCATGATATAGAGTCGGGGTTTACCTTTCGAAGTTCCAGTGCCTTTGTTCTTATCATCTTTTCCGTTCTTCCTTTGCGGACATTCCAAGCATCTATGTCCTTTCTCTTTGCAGTAGAAGCAGACCACTGGTGCTCTGCACTGCTGATGCGTGTGCCCCGCCTTTCCACAATTTTTACAATTATCTGCCGGTGGTCTCCTGAAATCCCTGTCACCATTTCTTCTTCCTTGGTCATTTCTTCCAAATTTACCTCTCCTATTATCTCGCCCTCTGTCACTGAACTTTCTCTTGTTCCCAGAAGTATCCATTTTAATTCCCACTATTCTGAACCATTCATCGGCCAAGGTACCCGTTAAGCTTATAGCAGATGCTAAGGTACTAGGGCGTGCTGATCTTACATCCGCCCTTATTTTGGGGCTTAATCCCCATACAAACCTCCTGATTTTGGAAGTCTCTGTTTCTGCCATGTGAGGTACCAAATTCAGCAACTCATTAAATTTATTGATGTAAGTCATGTAGTCAGCTCCATTCATTCTTAGATTAATAAATTCATTCTCTAGTCTTTCTGCTTCATTCTCTGGAATGAATTTTTCCATAACCATTGCGCGAAAAGCTTTCCAACTCATACGATAAGCATTCTTTTTCCCAAGTCGACTTAATTCTACCTTCCACCAGTTCAACGCTGCTCCCCTAAAGGATTGGGATGCAAACTTCACCATATCCTTAGTAGCACAATCACTAATATCCAAAGCTGCTTCAGTTTCTTCTAACCAGTTCAGGGCATCAGTAGCCCCCTTATCTCCTCTGAATATACTGGGTTTACAGGCCATGTATGTCTTGTACGAACATCCTCTCTTTACCTCATTCTCTGACTTATGTTCTTTGCTCCTTGATCTCTTTTTGGCGCCCTTCGAACGGCTTTCACAATCATGGCTGCGACTCTGACGAGTCCTACTCTTACTGTGAGCTGATGAGTCAGTTCGAGACTCAACTGTTCGTGATCGAGACCTTGCAGTCCCCTTGGATCCGGGGATGGCAGTTTTGCTTCTTGGTGATTCGCTGGATCTCTCTGAACCCACGTGCGTTTTTCCTTGCCTTTTCTCCTTAGCAACTAACGAGGGCAACGCTTTAGAGATTCCTTGAGCTATAAGCTCCTGGAGTCTTTCCTCCTGCTCCCGTTGTCTCAGTTGTTCAGACGTGAGAGGTTCTCTCATCTTACTGTGAACGGAGTGATCATCACGATCATCTTCCTCATCGTAATCATCTTGACGAGTTTTGCTTGTTCCTGCTTTCGACATTTTGCTGAAAGCAATACCGAATTGACAGATTAACATACATTTGACTTAGTTGACAGGTATTTGTAATCAGGGTTTATATCCCTTTGCATATTCTAGTGCCATAAGGAACGTGTTCATAACAGAGTTGTTGCACTAGTTTGGGCTTTCCGGATCACCATCTTGTGGTTACCGACATATTTTACCATGTTATGACTATGATCAGAGTGAAATCACATACACACAAGTCCTTAGGGGTGGTCTAATGAACCAAACCTCCTAAAAATCACTATGTATCTTGACTTAACATTCCTATAATACTCAAATGTTATTGATAACAACAAGTAAACATTTATTCCATAATGATCACACAAACGTCTTAGCGGTTTAACCGCTTTACAAAACAAGGCACACACACGTTCAAACCATACTCAAACAAAGTTTCACAAAAGGACATACAATACATAACATACTTATTTATTAGACACGACACACGAGATTTCCATCATCATGGTTCACACTAGTTCCCATGCTTATAATCCTTGCGTCTTCCAAACGACGTCAGATGCTTGATGCGGGATGACACCTTCTTAGCTTCTTCTGCCATTTTCTTTTCCTTCTTTAACTGTTTCTCTAGTCTTTTGGCTAAAGCCTTATTTTCTTCTCTGAGGGCGTTGATTACCGGGGAGTTAGGTCCTGAATGATCCGCATATGGGGTTGGGGCAAAAACTGGGCCTGTTCCTGAAAAAGATGATCTTGGTAGATCCTGATATGATCCATACGGAGCATATTGGTAGGCAGAAGGTGGAAAAGGCATATAGGACTGCTGCATAGGTGGAGAAGTCGAGTACTGATATGGTTGTGGCGGATAAAACGATAGCTGTGGTGGATAATACGGCATACCCGTGGCATAAGGTTCCTGAACAGGAGTTGGATACATGATAGGCTGCTGATAGATGGATTGCTGCTGAAATGAAGAACTCTGATGGTAGGCAGGTGGCTGCTGATATGCAGATGGTGGTTGACTGTTAGACCTTAGTAACTGGGGATAACTGTAATGTTCAGACACAGGTTGGCTGCTTTGGCCCTGCATCATTGCAGCTACATGCGGGTCACTAACATCATTTGCCAAAGCTGCGATAGGATCCTGTATTGGAACATCCACAAAGTTCCCCATTTGAGGAAAAGTTGCAATGGGATCGTGTTGCATAGGAACCGATTCCTCGGGTCCTTCTTCAACATCTGCCGCATAAGCTGGGGAGTGATGCTCTGAGTGATAGCTTACCGTGTGACCTGCCGATACTGCAATTACTACCAGTGGAATGGTCTCGTCAGCATCTTCTTCGGGCTCCTCCTCTGGTTCTTCTTGGTCTATCCCTACATCACGAGCATTCCATTCCGATGGTGCAATGGGAATGGTATGACTTGGGCGCACCGACATCCTGGGTTTAGTACTTCTTTTCTTAGGAGGTTTCGGTACGTCAGTAGTCGACGCTACCGGTGATGGAGTCTTCTTTTGAGTAGGTGCGGTAAAGTACCCTGAAAAGTCAGGACTCATCCGTGGTATGGGTTGACTTGGTCCACCTTCCTCTTTCTTGTTCCTGCTACTTTTGCTGCTTCCACTGTTCTTGCTGTCGGATTTTGAAGATTTTGCAAAGTTCCACATCTTTCACGGAGGTATCTGTGAATATAATTTTAATATACAGTAGAATATATATATATATTTACACAATATTTCGTGCACTCCTAGATTTTCATCAACTTATTTCATACTAACTTTTACCCATTGAATTCACTAGTGTACACATAAAATAACCATCGGTATCCACGTGTCTATCAGACTCGTCATATCATGAGGTACCTGTGGGTAACAATGACAGCGTGCACTTTCTACAATTGCTACCGACCTTACAACATGCTATGAGTAATCTAATATACCAATTTCAACTTAGGTTAACACTTATTGCGGAAGACCATTAGCATCAATGTGTCTGTTAGGGTTCACCGAGTCTTAGTGCACCTGTGGGTAGGAATGGCAGTTTGCAAGGCTGTAACTTCTACCGACCTTACACTAAACCTCGATTACTTCTAACATACAATTTTTCAGCCTAGATCACAAATTGGTTCATGCAATACTTAGATGTCCAACTAGGTTCAAGCTTAGGGGCTCTAAGAACGCCAAATTTGCTGGAACCTTTGGCCCTGATACCAACATGTCACACCCCCTCCGCCGCCCCCTGCCAGGTGCGGGGGAGGGTGTGGGACCGGCTGTCCGTATCAGTTCCCGAGGCACCAAATAAACAACAACACACAAGCATACATAACGGACATCCAGTCCTCACAGTGAAACTCTAGGCCGACTCTGAATGAGGATGCACAAAGCACCTCTTAGCCGACCTGATAGAATCGATAGCCACCGGATATGGCCCAGGACTGAACAAACAAGAGATACATTATTACAAGGGAAACATAGTCATGACAGGTCTTCAGAAACAAACATCATTCGTTTATTATACAGAGCCCTATCCATAGTGACAACAACCATCGGAATATTCCAAGTTCAGATTAGGTCCACACCTAAATTTGCTTACCTGCAACATAAGTCAATCACAAAGTCAACAACATACGTTGTTGGTGAGTCGTAACTACCATCATCACATTAACAGTTTTCAACACATACAGATTATGAATTTATCATGCCACACCCAAGGTCAACACTCAGATACTCTACGGGCACGTTGCGCGTAGCCATACGCCCTCTACGAGTAGTTTTTAAGTTCAACATATAAGTACATAACAGATATAACATATAAGTACATAACAGATATAACAAATTAATACTAGAGGATCCGGGTGAATATGGATCGTTCAACTATATCGGCCATGATAATCCCTTATATGTCTAGTGGTCTCAACCTTAATGACCAGAAAGTCTCTAATGACCCTTACAGGGCATTCTGACTCACAGTGTTCGACAAGATAAGCATAACAGATATAACAGATACATCAGAGCAACCATGTGATCTCAAATAGTTAACTAATGAAAGAAGTCAGAGGACTCACAGTAATGAAGTCAGAAACAGAGTTCAGTAAAGGTTGCAATCCAAGATTCACTAGAATATCATATCTTCGGTTTCTAGCAACCTATGAGAATTATCATGTATATCCAAGTCATATACAATGCTAACATGTCCATAAACCATCTTAGGTTCAAAGTACCATGAATTACAGTCACTAGATCAACCGGTTCAGTTTTTGGTTCATCTAAAAATCGACCAAACATTCTGTCATTTTCCTTCATAGGCGTACCGTCTGGAAATTTACATTTCTGGGCGGTACGCGTCAAATGGTAATCCGAGTTCCTGATTTCAAATCCGGGCGTACCGCTCTGATCTATGTATATCTGGGCGGTACGCTGTAATATGTTGGTCCCGGCTCCTGTTTTATTTTTCTGGGCGTACCGCTCTGCATGTAGAGAGTTTGGGCGGTACGCCCCTGTCTGGCCCGACTATTTTGTCTTTTAGTGCCATTTTTACATATTGTCGTTTTGGGCCAGAATCATTTGGAGAATCAGTAGTATACCATATTGGGGTTGTTCAGCAGTTCATTTGTGGTCTATAGTCCTAATCAAAACATAACCCCAACTTCCCGAGCTTTCCATTTATGGTAAATTTCATCAATTTGACCCCCGATTCATACGAATATTAATAGGGACAGAACTCTTATGTTTGAATGGCCATTTCCTCTTTAGACTTACTGATCAAAACAGATCTTATATTACTTAACTCATAAAGTTTCTATTTATGGAAAAAATCAACATGCATGCATTAAGGGTTGTACCTTGTGAAGAATTCCTTGTACAACCGAACTTTCTGAATCCCTTGCTCCCTTAGGTCTCCAATCCAACTCCCCAGCACAGATTTGGGGCTGCATGTATGATCCATCATCATATCATGAGTGTAGGATCTTGTGAAACTCCAAAATGACATACTTATGCACAAATCAAGAGGCTCTTACCTTGATTGCTCTTGAATCCAGTTCTCATACACTTTGATCCTTATAGATTGCACATGCAAAGCTGTATCCACAAGCACTAAGGTTGTGAATATGGTTCTTTCTAAGTAAATGAGCAAATTTGGAGAAAATGATAGAAATAATGGCTTACCATTGAAGAGTTGCTCTCCCCCTATGCTCCCAAGGCTTAGAAGTGATGGAACAGAGGTCTGGAAGTCGCAACAGAGTGCCCTTGGCCGGTTATGAGCAATGGATCACGAGTGTGTAGCTATAAAGGACAACTTCCTAGTTTTTAACGAACTGGAATCGAGGCGTACCGCCCCAAAATACTCAATTTTGGGCGTACCGCCCGGATTTTGAGACTCGGGTTATGCGGAGATCCGATGGGTGCTGCAACCCGACCCGTTTATCAAGCGGGTTGCGTACCGCCTGGGATTTCCTAATCCTAGGCGTACCGCCTCAAAGTGTGTTTCAGGAATTTTGAATATTTTTCATTTAAAATTTCCAGCTCGGATCAATGTTTTAGACACAAAGGTTACACTTGTTTAAATTAAAAGAACAACCACCATCCTAATGGGAGGTGGGTGAACGTCCAAGAGGAGAGAGAGGGGGAGAAGCTTTTCAAACCTTTTTAAACTCCCTCCCATGCATCTGGTCCATTTCCTTGTCCACATTCATTTAGTCATGCTTTACTTGACCCATGTAACATGTTACATGTACAAATATGCTGTAACATATAAATATGTTTTATGCAACAATTTATTTAACCAAATAAATAATATTGCTGCCATACTTCTCTAATTTAAATCATCCATATGATTTAACACAAGTTCGATTAATTAGAAACTGATTTCTAACTGTCTTCTATAAGTACATTTATTTATTTGATTATATCTTAAATTAATGTCATATGGGTGTTTGTCTAGCTCGTTAATGGGTATGACCCAACTTGGATCCTAACGTACTAGCCACATCAATCTAGTATGTGTCTTGGGCAGACCGAGTCCAGCACCACCATTTTTCAGATTTTTCCAAAATTCATTGATCAGTTCCTATTCCCTCTCACCAAAATTTTATCACCAAAATGATTCATCACTCTCTTCTTCCCTATCACTAAAAAATCCTCTAAAGGATTCATCACACTATCATCTTCAGGAGGTCACTACCTAATTCCCGTCATTATTAATTTCATTGTCATCTTCAGGAGATCATTTGTTTCATCTCAATTATTTCATCTAATTAATTATTTCATCGCATTTATTTCATTCTCTATTTATTTCATTTCAGGATTCATCTAGCTCATTTAACAATGGATCATGAAGGTGAAGCATTGAAGGATCTTAATGACCATACATATAACAGTGAAGGCAATTGCATGTTTTTTATCTATGGACCAGCATAAACCCAACATCATAGGATCTATAATGAGGATAGTTTACTTACCTCATAAAACCATTTCTTCTTGGATTTAAGGTCTTTAATTCTAAACATTCCAAACCATCAACTTCAGAAGAATTCAAGCACAAACAATCTTTAAGACCAGCTCTTATTTGCTCCTGAACATCATAAAAGACCCCCTTGTGTAAATCTTATCAGCTTCTCGCTCAAGTATAGAATCAGTCTTAAACTCTGGTGTGTTGTATACCGAGTATCATGGTCATTTTTTCGGTGTTGAAACCGTTGACACTCCATTGTACTTTTAAAGTTAGTAAGAAATTCAACAAATGTGTTTTGATCGTTAGAAAATTGACCAAAAAATGGTTTTCACTTTCAAAACGAGAAGTTGTACGCATTAATCCAGACATGTGCTCATCGCGGTAGTATGCTGGAATCCAATCCCTGCATCTATTATACATATCTAGAAACCACTTATTACCTGACAGCTTATAACCAATAAGGATCTTGTTCCATGTAGATTTAAAATAGTTGCTGGTAATAGCATCGGTCCATACAATCCCACACAACCTATTCTTGAATTTTTTACGTCGAAAAAGTCTAAGACCAACCTATAGACGTAAAAAAATTATATAAATAATCAGCACATTAAAAATGAATGTTGGGTATGTCAACATAACATGGAAAACACTAGCATTACAAGACCAGCATGGAAAAAAACTACTTTAGAAGCCAGCTTCTTCATTATGTGCCACATGCACAAACTGTGCCTGCTATTGGGAAAAACATCTGTTATGGCAATAGCCATAGCAGGATCCTGATCAGTAACAACAACTTTCGGATCCGACCCCAAAGTGTTCTGGAAATTCTTAAGTAGCCACGTGTAGCTTTCAGTTGTTTCATAGCTCAAGAGCGCGACAGCTAGTGTTATATTCTTGTTATGGTTAACACTACCAGTAAAATAAAATAAAAACATCTTGTACCTACATACATATTAAATAAACAAATATGTAACAAAAAGGTAACAAAATATGTTAATATGAAAAAATAGATAATAAAAAACCTACTTGTTAGATCGGAAAGTCGCATCAAACGCAACAACATCACCAAAAACAACATAATTCCTTCTCATCTCCTCGTCTGACCAAAACAACCCATTAAGATTCCCATATTCATCGATAGTGTAATCAAATGAAAACTCAGCACATAACTCCTTCTTTTTCATTAAACGCCTTTCAACCATATTAGCATCAAACTCCCCAATAAAGGTATTCAAATCTCTTCTAAAGTTTTTGCAATCAACAGCAGTAACAATTACATCCTCGAAACCACCACACATTTCACGCAATATGTTAAAGCTCTGACAAGACCAATATTGAGTTTAGACAAATCGTGTATTGTTTGTTGTTGTGTTCATGATAACTTCCTTGAAGAATTCAACAAATGCATATCGCTATGGTCTACAAACATATGATTATGCTCCTCAACAAAGGAATGAACTTTATATCTTCCATTTCTTTTTATTTTAATATGTAAGAGCGTAGGACAACAAGTTCTTTTCGATGGTCTACGACGCTTATCATTACATTTCTTTTCAGCATCAACAGGATCAGTTAAGGTGTCAATGTGATGAAAGATTCTATGTCCTTGTTTGGAACAAACAAAATGCTTCGATGTAACAATGGGACCAACATTTCTCTGACTACTCTCTCGGACTTCAAAACCTCCAAGTTTTGCATATTCTTCATAAAACTGAAGAGCCTGATTAACACCTGATTAACAGTGTTAAACAACATGCCAACTTGAGGTTTAGCAGACTGGGCTACACTGGGGGAGTAATATTTCTTCCTAGTTGATGGCGATATACGCTCGATATCATATAATGATTGACAATTAATAGGTTCCCCATCATTAGCGCAGAATCCGACAACTTCAACTACAAAATACATAAACAGCAGCATGAAAACTAAAATCCACCAGCATAAAAATCTACCAACATGGTGTGGATTTTCATTGCCAGTGCAACTGTGACAAATCATGTGATTATAACCTACCTAGATACGTATACACTTTATTTGAAAAATTCTCTTACAAAATCAAACATAACTTGAAACTAAAAATTGAAAAAACAAAAACCGATCAATGAACATATTAATTCAGACCTAAACAAATGGATGCAGATCACAGAATGATAAAGTCGATATTAAAAAACAGATTCCTATTGCTGAAGTCATTATCAATAATTACTCAAAACTGTTAACACATGTAAAACTACCTCCAGATTGTTCGTTAGTGCTTGAACTTATGCTCATTGGATCAGGAGAAGAAGACGACATTGAAGAACTACGCAAATTTCTACTAATTCGTCAAAAATCGATATTCGTGATACGATTACGAACACACAAAAAACCCTCGCCGATCGAAGTATATGGAAATTTGATTGATAATCTCTGATTCGAAATATCAAATAAATCGCGGTATTGTAGGCAGTTACCAAAACAAACTGAACGTGTTAAATTACTACACTATCCCTTCGCCACAAAATTTAAAACGTGATACGTGTCATTACTTCATTGGGCCGCACGGAACTCAGGCAAAATCAAAAACCGCATTTGATCCCCTACCTACCTATATATATATATATATATATATATATATATATATATATCTATTATCTATTATCTATTACTATATATAATACATATTGCTCAAAAGGGCAATTTGGTCATCAAATTTCCTTAATCTTAAGACGCGTACAAAACTAAATGCAGAATATACAAGTGTGTAAAGCAATAAAATAAAACCCTATCATTACCAAAGTATATCTGCGTGTTAAAAAGGGAGGGACAAGAAAGACATTAACTATGACATTAACCGTGAATCCCTTTTCTCACCGTCCAAAGGCGTGCACAGCCGCTCCATATCCCTGCAGCTCTCCTCGATCGTGAGACTGGCCGCCTTTGATTAACCCGATTCTCCACCCTCTCTCCATTCCATTGGCCAAGGTGATCCAGTCGAAGCTCTTCGTCTTCTTCAGATATGATTATACATTGGAAACCTAATGAGGATTTGAATTTTGAGATGATGACCCCGCCCAAGCAACACAGCAAATTCACTTCTACAAATTCAGAAGCAACACTGCATTTTCTCCTCCTCCATCGATTCAACAACAACTTCAAATCAGGTAATTCTCCTCCTCCATCATTTTAATTTTGAAATTATCCTTATTCTGCTTAATTTTGTGTTGAGGAACTACTAAGATCGCAACTGCGAGATAAGCGTACCTGGTTCTTATTCTTCTCTGAAGATCCGTCTTGAGGTATGTTAATACTTTTATGATTCTGATATTTTAAATTTGTGTGACTTTTGAGATAGTGTATGTGTTGAGGTATGTTTATATTCACTACCCCTACAGCAGAAGTGAATGAAATGGGTGTACTTTTTTGAAATGAAATGGGCGTATTTTTTTTTTAAACTATAGCATCATTGTAACCATTTGAATACAGTTATACATAACCATTTGTTGCCTTTTCCTCACTGAATTATAAATATATACTTTCGATAAGGGAATTGAGCTGAATCTGAAAAGGGGATTGAGCTGAATCTGAAAAAAAAAACTTGAAGCTGAATCTTGATCATATTAAAAAAAAGCATACTTCTCTTTCATTGAAATGAATATGGGTGTAACATGTACATGAAATCCATTATTTGAATGTGTGTTTCTTGGTTTTTGAGAAGAAAAATGTTGCATCTTTTCACAGAAACAGGGTTCTTCTTGGTTTTTGAGAAGAAAAAAGTTGCATCTTTTCACAGAAACAGGGTTCTGACTTTTGTTTCCTGGTATAATTTGGTTTGCTTGTGTTCAATGCTCCTGTTTTTAGGGTATTTTTGAGTTAAGATGAGTATATTTAATAAAAATTTTGTAAGAACCTGTTAGTGGAAAACTCAGTATGGGCTTCGCCGGTTGCCTTCAAGAGGGTTAAAGGTAGAAATTTAGTGGACTCAACTTGAATGTTCTAATAAAAAACTTGATGACTGCTTAATTACTTCTTTTTCATACTTGAAGTTATAATGAGAAGGACACGAAACATCTTACATAAAGCAAATTGAATGTTCTAAGAAACTTGAAGTCAAACCATCTTACTCAGATTCGTCCATGAGTAAATCTTGAAGTTAATGATCTGATAAGGGGCTGAATCTGATAAGGGGATTGAGCTGAATCTAATAAAAAAAACTTGAAGATGAATCTTGAAGTTAATGAAGTTAAAAACTAAGTACTTACACACACATTCAAGTAGTCCCATATTATCCATTTGGCCCATATGACATATACTTGCTTTACCAACAGTCCCATATTATCCATTTGACCCCTAAAAACATAAATCTTAAAATTTCAACGTGGTCTATAACCAATACTTTTTGCATGCTTTTGATTTAACTTTGCTGCAAACTCATAATTCCAACATCTACATGAACTTGATCATATTAAAAAGGGCATACTTTTAATCTTAGGGATACTTGATTGGCTTGAATTTGGTCATGTTATTAAAGATTATTACAAGAATCAATTACTTCTCTTTCATCCTTTTATTTATACATTACTTATTTCCTTCTATATATACATTACTTGTGTTCAATGCTCTGGTTTTTAGGGGTTTTTTTGAGTTAAGATGAGTATATTTAATAAAATTTTTGTAAGAACCTGTTAGTGTAAACCAAATTAGGGACTGAACTTGAATGTTCTAACAAAAACTTGATGACTGCTTTTGTTTAGGCTGCAATAAAAGTGACTATTGTTACCTGGAGTTACAATAGTAAGTTTTGAGTGTAAGACAACTTCTGAATGATTGTGGTTTTTCAGTTATTTAGGGTCAATCAGAACTGGAAAATCATGTAAGGAGTTGCTGTGAAAATTTTGATTATTGACATAAAAGTTACCTGACTCTCATTTGCTAATATAATAATTATCTGGTTCTTTAAGTTTGATTGGGGTTCTTCAGGTCTTAAGAAGCTGTTTTTTCTACTTCCTTGTGGTGCATTTTAACACAAGATTTTTTCATGTTATAATTGTAGTAATTGATCCTGTTTGCCTTTTCTTTCATTTAGTTATTACCCCATAACCCACTTAGTGATATAGTGTTGCATAAACAATCAACAGGGGTATTTATAAAAGAGGCCACATGCTTAAAAACGAAACGGGTTCATTATTTTACTGCCTTGCACATACGACAATAATATTAAAATGTCCTTGGTATTTTTAAAAGAGGACAACATGATATGGACATAGAAATTTAGAGAACTATTAAGCATCCAACTTATTTTTTTCAATCAAAACTGACCGTTTATATGAATCCCACAGTTTCTTACCAATTAAGACTCCAACTATACATTCGGATTATGACCCGTTTATAAAGTAGCATGTTTATATAAGCTCACTATACATTCGGATTATGACTCATTTATATGAATCCCATAGTAACATTTTTTGTCTTTTTTTAAAATAAAAAACAGGTTGTCAATGTTTAATTGCTCTCTCATTACAAGGTTAGTTCACCTTCTATATATAAGGCCTTTTATATATTGTTTGTTTTCTTATATTTGTGATTACAAGTTGTTGTTATGCTTTTGTGAATCTGTCATTCTAAATCTGTGTGACTTTTGAGATTGTGTAAGTGTTGTGGTATGTTAATCTTTGAGGTTTGTTAAATCTGGAAAGCAAAACATATTGAGTCAGTTAAAAAACAGTTGGCAATGTTAAAACATGTATAAAATAAAGGTTCATAGTAGGTTAGAGAAACTAAAGATTAGAATACCGAAAGATTAGATCAGTCCTTTGATATGCGTGACAGTAAACTGTGGACCATTCTCCTAGGGCAGGCCTTTGATATGCATATTTTTTCATGTTGTAATTGTAGTAATTGGTCCTGTTTGCCTTTTCTTCCATTCACCTCATAACCCACTTAGTGATAACCTAGGGCTTTGGAGATGTTCCTAAGAAGGTATGCCTTTCAGTTCATAATTTAAATTGTTTGAAGTATTAGGTAGGACTCGGTTTTGCTTCAGATTGTGTGGGTTTAAAGACATGGTGTTATTTTCTTTCTTATTGTTTTCTTTTAATTCTGTAGGGGTTCAAAATAATTAGGATGAAGATAATGATGAGGATGAAAAGGAGACATGATCAGTAGGTTTGAGTATGTTGTGGATGCAATTGAGGTATTGCACTTTAATCTTTGATGGGCCTAATAATTGGATGTTAGGACCAAATTGAAATGAAAGACAATGATGGCAATGAAGGTTGGCATAAAGCTGCTGATAACAAATTTTCAAAAGGTACCTTCAATGAGAAACAAAGTATGTGCATCCATTTTTTATGCAATAAATACTTTTGAAGGTTTGATGTGTTTCATTTTGGTTTGATGTGTTCCATTTTGAAGGTTCAGCAAGTGACAATCCTGCTGTGTTAGCCCCTCAACAGGTATTAACCATTCATCTGTCTACACCTGCACCAAAAGCAACAAAGAAGCACCTTCAAGACTCACCAGGTATACATATATCTGCAAGTTAAAGAACTACTTCTCTGTTGCCTATACATGGTGTTTTTGGTCTCCACTTAAGTCTATCTTAAAAAAAAAAAATTAATAGCATCAGCGTGGCTTTTTCGAAAATTCTCATCTTAAATTTTAGTTCTCAGTTGCCTTTATAAGAGAATAAAACTTGCAGCCTTCATTAACTATATTTCAGTAATTGTTTTAGTATTCCGAGTAACATGATTTGAGGTTCTACATGTCTACCATTCTCCAATTCATTAGGACACATATTTATGGCTGCAGTATGCTTCAGATAGAATTTCATCAACTATAGTATGGACCAATAAATGACATTTTAAGATATAAACTCTGAATTATTTTCATATTATGTAAAAATATGAGAATTAAAATGATGTTATGTTCTTATAATGCAGTTAGTATTCTAGATTACTGATTCAGTATATAAATCTTTATGTAATCCATTCTATTCCTATCTTTTGATTGAAATATTCATACTATAATATTTAAATAAAAGGAGTGGGTTAATGAAAAAAGTTTGAATCTTGTGTCAGGTTATAAGGAATTGAGGTGCAATGGCATCCAACCTACAAAGGAATTGAAGTGCAATGGCATCCAACCTACGAGCTGTTGTAAACAATCATTTGTTTTTTAGGTTAGTTTGCCTGGCTTTTTATTTGTGCAAGGGTGTTCTCAAAACATCCCTTGTCAACAAAAAAACGGTTCTTTGATCCATTACTTTAATCTCTAATTGAACCAATTGCCTTACTCCTTTGGCCAAGGTGCCATTACCATGATTTTGTATTTATATATTTGAATTTTCCCTATTTCTCTATTAAATGGCATATTTTCAACTTATGTTTTTCTGACATTTTCAGGTGATAGTGATAGGTTTGGCATTGAGAGTCTTATGACAACCGTTCATGTGTCGGGTAAATGAGCTTTGAAAAGATTGGCGGATTAAATGAATTAGGACAATGTTTAGGCGTATGTGTCGTTTCTTTTTCATATGGTAGTCCTATATTGTAGTCCTATATGGTTGTAATTCTTACGTAATAGGGGTAAATGAGCATCAAAAAGATTGCTCAGTTTTGTATTTTCAAGATCAGTTTAAGCACATAATATAAATTAATATTATATTACATTTATGAAAGAACTTACTATAATATAAGAAGATATTTGTAAGAATTGATATTGCTTCACACAAATAATTTTAATTGTAGAAATGTTGTGTTTAAGTCGTTTGGCAATTTGCTTGAATAATTAGTTATGCTAGAGGTTCCTACAAATTTCTTAAAATCCGATGAAGTATAAAGTACAAAGGAAAACAACCTGAAACGTTGATACGTTACGTTTATAAATAGGAAAGAAAAAGTCTTAATTTAGTGAGCATTATTATATATAAGAAATTTAAATTTAAAATTTTTAAGGATTTATTTTTTTAGGAGTTGAGAAAACATAGACAAGATTTATAGGTGAGCATATAATGTGAGCATTATTATATATAAGAAATTTAAATTTAAATGTGTGAAGTTGCTACTTGCCAGGAAACGATTTAAATGAAATGAATAAGTTAACATTGAAAACTATTATTGCTGACTCGAAGAAACTAAAAAGAACAAAAAAAATATCTAAACAGGTTGGGTAATACTAATAGGTATTTTTCTCAAGACTATAGTTATTAGCAATTACACTAATATGATGCTACTATAACCGGAAAACCTGTCCAATTATCATAAAAAACTCCAGTAAATAGATATAGGATTTAAGTTGATACGTGAAAGAACATGTCTCTAATTTTTCGTTTTTCTATTTTATTCAACGTGGAAACAAAATAATTAACATAAACCGAACAAAAACACAAAATAGTTCTAATATACTGTTTTTATAACTAAAACACTCACTCTTTAGAAAGTCAAACCAAAAGGTTCATCTAATATCAATATAACACTATATCAAAGGCCTTTTGATAAATGTTCTAATAGTTTAAATGGATAGACTACACCGATGCTATAAATAGGAAAACTAACAAACGTACAATACATTATTATGAGAGAATTGATAAACTAACATAAAGCTAAGTACTGCGCCGGTTGATTGTTGTCGTTACCGCATCGCTCTAAAAGAAACGAATATTACGAACAAAAGACGAATAACATGCTATACACTGTCGCCGCTGCAACGCGCAGGCACACGGCTAGTATATATATATATATATATATAGTGTTAGGTTCAAATGACAACTTTTTATTTTGAGAACTTTTGAGAACTAAATCTCAACCACTAATTTCAGGTGGGGACCGCTATAATTCATTGGGGGGGGGGGGGTTTCCATATATATAAACTAGTGGCTTAGAATGGTTCTTAAAAGTTTTCAGAACTAATTAGTTCTCAAATGATCCTCTCCATATATATATATATATATATATATATATATATATATATATATATATATATATATATATATAGGGAAAGTATAGAGTGAAAACCCACTTGAGTTGTGAAATCTTTGAAAACCCATCCAAGGGTTGTGAGCTTATCCACCTCACTCTATTTTGTCTTATGCAAAAGGGTAAGCATGTATTTTACTCTTTCTCCCATCAATTATGAATTTTGTGTTTCCAATGCCCCATCCCATCACCTTTTCCTCCTAGATAACCCCCTTCCTATCTTTTTCTTTTCTTCATTTTCATTTACACTTATCCTTTAATTGTTCTTCTTCTTCTTCATATCAAGAACACTCATTAACTCCATTAATGCACTTCAAGAAACCTTAAAAATTCGAAAAATGCAACCTCCGAATATAATGTCATCTCCTCAACATCAGTTTCCTCACAATTTGGAAGACCATTTGCATCGTACGGAATCATCCAGTGATTATAATATCAACAATGAACAATCTTATGAATGTATGTTAAGAGATTTTTTCTTTTTAACCTTTCTTTGTTCTTAATTTTTTTCCCCCAACAGTTTTATATTTACTTACATATGTTTTATTCAGAAGCTTCCAATTGAGATCCTAATATTCAAGACAATGTCAATAATGAGGGTTCTTCATCTAGTAATGCTATCCTGTTTGAATAAACTGAAGCATTTTCTTGTTTCATATGTAAATTTACGTTTGTTTCATTTTACATCTAATCATATATTTAAATTTACATATGTAACTTGCGCTACATATGTAAATTACTTGAATTTACATTTGTAACATATTGTGATGTTTACGTATATGAATTGATGAACTTGTTTTCTTTGTAGGTTACGACATTTTGTGTCAAAGTTGAAGATGATTATCAAGAACTCAAGAACAATTAGCTTTTATATATATTTGTTACCTTTTATATATTTTTTTATGTTTTTTAAATGTTGTTGTAATGGATATTTATAAGTTAATAAAATATATTTGTAATAGCACTAGTACTTTTGTTTCATATGTTAAATCTCCATATATATTAAATTTACATATGTAAATTACTTTTGCTACGTTACTTAAACTTAGACGAAAATCTACGTATGTAAATTACTTGGATTTACATATATAAGTTATCTGAATTTACATATGCAACATGTTGTGATGTTTACGTATATAAACTGATTTAACTTTTTTTCTTGAATTTACATATGTAAATTATTTGAATTTACATATGTTAATTATATGAATTTATATTTGTAAATTACTTGAATTTTACATATGTAAATTATTTGAATTTACATATGTAACATACAGATGAAGATGATTATTAGATGATTATTAAGAACTCAAGAATAATTAGTTTTTATATGCTTTTGTTACCTTTTATATATATTTTTTTTACATAACATGTTATATCTCATTATCTATTTTAAATTTACATATATAAATTTATGTTTGTAACATGTTATCTCTTATTATCTATTTAAATTACATATATAAATTATGTTACATATGTAATTTTTCATTTGTATAATGTTAAATCTCCATATATTATTTGAATTTTCATATGTAAATTACATATGCTACATACATAAAAATTAGATGAAAATTACGTATGTAAATTACTTGAATTTACATATGTAAATGTTATGATGTTTACGTATATGAACTAGTGATTTTTTTTTTCCGCATGTTAAGAGATTTTTTTGTCAAAGATGAAGCTGATTATCAAAAACTCAAGAACAATTAGGGTGCGTTTAGTTGTGGAAGACAAGGGGTGTTTTCCATTTCCGTTTTCCAAGAAAACAAGGAAAACAGAACACGCGTTCAAATTGTATTTTAGAAAACGTTTTCCAGGAAAACAGAAAATAGTGTTTTCTAAATTTTAACTAAAAATGGAAAACACTTTTTTTACTGTTTTCTGATTGCTATTTTCATTTTCCAAATATATACAAAAGAAAATGGGCGTTCATTTTCTAGGGTTAATACGTACAGCCGCTCGACCTCTTCTCCGTTAAGAAATACTTATTATTTTAAATCATTTATATATGTATTGTCTTTACTTTATGTGTTTTATTTTAATATTTTTGCTTTTTAATTTGTCACATGTAAGAAAATCTAATGAAATGTAGAGATAGAAAACAAATAGTAAACAGTTGATTTGAACATGTTTTCTAGTTCTCTAATTTTGAAAATGAAAATTCCATCTTTCAAATTTGAACGCGTTTTTAAAAATTTTCATGTGTTTTCTAGAGATGGAAAACTCATTTCATTTTCTAGAAAACTAGAAATGGAAAACTATAAAACATTTTCCACAACTAAACGGCCCCTTACCTTTTATATATTTTTCTTAACTTGTTATATTTTTTTAATCATTTCGTATAAAACATGTTCATGTTTAATGTTGATTGTAACAACTTCTTACAAATTAATAAAATATATTTGTCATTTTTTTTGTTTCATATATCCAGTTAATTTACATATGTAAAATAATGTCAGCAGAATACTTAATAGTAGTATCATTACATATGTAATATGCTGTTAGTAAAATATTTAATAACAGTAACATTTTTTACATATGTAAAACATGTTTTCATAAGTTTTCACAATCACAATTCAATTTCAAGTTTACATTTTTAAGCAATTATCTGTTTTAGTTTTTTTCGATTCCAAACCAAATCAAATCATCATCTTTTTCACTTCTTAGCTTTTAATTTAGTTTACTAATTAATCAATTGAACAACACCACCAACCACAAACTCTTCATGGTTCGACACCCTGCTTGCCCTAACTAGTTTAAGGTAAAAAGGAACACAAACTCTCTTATCTTTGATCGGTACCTTCGACGCCGATCAAATTTTGGCGCCGTTGCCGGGGATTATGCAGATTGGTCACTCCCGTTTGATCAGGTTCATGTGTTGTATCTGAACTTATTTTGTGTTGAACTTTTTTTTTTATTTTTTTTTAAGCGTGGTGTGCTTCTTGTTAGTGTTTTGTACTTGGTGGGCAACTTAGTTGTAATGGGATAGTGTGTTTGTTAGTTTTGGATATTGGGGGTGATTACTGATTAGAATGTTTACGTTGATCGGGTTGAATCAGACAACTGTTAATGGACCTATCTGGGGTAACAAGTTGTTAATGTCTATCTAGGGGTAACAAGCTGTTAATGGACCTATCTGCATGTTTGGTGTTATTAACCTAATTCCAGCATTTCCGTGAGATTTGAGCCTAATTTCATGTTAGGAACATTGCATAGTATTCTCTTTTTGTTGATCGAGTGTTTACCAAGATGTTGTCTCATTTTAGAACTTGTGTATCAATGCATATTGAGACCATGAACCTTGACTTGCACAAATATGATAAAGGCATTAGGACTAACCCCTTGTTTAAGCCTGTGTTTTTTGTTTATCCCTACCCTGAAATTATCCATTAGAATACCATGTTGAGCCTTTCCTGTTCGTTTGACAAACCCCCATTTGTTAGCCCGTTTAGCCTTTTAGCCATGTTTTATGTTAACCCATGTGGTGAGATCCAATGAAGCCAAATTCCAGGAAGTAAATGTGTAGCATTGGTCAGTTGGGTATAGAGTCAAGCATATGACTCGAGTAAAAAAAAAGAGAGAGATAGAACAAAAAATTTGTGGATTATTAGGTCGTAATGATCAAAGTATGACGCAAAAAAAAAAGAAAAAAAAAAGAAAGAAAAAAAACAGAAAGAAAAAAAGAACATAGTTGTTCGGGTCAATTCTACCCGTTTGTTTTTGTTTTGAGTATGAATAAATGGAATATTAGTTGGATTCTCACCACTTCAGCCACGATATATATCCTTATCCATACCCCAAAACCCTAGCCTTACGTTACAACCCATTGAAGACCTTTTGATTTGTGTATGGTCATGTGTTAGTTGGTGGAGACTTGATTGTGATACAAGCTTATGATAATGAGATTTCATCTTTGGTTTGAGTGTTATATATATACTAGCACATCTTCGCTAGTCCAGAAATCAAGCCGAGTGGAGTGTTAATTGTGAGAAACATGATGCATGCAAGTAATAAATTAACAGCTTGTTAGGCCTGGTTAGACAATTCATTTTAAAAAGCAGAGTATCAATTACTTGCTAAGATGTAAACCTATTGAATGTTGTAAGTCTTGTGAATCGGGTATGACTTTGGACCTTAGCTGACATGCGGTTGGGGAAGTGAGGTGTTGTTGCTTGAACTTGGGTTTTGCTTAGCATAGAATATTTGCTTGGGACAAGCAAAGCATAAGTGTGGGGATGTGATGGATGTATGAATGTTCGTCGTTTTATGCGTGTTATTCGGTTGTTTTAGATGTTTAAATGCATGAAATGGTGTGATTGGCTTTGTTTATGTGTTTTCAGGTTATAGGATTCCCAGTGAGCTAATATTGGAGTTTAAGATAAGATTAACTAGCAAAGACGTGGAGCGGGAAACAAAACTGCAAAAATAGGCAAAGTGGAGTCCCAAACGCCCAGAATGCAGTCTGGACGCCCCAGGAGTCCAGACGCCCAAAACCAGACGCCCCTGCAGTCTGGACGCCCTTTTTCAAAGCTGCTTACGCCATTGCTCTTTTGTGTTGCTAGTTTAGAGAGCGGTGCGTCCCAGACGCCACCAGATGCATCCCAGACGCCCCGACGGAGATCTTTTGAGATTTTAATCCATATAAATAGGGGAACTTAGGGTTTACGAATTTTATCACTCCCTGGAGTCTAGAAGACGAATTTTGAAGGTTTCTTGGTGCTTTTCTACCATTCCAATCGTGACATTCAATCCGGTAACAATTATGAATCCGATTTCTGAAGCATTCAAGATGAGCATGCGTGGCTAATCTTCCATTGATCAACCTCGAGAGTAGGGTTAGTTAGGGTTTTGATTTCCTTTGTTTGATTGTACTTCTACTGGGTGTAAATCCAATCATTTAATTGGTGATTGGGTGAATAACCATTGATTGTTTAACTTGATTAAAGATTGGTTTTACAGGCTTTGAATTTCTTTCTTGTTTATTGCATGCTTAACTCTTGATAATTTATCAAAGTTATTTCTACCTAATTGATATACACTAAGACAACATCTTAGCTGGAGCCGTTATTCGGTTTCGGACCGTTAACCAGCATCCGCCAGATTCCTTGGTCTTGTGTGTATCCTTGAAATTGAACACCAAATCAATACATGTCTATGTGACAGCTCTTAGTATAATCAAATTAGGATTTCATTACCTATTTCTAACCTGAACCTCGAGGATGGTCATTTTGTTTCCATAAGTTTTCACAATCACAATTCAATTTCAAGTTTACATATTTAAGCAATTATCTGTTTTAGTTTTTTCGATTCCAAACCAAATCAAATCATCATCTTTTTCACTTCTTAGCTTTTAATTTAGTTTACTAATTAATCAATTGAACAACATCACCAACCACAAACTCTTCGTGGTTCGACACCCTGCTTGCCCTAACTAGTTTAAGGTAAAAAGGAACACAAACTCTCTTATCTTTGATCGGTACCTTCGACGCCGATCAAATTTTGGCGCCGTTGCCGGGTACCTAAAACTCCAACTGTTGGTAGAGGCCCCAATTTTGAAATTACCAGATTGGTCACTCCCGTTTGAAATTATGTGCGATGCGAGTGATTATGCAGTCGGGGCAGTTGTAGGTCAAAGAGTTGGTAAAAAACCGGTTGCAATTTATTATGCAAGCAAAACCCTTTCCGATGCACAATTAATTACACAACCACTGAAAAGGAATTGCTTGCTGTTGTTTATGCTCTTGATAAATTTCGTTCTTATATCTGGGGTAGTAAGGTTATCATTTATTCTGACCACAGTGCTGTCAAGTACCTTATGGAGAAGAAGGATGCGAAACCCAGATTGATTCGATGGGTTCTACTGTTACAAGAGTTTGATCTGGAGATACGGGACAAGAAGGGGTGTGAGAATGTAGTTGCATATCACCTTTCCAGGATTCCAATGCAGGATGATGACATTACACGAGAAATCAATGAATCTTTTCCTGATGAATATTTGTTGAGTGTTTCTAGTTTGCCTTGGTTTGCTAATATTGTGAATTACTTGGCTGCAGGTCAATTTTCCCGACTCATGGTCGAAGAAGAAGCGAGCTTAGTTTGCAGCTCAGACGAAACATTTTATCTGGGATGACCCAGATCTGTTTAAAGTGGGAGCCGACCAAATTATCCGAAGATGTGTACCGGATACTGAGAAAGAAGATGTTTTGGCACACGCTCACTCATACGCGTGTGGAGGTCACTTTGGGGCACAGAAAACAGGACACAGGATTCTTAATTGTGGTTTTTTCTGGCCATCGATATTCAAAGATGCACATAGTTTTGTTAAAAATTGTGTTAAGTGTCAACAACTCGGTAGCATCTCCAAGAGGGATGAGATGGCCATGCAACCGATTCTCATAGTTGATATTTTTTATGTTTGGGGAATCGATTTCATGGGCCCATTCCCTGTTTCTCATGGGAATTATTATATTTTAGTGGCGATGGATTATGTATCTAAATGGGTCGAAGCAATCGCCACTAAAACAAATGACCATACCGTTGTGTGTAATTTCGTTCAAACTAACATTTTCTCACGATATGGTGTTCCCCGTGTGATCATAAGTGATGGGGGATCGCATTTTAAAAACTTCAAGTTTGGAAAATTACTCAAACGGTATGGTGTGGATCATAAAATTGCAACACCTTACCATCCTCAAACGAGTGGTCAGGTGGAAGTTTCCAATAGACAAATAAAAGAGATTTTACAAAAAACTGTAAGGCCAGACCGGAAAGATTGGTCCTTGAAGTTAAATGATGCATTATGGGCCTACAGAACTGCATATAAAACCCCTATTGGAACTACACCTTACCGACTAGTCTATGGGAAGGGTTGTCACTTACCGATTGAGTTAGCTCATCGGGCATTATGGGCTGTTAAAGAAACTAATATGGATTACGACACTGCAGGTCAAACAAGAAAGTTGTAGTTGTCTGAACTGGAAGAGTTAAGAAATGAAGCCTATGATTGTGCTGCCGCATACAAGGCTAAGATGAAGCAAGTGCATGATGCCAACCTTAGAAAGAAGACGTTTACAGTCGGGCAAAAGGTGTGGCTTTACAATTCCCATCTCAAGTTCTTCCCGGGTAAACTGAAAAGCAAATGGATGGGACCATACGTGATTACGCGAGTTGGTAATTACGGAGACATCGAGATTAAAGATCTAAAAGAGCAGGTTAGGCAGGTCATAAACGGGCATCGCTTAAAACCGTATTTAGCAGCAAATGACATCAATGCAACTGAAAATGAAGTGGTGATGCTCTCGGTAGAATCACCAACCTACTCTTCCAAATGATCCACGTGTGAGGTAATGTCGGGCTGAGGACAATAAACTTAGCGCTTCCGGGAGGCAACCCGATAACTTTGTGGGTGTGTTAAATAGAAACCCTCACGAGACTAAACTCATCCACTCGAGCTATCGAGTGGTTTAAAAGGCTTGTTGCAACCGTGATTCCTACGAAAGTGAGTTAGGTTGTTTTGTGTTTATTTTATTTAACTCTTTTTGTTTTTTTTTTGTTTTTGTTGTGTTCCAGTTCTCATCATCATAGCAACAGCCAAGTGTGGGGAAGTCAGTGGATTTCAGGGGTGGAGATTGCAAAATTTTGGAGGGATATTGCAGGACCACCGCTCCCGAGGCGCCGTATGATGATGAGGACATTTAGTAGCACTCGCCGATATTGGTCAGGTTCATGTGTTGTATCTGAACTTATTTTGTGTTGAACTTTTCCTTTAAGCGTGGTGTGCTTCTTGTTAGTGTTTTGTACTTGGTGGGCAACTTAGTTGTAATGGGATAGTGTGTTTGTTAGTTTTGGATATTGGGGGTGATTACTGATTAGAATGTTTACGTTGATCGGGTTGAATCGGACAACTCATTCCCATTTATAAATTGTTTAAAACATACATTGAGGGCAATGTATAGTTCAAGTGTGGGGATGAGGGAAAATTAAAATTTTCTGGTCATGATTTAAATGTGAAAGAATGTTCTAAGCAAAAAGGCACGAACATTAAAAGTTTTCAAAAATCCAGAATTCTTGCAGCGTAATTCACCGATTCGGTACTCGACTGTGTAATTGTAAAGGTCCTTGGTCATGGTTGATTCTTTAAGTTGCATGATAAAGTATTCTTAGCAAGTGTTTTTATGAAAATTGTGTAGAAATGTCTATCTAGGGGTAACAAGCTGTTAATGGGCCTATCTGCATGTTTGGTGTTATTAACCTAATTCCAGCATTTCCGTGAGATTTGAGCCTAATTTCATGTTAGGAACATTGCATAGTATTCTCTTTTTGTTGATCGAGTGTTTACCAAGATGTTGTCTCATTTTAGAACTTGTGTTTCAATGCATATTGAGACCATGAACCTTGACTTGCACAAATATGATAAAGGCATTAGGACTAACCCCTTGTTTAAGCCTGTGTTTTTTTGTTTATCCCTACCCTGAAATTATCCATTAGAATACCATGTTGAGCCTTTCCTGTTCGTTTGACAAACCCCCATTTGTTAGCCCGTTTAGCCTTTTAGCCATGTTTTATGTTAACCCATGTGATGAGATCCAATGAAGCCAAATTCCAGGAAGTAAATGTGTAGCATTGGTCAGTTGGGTATAGAGTCAAGCATATGACTCAGTAAAAAAAAAGAGAGATAGAACAAAAAATTTGTGGATTATTAGGTCGCAATGATCAAAGTATGACGCAAAAAAAAAAAGAAAAAAAAAGAAAGAAAAAAAAACATAAAGAAAAAAAGAACATGGTTGTTCGGGTCAATTCTACCCGTTTGTTTTTGTTTTGAGTATGAATAAATGGAACATTAGTTGGATTCTCACCACTTCAGCCACGATATATATCCTTATACATACCCCAAAACCCTAGCCTTACGTTACAACCCATTGAAGACCTTTTGATTTGTGTATGGTCATGTGTTAGTTGGTGGAGACTTGATTGTGATACAAGCTTATGATAATGAGATTTCATCTTTGGTTTGAGTGTTATATATATACTAGCACATCTTCGCTAGTCCAGAAATCAAGCCGAGTGGAGTGCTAATTGTGAGAAACATGATGCATGCAAGTAATAAATTAACAGCTTGTTAGGCCTGGTTAGACAATTTATTTTAAAAAGCAGAGTATCAATTGCTTGCTAAGATGTAAACCTATTGAATGCTGTAAGTCTTGTGAATCGGGTATGACTTTGGACCTTAGCTGACATGCGGTTGGGGAAATGAGGTGTTGTTGCTTGAACTTGGGTTTTGCTTAGCATAGAATATTTGCTTGGGACAAGCAAAGCATAAGTGTGGGGATGTGATGGATGTATGAATGTTCGTCGTTTTATGCGTGTTATTCTGTTGTTTTAGATGTTTAAATGCATGAAATGGTGTGATTGGCTTTGTTTATGTGTTTTCAGGTTATAGGATGTCCAGTGAGCTAATATTGGAGTTTAAGATGGGATTAACTCGCAAAGACGTGGAGCGGGAAACAAAACTGCAAAAATAGGCAAAGTGGAGTCCCAAACGCCCAGAATGCAGTCTGGACGCCCCAGGAGTCCAGACGCCCAAAACCAGACGCCCTTCAGTCTGGACGCCCTTTTTCGAAGCTGCTTACGCCATTGCTCTTTTGTGTTGCCAGTTTAAAGAGCGGTGCGTCCCAGACGCCACCAGATGCGTCCCAGACGCCCCGACGGAGATCTTTTGAGATTTTTAATCCATATAAATAGGGGAACTTAGGGTTTACGAATTTTATCACTCCCTGGAGTCTAGAAGACGAATTTTGAAGGGGTCTTGGTGCTTTTCTACCATTCCAATCGTGACATTCAATCCGGTAACAATTATGAATCCGATTTCTGAAGCATTCAAGATGAGCATGCGTGGCTAATCTTCCATTGATCAACCTCGAGAGTAGGGTTAGTTAGGGTTTTGATTTTCTTTGTTTGATTGTACTTCTACTGGGTGTAAATCCAATCATTTAATTGGTGATTGGGTGAAAAACCATTGATTGTTTAACTTGATTAAAGATTGGTTATACTGGCTTTGAATTTATTTCTTGTTAATTGCATGCTTAACTCTTGAGAATTTATCAAAGTTATTTCTACCTAATTGATATACACTAAGACAACATCTTAGCTGGAGTCGTTATTCGGTTTCGGACCGTTAACCAGCATCCGCCAGATTCCTTGGTCTTGTGTGTATCCTTCAAATTGAACACCAAATCAATACATGTCTATGTGACAGTTCTTAGTATAATCAAACTAGGATTTCATTACCTATTTCTAACCTGAACCTCGAGGATGGTCATTTTGTTTCCATAAGTTTTCACAATCACAATTCAATTTCAAGTTTACATTTTTAAGCAATTATCTGTTTTAGTTTTTTTCGATTCCAAACCAAATCAAATCATCATCTTTTTCACTTCTTAGCTTTTAATTTAGTTTACTAATTAATCAATTGAACAACATCACCAACCACAAACTCTTCGTGGTTTAACACCCTGCTTGCCCTAACTAGTTTAAGGTAAAAAGGAACACAAACTCTCTTATCTTTGATCGGTACCTTCGACGCCGATCACAATGATAAGTGTTTTGGTAAATGAAAAAATAGGAGAGGGGTAACAATGATGAGTGTCTTGGAATTGAAAAAGTAGGAGAGAGAAAAGAGATAGAAGATTACTATAATACCCTTTTGGGTATTAAAGCTTTTATAAAAAAAGTAACAGAAAAAGAAAAGATTATCTTTCAACCACAACCATTGATCATGAAGATCTATGGCTCTAAGAGAGTTTTCAAGGTATTCATAACTCAAGAGGGTTTTCATTATATTCATTCCCTATACATATATACATATATATATATATGTGATATATATATAGGGTGAAGTTCATTGTAGACACTTTCACATGTGAAATAACTGTTTTTACATCTGAAATTTTCTTAATAATAAGAAAAAAGAAAAAAAATAAAAAAAAAATTAATCACAACCATTAGATTAAGAGATCTAACGGTGATAACTTTTTCATTGATTGTTTTGTGTTTTCTAATATTTTATCTTCCCTTTTTTGTCATGTTCTTCCCATAATGGTTAACTTTTTTCATTGATTGTTTTGTGTTTTTTTTATTGAAATTTTGAGGAAATTTATTCAGGTTTTTATGTCGACTATAGTCTTCCCATTTTCCTGTGTAGAAAGTTGTTCTGCTTCATACATGGATTCTAATCTTAAACTTCGATCGGGATTTTTTTTTTGTCTCGGTTTTTTCAGGTCCAATCCCAAGATCGAGACTGAAACCAAATTTGACTAATTATAGGAACCGTGAGATATACACCCTAAGAATCTTCGCTTCGGTTTTGGGGAAATATCGGGTCGGGTTATCGCAATTTTTCAAGAAACCAATTTTATGCCTTTTAGTTAGAGTTCAAAGGTTCAAACCTTGACATATGATTTTTAATTATAATGACTGACGTAGTTTATAAGTAGTGTAGTTTGTTGTTAAAAAAAATATACCAACTACCAACTTTCATACACAATATGTTACTTTTAATGAAAAAAATAAAGAACTATTACATTTCGTATAATATCTATAAATTGTCAAATAACTGTTTAGTCTATTTTTAAAGAATTTGAATGTAATTTGGTTAAACTTAAACTTGTTCTCATATAGGTCTAACTTGAAATCTTCAATCCCTTCAATGACAAGTCCACCTTTTAGTTGTTGCCCCTTAACTTCCATTAATTTCATGGGAAAAAGACAAAAATGCCCATTTTAAAGAAAAAAGGAACGAAAATGCCCATTTGAAAGTCAACACCCCCAATATGCCCACTGGTGCACGGTCGTCACGACCCTAGTGACGGTCTTGACGACCCTAGTGACGATCAGACGACCCTAGGTCCATCCAGCCAATCAAAGACAGCCACGTCACCACTGGTGCACGGTCGTCACGACCCTAGTGACGGTCTTGACGACCCTAGTGACGGTCAGACGACCCTAGGTCCATTTCCCCAAAAAAAGACCTGTCATAAAGTCTTGACGACCCTAGTGACGGTCAGACGACCCTGCAGGAATGTCGGACGACCCTGCAGGAACCTTAAATTTTCAAAATGCAATATCTCTCTCAATTTTCAACGAAAATCACTCCTGTAAATTGCTATGGATTCGTATGAACGAGACGAACATATTTAGCACCATTGTTGATATGTTTTAAACCGATTTGTAGGTCCGATTTTGAGCTCGGATTCGTATAAAACACATCCACTACTCATAATTCCACACTTATGCTAGATATGTTGATCAGGTGATATAAGAGGGGGTCGGGAGCTCAAAATCGGACCTACAAATCGGTTTAAAACATATCAACAATGGTGCTAGATATGTTCGTCTCGTTCATACGAATCCATAGCAATTTACAGAACTGATTTTCGTTGAAAATTGAGAGAGATATTGCATTTTGAAAATTTAAGGTTCCTGCAGGGTCGTCTGACCTTCCTGCAGAGTCGTCTGACCGTCACTAGGGTCGTCAAGACTTTATGACAGGTCTTTTTTTGGGGAAATGGACCTAGGGTCGTCTGACCGTCACTAGGGTCGTCAAGACCGTCACTAGGGTCGTGACGACCGTGCACCAGTGGTGACGTGGTTGTCTTTGATTGGCTGGATGGACCTAGGGTCGTCTGACCGTCACTAGGGTCGTCAAGACCGTCACTAGGGTCGTGACGACCGTGCACCAGTGGGCATATTGGGGGTGTTGACTTTCAAATGGGCATTTTCGTTCCTTTTTCTTCAAAATGGGCATTTTGGTCTTTTTCCATTAATTTCATTTTCACCCCCTCACTTTTTTCTCCAACAAAAAACTCTCCAAGTTTGATTTCCATCCATCCATCTTCTCTCTTGTTTGGTCGTCGGCATTCCCCTTCCACCACCCGTTTTTCCATCATCCGCCTCCGGTTCATGAAAAATAACGATTCTAGCTGTTGCTTTCACTCATCTGGAGGGCATAAATAACAGTTCGTCGTAAATCTATCAACAACAGGCTGACTTATTCTTTCTTCATCACCGGCTTCCCTGAAATAACCTCGGTGGAGGATATTAAGATGGCTACTAAATATCTTCGGACGATTAACGACGTTTTTATCGCTAGGAAGAGGAGGTATAACAATGAACGGTTTGGTTTCATTCGGTTCAAAAATTTGATCGATATTCAAAAAGTTGAGGAGAGATTAAACGAGGTTAAGTTTGGGGACCAGTTCCTTAAGGCAAATCTGTCTAACATTCCGAGAAAAGACAACGTTACGAGCAAGGTGAAAAGGGGATCGAACGGAGTTATCTCTAGGAGACAAGGTGCTAATGGCCCTTTTTACAATACCACGCCGGTGGACAATTGTGTTGGAAACCTCTGGAACTGTGGTAGATCTTTTCGTGATGCTGTGATTGGTGTCAAAAAGGGTGGGGGTGAAATGCCTAAGGAGATCTCGGAACTGTTATCTAAATGGAAATCGTTTCTGATTCCGGACGAGGCGAATGTTTATCCTTCATCATTCATCGGAAGAACGCTCATCGGAGAGGCGTCTGATGGAGCAAACTTAAGTAGCGTGAAACTTCTCCGCCATGAAGAGGTTGGGGGCGACTTCGACGTGGTCTACGTGGGGGGTCTGCATGTATTAGTGGTGTTAAATCAGAAAGCTGAAGCTACGAAATTTCTTGAAGACAATGTGAAGGCTTGGGGTAAATATTTCAGGTCTTTAGTTCTTTGGGAAGGTTTGACCTTCCCTAGACGGAGGATAGTGGGTTTAAGGATTTTAGGGGTTCCTTTGCACCTCAGGGACGACATGACTTACGATACTATAGCCAAAGGCTTAGGGAATATAGTTTGGCCATCCCATTCTTCCTGGATGATTGAAGACTGTTCCGGGGGATCGGTGCAAATTTTATGTGATTCTTGGAAAACAATCGACGAGTCTATGGTGATTCATTGGAAGAATTCGGTATATACGGTTATGGTTAAGGAGGACCCCAACCCCTGGAGCCCTAATTTTTTGGAGGAGGATCGTGTTAGCCCTCCTGTTAGATCACCAGATTCTTCGTCGGGGGAGGAAGGTGAGATCTGGGTGGAGGAAGACGACGAGGTTGATTGGGAGGGATCCCCGATGGCGGCGGACGAATGCATGTTCGAGGATGTCGTGGAAAATATCGAGGTGAGTGCTCCTCTCAAGGATAATGACGGCGAAAAGGAATGCTTTAATGATGGGGATTTTTAAAAACGGCGGCGGAGACAAAAGAGATTATGGTGGAAGATGAGCTTCTTGAAGGTGGGCCGGCCTGGAGAATTTTGTGGAGGACGGTTCAAAAGCCCAAAGTGAGAGTGGGCCGAGTGGGCAAAATGGTCCTTATTCCGGGAGGTTCAGGCCCATTTCTCAGCCTATTATTCCGGATCTTAATGGATCCGTTTCCTCTAGTCATATTTCCTCGGAGGAGAGACATTTCTCTTTGCCGTTGATTCCCAAGTCTAAACATAAAAAGAAACACTCCTGTTCTGGTCATGGATTTATCCACAGGGGTGGGGGCAAATGGATTTTCAATAATTCCATTTCGAAATACAAAGGTTGCGGAGGACGGTCTCAAGGATCTATCGATTCTAGGAAATATTCGGTATGGGGTTCTGAAGACTCTATCAGATTGGTGGATTCAAGGGATCTTCTAGATGAAGAGGTTTCGAGTACTATCAGAGTTGGGGCTTGTATTGGGGTTAACATGGACGGATTCGAAGATCAGGTGGAGGGCGTCATCGGAGTTACAGGAGATCAAGTTAGGTGTTAATGGATTTCCTTTTAATTAATAGTTGAGGGATGGGGGGCCCTAAGATCGACTGGATCTTGGGTCTCAGGCGATCCCACCATATTTCTTTTTTGTGTATTCAAGAGTCTAAATGCTCGGAGATGTCTAGGGTTCCCTACAGTAGGCTGTGGGGGAATCGTTTTTGTAGCGGGGATTGTGTTCTGGCCAATGGTTCCTCAGGAGGTATTATATCCATTTGGGATCCCAAGCTGTTCTCAGTTTCGTCGTCTGAGAAAAACGAGAATTTTCTGTTAGTCTCCGGTTTCATTAAAGGTGTGGTGGAGGAATTTCATATTTGCAATGCGTATGCTCTCCAACCTAGTAGAGCAAAACGTGTTCTTTGGGACAGGCTGTCTTCTATGAAAGCTCGCAAAAGGGGCTTTTGGGTGTTAGCAGGGGATTTCAACGAGGTGAGATCTCCGGAAGACCGTCGATTCTCGTCTTTTAACACTAAAGGGGCGGAGGTCTTTAACGAGTTTATTGATAATTCTGAGCTGTGCGAGTACAATATGGGAGGCACGGAATTCACTTTCGCCTACGGTCAAGGAATCAATTTCAGCAAGATTGATCGCTTCCTTGTCGATAAAAACGTTTTTCAAAAATGGCCTAATGCGATCTTGACTGCGCTCCCTCGTCGTTGGTCGGATCACAATCCGTTACTGTTGAGAATGTCGAAGGTGGATTTTGGTCCCTCCCCTTTTAAATTCTTCTCGTCTTGGTTGAGTGATCCGAAAATTAGGCCGGTGGTGGAAGGGGCTATTAAGAATATATGTTTTCAGGGGAGGGCTGATGTTAAGCTTCATCTCAAATTGAAAAGAATTAAAGAGGCTCTCAAGGTCTGGATTGCCCGGAAAAAATGTTTGGAGAATGCTAATGAGAAAGGGTTGGAAGAGGAATGTCTTTTTTGGGATAAAAAGGCAGAGGTGAATACTCTTTCTGACCTGGAAATGTCGATGTGGGGGGAAGCTAAAAACGAACTTCGGAGATTGAATGAGAACCATAGAGCTGATCTTGCTCAAAAAGCCAAAGCTAGATGGGTTGAACTTGGCGATGAGAATTCAACTTTTTTCCACGGAATGGTTAACTCGAGAATTGTTTCTAATCGTATTAATGGGATTAAAATGGATCAGTTTTGGATTACTGATCCTGTGGAGATCAAAAGTCAGGCCTGCACTTTCTTTAAAGAAAAATTCAAGGAGGATCGTCCTTTAAAACCTCCCCTGTTGTGCTCGGATCTGAAACAGATTTCCGAGGAAGATGCTTTGAAATTGATCACCCCCTTCTCGGTGTCGGAAATTAAAATGGCGGTTTGGGACTGCGGTGACGACAAGGCGCCCGGTCCCGACGGTTTTAACTTCAAGTTTTTTTAAAGTTTTTTGGGATATCCTGGAATCCGACTTTAAGGATGTCTTGGATTTATTCTATTCCGAAGGTCGTTTGGATCGGTGTTGTGGCTCCTCCTTCATATGTCTTATTCCTAAATCTTCGGATCCTCAATCTTTTCATGATTTTAGACCCATTACCTTGCTTGGATGCATTCAAAAGGTTCTCTCCAAAGTTCTAGCTAATCGGATGAAATCGGTTTTGCCTTCCATCATCTCCGAAAGTCAAATGGCGTTTGTCATGGGTAGAAACATTATTGATGGCCCTTTAATCATTAACGAGACATTGGCATGGTTAAAAAGGGTGAAGTCGGAAGCTATGTTTTTCAAGATAGACTTCAACAAAGCCTACGACTCTCTCCATTGGAAATTCTTGGATTCGATTCTATCTCAAATGAATTTTCCTCCCCTTTAGCGTAAATGGGTGGGTGAATTTTTGCAAGCTTCCCGGTCTTCTATCCTGATCAACGGATCTCCTTCTAATGAATTCGACGGTTTTAAAGGAGTTCGTCAAGGAGACCCCCTCTCTCCTTACCTTTTTATCATTGCGATGGAATCGTTGCATTGTATCCTTGATAAAGCGGAGTCCACAGGGCTGTTTCGGGGTGTTCATCTTCCCAATGTTGGGCTTGTCTTATCTCACATTTTTTTCGCAGATGATGTTATGATTATGGGAGAGTGTTCTTTCTCCAACTTCACGAACCTTAGACGGATTCTTTGGAGTTTTTTCTTAGTCTCCGGGTTACGGGTCAATTTATCCAAGTGTGGTTTGGCAGGGGTTAACGTGGACAGAGGCAATATTAAGGCCAAAGCTAAAATGTTGGGGTGTAAAGTTTGCTCCTTTCCTTTCGATTACTTAGGCATGCTTGTTGGGGCCAATATGAACAACAAAAGCAATTGGAGGAAAGTGATTGAGACGGTTAGAAGTCGTCTTTCAAGCTGGAAAAGCCATTGCCTCTCGATGGGAGGTAGACTTACTTTAATTAAATCTGTTTTAGATAGTCTGCCGACGTACTTTTTTTCCCTATACCTTGCGCCTAAAAACGTCCTTATGGATCTGGAAAAAATTCGTAGCAGTTTCTTTTGGGGGGAAGGTGATTCTGGGAGAAAAATACACTGGGTGTCTAGGGACTGTATTTGTAAACCCAAAGAGGTTGGTGGGTTAGGACTGTCCTCTTTTTCTAACATCAATAGGTGTTTGTTAGCCAAATGGGCTTGGAGGTTCTTTACTGAGCCCAACCGATTATGGAGAAGGGTTATAGGGAGTATTCATGGAGAAGGAAACAGCGGGCAGCTCCTTCCTTGTCACGCGAAAGCTTCAGGTGTTCGGAAATCCAGCGTTAAGGCTGTCTCGGATTTAAACAGGGACGGGGTCTCTTTTCAGGATCTTCTTGTGCAGGTTAATGGTTCTTGGAGGTGGGAAGGCGACGTTTCGGGGGATTTTTCGGTTAAAAACCTGCGATGTCTTGTCTCTGGTTCTTTTGTGCATCATAATGAATTTCCGTTGGAATGGAAGAAAGTGGTTCCGGTTAAAGTTAATCTCGTTACGTGGAGGGCGATTCTCGGGCGTCTTCCAACCAAAGACTGATTTATAAGGAGGGGGATTCCGATCATCAACGAGTATTGTGTTTTGTGTGATGAGGCTCCGGAGACTGTTACTCACATCTTCACGGGATGTTGTTTTTCTGAGACGGTTTGGCAAGTTATTGCTCAATGGTGTAAAATCCCGCAGTTTATCGCGTTTTCGGTGTCGGATATTGTTTCTCTTCATAAGCAGGGAAACCTTCATCCAAGGAAGAGAGCTATGATCATGATTATTTTTCTAACCGGCTTATGGGTTTTATGGTTGGAAAGGAATAACGCGGTCTTCAAGCAAAGAACTCCTTCTATCTCAAGGGTAATTTTAGAAATTAAGAATTGGAGTTATATTTGGTATGTTAATCGTTGTAAAGATCGTTCCGTCAAGTGGGCGGAATGGTCTTCCTTTTCTTTGTAATGTTTTCTTGTTGGCCCCTAGCGTCTTGCTAGGGTGCTCATTTTAATTTTATGGCCGTTCAAAAAAAAAGTATACATTAAATATTTAACGGCCAGTTCATAGATTTCGATATCTTGGTCCCACCTGCCAACCATCAAAACGTACCCATCGATTCTTTAGAATATGGAAACAAATAATGATATAATGAACTTACCCTAATTCCACCATCAATGAGAATAGAAGCACATAGCTAAAAAAACAGTTCTTTCTTTGATGAAAAGTTGAGATGAGTGTGTGATCTTGAGAGAATGCGAGGGAGATCAGACGGTAAGAATCCGCCCCAAACGATGTCGGATTCAGCAGCGGAGCGCAATGATGACGATACAAGTGTTAATCGGCATGGGTCTGGAGGAGACGTGAGAGATAAAATAGATGAAATACAGTCTTCCGGCAACATGTACATTCTGGTGGCCATATTAATTCAGAGGTGATTAAACCTTGTAAAAATATATATATCTTTGGATATAATGAAATGAAAGATGGTTAATGTGATGTTGGTTATGAAATAAAGGGTGTTAAAGGATGGTTATATATTAAGTTAGGGGTGGTTGACTGGTTGTTTCTCAGAAGCCAAGTGCTCACCAAGTGTATGCAAGTGGGGGCGTACGGCTGCTGTATTTGTTTGAATATTAAAGTCAATCTAGGGAATGTTCTTTGCAATAAACAAAATATGTGATAGTTACTCTTCATTTTTTGTAACAAACTTTGCAGCTTGATTAATAAGTAAAGTCTTGGAGTATTGTCTTTTTTTTCTTTGAGACGACCTGACAAACTCCTTTCACATGAAGTGAATTTCTGCACTTAATCAAAGTTTTTAATACGTAGAGGTAGGAAACACAAACTTGCAGAAAATTATTTTGTATCAACATGTCGTCAACACAAGATTACTGATTTTAAAAGAAAATGTATATATATTTTAAATATTTTTAGTTTTTTTTTTTGAAAAAACCCAAATCCACAACCAAATTATCAAAACTGATGAATTAAAGGCAAATCCAAAACTATTTAAACAATGTCGATAAAGGCTTCCAAGAATACGTGACTAAAGGTTGGATGTGCGAGTGTGCCTAAAACGAACATAATAATAGTAATAGTGATAACGATAGCGATATCGATAGTAATAGTAATAGTAATTTGCTGGAATGAACTAGGTCATTGAATCAGTTTCATTTGATCATGTCCTTTAATCAATTTCATTTTCCTTGCAATTTGCTGGAATGGACTAGGTCATTCCCTCCACCAACACTCCACAATCTGCCATCCCAACCCCACCTCCCTTACCACCACCACTAACATCCCATCCCATGATAACTCGATCAAAGGTTGGTAATGTAAAACCCCGTGTTCAAATGAACCTCAATACTGAATCTATTTTCCCATTTTCCCATGTTCCCACATCCCACCTCAAAGCTCTCCACGATCCAAACTGGCATGCCGGCATGACCGAAGAATTTAGGGCTTTTATGGACAATAAAACGTGGTTTCTTGAACCTCGTCTGCCAGACACTAACATTATTATATGTATATTGATTTTTCATCACAAAAGTATTGCAAATGGATCCCTACAGTGCTATAAAGCCCGATTGGTCATAAATTGGAAAAGCCAACAAATTGGTGTAGATTGTGACGAAACTTTTAGCCCCGTGGTTAAACCCACAACCATTTGAACAGTTCTCAGTTTGGTAGTTTCTCTAGCAAGGCCTATTCATCTACTTGATGTTAAAAATGTATTTCTTCACGGTGACCATAATGAGACGCTTTATATGTTTCAACCGTCTGGTTTTACCGATCTATGTTTTCCTACTCATGTTTCCAGATTAAAAAAAGTCTCTATACGGATTGAAACAAGCTCCATGGGCCTGGTACGAACGTTTTGCTACTTATACTACTAGATGCGATTTTCGAAGTTCCATCAGTGACACCTCAATGTTTGTATACAATAAAGGAACTCAAATTGCCTATCTCTTATTATCTGTGGATGACATAATTTTCACCGCATCAGATAACGAGCTGCCACGACATATTATTTCAACTTTATCAAAAGAATTTCAAATGTCAGATATTGGCCACCTTCATCATTTTCTTGGTATTAATGTCATACACCAAATGGTGGTCTTTTCTTATCTCAAAGCCACTCATGCAAAAGAGATTTTAGCTTGTGCTCAAATGATCGATGGTAAACCGTCACCAACCCTTGTTAACACTTCAAAATTTAGTGCTTCAAGTGGGAATCTTCTTGTCGATGTTACTCTATATCGCCAGCTCGTTAGGGCTTTACAATATTTGACATTTATCCTCCCAGATATTGCCTATGCAGGTTCAACAAATATGTCTCTTCTTACACGCCCCACGTGAGCCCCATTTTCGTTTTCTTAAAAGGTTTCTCAGGTATCTTAAAAGGACCCTAGATCATGGGCTCGTCATCTCCCTGACTAAATCACATAAACTTGTTGCCTACTTGGACGCTAATTTAGGGGGGGGGGGGGGGGATTCCCCAGCTCCAGATGCTCCACTTCTGACAACATTGTTTCTTGGTCCACTAAAGACAACATACTATTTCACGTTCAAGCGTCGTTACGGAATACAGGGGTGTAGCTAATGTCGTTGCTGAAACTTACTGGCTCGCAACCTTTTGCTGGAATTGTTTGTTCTGACTCGACATGCCACTATAGTATATTGTGACAACATCTTAGCTATATACTTATCTGAAAATCATATTCAACACCAAAGAACTAAACACATTGAACACGACATTCACTTTGTCAGGGAAAAGTTCGTATTGGGGCAATTCATGTTTTACATATCCCTACTGATTTTCAGTATACTACCATTTTTATAAAGTGACTCCCTCGTCAACTGTTTACTCATTTTCGCTCTAGTCTCTGCCTCTGCCCTTCTCCGGCTTCGAATGCAGGGTAGTATTAACTTGTATTTATGTGTCTTTATTTGTACAATCTTTCGTATGTCCTTGTAGTTACTAGCCTTTAGTTTTGGCCTCTTTGGCTTCCTAGCTTGTTGATACATAGCATGTTTTGTATTTGTACAATCAAAGGAGTTAGAGAACATTTGGTTCGTATAATGTTCACCTCCATTGCAGCCCTGGCGAGCCAGTCACATCAGCCCTACGGGCTCCTCCAAAAGTCGGCGTTGTGCACGACCTTATCTCTATATATCCCTCGTTAAGCATTAAAGAGATTGTTATCTCATTGGCACCATTCCGGTTTAATCTACACATACTCAAACTAACTATAAAATCTTCAAGATACACTCTCACCTTCAAAGTAAAAACTTACTCAATATCTTAACAAATTTGGTTAATATTCAAACTCAACATATATAAATTTCACATGCAAACATATATATACTAACATTAGGATGGCTTGTTAAAAGAAAAATTAATCGAGATCGGCTTGTTAAAAGTTCAAACAGAGCCGAGCTTAAACTAGTATGACCTTCACTTATATGACTAGGTTCGTGAGTTTAAATAAGTATGTAATGTATATAATTTTTATTTAGAATAATATATATAGGGGAAGGGTAAAATGAAAACCACTCCAAGTTGAGAAAAATCATGAAAACTCTTAAAAAACAGAGTAAAAAATCATTTATTTTTTTCTCAGTTTTTTATGGTGGTTCTCTCGTTTATAGGCTACCCCTAGGTGAAGAAAAAATTAAAAAATAAAAACACCTAGTAGTTTTTTTAGAAAAAATTATCAAAAAGTTGTCTTGTTACATATGTAACATTAAATATAAAATGTTACATATTTAAAAATGCAGTTTTTGATAATTAAAAAAAAAACTCGTAGGCATTTCTTTTGATATTTTTAATCTAAGGGTAGCCTATTATAACCTAGAGAACCACCATAGAAAAAATGATTTTGTATCCTGTTTTTAAAGAGTTTTCACGGTTTTCTCGACTCGGAGTGGTTTATATTATATATATATAGGGTAGGGATCTATGGAAAACCATTTATTTTTGAAAAACCTAGAAAAAACCATTTTCTAACCACTGATTTAAAATTAATGGTTGAGATTAAAGGAGGACAAAATTGTAAAATGTATTGGTTTAATAAAGGTCATAATAGACAAATCATAATTCTATTAATTAATATTTTAATTAGTTTTCTCTCTCTAATCTCCTCTTGTCTTATAATTTATCAATTTCTCTCTCTCTCTCTCATTTAATTTCAAATTTCGAGACGTTATAGAAAAATTTCAAACATACTTTACAAAAAAAACGTTTATTATAAGCTCATCACTCTCGTCACAGTTGTTACATAGGTGCAACAGTAATTTCATGTATATTTTTTAAGAAGAAAAAAACGACACTGTTATGACAGAGTTTGAGATGAAACAAAGTTTGAGATGAAACAAAGTTTGCTACACCAGTGTATCACCAGTTAATTACTATCATTACTATTGTCAGCGTTGTTATGAGAAGTTGAAATGAAACAAAATTTGTTACACGAGTGTAATCACTTGTTGAAGGCTAAAGTTACACTTATGTAATCATTTTTAAATTGAGATGTAGATGAGATACAACCTACATTACATGTGTGTAATCAACAAAACTCAATTACATTTGTGTAATCAATTCATAACATCATAATTAGAACTTGAAAACTTCTGATTACACAAGTGTAAGTAACAGAATAAAATATAATAGATGGAGACTTGGATTATCTTGGTTACACAAATGTAACATGTCTTCTTCATGTGCATCATCTTTATCTTCATTGACGTCATCATGTACATCATCATCTTCTTCCATCCTTTTTGTTCTTTAAAATCGTTGTTACATCGCTGTAACAACTATGAAAAATATATAAAAAAACACCCAATTAGACGAAATTATAACCCAAATAAACATCTCCCATCTTCAAATCTGTACATAATGATCAATTGTTTCCTACTCTTGGTTATAATCAGATTGATTATACACCATACTTCCATGGTCTTGATTGTTTTCTTCTTGTACTTGATCTTGGATCACCATGGAGATGGCGTTTGTGAAAGAATGTGATGAAAAAAGACGCGAAATAATTTCCTGGAGGTTGAAAAGAAAAGAACGTGGGATGAAGATGAACAACAATGGTGATGGATGGACGTGAAAATATAATCGATTACGGTTAGCGATTTCAAAAAAATATTCGTGTATGTGAATTGAAAAACCCTACAAACATTTAAATTAGTTAATTGATATTAAATCTAAAAATACTTTACTAAAATTGAACGGTTAAAAATACCTTAATACCCTTTAATTAAAAGAGAAATAAAAAACTAAATGATATGTGATTGGTAAAAAGGAGTTTTCCAAGTTTTCCAAATATTAAAGGGTTTTCCAATTATCTTTTTTCATATATATATATATATATATATATATATATATATATATATAGTTAGTTAGTTAGTTAGTTAGTTAGGTTAAATTGAGATCCCTTAACTTTTTAAAACTTTTGAAAACCATTTTGAGCCACTAAATTCAGGGGCCCACCCAAATTCATGGGAGATGGTTTTCCTTATATAATCAGTGTTTCAGAATGATTCTTAAAAGCTTTTAAAATCAAATGGTTCTCAAATGAACTTTCCCTGTATATATATACAAGTTTTTGATACCCGTGCGACGCACGGACAGATTTTTAAAAAATTATTATTATAATCGGTACACTAATTCATTGTAAATAAACCACAATCATATTGAACAATACTTATTTTTCTTAATAAATCAAATTGCGATATTTATATATGATCATTAGATCAATACCTTATGTGATCATCATTATTTTAAATGTGAATCAGTTTCGACCATTATGTGATCATGATTATAGGCAAACAACATCATAAACTTGTGGATTCAATTATTAAGTACCTCAGTTAACTCAAAAACGACTGGAACAACATGTTTTCTTAATCATACATGCTTACCGATGTAGAATATACAAATTATCATCTCAGCATGAGTAGTGGAGGACTCTACCCTAAAAACAAATCATAGGAAGCTAAGTGATAAAAGCCATGTGCAAACATTAGCATGAAACAAAAACTTAAATGTTAGCATTATCAACATTAACCAAAAACTTATGAGAGGAGAACTTGTGACATATCATCTTGATTTAAAAAATATCAACAACGCATAGTCGCATAGGCCTTATTTGAGGAGTATTGACTTGTTGCTTTGGGGCTCTGAAGCAATGCTTTTGGGGGTATTTAAACAGGAAACAATGTTATTAAGATCAAATAAGTCAAACAATTTATAATCAAACGGTTTCATAAGACTCACCAGTTTAAGTATATCAATAAGATCTCACCAGTTTCCTAAAGACCAGTACAGCAAACTAATATCAGAAATAAAAAACAGTTAGCAGTAATTGATTTACCTTCTTCTCTTCTAGCTTGTTTGAGCCAAATATGTTAAGCCTCTTGTTCTCCTCTTAACTTGTCACTCCCCTTTTTGTACATTTCAATGACTCAAATACCTCATTAATGGAACAGTCTCCTGTATATATCAAAACAAAAAATTAAAATCACCTAATCAATCTATCATTATAACATATCGTTAGAAAATCAAACACTTGATTTAGCTGGAGATAAAATCTTTTCATCAAATCTTTCAGATCCACGTGATAAACACCATGATTATCAATCTCCGGCTTTGTGATTATAGCTTCGAGTCAATCGGAATCGAATATGAAGCGAGCCTATTTACAATGGAGGTTCCATCAGTTCTTGAATAGTCTGAAATCATCAACCAAGAAAATACACGAAATGGAAACTCGGAAAGACTATATCTTCGATCGAGAAAACAGAATCAGCCTAAAATCGACGTCGGAAAAGGAATCGATTTTGTGAAGTGCAGAAGAGGAATGCAAAATTGAAATCGGATTTCAAGGAAATCCGATTTAGGGAGAGAAGAAACCAAAACCTGAAAGATCGATGAAAGATCGATTTAGGCGTTGAATCCTTTCAATTACTGGCCTTGATCGAACGAATCACCGGAATCCTTTGAATCACTTTGAAAGTTTGAAAGGCCGATGATAGGAACCACAGAAGGGAAATTGAAGATGTGATCCTGACGGCCGGGAGAAATCACAGAAAACCCTAGATATGAAAGGAATGAACGGATGAGGGAAAGAATGGTTTTGATTAAATCTGGATTATAACACGAAATTGGGTCGGATCTAAGATCCGCGCGTAAAAAAGAGAAGGGCCATTTAGGCGGGAAAATGATGCTAAGGAGAGCTGTGGTGATGCCACCTAAGCATCAATCTTTTCTTTTATATAGTATGTAGATATGTATATATATATATATATATATATATATATATATATATATATAGGGGAGGGATATAATGAAAACCTCTCCGAGTTTGGAAAACCGTGAAAACCAAGCTAAAAAATTCGATTTTTGTTCCGATTTTTTTATGGTGATTCTCTAAGTTAAAAAGACCCCCTTTATGCAAAAAAAAAAAAAAAAAAAACGCCTAGTAAATTTTTTTAAAAAAAATATTTTATAACCGAGGTTACATATGTAACAGGGTACTGTTACATATGTAACCCCGGTTATAAAATATATTTTTTTTTAATTTACTAGGCGTTTTTTTATTTTTTTGCATAAAGGGGGTTTTTTTAACTTAGAGAATCATCATAGAAAAAATCGGAACAAAAATCGAATTTTTTAGCTTGGTTTTCACGGTTTTCCAAACTCGGAGAGGTTTTCATTTTATCCTTCTCTCTCTCTCTCTCTCTCTCTATATATATATATATATATATATATATCTATATAATATATATATGAAAAGATTGAATGCCACATGTCATCACCACAACAATCCTTTTTTTTCATTTTCCCGCTCAAATGGTTTGCCTTATTTATATTTTTATAATTGGTTTGAATAATTGACAAAGTCATTAACTAATTTTTTAACAAAATAATTGACAATAAATGCATATCTCATATCCTAATTTAAAAACTGAAATTAAATGAAATTGGTTCATAATAAATGAAGATATGAATACTTTTTTTTTAAAATTTATAACTTTTTATATTGTCGAATGTTAATTTTTTTCTTTAATTCTAATTATCGAATTACATTTTTATAACATGTTAAATTTTGTATACGTTTTTTAAAACCGCCCGTGGGTCGCACGGGTATCAAAAACTAGTTATATTTATATATATATATATATATATATATATATATATATATATATATATATATATAGGAGGTGGTTCAAGAGAAAACCAAACTAAATCTAGAAAACCAAGAAAACTAATTGCAGCCAATCATAACATTTCTTGCTTTTTATATTTATTTAAAATAAAAAAGGTTAGTAATGTAATTTACCACTACTCTAATTAATTAATAAATTAATATTTGATACAAAACAGTTTCCTAATTTGTCTCATCTATCTCTCATTTCTTTCATGCTCTATCTTATTTATTATTAATGTATTACTTGTTTATCTTAAGGTTACATATATGTATCTACTCATTGAAGTTATATGTTATCAGTTATTATCCGCCAAGAGCAACAAAACAAATGAGTCTATATAATGTTACATATACGTAACCACTTATAATAAGGTTTATAATCTGATTTTCATCAGGTTACTTCTTTTACTATCTCGTTGTACCATATATGTAATCATGTATCAAGTTTATCATCATGTTTATGTAAACATAACCACTCATTAGAGTTTATCATCATGTTACAAATCATCTTACATATATGTAATCATAAGTTTTCATTAAAAATAAGAATTTATACCTTTGCAAATATGCTTACATATACGTAATCTTATCTTTTATGTAGAGATTAGTTTTATAGCTTCTTAGTTAGGATTAAATATATAATTACATGTATGTAACTTTATTAATATATGTTGTTTTGTAAACTATATAATTGGTTTTTACGTAACCACTTATAATCTTACGTATATGTTATCAGTTATTATCCGCCAAGAGCAACATAACAAATGAGTCCATCTAAGGTTACATATACGTAACCACTTATAATAAGGTTTATAATCTGATTTGTCATCAGGTTACTTCTTTTATTATCTCGTTGTACCATATATGTAATCATGTATCAAGTTTATCATCAGGTTTACGTAAACATAACCACTCATTAAAGTTTATCATCAGGTTACAAATTATCTTACATATATGTAATCATAAGTTTTCGTTAACAATAATAATTTATAACTTTGCAAACATGATTACATTTATGTAATCTTTTCTTTTATGTACAAATTATAATTTATATTAGTATTTATAGCTTCTTATTTATGATTAAATATAAATTACATGTATGTAACTTTGTTTATATATGTTGTTTTGTAAACTATATAATTGGTTTTTACCTATGTAATTACATATACATAATGCGGTTAGAGATGTGCTTACATACATGTAAGCAAGTTTACATATGTCTGTTACGATTACTTGAATTTATTCTAAAAATGATGAAAATGAAGAAAACAAATGAAGATGATTGAATTCTTTTAAAAACGTGTAATTTATGAGAGAGGAGAGAGAATGTAGGAAATCATTATGGAGTTTTTTAATTATGAAATTGGTATCCTTTTTACCAATTTTGCCCCTTACATTTTAATTGTAATTAATGTCAGATCTTTTTTCTTTTTTTGAAAATGACATATAATCTTGTCCATTCAATTTTTAATCAATGGCAATTAAGTGGTTTCCTTGGTTTGAGAACTAAAAAAAACAAATTTAAGCCACTAGTTTATATATATGGAAAACCCCCCATGAATTATAATGGTCCCTACGTGGAAATTAGTGGTTGAGATTTAGTTATCAAAAGTTATTAAAACATGTAAGAGGCATTAATTAACAAGTAAATTCTTCTTGGACTTAACAATTAACATTAACTATAAGGATTTTATTTTCTTTGCCAAATTTACCCCTCCTATAATTCCATTCTAAATTTTCTCTTTTAATATTTATTCATATATATTTACACTTTTTTCACTTAAATCTTAAATCGTAGATTCCGTTCACAACATTAATTGTTGATAAAATACAAACTTGCACCACTCTTGTTTCACACTTTGTTCATATATCTTTTGGATGCTACATTCCACTTTTGTGTACCTAAATTTAATTTTGAAATATTCATTCTTCATATATTTTTAAACGAGACATACTGTACCTATTTTTCTGAAAGGTGAATATCTATTGATCTTCATAAAAAAAAAACAAATTAATAGCATCATAACATATTTATTCCATCACAAACAGAGGATTACTTAACACTTGTAATGAAGTATAGGGTTACAATCTACTTGTTGAGCACTACTAGCATCACCGGCAGGCTGTCTCTCTTGACATGTGCTGAAGTTGTGTTTTGAAGATCCACACAGTCTACAATGCTTTACTTGTTTTGCTAAATCCTTTCCACCTTTCAATCGCTTTTGCTTAGGTCGGCCCTTTGTTTTTGACATAATAGGGCATTGAGCCAATTCAATTGCATTGGTTATAGGATCATTATTATTTGCACAGGATGATGAAACATTGAAAGTTACTTCTTGGTGTAACTGAGAGATTTCATTAATCACCGCATCTTCTCGACTCCATCGTGATAGCCAATAAGTTAAAGGAATTTCAAAGCAACCTGTATGGAGAAAAACACACAATACATGACGACAAAGTATCCCGATAAATTCAAAGTTTTTGCAAGTGCATTTAGCCATCTTGCCATCCCAAACCACCTTATGCAATCGATTCGCTGTGTAATGTTTGACAATAAAACTTGTGTCATTTTCATTCGAAGCAGAATACTGAATCGCTAGAGCCAATTGATCTTGAAACTTTTTGAATGCAAATGGAGTTAATACTTGGTAACCTTGTTTTTCTAACGGTGATAATGATTTCAAATGACCCTTTTGATATTTTTCCAGCATGGTATCATGTATTTGTTTATTCTCAACATCTTCAATGGCAAGATCGACCTATAAATATGAGTAAAAAGATCAACAAAAAAATATATATAGAAAAAATGTAGGAAAAAATGTAGGAAAAAATGTACTCACTTGTCTAATAAGATCGCTTAAACATGCTCGAGAGGATATAAACTTTTTTATAAATGAGTTGATACTCTCAGATCTTCCAGTGGTCGTCATGCCACCAAAGAAAAAGTCATGAAGATAACATGGAACCCAAAATGTTTTAATTTGGTACAACGCTTTCACATGCTTATTCTCTTTGAGATTGTATTTTTCAATTACTAATTGGCCATTGTTGCTTGAATTCTTCAACTGATTCTAACTTATATAATCCGTAAAACTCAGTGCACCAACTTGAATACCCACTTCTTAATAGTGAAGTAAACCAACTACTAAACTTAGTGGTGATATGCCATATGCAAAATGCATGCTTAGTATAAGGCATTTCCATTGCAATTGCTTGTTTCATCCATGGATCTTGATCGGTCAATATCGTTTCCGGTGACTTTTTCATCAATATAGAAAAAATCTGAAAATAATGTAAGTTTAAGAATCTTTAAGTACCTGCTAATTCCAAGAAGTTTCAAAAAAATATATATATTTTTTAGAAATATAGTTACCTTAAAGAGCCATTCAAATGTAGATAGTTTCTCGTTACGTAGAAGTTCACACCCGAACAATATTGTTCTTCCATGATTGTCCATACCGACAAATATGCCAAATGGCATGTCATATGAATTCACCTTATATGTAGTATCAAATACCACGACATCTCCATATTTTTGGTACAACGCAAAACAATTAGCATGACACCAAAATATATGCTCTAGCCTATGTTCGCTATCAAGTGTAAATGCATACTGAAAATTAGAATTTTCAATTTTAGCACTTTTACAATACTCCAAAAGCTCCCTTGCATCATTATGTGAGTGTAGTTTATGATTTTTGGTAAAAAGGTTATGGACATCCTTTCTAAGAAAAGAAAGTTCTCCGTGTCTCACATTCCTTCCAAGCTCCATCACCCGCATAATTTGTCTAACGCACAAGCCCCCTTCTTTTAATAACATTATACGTTTCTCATCTTCTAATGTAATATTACGGTTAGATGGTAAAAAACGAACCTCTTGAGTAGACAACAAATCATGATTATGCTCCATAACAAATTTAGTGACTTGCCATTCTTCCGGAAAAATTTCGTTAATTCTCCTCAATGTTATACGCATGTGGGCCTTGCATTCACATCTTGTATGACCTCGGTTTCTCGTTTTTTTTGTGTAGTCTTTTTGAGACTCCGTTGTTCCTTCGCGATGACAAAAAAAATCACGTCTTCTCCTTTCTCCTTTCTTGTTCACAAACCTCCCTTTTCGAACGGAAAACCCATTCTTTCTTGCATAGTTTTGATAAAAAACAAGAGCCTCTTCTTCACTTAGAAACCATTGACCTTCGAATGGTTCATTTTCTTCGACGGCATTTTTTTCGTGTTGAGAATTTACCAAGTTTTCTTCAATGGGAAGCTCGTTGAGATCGATAGAAATGTGTTCACTCATCTTAAATGTTTGATGGTAAAGAAGTGGTAATTCGTCTACATGAAGCTAACATATATATAGATTGAAATAATACGGTGATACATGCATATGTGAACTAGGAAGTGTGGTCAAATGTGAAATAGGAAGGGTGGTCAAATTTTCTATTAATTCGAAAGACATTTGAACGGCAAATATGAACGACGGTAAATTACAAATAATTTAAACAACAATTAAAAAGTGTGAGAGTTAATTACATTTTGCGTCCCTGAGGTTTGCTGATTGTTGCCACTTGAGTCCATTTTTCAGATTATTAACAAATCTAGTCTGAGGTTTGCATTTTGTTGCCATATGAGTCCCTCGAACTAACGGGGTTAAAATTTTCTGTTAAATGAAAGGACATTTAAGTCATTTTACATACAAGGGACCTGTTATGTAATATATATTATTTTAATGTCTATTACTTAAACTTTAATACAAGGACCATTTGTGTAATATACTTAAATATTAAAACTAAAAAAAAAACTCATGACCTCATCCCCACCGCCTCCACCGATTCTGGTTTCTTCACCATCACACCCACCAGTCCACCACCACCAAACCGCCGCCACAACCTTCAGCCCTCAACGCATTCTGGTCTTCTTCCAACATCACACCCAATCGAAGCCTACTGCAACCACTACCGTATCCTCCACCTCCACCACCGCCGTGGCTGCCGCTCCATATCCTTCGAGGAGGTGTGTGTCGAAGTGAATAGCAGACGGGAAGGGAGGTCGTCTGACCTCCGGCGAACGATTTCCGGCCTGGTTACTGAACATTAGCCGCATCCCTCGTTGATCTCAACCCCTCCTCGCAAAGCCTCCCTTCTTTGTCGGAACTGCGATTGGTTTTGTGTCTCTGAGCCACTTAAAATTTCATTTTATTTCATTGTTATTGCTAGAGTTTTTGATCGGTTGGTTGATAAATGATGAAATTGGTTGGTTGTAATTAAGAGAGATGAAATTCACGGCCAAAGGGAAAGGGGCTGGGGTTTTCTGTTATGGTCGATTTTGGATCCATCGCTGTTCTTGATAAAGTTGGTATCCCCTTTTAGCGGTTCGATTTGGTTGTTCATTTTGTGATAATAAAAAAAGAGGTTGAGGGTGATGACGGTTTGGCGGTGGCGGAGGAGAGGGGACGTTGGGGTTGTGTTCGTCGGAGATGAGAGGGGTGGGTTTAGAGGGTCGTAGGCAATAAAATCGTCGGAGATGGCGACGGTTCCCTGATCTCTTGGTTATTCCCGGTGACTTGCCTTTGTATCGTCCTCTCCCTCGTCTGATTTCCCATCTAATCATTGTTCCAAACCTTTGGTTCTATCTAAAACAGAGCTCCATTACAGCTCCAAACAAGAAATCGTTTTTGTGGGGTAAGTTTTTTAGCAGACTTTTTTTTGTGTGGTTATGTGTCAAGAGAGAGAGAGAGAGGAGAGAGAGATATATCAAGGTGGAGGGGGTGATTTTATTCATTTACTAAAGTAGTCTCTTGATCTTGGTTATTTGCAGAAATAGTCCCTTATGTATAAATTGACTGAAATACCCTTTCATTTAACAGAAAATTTTAACCCCGTTAGTTCAAGGGACTCATATGGCAACAAAATGCAAACCTCAGACTAGATTTGTTAATAATTTGAAAAATGGACTCAGGTGGCAACAAACAGCAAACCTCAGGGACGCAAAATGTAATTAACTCAAAGTGTGAAATAGAAATGGTGGCAGTTTGTATGTTAACAACAATAAAACAATTAAAAAAATCATGTAAATATCTACACTTGAACGGCAGTTTAATGTCAACATATTAAAAAAGAAAATTTAGAATGGAATTTTAGGAGGGGTAAATTTGACAAAGAAAATAAAATCCTTATAGTTAATGTTAATTGTTAAGTTCAAGAAGAATATACTTGTTAATTAATGCCTCTTACATGTGTCCTTAGGGCACATGTTAGACAACCCTTATATATATATATATATATATATATATATATATATATATATATATATATATATATGGGTAAGGATCCGGCGAAAACTCTTTTTTTTGCGAAAACCTAAAAACTAACACTAAAACCTTCATAACTTTTACATACGTTAATATTTTTCTATGAAACTTGCACCAAAAATCTTAAAATTCTATTGTCTTTGATTCTGGAAAAGAAATTGATATTTCGAGAAAAAAAAAATTAGTGCACATGTGTATTATTAGTGCACATGTGCACCATTTTCATTAGTACTACACAAATGGGAATTGTCATGCGAAAACATATTGTTTAGGTTAAAAACATTTAAAAAAACTAAAATATTCATAGAACTAATGATAATTCTACATATGCACTACTATAACTATTAGTTATAGTGCACATGTGTAGCATAAACTTTAAAAAAATTTAAAACGTTAAATATATTTTCAGAGTTAAAGATAACACAATTATAAGATTAGTGGTGCAATTTCTCTTTTAAAATATTAATGTATACGACACGTATAAAGTGCTTTTTTATTAGTGCACATGTGCACTAATAAAAAACCACGAAAAACTAACAAAATTATAACAAAATTATAACGTATTTGATGCGATTTTTCCAAAAAAAACATTAACGCATACTATATGTATGAGTTTTATTATTAGTGCACATGTGCACTAATAATACACATGTGCACAAATTTTTTTTTTTCGAAATATCAATTTCTTTTCCAGAATTAAAGAACTCATAATTCTAAGACTTTTGGCGCAAATTTCATGAAAAAATATGATCGTATGAAAAAGTTATGAAGGTTTTAGTATTAGTTTTTAGGTTTTCGCAAAAAGATGTGGTTTTTACATGATCCTTACCCTATATATATATATATATATATATATATATATATATATATATATAATATAGGGGAATGATCAAATAAAAACAAGATGTTATTGCGAAAACACGAAAACAAATATTAAAACCTCTATAACTTCCTCATACGTTAATAATTTTTTAAAAAATTTGCACCAAAAGTCTTAAAATTATGTCACCTTTAATTCTGGGAAAAAATTAAACATATAAAATTTCGTGATTTTTTTTATTATTGCACATGTGCAATAATACGTATTAATTATATTACACATGTGCAATATTAACAAAAAAACATTATTTTTTTTAAATTTTTTCAACAATTAAAGATAACAGAATTATAAGATCTATGGTATAATTTTTTATCAAAAATATTAACGTATGAAAAAATTATAGAGGTTTTAATATTATTGCACATGTGCAATAATAATTTTTTATTGCACATGTGCAATAATAATTTTTTTTTTAAAAACGTAGAATTATTTTTAATTTTCTCCAGAATTAAAGATAAAAGAATTATAAGATTTATAGTGCGATTTTTTATAAAAAATTTTAACATATGAAAAAGTTATAAAGGTTTTAATATTATTGCATATGTGCAATAATAATAATAATAATAAAATTATTGCACCTGTGCAATAATAATTTTTAAAAAAATTTTGATTTTTTTTAAATTTTTTTTCCAGAAATAAAGTTAACATAATTTTAAGGATTTTGGTGTAAAATTTTTTAAAAAATATTAACGTATGAAAAAGTTATAAAGGTTTTAATATTTGTTTTCGTGTTTTCGCAATAAAAGTTGTTTTCACATGATCCTTACCCTATATAATATATATATATATATATATATATATATATATATATATATATAGGGTAAGGATCATGAAGAAACAAATA
>JBCNJP010000012.1:74272480-74305570 GCA_039602395.1 Deinandra increscens subsp. villosa | reverse complement strand
TTAATTTCATTTTCACCCCCTCACTTTTTTCTCCAACAAAAAACTCTCCAAGTTTGATTTCCATCCATCCATCTTCTCTCTTGTTTGGTCGTCGGCATTCCCCTTCCACCACCCGTTTTTCCATCATCCGCCTCCGGTTCATGAAAAATAACGATTCTAGCTGTTGCTTTCGCTCGTCTAGAGGGCATAAATATGTTGTGCTAGTAACCGTGCTCGTGGTATTTGAGACCGATGTTTCACATGGAATGGAATCCAACCCGAAAGAACGATCAGAAACCTTAATTATGAGATAAGCACCATATGTCGTGTTCGGAGATAAATCTTCGGTCTCTATTCTTCCTTCAATTTTCATGTTCGATATTGTTTTCAACTCAATTACCTCAGAGAATCTGCAAAATGTATGAAAGTTAGATGAATTTCGATCCCATTATGTAACATGTAACACTAGCAGTAAATAACAATTGAAAATAAAATCTACATTTTTTCTAACCTTGATGTAGAGTTGGTGGTCCAAATCCAATGATTTGGTTCATTGCTTAAAGAAATAGTAAGTGCTCTAGCGGATATAACACAACTTTTTCTCCCACTTACTTTGTCTAGCGAAAAGCTCTGCATTGATTAAACAAATTAACTAAGAAATCAATACATTGGGCAAGTTAAAGTGTACACTAAATATTTTAAGGGCATGTTCATAGATTTCGATATCTTGTGCCACAAATCAAAATGTACGTATTTCTTTAAATAGGTAATCATGAGGTTAACACTCTTAACTTTTTTAAGTTGGTCTCAAATATTTTTTAATCCAATTAGTTATCTAATAAATTTTGCATAATAATTAAGCCTCCTCTAGAACATAGGTTCTTTGTGGTCCCACCCTACACACCCTTGAAAAAGACCACGAGTCATTAGAATATGGAGACAAATAAACATCATGAACTTACCCTAATTCCACCATCAATGAGAACAGAAGCACATAGCAGGAAAAACAGTTCTTTCTTTGATGAAAAGTTGAGATGAGTGTGTGATCTTGAGAGAATACGAGGGAGATCAGACGGCAAGAATCCGCCCCAAACGATATCGGATTCAGCAGCGGAGCGCAATGATGACGATACAAGTGTTAATCGGCATGCGTCCGGAGGAGACGTCAGAGATAAAATAGATGAAATACAGTCTTCTGGCAACATGTACATTCTGGTGGCCATATTAATTCAGAGGTGATAGAAACTTGTAAAAATATATCTTTGGATATAATGAAATGAAAGATGGTTAATGTGTTGTTGGTTATATGTTAAAGGATGGTTATATATCAAGTTAGGGTGCATGGGGGTGGTTGACTGGTTGTTTCTCAGAAGCCAAGTACTCACCAAGTGTATGCAAGTGGGGGCGTACGGCTGCTTGTCATTTGTTTGAATATTAAAGTCAATCTAGGGAATGTTCTTTGCACAGAACAAAAGGTATTTTGTTTAATTTAATTTTATACTTTTTTAAACCTCGATCTGTTACTTCATAATAATGGTCCTCCATATCAACCTTCAATTTTTTAATAACTTGTAGTTTATGAAAGTTCGAGAGAGACATATAACAGCATAAGGTGGTGCAGTGGCGAATACAGAGATTATCTATACGGGGGGCAAAAAACACAGATCGAATAAAAGACGGATTGGGCTATAAAAGTAATTATATAATTACAAAAAACATAATTTATCAAATATAATAGAAAATATTTTTCTTACAATTTTTTTTTTTAAATAGTGTATTGTATAATGCAACAACAACCATACCCAGTAAAATCCCGACAATAGTAAGACTCACTCTATCAGTAGAGTTTCGGAGGGATGAAATGTAAGAAAGGCCTACCTTCATCCCCAAAGATAAAAATATTACTTACAGAGCTAGAAAATATAAATAATAAAAAGACATACTATAGTAAACATCTAGAAAAAAAGTATAGTTTACTTTGTAAGTGATGAAAATAATACATAACACTATGCGTTAAAATGAACTTTTAATATTATCTATATTTTTATTTTCCATTTTAAAAGTCTCTATTAAAAATGATGTGGGATAATAATAAAATTGATTAAAAAAAAGCCGTATGGGTATCATAAGGGAAGGCGGTATGAGGGGCGGCCTCCGGAGGGTACCGGCTCCAAGGCGCCTAACCGCATGGCTCCCCATTGGCAACCATACCGTGTGAAACGGTACCCCCCACCCGGCTCCATTTTTTCCAATTCCCGACGGTTTCTCACGGTTTCTTGAAACCGCCGAGAGCCGCACGGCCTTCACACCCACTTTGAGATGTCAACATTTGATTGGCTTATACCCACTACTCCTAGAAGCCTATCCGGCAACCATACCCCCTCCGCCTGATCGCCTCCTAGGTACTTGGATACCGTTCAGAAAACAGAAAAAATAGCCGTTCGTAAAAAAAAAAAAGGTAATAATTTTTCAAGCTTGAAATAATAAAAATAAATAACTGATTTATATATATCTTTCTTCTTCTTCACAACACCTTCTTCTCCACCCACCATTAAACCTGCAAATAATTAACCCCATTCTTTTCTCTTTTTTTTCCGATACTCTTTACATATAGGCCCCCATTGAAGATAAAAGAGTTAATCTAGTGTATGATGGTGCCCCTATATTCATTCAAAATCAAGATTAAATTGAAAAATAACTGGATTTTATAAAGGGTTTTAATGATTTCTACCCTTTATACGGGGGGCCTTCCCGGCCCCCGTCCTTTCAAGGTGGATCCGCCACTGGTGGTGTGGTGAAATTCACTGACAATATTACATGTCGTTGCTATGAAAGTTCGAGAGAGAGAGAGATAGAGACAAAGGCGGTGTTTGGTGAAATTTATTACAAGGATATTATCATCTGGCAACGACATATTGTTGCTATAAGTGTCACAATATTGTTTGCCACTATATGTGAAAAAAATTCGTCAGTGAGTTCGTTGCCAAAAATCTACATATATCATCAATAAATCATCATTATAGATTCAACATCAGAGTTTTATCGTAAATAAAGCTCCAAAAAGAAAAATGATTATCCTCTATGACGATGACAAGTACCGCCATGGATCAAAATAGAAAATATTTAATAATTTCTTTTTTAAGATATGACAGCGACATGTCATCACCATAGCTTAAAAATATTAATATTTTTTATTTTGACATATGGTGGCGCCAAAAAGGTGGTGTGGTGAAATTCACAAGGATATTACCCCGTGGCGACGGCATGTCGTTGCTATAGGTGTCACCATTGCAGTTGTGCCACTATATGTGAAAAAAAGTCAACAGTCACTAAGTTTGTTGTCAAAGATCGACCTATATCATCAATAAGTCATTGTTATAGATTCAACATCAAGGGCGGGCCTCTATAAGGTCCAGAGGTAGCACGTGCTAGCCCTTACACTTATACGTGAGTGGTAAAAAAAAATTAAAATTTTAGGCTTTTATCATTTTATGTAGGTGTGATACCCCTTAATTACATATTGTTTCAAAAAATAAATTTTAGGCTTTTATCATCTTATTAGTTCAAGGTCTCATGTTCAAATCCTGGTATGAACGATTTTAAACCTTTTACTATGGTTTCTCGATCTATTAAAAAAAAAAGATCAACCAAGATTCGAACTTGTATCAAACAAAACAAAAATCAAGGCTTAAATTAGATTGTACCAACCACCAAACTAACCATGTCATTTTGTAAAAATCTAAAGAATAATACTTATATATCAAGAAAACTATTTGCGTTTACTTCAGTAAACATATTGCTCATAAATAAAAATATTCGGGGCGTTGCCTAGAACTTTTAAAAAAAATTATGCTACTCCTCAAAAAGGTTTCTAGTTCCGACCTTGTTCAGCATCATAGTTTTATCGTAAATATAAATTTAAAGAGAAAAAGATTATCCCTCTATATATGACGATGACAAGTCGCCGTTATAGGATATATTAATAACTTTCTTTCTTAAGATATGACAGCGACATATCATCATCACGGCTTAAAAAAATATATCAATATTTTCTTTCTTGATATATGAAGGCGCCAACATGTCGTCAACACAAGATTATTTATTTAAAAAGAAAATATGTATTTTTCTTTAAAGATTTTTTTTAGAAAAGACTCAAATTCACAACCAAATTATCAAAACATAAGAATTAAATGTAAATACAAAACCATTTACACGAATGACATGAAAGGCCTCTACAAATGTATGTCTTAAGGTTGGATGTGTGAGTGTTCCTCATCGAAAATTATAATAATAAGTTGGTGATCCGCCTTCGCTTCACGGCGGGTGGCCATTTATTAGTTAGTTTATGTAAAAAAGAGTTTTAGTGTTGTTAAACTATAAAACTATAAAGAAGTTTTGGCTAAAGTCGAAAACTCTAAAAGTATAATAATAAAATAAAGTAAAAAACTAAGAAGTATAAAAAGTTTCATGGTCAGACACCCATTTACCCGTCAGTTTAAGTAATAGACATTTTAATATGGTCAAAGTATTAAACAATAAAAAAATAGTGGCCGAAATTAAAAACTCTAAGAATATACTAAAAACAAAAGTAGAAAAGGTAAGGGGTATATAACGTAAAAGTTTAAAAGTTTCATGGTCAAAGTATAAAACTATAAAAAATATACAAAAAACGAAAGTAGAAAAGGTAAGGGAAATAAATCGTAAAAGTCTAAAAGTTTCGTGGTCAAAGTATAAAACTATAAAAAAATCGTGGCCAAAGTCAAATTCAAAAAGTATACTAAAACCGAAAGTACAAAAGTTAAGGGGTATAAAACGTAAAAGTCGAAAAGTTTAATGGTCAAAGTATAAAACTATAAAAAATATATTAAAAACGAAAGTATAAAAGTTAAAGGGTATAAAATATAAAACTATTATAGTCACGTGGTCAAAGTATTAAATTAAAAATTAAAAGTGGCCAAAGTATAAAAAAGAAAAAAGAAATACATAAACCAAAAGTGTAAAATTAAGAATATGTTTATGGTCAAAATGAAAAAAAAAAAACTAAAATTTTACTATTCATTACCAAATCTTATTGTTATATATACATAATAATAATAATAAAAATCATAATAATAATAATAACAATAACAATAATAATAATAATAATAATAATAATAATAATAATAATAATAATAATAACGGGCCGCCGGACCTCCGCCCCTGCCTGACCGCCTCTCTCTCCCCCGCCATTCCTCCGCCCCTGCCTGACCCCCCCCCCAACGGGCCGCCGGACCAGTTTGAACTGGTCCACTGGTCCGCCGGACTCCGCCCTCTTCTGGTCCGCCCCTTTTGGTCCGCCGGCTGTTGGTACGCCAGCCTTTGGTCCGCCGGACTCCGCCCTCTACTGGTCCGCCCCTTCTGGTCCGCCGGCTGTTGGTGCACCAGCTTTCTGGTCTGCCAGTTTTTGGACCGCCGGCGTTTGGTCCGGCCCTTTTCTGCTCCGCTGGTTTTTGGTCCGCCGGTCTCTGTCGGTTTTTGGCCCGTCGGTTTTGGTCCGGCCCTTTTCTGCTCCGCCGGCTTTTGGTCCGCCCCTACTGTTTCGCCGCCTCTTCTGGTATGCCGGTTCGGGTCCGGCTCTGGTCCGCCGGGGACTTCTGGCCCGGGATGTAGATTTTCGTCTACTGTCTCCCGGCCTTGCCAACCTCCGGTTGGCACACCGGTGGGTGCTGCTTTAGCACCTCGTTAGGTCGTGCCCCGCTCCTGCTCGGTTGCGGGGTCCTGGTTTCCTTTTCCTTTTCTCTCTCCCCTTCCTTTTCCTTTCTTTTCCCATTTATTTTTCTCCTTTATGGGTTCCGTTTCGGCCCTTGGCTCGGGTGGTGTCCGCTGTCCACTTCGCTCCCTTCACTGTTGCCATGATGGGGACATCGGAGCCAAGGGTTTCTCCCGCCTCGTCGCTCACCTCAAAACCCTTCACCTCTCCTCTGATGATCGTCAGATTTCTGTGTGTGGGGCCTTGGCTTCCGACCTCAATATGTTTCTGGCCTTCAACGGGGCCTTTAAATGCCATGGAGTGTGGTTGTGCGGGAGGTGCATGAGGATTCATGCCTTGAGTCGTGGGTGCCACCACCCTGACGGCATCGTCCAGTTCGTTACCCCGGATGGGGGTGAGGGTACCCATATCGTTGGGATCTCGGCACCCCAATCCCCTGTCGATTCCCCCCCCCCCCCCACGTCCTCCTTTTCGTTGGACGTGGAGCTCCTTGATCGTGTCTTCAGGGCCCGCTGCACTACCGTTAAGAGCATTCCGCACAGCTGTCGCATGGCTTTCTCCCAAGCCCTTAATAATGCTCTCCTCGCGGTGGTGGGTCGGCCTGATTCTGTGGCTGCCTGGGTGCGCCTTCTTCTCCTCCCGCGGTGCACGCTGCAGGTTTTTAAACCCCAGGGTCGGCGGGAATGTCGCTCTGGAAATTGGAAGGCTCTGCAGTGTCGCTCCATCTTGACTTCCTTATCCACCTGGGCGGGGGATGATGGGATCGAGCAATTGGTTGTTCATCTCCTTGACCTTTCCGGGGGGGCATGGGGCTGACAAAGCTAAAGATAAAGGTGACCAGGCCGCCCCTAACGTCAAACGGTGTCTCCGGAAGGTCGCGGATGGCCATTTTACGGCTGCTGTGAAGGTGCTATCCTCTTCTGGGTTCGCGTCGTATAACGCCGAAACCTTCCGCGCTCTGGTGGCCAAGCACCCGTCTCGACCGGGCCCCTCCATGCCTAATGACCCTTTTACTGAGGCAGCGCTGGTCGTTACCGCTGATTGGGTCCTCGACGACATTAAATCGTTTCCTAAAGGGACTTCTTGTGGTAGGGATGGGTTGAGGGCTCAGCATTTTTTGGACAGCCTCTATGGGGAAGGGTCTGCCACTGCCAACGACCGTTTGAGTGCTATGGCTTCAGTCGTTAACCTGTGGCTGGGGGGGAGGTGCCCTATTGGTCTTGCGAAATTCGTTGCCTCGGCACCCTTCACACCGCTTTTAAAGCCTGACAATGGTATTCGCCCTATTGCGGTGGGCACCATTTGGCGCCGACTCGTTTTGAAAATTGCTATGAAAGGGGTTGCTAAGGACATGACCCAGTACCTCCAAGACTTCCAGTTCGGGGTTGGTGTCCCCAGCGGGGCAGAGACTATCATGCATAGCGTCAATCGTCTCCTGGATGCTCAGCACACCGATGGGTCCCTTGCCATGCTCACCGTGGACTTCTCTAACGCCTTTAACCTTGTCAACCGCTCGTCCTTACTACGCGAGGTTCGGTTGAGGTGCCCGACTATCTCGCCTTGGGTGGACTTCTTATACGGTCAGCCGGCTCGTTTGTACGTGGGGGACGATCATATTTGGGCCACTACGGGGGTTCAGCAGGGTGACCCGCTGGGCCCACTCTTGTTTGCCCTTGTTCTTCACCCCTTTGTCCACCACATCCGGGACTCTTGCCACCTCCTTCTACATGCTTGGTACCTCGATGATGGCACGGTCATTGGGGATGTTGAAGAGGTTTCCAGGGCTCTCGATATCATCAAGGTTATGGGTCCTCCGCTAGGGTTGGACCTTAATATTAAGAAGACCGAACTTTTCTGGCCAAGTTGTGATGGTAGGAAGACTCTTCCGGGGCTTTTCCTTGTTGGCATCAGCAGGCCGACCTTAGAGGTGAAGCTCTTAGGTGGAGCGGTCAGCCATGATGGGGGATTTATCCAGGGTTTGGCTTTGAGGAGGGCCAATACAGTTGCTGATCTTATGCGCCTCCTCCCCAAGCTGGGTGATCCCCAATGTGCCCTCCTCCTACTCCGTTAGTGTATGGGTATCGCCAAACTTTCCTTCGGCCTCAGAACCTGTTCCCCCTTCATGTGGCTCAGGCAGCAGTGGCTTTTGACAACGACCTTCGCGCGGCCATTGAAGATATTGTCGTGTGTGGTGGGCCTTTCTTTGGGGACCTCCAATGGCGGGTTTCCTCCTTACCCATCAAGCTGGGGGGGGGGGGCTTGGGGTCTACTCGGCTGTTGAGGCCTCCTCCTACGCTTTCGTGGCCTCGAGAGCCCAATCTTGGGAGCTCCAGGACCATATCCTTCGGGAGTGTGGGGTGTGCCCTATGGACTCGGCATACACGGGCGCGTTGGCCAGCCTCCGTGACCTTATTCCGGGCTTTGATCTTAGCGGTTTCTCTAACAAGGACACCGCCCCACCTAAAGCCTAACATGTTTTGGCGAATGTCCTTTTTGGTAAAGCCGTGGGAGAAATGGAAGCTGAATTCGGGATGTCAGCCAGGGATAAAGCGGTGTGAGAATGCCTTCGCCAACCACATGCTCAAGATTTCCTCCTCGCCCTTCCTATTCATGGGCTGGGGCAGCACATGTCGCCCGTCGAATATCGGGCAGTTCTTAAATATCAGCTTATGATCCCCCTGTACCCGAGGGATGAGAGATGTCCAGTATGCAGCAGGGCATGCTTGGATGCTTATGGGGAACACGCGGTCCATTGCAAAGAGCTGCCCGGTTTCAAATACCGACATGATCTGGTCCGGGATGTCTTATTTGACATTTTCAGAAGAGCCGGGATATCTGCAAAAAAGGAAGCCCCGGATAACTTTTTGTCGGACCCAGCGGACGGGCGTTCCTCCCTCCGACCGGCGGACGTCCTTGTCTTTGGGTGGAAGCACGGAAAACATGCATGTGTCGACCTCACTGGGGTTTCACCTCTTGTGGGGTTCAAAGGCTCTGGGTTCCGGGCAGGCCAGGCTGCCACGGATGATGCTGCTGGGAAAGTGCGCAAACATGAGGAATCGTGTCTGGCGAATCAACATGTGTTCGTGCCCTTTGCGTTTGACACCTTCGGTTACCTTGCCCCGGAAGCTGTGGCTACTTTGACCCGCATCCAGAAGGTTATGAATGGGAATTTGGCGACGCCTGGTGGTTTGAATGTGGTTTTCACTCGGTTAGGCTTTGCTATTCAGAAGGGGTTGGCGGCGCAGCTTGTTGCCCGCCTCTCTTGTACTTCATGTTGAGTTGTAACCATTAATAGTTTTGAAAACAACTACAAATTATAATTTCAAAAAAAAAAAAACAAATTACACCTCATTTCACCAAACGGATCAAACAATAAAAATAACAATAATAATAGTAATAATAATAATTATTATTATAACAATAATAATAATAATAATAATAATAACAACAACAATAGTAACAACAACAATAATACCAATAATAATAATAACAAACAACAACAATAACAAGAACAATAACGATAATGATAACGATAATAATAATCACAATAATAATAACAATAACAATAATATTAACAATAATTATAGTAAGAATAATAATAGTAATAGTAATATTAGTAATAATAATATTAACAATAACAGTAACAATAATAATAACAATAAAAATAAGAGTAACAATAATAATAACAATAATAATAGTAATAATAATAATAGTAGTAATAATAATATTAGTAATAATAGTAGTAGTAGTAATAATAATACTAATAATAATAAATATAATAATAATAATAATAATAATAATTGAAAAAGGAAAAAGTGTCTAATGGAACACCTTTGCCGTCAAATCAGAGAGAAGAAATAAGAAGTGAATGAGATTTGAATTTAGAGAGAGAAAGTGTTTATTAATTCTGATAACGATACAAGTAGATTGGAGAAGATCCTTAAACTATGTCTAATCTTGAGTATTTATAGGCTCTCGATCACGTCCTCCTGATCCTTAGCTCGAATCTTGTCCCAGATCCTCACCTTGCATACTCCTGCAAAACCGTTACCACTAGCCCGAGGACTTAGATGCGCGATGGTCGGATGTGGACACACATCCGACAACCTCATCTATTCATCAAGTCCCCAAGTCTATTAAGTATAATGTTAGGATTAATAGACTTAACGTTTTAAAAGAGATGAAATTTGAAAATTTTAAATCTTATCTTTACTTTTGACGGTTCGTCTTCTCACATCCGACACCGTGCTACACACACTTGCACAGTACAACCATTTCATACTTTACGTCACATCTAGCCTTTCACGAAGGTTCTCCTATAAAAGCGCTTACCCAATTCTCACAACTTCTTTTTACCCTTAAATTCACTCTGCCCTAACTTCTCTTCTTTACCCAAAAATTTCTTGACTTCATCTTCTTCGTCATTACCAGGTAAGTTCCTCCCTTTTTTTTACAACACCTTTCTTTCTTCCATTTTTCCTTTTCTATTTTGCATTATGTCGTCATCGTCCAAATCTTCCAACCCAGAATCATCCTTTAAGACCAATGATTCCGAATCAGTTTTAAATGCTGATTCTTCAAATCTTACACCGAACCCTGAAAACCCTAAAATTGAGAAAATCCCTACAAAGCATAACCTGAGTATATCATTTTGCTCGATTTCTCAAGAAGACCTTGACGCATTTGTTGAAGATTTTCAGATTCCCTTGAATCTTAACCCTACCTTACATCCTGCCAAGAAACCCATTTATCCTTTCCCAAAAAACAAAATCGGGCTATACTTTGATTTCTTTAAACAAGCCAATTACAGGATTCCATTTACCTCGTTCCTCCTTGAAGCCTTAGACCATTTTGGAATCCACATTACTCAATGCAACCCGCCAGGTTTATCCATTTTAAACCATTTTGAGTTAGCATGCCAAGCCCTAGAAATTCCTCCCACTGTTACTTTGTTTCGCGCTTTTTACCGTCTTACCATGGCCGGGAACTGGTACACCTTTGAGAAAAGGCGAGACCTGAACCCCATCTGTAGCAGCAAGCCTCCCACAAATCGCCTATGGAAAAACCAATTTTTTTACCTTGATCACACATGCGTCCCCACAACCATGACCTGGCGCGATCCCAAGTTTGCCATTCGCGATGATGCTCCGAAGAAAGAAACCGTTAACCAAAAGCATTTTTCTCGTATTAGTGAACTTTCTTTTCCAGTTCGCAAACTTCCTGAAGCCATTCTGGTTGCTGCTCAAATTAGCAAAAACTGGCACGCTCCTCACTTGCGACCTTCCTTCTTTAATGGAGGCGCTAGTGAGTCTTTCATCCTACATCCTATTCTTCACTACTGTCGTCTTGTTTTATTTTACAAAGCCTAATGCAACCCAACATCTAACTAACTGTTATATTATTTTTTTTTATATCAGAAATGGACCTGTCTGGTGTATTGAAGCTCAGAGATTTTTCTTCCCTAACCTTTGAACCAGCGGAAGATCTCCCTGAGGCAGCCCCTGTTATTGATCAAACCGGCGCCACTTCCAGCAATGTGATCATTCCTGAAGTGAATCAACTTGAAGCCCAAGAAAATGAATCAACAAAGAATCCCCCTGTAATAACTTCCAAAAGAAAAAAGCATACTGCCCGAGGTCACCACGAGTCGCCTAAGAAAGATGAAGTTCCTGTCAATAAGAAGGGCAAGAAAGATCCCTTGAAAAACCAATAGGTGCAGATGCTCCCCCTGCAACTATCCAAGATGAAAAGCCCAATCAAAAAAACTTAAAAGAGGATCATATTCCTCGTCGTTCTCCAAGGCACAATGCTCAGCACACTTCATCAAACACCAATGACAATACCCTCATAAGCGAAACTCAGATGAGCCGCCTTGCTGATGTTTCTTCACCACCTGAAAGCGCAAGTTTCAATTTCGAAATGCTCAAAGGTTCTCCCCTTAGTCCTCCTAGCTTGTCTCATATGATCACCAACGATGACATCACTATGAATGAGTATTTTTCCACATCCCCTCCAGCTACCTTGGAAATAACTGAGAAGAGCCCAACTTTTTCTCACACATCCGATCGTACCACCATACCCTCTGCTCATGCTAATCCTTCGCAAGCTCTTATGTCTTCCCAACCTAACCTTTCAAATTCGAACATTTCCACATTCCTTCCTTCTTCCCAAAATGAAGTTGAATGGCTGAAGAATGAGCTTGCACTGGTCAAGACAAGGAGAACCGCAGGATACAACTTGGGAGAACTATTTCTTCCCAGCTGGAACATCAGCAACAAAGACAGTTTTACAGATCCTGCCACAGCAAAAAATATGTTTTTGCACTGCTCCACCCCAAATGATGTAAAGTTTCTCCAAAGTCTACCTCCTTCCGTGCTAGCCGCCCGTATTACTGCTATTCATGCTGAAAGCCAAGCCATCCTACCCGAACTGTACAACCGTTGGATCAGAGCTGAGAATGCCAATTTATCGAGTGAAATTGCTCAGATGCAAAACCCAGCCATGCAGAGCAAAATTCAGGGTCTAGAGAAAGAAAAAGTTGTCCTTGCTAAAGCGAAGAACGATGCTTCCCAAAAGAGAATCATGGCGGAACTTGCACTGCACAAGGCTCGCTCAATGATCGACATCGTTATTACGCAAAACTAAGTCACCTTCCTTAAAGTAATAAACCTTTGCATGAGCATTGTAATATTTTTCCATTTTTGTTTTATACTTCCCTTCTCTTATTGCCGCAACTTCCCGTCGCTCTTCTAACATATCTAAATTTTCCCTTATCAAATCATCGTTGTTTCCATGTTCAAGCATCCTTTGAGTTGGTATCCCGACCTCTGCCGGTATCACCGCTTCTGAACCATACGTTAAACTAAAAGGTGTCTCTCCATTAGCTGTTTTCGGCATCGTTCGATAGGCCCAGAGCACATGTGTCAGTTCATCAACCCATCCGCCACCTGCTTTCCCTAGTCTCGTTTTAATGCCCTCAACTAAACTTCGATTAACTCGCTCAACCTGCCCATTTGCTTGAGGGTACGCGACAGATGCAAAGACCTGTGTTATAGCCAACTCCTCACACCATTCCCTAAAGGGATTATCTGCAAACTGCTTGCCATTGTCGGAAATGATGTACAGAGGTAACCCAAATCTAGAGATAATGTATTCCCAGACAAATTTTTTTTACTTGTACCCCAGTGATGTTTGCAACTGCTTTTGCCTCCACCCATTTAGTAAAATAATCCACAGCCACAATTAAAAATTTAACTCTTCCCGCGGCTTCAGGAAATGGTCCCACAATATCGATACCCCACTTTTGAAATGGCCAAGCTGACACAATTGGCACCATCTCATGTTTGGCCTTCAAACTAACTGGAGCAAACCTTTGACATTCGTCACATCTCTTAAGTATATCACTAGCAAACTTATGCATATTAGGCCAATAATACCCCAGTAGGATCAGCTTATTAACTACCATCCGAGGGCCCATGTGATTACCACATATTCCCTTATGAACTTCGTTAACCACATAGACGGCCTCTTCCTCAGTCAAGCACTTCAACAAAGGTCCCACATACGTCCTTCTATATAACAACCCCTCCTGAACCTGATACTGTAAAGACTTAACCTTCACTTTCCTGGCCTCCTCTTTTCCTTCCGGCAATCGTCCCGTCATCAAGTATTCATATATTGGCGCATACCAAACTGATCCAGACACAGCCACATCTGAGACTTGCTTCTTTAATATTGAGGGTCCATCCAAAACTTCCACCCTTATTTCTTTTCCCAAGTGTTTAAAAGATGTTGAAGCTAACTTACTTAAAACATCAGCTTTCTTATTTTGACTTCGAGTTACATGTGAAACCTCGCATTTGTTGAACTCCTTCATCAGAACCTTAACCTGATCCAAATATAGTGCCATCGCAGCACTTTTGGTCTCATAATCCCCACTGATGTGCTTTACAACCAATAATGAATCAGTACGTACTTGCACTTCATGCGCCCCTAACATCTTCATCATCCTTAACCCTGTTCACCAAAAATTTGTAAATACATAATATTGGAGAAAGTTAGTGAAAGATAATAAATTTTCCGTTTTATACTCCTAAGCAACCTGCCAACACAGCTTCATACTCAGCCTCGTTATTTGAAACTCCAAAATCAAATCTTATAGCATAAGTCATTTCATCTCCATCTGGACTTATAATTAATATACCTGCAACTTATGACGTAACAGAGTTTAAGCCTACAACCAAATATGCAAAAGATAAGAAACAACTCCATTATTGTAAATGAAAAAACTGAAAAATCTTACCAGCACCTGCCCCTTCACTTCCAGTTGAACCATCTGTAAACAATTTCCATGGCAGTACTTTCTCCACATCCAACACAATCGTTGACACTTCCTGGCTTATGGGCATTTCAGCTAAAAAATCAGCAATCACCTGACCCTTCACAGTGGCCCGTGGCTTAAACTGAATGTCAAATTGACCTAACTCCACAGCCCATTTAACCATTCTACCAGACATTTCCGATTTTCGCAACACTTGATTTATTGGACAAGACGTCAATACCTCTACACAATGCGCTTGGAAATACCTCCGCAAACGCCTCACAGCCACAACTAATGCAAGTATCAACCTTTCCATCGAGACATACCTCTTTTCATAATCTTTTAGTACCTTACTTACATAATAAACTGGCATCTGACCTTGCTCCCTTTCTGCTACTAAAACTGCACTCACAGATCCTTCAGCCGCTGCTACATACATTTGCAACGTCTCCCCTACAGTCGGTGCTGTTAAAGTTGGCAATTCAGTCAGCACCTTTTTCAACTCTGAAAACGCATCTTCCGCTTCTTGCGTCCACTGAAAATTTTCTTTCCCCAAACATTCTTTTAAAACCTTCATGAAAGGTAACGACCTCTCAGCTGCTTTAGCGACAAACCTATGTAATGCAACCAACCTTCCATTCAGAACCTGGACATCTTTTACTGAGGTTGGCGTCCCCATCTGTAATATTGCTTCCACCTTCTTTGGACAAGCACGAATCCCTTCGTTAGATATCATCATCCCCAGAAACTTTCCACTTTGCATGCCAAAGGAACATTTCTTTGGATTCAACTTCATATTTATACTACGCAACTTTGCAAACGTTTCCTCAATGTCCATGAACATGTTATCCTCTTCCCTGCTTTTAATTACAATGTCATCCACATACGCCTCCAAATTCCTTCCTACCTGATCCTGAAAAGTTTTATCCATTAACCTTTGATAAGTTGCCCCCGCATTCTTCAACCCAAAGGGCATCTTAGTGTAACAAAACAACCCTTCCCTTGTGATGAAAGTGGTTTTATCTTCATCCTCTACCGCCATTTGTATCTGATGATATCCTTTGTACGCATCCAGAAAACATTTCCATTTAAATCCTGTAACCGAATCTACCTTCCAATCAATCTCTGGTAATGGATAACAATCCTTTGGGCACACATTATTTACATTTTTAAAATCAATACACATCCTCCAGGAGCCATCAGGTTTTTTGACCAACACGGGATTTGATACCCAATCCGAAAATTGTATTTCTCTCAAAATATTTGCTTCTAACAACTTATCCACCTCCACTTTCACAACTTGCGCCCTTTCATTATCCATCCCTCTCTTCCGTTGTTGATACGGGACACTTCCAGGATACAAAGCCAGCTTATGTTCTGACAAATGCCTCGGTACTCCGGTCATATCAGAAGGTTCCCAGGCGAAAACATCCACACTTTTAGCTAATAAATCATACAACTTTTCTCTTTCATTCCCCGATAATTGGTCTCCAATTTGCAACTGCTGATCCGGATACCTTGAGTTAATTGCCCACTTATCCATTTTTATAATTGCCCCCCTATCTTCCTTTTGTATTTCCCGTAATTGCACAGCACACACTTGTAAACACCCATCAGAAGTTAAAGATGCGACCCCTCTTGGCGTTGGAAACCTTATCATCCCATGAGTTACTGATATTACCGCCCCCAACTGACTCAGAACTGGCCTCCCCAAAATGATATTATGGGAAGATGCAGCACTGACCACTAGGAACGTAACTTCCAAAGCTCGAATCTGCTCCCCCACTCCTATGACCATTGGCAAAGTAATTTTTCCCAAGGGTCTAACCATCTCTCCTGAAAATCCCATCAATGGAACTTTCGATGGCACCAACTTTTGTCGCACCTCTACCCCCATTTTCCTAAAACACTGCTCATACATAATATCCACCGCACTCCCACAATCCACATAGACTCTCCTAACTTCGTAAGTTGCTATCGTAGCGACCACCACCACAGGTTCCTCTCTTGCCATCTGTTTTAGAAGGGGAGGGAAAGTAATTTCCTGATACTGCCAATCATCCTGCTTACTTATCTTTTTCTTCTGAAACTTTTCCACCTGATGACGCTTTATACCGATCATATTAATAACCTTAGCTGGTTCAGTACCCCCCTTTAGAACTTTTACTAAATGCCCCAACTTTCCAGACCTCACTGCTTTATCAATCTCCTTCTTTAATGCCCAACAAGCATCGGTTGTGTGGCCCCTATCTTGATGAAAATCACAGTACTTGTCAAGATTCTTCATAGGAGCAGCTTTTATTTTTGGAGGAGCCTGAAACTGAACACGCTCAGTTGATAAAATTTCACTTGGAGTTTTAATAAGTTCCACAAATTTATCATGCCGAGTCGAAACATAACCGTTTCTCGACTGATTTCCAGCATATCCTGCCCTAGCAACTACGGGCCGAACCCACTTATTTTGAAAATTCCCCATATTATTTCTTATTGGACCTGCGTATCTTCTGTTAACCTGACCAGTCCCTACATATCCACCTCGAGGAACCAAATTTCGACCTTCTGTTTGAACAAAACTCCCACATGCATTTTTCCCTCTAACATAAGCCTTAGCCTTATCCATCAAAACTTCCATAGACTTCGGAAGATCCTCATGCAATTTCTCAACCAACTGAGCACATCTAACCCCATGACAGAATCCAGAAATACGCAATTGATCGCCTGCCCCAGAGATTTTCATACTCTCCCGATTGAAACGACCTATAAAGTCCTCTATTGACTCTTGATCCCTACGCCGGATATTATGTATTTACTGTTGGATCTCTTGTGCATTTTTTCTGCTGACTAAACTGCCTCAAAAACTTTCCCTTCAAATCCTCAAAACTAACAATTCCACCAACCGGGAGTGCATCGAACCAGACCCTAGCTATACCAGTAAAAGTCTGTACAAACATATGGCACCAAGTCTCTTCCGCCCAATTTTCTAACCTAGCGGCAGAGTAAAATTCGAACACATGATCATCCGGATCTGCCAATCCTGCATACTTATTCACCGTTGACGGCATCTTCAACTTGCGAGGAAATGTTGCTTCCGCGATCCATGAAGCAAACTTTGATTGTGACGTCATAGACTCCGGCATATATGGAATAACCATCTCTGCATCTCATTAATACTAAAAAATAATCAACAACTCTCAATGACACGTAGACCATGCCACAGACATGATTTAGCAAACTGATCTTTGACATAATTTTACAATTGTTAATCATCGATAAATTTTACCTCGAAAGTAACTTTCCTTTTAGTTTCGTGAATATTATAGCAAATAAAAAATTAATGACTCTAAGAAATCATCATCAATTAAGCAAAGAAAATCAATGATCCAGATTATCATCGTAAAACTTTCACAAATTATCATCAATGATTCCGAACATGAACGTCATACCTTTTACTGAAGGTTTCACCATTTTTACTGTATTCCGATCATCTTTTACCGTTGATTGCCGCTGGTTCTGTATCTTACTTCGAAATTTTGCCAGCTGGATTTGCATATCATCAGCTTCTTCTTCCATAGATCGTTGTTCCTTCAAAAACATCAACAATTCTTTATTTCTTCGCAAAAAATCAACATCCAATTCTGACAATTCATCGTCATCCGACTCCTTCTCCGGCGATTTCCTGTTCTTTATACCGGCATCGTTATCGAAAACAACCATATCTTGTTTATCAGAAACATCCTTAACCATAGGCTTCTTTGATCCGTCAGCATTCTCAGCAATCAACGTCTTCGGATCCATAAATGAAGTTGTGAAAACCGAAGTAGTCTTAAGTGGTGATTCATCAACAGAAAAACCCGAATTCTGCCGAAAAGAAGAACTCGACTTCAATTTTTCATTCGAAGCCGTAACTGAAAAAGTTTTCTCCAAATCACTCATCGTCAAATTCAACACTCAATCACCAAGGATCCAGTCAACTAATGGATGGCGCCACTGAAAAAGGAAAAAGTGTCTAATGGAACACCTTTGCCGTCAAATCAGAGAGAAGAAATAAGAAGTGAATGAGATTTGAATTTAGAGAGAGAAAGTGTTTATTAATTCTGATAACGATACAAGTAGATTGGAGAAGATCCTTAAACTATGTCTAATCTTGAGTATTTATAGGCTCTCGATCACGTCCTCCTGATCCTTAGCTCGAATCTTGTCCCAGATCCTCACCTTGCATACTCCTGCAAAACCGTTACCACTAGCCCGAGGACTTAGATGCGCGATGGTCGGATGTGGACACACATCCGACAACCTCATCTATTCATCAATAATAATTATTATTATTATTATTATTATTATTATTATTATTATTAAAAGGAAATTTAGTAATTTTATAAAAATTTAACTATTGTTAAACCGTCCTTATGAGCTCATAAGGACGTACGTAATGTGTTAAACGGGATATTTGTATGCAAAAAAAGATATAGTGACGTAAATCGAATATTTTGATAAACCTCTCAAAGACGTAAATTACAATTTACACAAACTATGGTATCATCATTTTTGTATTCTCAACTATAGAACGAATGGAGAGAGAAAGAAAGGGAGGTGGGGGTAACCATAGAGAGGGTGGCTGGGAATTTCCTAAGCAACGTAACCGGGGAAGGAATGCGAATCCGAGGGTTGGGGTTGGACGAAATGGTTCAGATCATCTCACCATCTTCTACATCACCAACTTCCCCTCGGATTGCTCAGTCAAGGAGCTGGAGGATGTGTTCAATGAGTATGGCATCGTGTCCGATGTGTACATCTCGAGGAGGACAAACTGGGATGGAGAAAGGTTTGGGTTTGTGAAGTTCTTGAGGGTGGATAGCAAATCTGACCTTGAAAGAAACCTTTGCAACATCAAATTAAGAAATATGAAACTTCATGCTAATTTAGAAAGGATCGATAGAGATGGAAACAAGGTTAACATTGACAAATCGAAAAGTCAGTGGGCTCCGAAGAGGACGTCGATGGCAGGCTCCTCATCGGGGTTCACATTGGCTGGAAGGTCCTTCAAAGACGCATTGGGAGGCGGCCAGAGTCCAATGATTAAAGAGAGGGTTGTTTATGTTGACAATCCTTTATCTGGTCCTGGAGAAAAGTGGAAGAGTAACTCTCTCTTGGGTAGGGTTAAGGATTTGGTAACATTAACCAACCTTAAAACGATCCTTGAAGGTCTGGGTGTGAAATGCTTCATTCGATACTTGGGGGGGCTTAATGTCTTGCTGTCGTTTGGGAGAGAAAGTAACAGGAAAGAATTTTTAGACAATGTCAAGATTTGGAAAGTATGCTTTTTGAAGATGGATGTTTGGGTTGGTCAGAGCATCCCGGTGGAGAGATTGGCCTGCTTACAAATCCAAGGGTTGCCGGCAAATATGTGGGATGCCAATGTGTTTAACAATATTGGTTCTTTATATGGTAAAGTCATGAAGGGGTCCGAAGCTGACGAACACGATCAGAATCTTACCAGTAGTAGGGTGATTGTTCTTACAAATGGAAATATCTTGAACCCGATTATGGAATGCGTGGCGGTGTCGTGTAATAACAGGAAGGTGAGATGCTGGGTAAGAGAAATCGTGGATTGGGGGTCGGAGATCATTGGTTGTATTGGAGACAAAGATTCCGGCGAACTGAACGATCAAGAAGGTGACCAGGAAGAAGAGGTCCTCGGAGTAGATGAAGGGACTCCGGTGAGTACAACGGATAATAAGGGTAATGATTGTGCATGGGAAGATGGTGAGTTTAGAGAGGGGCTCGAGGGTGACTGTGGGGATTCCAAGGTGGATAGGCGCGTGACTGAGGTATCTCCTCACAAGCTGGTTGGCGTGGCAGTGGACCCACAACCTATGGATGGGCATATCCTTGTTGTAGGGCCTTGCTTTGAGACTGTGCACAACAAGGGGCCTGGTGTAACAAATCATGATGATGGGCTAGGAGGTATGGACGATGGATCTTTAAACAAAGACTTAAATGATACAGGCTTATATACTCCAATAATGGGCCTCTCCAAAGCTTCTATTGGACCTACAAGGAAAAGGTTAAATTCTAAATCTCCCTCTCTGAGTCCATCAGAGTCAGCTCCTACGCCTCATAAAGGGACAACAGGTGGTCGAAGATTTAAGAAGGCAGGAAGGAGTGGTGATATGGCGGTAGAAACAAGTAGCATTCCTTCATCTTCTAATGTTTCCAGTCAGGGGACTGGTTTGGGGAAAACGGCTAAGGAAATTGAGATTGAGGAAACCATCAGGGTTGCTGCGGACATGGGTATTGACCTCAATGATTACAAGGAGCAGCTGGGGGTTGCTATCGACGAAGAGGGTGTCAAGCGCGTTGATTAATGGATTTTATGACGATCAATTCAAGGGGGATGGGTGATGGTAAGGTTGGATACATTAACCTTATGAAGCGGAAAAGTAGATGTAACTTCATATGCGTGCAAGAAACTCTTTGTCGCCTGTCGGACAGGTTGCCGGTTGCTAGATTATGGGGCAGGGGAGCTGTTGATCATGAGTTCGTGGAGTCATGCGGGAGATCTGGGGGGCTCTTGTGCCTGTGGGACCCTAGGTATTTCACAGCCAACTTGGTAATTAAAGAAAGAAACTTCATTGCTGTGCATGGGGCTATCACTAATGGAAACTTGGATCTTCTGGTATGTAACGTGTATGCTCCGCAAGGAAATAGAGAGAAACAAGAACTTTGGACACGTCTGTTAGGCTTATTGGACGGGTTCTCGGGGCTGAAAATTGTTATGGGTGACTTCAATGAAGTTAGAAACGCCGACGAAAGAATAGGGTCGATTTTTGACGCGATGGGTGCTCGGCACTTCAATGATTTCATCTTTCGGGCTAACTTGAAAGAATATAAAATGGGTGGGTTGAAGTTCACGTTCTCGGGGAATGGCGGTCGGAAACTAAGCAAGTTGGATAGGATGTTGGTTTGCGATGGTTTTTGGAGAAAGTGGCCTTCAGCGGATCTACGGGCACATCCTCGTCGTCACTCGGATCATAGCCCGGTGGTCCTTCGAACTTCTGTCCTAGACTTTGGGCCCGTGCCGTTCCGTGTGTTCCACTCGTGGTTACACAGACCTAGTATTGGGGAGGTGGTGAACGAGGCTGTCAATAATCTAGACATTGAAAGTGGATGTGCAGCAGACTTAGCTTTGACTAGAAAGTTAAAGTGTATTAAAGATAAGCTCAAGGCTTGGGTGCAAATGGAAAGAGACTTGGAAAACCATGATTCTGATCAACTCCTTCTGGATTGCGACAGATTTGAAGCTAAGGCTGAGTTGGGTACTATTAGAGATGATGAACTGGACGAGTGGGCGAATGCAAGAACTAAATGGGCTGAGCTTGAGAAGGTTAAGAATATGGACTTACGGCAGAAAGCCCGCATAAGATGGGCGGTAGAGGGCGACGAAAATACCTCTTATTTTCATGGGATCTACAACTATAATCTTTCTATTAACAGGATTAATGGTCTGTTGGTAGGCGAGGAATGGGCCACTGACCCTACTAGAATCAAGAAGGCAGTATGCTTGTTTTTCAAAAACAAGTTTAAAAATCCTAATATAATGCGGCCCAGTGCATGTTGTTCTTTCAGTAAACAATTATCTCAGGTGGATAGTGACATGCTCGTTGAACCGTTTGGGTTTGAGGAGGTTAAAAGAGCCGTGTGGGATTGTGGAGGAGATAAAGCACCGGGTCCGGATGGGTTTAATTTCGCGTTCATTAAGAAATTTTGGGGTGTTTTAGGCATCGACTTCCTTCGGGTGATGACAGAATTTCATGAGCATGGGACTATTAGCCGGGGTTGTGGGTCCTCGTTCATTCATCTTATCCCTAAAAACAATGATCCGCAAGGTCTTCACGAATATAGACCTATTAGTCTCGTGGGGTGCATCTCAAAGGTAATATCCAAAGTTCTCGCGAATAGACTTAAGCTTGTCATTGCTTCGGTTGTGTCGGAAACGCAAATGGCGTATGTGGCGGGTAGATTCATTCTTGACGGGCCTATGATCATTAACGAGTTTTTATCTTGGGTTAAAAAGTCAAAGAAACCGACACTTCTCTTCAAAATTGACTTCGAAAAAGCATTTGACACGGTAGATTGGGGTTTTATTGACGAGGTTCTCGAGCTCATGGGGTTCCCTCCTAGATGGCGTATGTGGGTTAGGGGATGTCTCAAGTCGGTCCGTGCTTCGGTGTTAGTTAATGGGTCGCCTACTTGGGAATTCAAAGTGGAAAGGGGCGTTAGGCAAGGTGATCCACTCTCTCCTTTCTTGTTTATCCTTGTTATGGAGGCTTTCCATTGCATTATGTATAAGGCAACCGAGACCCGGAACTTTCTTGGTTTGAAGTGTCCTAATGGTGGTCCGGTCGTCTCTCATTTACTATTTGCGGATGATGCAATTATTTTGGGGGATTGGGGTGTGGACAATGTCCATCGGCTTCTAAGAATTCTTAGAATCTTCCATGTCATTTCGGGTCTAAAGGTGAATGTGGAAAAATGTTCGTTATTTGGGGTGAATGTTGGTGACTCGGATGTGGAGCTATGTGCGTCGGTTCTTGGGTGCAAAAGAGGCTCTTTTCCTTTCAAACACCTAGGTATTATGTTGGGTGCTAATATGAACCGTATCACAAATTGGAAGCCCGTTTTTTATGTGTTCGAGAAGAGACTCTCTCTTTGGAAAGCTTCAAGTCTTTCAATGGGAGGGCGACTAGTTTTGGTGAAATCCGTCCTCGACTCCTTGCCCATATACTACTTTTCGTTGTTTAGAGCTCCTATCACGGTGATAAAAAAAGCTTGAAGCCATTAGACTTCGTTTTCTTTGGGGAGGTATTGACAATAAACATCGGATTCATTGGGTTCACAAAGAAGAGGTTCTAAAACCGAAGAAGAATGGGGATTTGGGCCTTAGTCCGCTTGGAGACATAAACGTTAGCCTCCTAACCAAGTGGCTTTGGCGATACAAAGTTGAGGCTACTAGTCTTTGGAAAAAGGTTGTATATTATATTCATGAAAGTGGCAAAAGATTAAAGTTCATCCCATGCAACAATTTGGTAGTAGGCACTTGGAAAACGATTACTGGAGTTCAAGAAATATTACAAGAGAAAGGAATTGGCTTGAGAAGTATTATACAGTATCGTGGTGGCTCTTGGCATTGCAATGGTGGGCCTAATGAGGACCTAACAGCCCAGTGGATACGTAGGGGACTTGCTGGGACATATACGGAGGTTTATGAGGGATGGGTTAAAGCAGTTCCATCTCGAATAAACTTGTTCATATGGCGCCTCAACCGAAACTGACTTGCAACTATCGATCAGCTTGTTTATAGGAATGTTCCGATCGAAGATCAGAGGTGTAAGTTGTGCTGGGAGGATGGGGAAGATGCAAATCATGTGTTCATCTCGTGTGAAGTAGCGGCTAACGTTTGGGAAAAAGTCTCCCTTTGGTGTAAAATCGACCCGATTTTTGCTTTCAATATTGGCGACCTTCTCTCGATCTATAAATCCATCGATGACAGATTCAAGAAAAAAGTGGTGCGTGTGGTGATTATGGTTGCTTGTTGGTCGATTTGGAAGGAGCGGAATGAAGCTAGTTTCAACAACAAAAGGGCGTCTATTGCTTGGATCATAAAAGACATCAAATCTTCTAGTTTCTTGTGGCTTAAGCACAGAAATAGATTGGGAGGTATAGAGTGGGATAGTTGGTGTAATTTCGATTTGTAAGTTTTCTTTTGTTGTTGTCGTCTTGCTCGCCTAGCGTCTTGCTAGGGGGTTGTTTCTAATAAAAGTAGCCGTTCAAAAAAAAAATCATCATTTTTGTTGATGTATATTAAATATAAAATGACTAATGTTTTATCATTTTTGTTAGTGTAATTAATATAGAACAAAATTTTGCAACCTGCATGTTTGTCACTGGTATAACACGGGTACATAAAATGGTAGCTATAACGTTTACGTAAACAAGATGAAATTAAAAAAATAAACCAAAAGGCCCCAAACAAAAAAGTTAGTTACACCAATAAAACACCAACTACTTTGTCAAACTCATTCGAATAAAAAAACAAAGAAAAAACAAAAGAAGGAACAAAAAGAAATAAAAAAACGTCAAAAATAAAAAAAACAAAAATTAAAATAATATATATGGATTATTCAGTTTTATTAAAATATTTTATTTTATTCTACTTCTAATAAAATATTTAATTTTGTTAGAAGTTCCAAATTTTAGTGTTTTAAAGTGTTAGAAGCAGTGGCGGCTCCAAAAATTCAAAAACAAGATCAGGCTCGAGGCGAAATAAAAACCGGGCCCTTATAATATAAATTTAAAACCGTATATATAAAAGGTTAATAATCTAACGAGAATTGTAATAACATTAAATAAAACCAACATTTACATACCTAGACAAACCGTGAGGCTCTGTGAGCATTTTTAGTAGCAAACTTTTCTATCAATTCTTCATAATCAACATTCTCTAATATATTGTTCTCAATTGATAGAATTACCAATCCATTTAGTCTTTCTTGGGTCATTGTAGATCGTAAGTAGGTCTTCAACAATTTCAATTTTGAAAAACTTCTTTCTGCTGGTGCCACTGTAACCGGAACACTCAACATGACTTTATATGCGATGATTGCATTAGGAAAGAAACTATCTCGTTGTAGATGTGCTAAAGCATCAAACGGACTCATAATACGTCTCGGTAAAAATGTCTCAAACGTCTTCAACTCCAAAAAAAGTTTGTCAGCATCAATACCTGATTCTTCACCATACTTCAAAGCATCTTGTAGTCGATTACAACACGACTTAAGATCTTTTTCTTCAAGTTCCCTCAAGTTTTTAGTAACTAGAAAACCAAATATTTTTTCGTATTCTTTGTATTGTTCGAATCTTGTTTCAAGAGAAACAATCGCTTGATCAACAAGAACTAAAAACCAATTGACTTTGAAATTCTCCTCGGGTGAAAGTAGAGTTTTTGGTTCACTTGAAGACTCGTCAAACTGTTTTTTCCTACGAATCCGTCGTTTTTGAGGGAATACCGGATCAACACCAAGTTCAATGGCAATTTCTTTAGCTTCATTAATCGACTTAGCAAACCCCACTTCTCTAAACTCCTTAAAGAATTCAATCAACTTGTCCACTTCTTCAGTAGCAACATCAAGAATCATATCTTTAGATTGCAATTTTTTGCTCACAATATTCACCTTTAATAGTAATTCATACCAAATGACAATTGATACCAAAAATGAAAAATCACCAAGGTCGGTTTCTCCTAGCGTAGTAGCTACACCTTGAATGAAAGGATCATCATCATTTTCCCCACATCATCTCTATCCACGTTAACATCCACATCCTCTCTATCCACATCATCCACATCCACACCATCTTCATCCACATTAGAAGTTGTTGATTGTTTTGAGAAATAACTTAATATAGCACCTTCTTGAGACTTTATTAACTCCTTCTCTAATTTCTTCTTTTTAAGTTTCATAGACCCACTTTTGTATTTGTAAAAGGAATTTGGGAGCCATAATCTAATACATAAAAACATAAAATTAAACAATAAACAACAAATCATAACTAATTACATCAAAATTGAACCAAAATTAAAACTAAAGAGGCATATGAACCCTAATTCATTACAATAAAAGCTAATGTGGCATATGAACTCTTAAATTAGACCAAAATTAAACTTATAAAACTAGTATTAAAGGAATTAGAAATAAAAATTACAAACCTTATGAGTTAGGGTTGAACTGTTGAAGCAAGGCGTCAGGCGTCACCGCGCCAGGCAGCAGCAGCGTCACACGATGAGGAGGGACGACCGGCGAGGGGCTGAGGAGGGACGACCGGCGAGCGACGGCGAGGAGGGAGGGCGACCGGCGAGGGGCTGTGGAGGCGTGGAGGGTTTGGGGAAGAAAAGGGGCTGTGGGGAAGAAAAGGGGTCGTGGAGGCGTCTGGTTCGTGTTTTGTTTTGCGAGGATAGTAAAAAAGAAGTTTTAAAATTATCAATTTTAGTCCCTCATTAAACATAAGTGAAAAAAAAATCGTCAGTGGCCAGGACTCGAACCGGTGACCTCTCGGTTACAGCCTTACACCAAAGACTAGAACCATCTGCACCAATCACTCATTCAATTTAATTTCAGAATACAATGTATTAATTCACAATTATATGTATATATATATAACAACATATTACAAAACTTCCGGGCCCCTTAAAATCCCGGGCCCGGGACAGTCGCCGTTCTCACCCCTACCCATAGCCGCCCCTGGTTAGAAGGTAAAGCGGTCGGATACTTTAACCTTTATCTTGAATTAAGAATGAAGATTAAAAGACCATATAGACTCGCTTTACAGTTTACACAATATTTCAATATCTAAAAGTACGATGTGAAACAATATTTTATATTTTATAAGCATTTGAATCCCCTTCAAAATCAAACAAATACAACACAGATGCACCCACCCCACGTATCATCCTATGACGTGATCGCAAGGAAGGCGTTGAACACCTAAATGTGAACAAGTTTAACCTTAACCAAATACTATATTTCAAGTTCTTTTAAAGTAGCCTTAAGAAACTTTTATCAATTTATAAGAATACCGAATCTAATAAATAACCATTCTTTATTCTTTTTATCATACTAAAAGTGTATGAAAGCTTTATAGGTATATATTTTGTAGGAATTAAATCCACTAAAAATATATTTTGTCTTAAAAAATAGGAAGAGATCTTATCCATTAATTTTATAAATCAATGATTGAGATTTAAGTTCAGACCTGACTCAAGAGGGTTTTTTTTCAAGTAGTGGGTTTCCTTCTTGATGATGTTCATGTGTGAGTCAAGCCTGAAGTGTCAAATTTAGTATGGATGGTTGCAATCCTTTCTCAGAAAAGTTCACTCGGGTATTGAAGATTTGGGGTAGGTCCCAACGTTGTTAAAAAATAGTTGAGATTCAAGTATAATAGAGTAAGAGAAAATCAAGGTGTGGGGTATTATTAAAATATTATCTTTTATTGACTTTTTTAAATTTTCCTCATGTTTTTTTAATACTAAATTACAATTTTTAACCATTATACTTTACAAAACTTTGGATTTTGACTTTTTTTTAAAAAAAACTTTAAAAGTTTTACCCTTTTGTTTGAAAACTTGTTTCATGTTTTAACCTTTACACTAACTTTATAATAACTCAGTTATATTTCATCGTTAGTTTTCTAATAAAGGAGATAGTATTGTAATTTTATAAAAAAAATAATAACCCTTAAAACCTTTGAACGAGAATTGTAGCGACTCCATTCTCCTGCTGAAATTTCGATCAAATTTTGTTCTCAATCTTCATTCTCCTACTGAGATTCCAAACGATGCCTCACCACAATTCTTGACGATCTCCATTAGCAGCATATCGCAGATCAAAATCATCGACCCCTTCTTCTTCTCTTCATCGCAACCCAAAATCTCACAGCCCTAAATCAAGTGTTGAACCCGGCCTAAATTGAAGATTGTTTTTTGTAACTAAAAACCGACCATGAGTTCTGAGCTGCTCACATTAAATATGCTTTTAAAAACAAATTTGTTATGTGATTGTAAAAACTAATTTATTCCTTTTTTCATTTTTTTAAATATGTAGTTATGTAAGTATGCATTATAGTTATAGACCTTCTTGATCATTTAAATACAAATAATTATTTTAAAAAGCAGCTTAAACAAAAACTAGAAAGCCATGCTAACCCACCCAGCCAAACCAGTTTGGTTTCTCAAAACCAGAAGAAGAACCCGTAGACTATAAAATAAACAAATAAAGTTTCATAATAATGTAGATTTTAGTCTTTTACAACCACTTAAACAACTTTCAGAAGCTTTATCATTACAATGAAAATTTAATAAATTAGCTTAATTAGCAATGATAGCAAACAATTGTAAGCACAGACCCTGAGATGATTTTAAGGGTTGAGCACTTGATTTAGGTTACCGAGATTTTGGGTTGCGATGGAGAGAAGACGAAGGTTTTTTTTTTTGTAAAATTACAATACTACCTTCTTTATCAGAAAACTAAGGGAGAAATTTAACTGGGTAAAGGTAAAATTAGTGTAAAGGTTAAAACATGAAACAAGTTTTCAAATAAAGGGTAAAACTTGAAAGTTTTTTTTTAAAAAGGTCACAATTCAAAAGTTTTATAAAGTATAAAGGTTAAAAATTATAATTTACTCTTTTTTTAATGTTCATAAATTTTTCATACAACATTACTTTTTAATAAAAATTACACCATAAACACGAGCATCTTTTGTATCTTTAATTTGAATATAGTATTGATATTGTTGGTCCAGAAACAACAATCGTTCATGATATCTAACTAATCTAAACGTGCGGAATCCTGTTAGATTAGTGATTCAAGAAAGAGAAGAGAAGAAATCAAAGAATACGATGATTAAAACGTTAAAAACCTGATCTTTGCACATAAGATGAACTTGCCGGGTACAAAAAGGAATCGTAAACTTGATCTCTCTCTAGTTTCTGATTACGATCGTAAACATCAAGGAGGCTCCTCTTGAAATCGTAATCAGCCCCCTTACAATGGTAAACACATGGGGTTTATATAGGATCCCTAATGGACCTTAAACCCTAATGGTAAATCCAATGGTAAACCCCAAGCTCAATAGTAAACCTAAGCAAACTAGTCTACTAATCTAATTAAACCCTTTAAGCCCATCCCAATTAACTAATTTAATATTACAAGCCTCATAATCTAGCCTCTACAATCTTCCCCTAGGCTTGTGATATTAAATGTCTTCAATCTTTAAAATTCTTCTTCTTGACTGGCTGGCGAAGATGTTGATGAAGATTCTTTCCGCAGAAATCTTCAATGGGTTTCATGACGGGCACTTAGGACTTCCTCTTGATCAGCATCAGCTCGAACTTCTTGAAAAGAACAAGTTAATGAGATGGAGGATTCTCATTGACTTGCTTCTTTTGAAAGAACTGGTTCTTGCTGAATCTTCGGTAACTGTCTTGAATCTCCAAAAATTAGAGGGTAAAATTTTGAAAACCTCTAACTCTGAAGAACTTGATTGTTGATCTTCAAACTTCATGATCTCTAACTGCTCTCTGCATCATTTTCTTCATCAAAGATCGACTTGAAATCTTCAACTTCCCCTAAACATGTGAACATCTTCTTTGAAGCTCTTTTGAAGCTTTTGAAAACTTGTAAAGACACCAACAACTTCCCCTGAACAGTTGTTTTTCCAGATGGAAGTCTTGTCCGGCTAGTTCTTTAACTTTGAGCAGCAGCAGCATCAGCAACATCTTTCTATCATCAACCTGTCTGACACACATTTGAAAAAATATACTCCACCAGACATTTGATGACTGGTCTTTGGGTTAGAAGGTAATTATCATCTGTTCAGTTGATTCAAATTAGCATAATTCAAACCAAAAACCCTAATATAGATTACGGGTTTTCTATAAAACTTCCCCTGAACCCAAGACCTCTAAAGACTTCCCCTTAGCTGATAACTTCCCCTCAGCTAAGGACTTTCCCTGAGATTATACATATTATCTTCGAGTTCCCTTCAGATACTATGTATTATGGAAGTCTTTTCATTAGATAATAAGTATCATCCTCGAGTTCCCTTCGGATAATACTTATTATCCCCTCTCCTTCCCCTAAAAATTTGTCAAGATCTGTAGGGGGCATTCTGTCATGCATCAAAACCTATGAAAACACATTTTGACTTCTCAAATTAACCTGGCCAAGACGTAAACACAACCAAAAAGACCTTAAAGACTCACACACGAAAGATAAAAATAAACAAATACTTACCAATATCAAACATGAGAAAGTTTACAAGGGATCAAACCGTATGAATCTGACTGAGGAACCTTTTTCAGCTTTAGTTACTTGACTAGTCCAGGTGATTGCTGGTATGTTTGTCCGCTTTAAACTCAAACCCGTTTGAACCCAACCAAATGCATCATGCTAAATAGATTACTAATTACCAGCATGTTTAATCGTCCCCACACCCAATTATACATAGCAAAACCTACTCAACCTCAGAGTTTATTGAGGATTCACAAATCCCCAACTTGAGAAACCATGCAACACCGTTATGACTACCACTTATTTCATTAATCATCAGTTGGTGATCAGGTCGGCCGCATAAGCACACAAAGAAGACCAAACTGAATGATTATTTTCTTTTCTTTTCTTTTTCATTTCTTTTTCATTTCTTTTTCTTTTCTTTTCATTATGTGGTGTAGTCATAACAGCAGAAACATGGCGTGTGAGAGAGTGAATACTAGGTATAATTACCACTCTCAACCGGTTTTTGCCTGGACTCAGTTTTTTAAACCATGCAAACTGAGATGGGAAACTAAACATATATATATTTTAAGTTCATTTCACTTACATTAGTGGTCATAAGATTAGGTCGAGCCTACCGAGCATATCACCGTGGAGCTTGCTTTTCACTTCCGCTTTACACGTGTTAGTCATCTCCAATCCGGACATATTTCACTTCCCTTAGCTTTCTTAGAAACAGACCCAAATAAACTATTAAAAATTAAAAAGCACACTATTTTTGAGGGGTCAACTTTTTCTTCATCTCTACATTTCTTCCCCTTGCTTTTTGATTTTTAATGTCACCACTTTTGTGAACATCAATTTTTTTTTGTGGTAAACACAAAAGCAGAGCAAAAAACTTCACACACATCTGGCCAAGCTAACCTTCAAAGTATGGATTTGAAAATTTTTAGAAAATTGGGTTTTATAGCATGCATACCTCATTGTTTTTTTCTAAAAAAAATTGAACAACCAAGCACCAACTGAAAATTTTAAGGAATTTGGTTTGACACAAACACCCTTTACCGCTTCATCAACCAAACAACCAAGTTAAGAACAGTACCTTTCATGCTGAATTTGACCTTTTACCTCTCAAGGAAACATATCCTCCATAAAAAAAAAAATTGTTTGTCATGACATGAAGATACGTCTCCTAAACTGTGCCTGGAACAATCACTTATCAACAAACAAATTAATAAAAAAATATTAGTGATAATCCTCCTTGACTGTTCCTACACATAGTCAGAGATTAGTTAGCCAATGGTACCCAGGCCATTGTTTTTCTGGGTACACCTGAGGAATCAATAAAAGATACTTCTTGTAAGAACATCCCCTTTGAGAAATCAGGAAGTTGGGATGGAGCTGCCTTGATTTTTGGTTTCCAAGTTCCAGGTGATTTAAGATTTGTTTTAGTCACTTTTGGAGTTGTGACTTTAGGTATTTCAACCTTCTTCGTTTTAGATTCATTTTTTGAAACAGTTTTTGTTTTAGTCACCTTTGGAGTTGTGACTTTAGGTATTTCAACTTTCTTCATTTTAGAATCACTTTTCAAAACAGTTTTAGTTACCTTGGGAGGGGTAACTTTGGGTTTTTCAGACTTTGGTTGTTTTGAAAACGGTTTCTTCACCTGTTTTTGGAATTTTTTGTAACTTGGAAAGTTGTTGTTTTGATTTATAGATTTTCTTTCAGCTTTGGCAGCGCCCCAATGTTGATCAGAGGGTTTAACCTTAGGAGTAACAGTCTTCCTTGCCTTAAGTGTTTACACCATCATTGGCTTAGACTTTACAGACTCCTGAGATGAAACCCTTTGACTTTTTGGATAATAGGGTTCATAGGGGCGATAAAAACAATTTCTAGCAATATGACCAGCATTGCCACAATTAAAGCAAGTCCGCTTCTTTAGATAGAAGTCAGACGTGTACCCATTTGTCTTTGGTGGCTGATATGGAGCAGGTTTGCCTTGTGTCTGCTTCTTTGCTTTGTCTGCAGCTTCAGATTTGACTTTCTGCTAGTTCCTCGAAGCCTGTGTTGAACCTGTCTTTACTGTCTTTGTGTTTCCTTGATTCTTTGACGTTGAAGCACCATTCTTGCAATTACAACGGCAACTACATGATCCAACTGAAGAAATGGGAGACACAGCTACTCCCTTGACCCTATATCAGCGTAAACCACGCTCTTTTCTTCTTGACTTCTTGAGAGAAACCAGGTAACTCAGTAGAGGTAGAACTTGACACAGTAATACGTCCCAAAATAGACAATATTAGAATACGCATGCATTAATAAATGATTGAGGCACCTAGGATACATCCCTTTTCCCTTCCTTTCCCACTTTCTACAGATAATCCCCTAGATAGCCCTGTTGAGCCTATCCCACTTCAGTTATTCAAATCCCCTTTGCAAACATCATTTTTACAATTAAACCCCTAAACCTTCAAATTTTTATTTAAACCCTTTATTTTCGTAAAAAACAGTTTTCTTTTAAACAATAAATCCAAAATTGACTTTTTCTTCAAAAATAATAAATCCTAATCATTAGGATTTCTAAAATAAATAAATAAGTAAGTAAATAACTTTATATATATATATGTATATATATATATATTCAGAAGGTTGGATGCATAAAAAGAGCGGCTAAAGGCTCTTAGCTAATGAAATAAATTAAGAAAAAAACACAAGAAAAAGGATTTTAAGAAACTGTTATTTTACATCTTTTTCGCCATTTTAAGCCAAAAATTCCACACCCTTAACCCAAGCCAACCCTTTCAAATCCCTCATGATAAAAACTGTGAATTCTAATGAGATCTGTGGAGGCTCGATTTCATGTAAATCCTATGGTTTCTTCTCGTTTTTACCTTGGTACGAGCAACCACTTAAAAATGCAAAATATACTAACCCAAGAGTCGAGTGATTACTTGTGAGACATGTGGGCCTTGTAAGTAAAATGAACTTCTTTCGAAGCCTGTCATAAACCATATTTTGAGAAAAACAAAAATTTAATGGAATGAAAGAAAATCATAAATGGAGGGACGACTTTTAAAATACTTGGGGACTTAAACTTCAAAATTGATAAGTCTTTGGGTTTTGTCAGATCCAACAATTTATAGAGTTTTGCTTGAGGACAAACAACGGTTTAAGTGTGAGGATGTTTGATATACGCCAAATGATAAATATATTTTTAT
>JBCNJP010000012.1:74236571-74271980 GCA_039602395.1 Deinandra increscens subsp. villosa | reverse complement strand
AGGAGGAGGGAGCCAGGGAGGAGCGCTGTAGAGGTTTAGGGTTTGGAGGTGGGAGGGGACTGTCGACCGTCGAGAGGGAGATGGGGGGAATCAAAACACGTTTTTTTTAGATTGGGGGAATTAAATTTTAAAATTTTCAAATCCCTCCTTATACTAATAAGTATTTTTTTAAACGGAACAAATTTTATATTAGTTATTCACTACATATTTTATGAAAAAAAAAATCAACTTGATAAAATATTTATGAGAAAAAACACCGAGGGGGCTAGAAGATTTTTTTAAAAATAATCCGGGGGGGCGATTTTCAGTATATATAAGAAAAATTATAAAAATCCAGAAAAATCAGTACTTCTGGCCGAAAAAACCGGGGGGGCGGTCGCCCCCCCCCCCCCAGTTCCTTGCAACCTGCGCCCTTGAGTATTATAAGTGTTATATTAAGGGTGATTATATAATTAACATTACAATTTGATACATACACACAACTAGGGGTGCTCAAAAATATCCGATTCCGAATCCGTATCCGAATTATTCGAAATTTCGTATCCGAATTATCCGAAAATTTCCGATATCCGAAATTTCGGATATCCGAAACTCGGATATCCGAAAATTCGGACTTGGACTTGGACAAGAATTTACAAAATTTTCGGAAGTTTCGGATACCCGGTATCCGAAAATTTAAATAAATTAAAATAAATTTTATATTAAAGAAAGAAGGAATTATTGAATACTTCGACTATGTTAATTTTTTTTGTCGTTTTTTAGGTTAAACTTATGTTTATTTGTATTTGAAGACTTTGACTATGTTTATTTGTTTTGTCGTTTTGTCGTTTTTTTTTGTTAAATTGTGGTTTTTTTTTAAATGGATTTTCGGATATCCGTTATAACTATCCGAGTCCAGTCCGAAATTTCGAATATCCAAAATTTCGGACCTGGACTTGGACAACAAAAACTGATATCCGAAATTTTTGGATATCCGAAATTCGGATATCCGAAATTCCGGGTATCCGGTTTTGAACACCCCTACACACAACCACCACGACCGTGGCTCTTCAAACGGCCTAAATGGTTCTTTTTGACTTTTTTTTTATATTTTGTAATGTTTTTAATTATTTAATTATATAAACACTAAAAAAATTTATTCACCATAACTGATAATAAAATAAACGAACATAATAGTGACATAAAATAATAAATTTTGATACTCGAAATCTTTGTCGGGACCGTCCCGGCAAAGATTCCGAGTCTCAATAATTTTATGTCACTATTGTGTTCGTTTAAGTATTTTATTATCATCTATTGTGAATAAATCTTTTTAGTGTTTATAAAATTAAATAACTATAAACATTTACAAAATTAAAAAAAAAGAAAAAAAAGAAGCCATTCAGGCCGTTTGGAGGCTAACGATCGTGGTGCATGTGTGTATGTATCAAACTGAATTGTTATTATATCTAGAGCCTATATTAAACTATTAAAGTATATGCAATAAAATATATTATTTTAATAAAATATAATATATATGGAATAAGCATATTATCTAGAATAAATTATTAACCTTAATATTAAGATTTAGTATTTAGATAATTACTAACTTGAATATAAAAATTTGTATATGAATAATTACTTATTAAAAGTTTAAATTAATTATTAATTAAACCCTAATATGGAAATTTAGTATTTGGATAATTATTTATTAAAATTTTGACTTAATCCAAAATTTTGTGGTGATGACAAGTGTCATTTTTTACTAAATAAAGTATGATCAAACTTTTTGCTTATTATATATAAATATAAATATAAATAAATATAAATATAGATATAGATTCATACCTTATAATCTTCTTCCTCTTTCACACTAATGTAATATTCTCATTAAGGTATTTTTATATTTATTCATATAATATTTTAGTTTTTATTTAATAGTATTATGTATTTATTAAATATATATATTTATTTGTAGCTAAAAGTTGAATTATTATAGCTTTTTTAATTCTTCATTCAATCATCATTCAAAGTTCTAATCTTATTACATTTAATATATTGATTTCTTTTTGTGATATATCTATATGTTGTTAATTGTATGATATATGAGTGTGTGTATATGTATAATAGGTTAGTAACTCGTATACTACACGGGTTGAATAAAGATTCATAATATGAGATAACTGCAAAAAAAAGAATTAATAAGAGAATTGAAAATTATGACTAACATAATTATTTATCATTTTTATAAAGTTTGACATGATTGAATTTTCATTAATTTTGAAAGAAATTTAATTTGAAAATTTTATTTTTAAATTTGGTAAGTTTAACATGATTATATTCAATATTTAAGGTAAATATTGAGGTTGATTGTTGTGATGCCAAGTGGAAAAACCCTAGATTGACACCCTATAAAGAAGCCATATGACATCTGAGTTAGTGCTTTATTAGATGTAAAGATATCTGTGGATATTTATATGTATAGGTTGAATCGAATTTAGATTTTTTCTCCCGAATGTTTGTTTGATATATTTATAGGAGCATAATCGTCATATTTGGATAATCAAACTTGATTTTCAAATTTAATCAACTCCACAATTTTAGGAACTTAATAATACTCATAATCCTTGAAGATCTTTTTTTTCTTCCTATTTCGACACCTCATATACAATTTCTTATCACATATAATTTTTTAGGGATTTGTGTCATTTTTTATTTCAAATGTTTATGATTTTTCATTCCATGTAGTGTTTAAATGATTAATATACAATTTCATATCACATATGATTTTTTTAGGGATTTGTGTCATTTTTTATTTCAAATATTTATAAACTCTTTATAAAATAAATAATAATGATGCTATCTTTATTTTACATGGAGAATGTAGTATAATACAGTTAGATAAAATTACTAAACAAAAGTAAAATTACATTACATAAACGTAAATTTACTATACACAAGAGTCTTGAAAAGTCGTGAGCGTTGGATAGTCTACTCAATCTAGCTATTCGGAATATAAAACGAGTAATTAAGAGTTGTTTTATTGATCAACGAACAGTTACAACTCAGAACACTTAGAACAGAGACACAGAGATTACACCTTAAAAACACACACTTAGGATTCGCTCAGCTATCACTCATACAAAACTCGTACTCAAAACAAATACTAAGTTCACTATTTATAGACTGTCGTCCGAACTCCTAGCGAACCTAGAGTTCAGCTGGTCCGAACCTGGAGTTCGGACTAAGTTCGGCAACAGCAACTTTGGACTTGTCTTGATTCAATCTCGATACTTCACACGACGCACATCTCAGGTATCAACAAACTCCCCCTCGTCGTGTGCAGTATCTTTTTAACATCTTCAAATCTGTATCTTCAATCATGCTCCCCCTCAAGTGTAGAATCCGTTCGCTGAAGGAAATAAATCTTCGAAAAAACTCCTCATCAACTTGATCGTAGCTTGATCTTGAATACTTGACGATGTCTGGTGATTCTCTGGTCTTTATCAACAGCTTCAGAAGACATGAAGTTGTGATTTCTTTCACTTTAGCAACCTGCTCAAAATTTAAATAATCTTGGTGCAAAACGTCTATTCGAGACTCCAAGATATGATTCTGAAATATTTGATTTTGTATCACGTGTTAATCAGATCAAAAATAAAGCAGAGACAAAATCTTTTTGGCTTTTAGAAAGTTTATATCAAAAGAAACCTGAAATATTTTTGATTTTTTAAACTTATGCTGAAACAACACTGAAAATCTTTTTGTACTTTTCTAAAATAAAATGAAATAGGGAATACAAAATCAGACACTATTTTTTATATGAGAAAGATCACTATCTAGGATCATATTGGTCATGACGCGCTGAACTACACTTCAATTTCAAATAATAGAAGTACATAAGCCATGTTGATTGCCGGTATAATTTGTCCATTTTAAACTCAGGCATAATCATACTCATAACATCTGGATATGTTAAGGTATTGATTAGATTTGCTTTAACCAGTGTATCCCACTCTATCAGACATATTCAGACATTTTCTTTTTCTTTTTCTTTTCTGTGATTACACTTGTGATTATTCACAACACATACTGTTTTTCATGATGTCGTCAATTGTGTTCCATGCAAAAAGAAATAAGAACGTTAAATCGTCTACCTTAAGGTCGATCTTTCGATACGCAGATAAGGACTCAGATTTAACAAAATAAAGAAAATGAAAACAAGTTGAAATTGTATAACCCAACAACAATCAGGTCAGTACTCCCGTACACGCAGAGAAAGTCCGATGAGTTATACGAAACACCAAAGAAAATAAAGCAGAACGTCAAACGAACAATGATCAGGTCGGTCTTGTGGACACGCAGAGAAAGTCTGATCGTTTGACAAAATAAAGAAAATGAAATAAGTTTAAATATTTGCAAAATGAACACATGTATACACAGTGACTTCTCATTTTGATTTTCACACTTATTTTCCTTTTTGTCATGATATACGCATCAAAATGTTATCACATGATCAAGCACTAGTATTTAGTGAATATCACATCTGAATACTTTCTCATTTACCGAGCCTACCAAACATCTCAAACAATAATCTTATAAAAAGGCCATTTCATCTACTTTATCCATGAGTCAGATACGTAAGCCAACGTACCATCATTTCCCAATGATCAATTTCTCAAAATTTTATATATTTTGCATGTATTCACCATTTTATATATTGTGCATGTATTTACCTTCCTTATATTTTTGGCATTTATTCACCTTCTTCCCATAATATGCATTTTCACAATTTCTCCCCCTTACATGCATTTCCCCCCCTTAAAATAAAAACTCTATTTTTGGATTTTCATTTTACAAAATCATGACTCTATTTTTGAACTTTATTAATTAAAAATGTATTAAGAAAGAAAAAAATGATCAATCAACACGGATATCTTACAGTTTTTAGACTTTCAGAAAATTTACAGGTTAGAAAGATATATCATGAAATTTAAGTTAAGCAAAATACTCCTCCATCAACAACTTCTCAATCGTCGATAGATCTTCTAGAAATACTTGCACACTGGTTAAACTAATTAGTTCATATATGACCCGAAGCGAATCGCTTCTGGTCGACCAGTGTCCTGGTTTTGCTTCGAAACCACTTTTGGTTTCCAAAACTGTGACTGTTTTTGTAATTCAGTTTTTGATGAATCAATCAAAGGTGACTGTGATGAAGAACCTACATTTTGAACCTTTTGAAGCTTAGGAACAAAACCTTTTTGTTTTAATAAGAATGTAGGTTCACAATCATCAAAAACTCTGCATTGTTCATCAAAGAACTTTTGGTTGATAGGTTTACCAAAAACTGGTTTCTTTTGACATCGTTGGTTTGATTCAGCAGGAATTGAACAATCTTTTGCCATATGCCCTTTTTGGCGGCAAACATAACATATACGTTTAGATTTGTCCCACCTTTTAGGTGCTTGTACAGAATCACAAATATGAATATCTCAAACATGATCAGAAAAAGAATTATATACCTGTCGACGGTGATCATGAACCCATTTAGATGTTGGGATTTGAGAATGAGAACCATCAGAAGAACATTTGACTGTTTGATTCTTCAAGGTTCTTGAAGCATCCTTTTTCTCAAAAACTTCGGAAATCTCCCGAGCATCGACACAATAAAGAGGAAACTCTTTGTCGGAGAATATCTGTTCCGAACCCTTGAGTTTGTAAAAACGCTCAGGTTAAACCTTCTCAGCTTTAAAAACTTCCTTCTTCACTTGTTTCATGTTAAGTTTCTTCAAATCTTGTGATGTCGATGCTGGAACCTCCTCAGCTTTGACATTCTGGACTTTAAAACCCAAACCAACATGCATCCCAAAAACTTTTTCCTCGGACTTTGAATTCTGCTGTCCACCCTTTGCTAACTTTGAAAACTCAGCTTTGATATTTTTAAGATTTTTCTGTTCAAAGAAGATCATCTCATTAAATTCAGGTTGAGAACGAATCTTGTCACTTGAAGTAGCTGATTTCTCATTATCAGCAGAAGATGAACCAGAAACAAACTTAGGACCTGGAGGAACTTCAGGTTTCTTGCCATTCTTCTTCTTACTCTTTTTATTTTTCTTTTTCTTCACAATTTTCTCTTCCTCAGAATTAGATGATGAAAACTTTGAGTAATCAACCTCTTCAACTTTTTCCTTCACTTCTTTGATGTGAGCAGAGGGTGAAGCTATCTTATCAAACATCTTTTCAAAATTCTCATCTTTAGCCAGAAAGCTTGTGAACACTTGAGAATTAGAAACATTGTTCAGCAAGCGATTGGCATCAATCACCTGAATCTTTAAATCTGAAATTTGCTTTTGAGCATCAAATAATTCCTTCTCAGTAGCAATCAAACGCTTTGCAACCTTATACGTCTCAAATTTCTGCATGCGTAGATATTCCATTCCCTCAAACAATTATTTCTTCAATTTATCTTCATTCCTCTTTTAAATCTCCAAATTAGCAGTTTGAAATTTGTTCACACTTACCAGCTCATGCTTCTCATCCAAATATTTATCCATCACAGCTTGATAACTTGCAATTTTAGCAGCAGATTCTTCAGCATCCTTGGTCAACAAATCAAGTTTGACCTTTGACTTATCAAAAAGATTCTGAAAATCATTTGTAGCATCTTCAACTTCATTCTTCTATTTCTTGATTTCATTCACCAACTCATCATTTTCTTCACATATCTTTACATTTGTTGCTTCAACATTCCTTTTATCTTATTTTGTTATCTCTAAAGCTTCATTCAACAACTTGACCTCTATGAGCAAACATTCATTTTTCATAATTAATTCCTTCTCAAGTTCCCTAGACACCTCCAAATCTTCTTTCACCAACTTGAATTCCTCAAATAGCTCTTGAATTTTATTTAATACCGAAGCATTCTCTTTCAACAAACTTACAAAATTTTCAGCCGATTCATAGGAACTTGGTGTTGAACTTGTGTCTTAACTTATATCTGAACAAGAATCTTCTTGTTGATCATGAGTGACTATTAAAGCAGATGAATCAAAATGTTTACCCCAATCATAAACACCATCATCCTGACTTGTTAAAGCCGTTTGATTTGCATTACTTGACGATGGTTGAGTAAAACCAGGTTTGCTTCCATGAGTTTGTTGACATTCTCTAACAAAATGTCCAAGCTTCGAACACTTATAGCATTTTAACTTGGATTTATCAAAACCCAATTTGCTATTAAAATCAGATGAACTCCGACCATGTTTCTTGAAAAAAAAATTTTGATCTTTGACCTAGCAGAGCATATTACCAAGCTAAATCCAATTCGTTCAATTGATCGTCATCAAGTTCATCAAGATCATCTCTGGTAATCTTTGCATCAACAAAATTTTTTATAACCAACCTAAAAGATGATGTAACTAAAGTAGAAATCATTTTAGCACAATCATCGGTTGTATCAGCAGATAAAGCATTTTGATTAGAAGAATTTGGAATAGTAAAACTGCAACCTTTTGAAGAATCAGAATTTCCAGAAACTCCAGCCATAAAAGCAACACTTGGTGCAGAACTCAGATTTAGCTTTGCCTTAGCATTCATGCTAGCAATATTCTCACCATGATACAACTCATGATTTTGTAAAGTAGCAGTTGATTTCTTTGAATTTAACATTTCCATTTCCCGAGCATGAAGTTTTCCAGTAAGCTCGTGAAATGTTAAAGTAGAGTATTCTTTATCATGAGTGAGCAGCAAAACATAGTTCTCCCACTTTTCAGGCAAAGCTTCCATAATCTTTTCCTTCAAATGAACATCAGTTTTCTCAATTCCAACCACCTTTAGTTCACTAATCAGATATGAAAACCTTGAAACAAGAGCAGTAATGTTCTCATTGTCATAATGTTGAAAATTATCAAATTCTTTATTCAAGACTTTCTTCCGACTCTTCTTGTAGTCATCATTCCCCTCACATCTTACTGATAAAGCATCCCACGATTGCTTAGATTTCTTACAAGTACTAAATTGATGAAGCAACTCAGTGGGTAATGCCATCGTAAGATAACCAAAAGCTTTTTGTTCAAGCTCGTATGATTTTCTTTCAGCAATGTCGAAAGTATGAACTTCCTTAAAGTCTCCTTGATCAGTCGAGTGTTGATAAAGCTTTTTGATCGGAATCCACAAATCGTTATCATTCGTGCTTATGTAAGCAGAAAATCGTTGTTCCTAATTCTGATAATCTTCCAACTTCAACAACTTGGGAACTTTCTGACTTGTTCCAATTTCGTTATCAAAGTTCATCATGGTCTGCATCGCGGCAAAATCTTGAAATTCCGACATCGTTGAAAAGTTTGAATCTGATCGTCCGAACCCTATCTGAACTTAAACCTTTGTCCGAACCAGCTCTGAACTCTCTCTGAACCTCTAACAATAGTACGAACCTCAAACGAACCTTAACAGTGCCGAACGAATACCGAACGTACTCCGAACTTGCCCGAACTCTTTCCGAAACACAAAACTGGTCCGAACCTTGACCGAACTACTACCGAAAGAGAACTATTGTCTGAACTATGACCGAACTAAGACCGAACTCTAAACGAACTTCGTCCGAACTCTGTCCGAACAAGGACTTCGGAGCAGTTGGGCCGAACCTCACCAGTATCCTCCAAACATCAACATATTTTTCTCAAAATGCTCGAATTTGGATTGATTTTGACGAGATTTGTAGCAGTTGATCAGAAAATATGATGACAAATGATTTATGAGCAAAATTTTCACAAAAGACTCGATCAAAGTGATAAAAAATTTGCAAAAACACTCAAAAATCACTCAAAAATACTCATTTCGTGTCAAAAATCCGAGAATAGCTACCACAGATCAGTAGAATGAACCTGAAAGCTCTGATACAACTTGAAAAGTCGTGAGAGTTGGATCGTCTACTCAATCTAGCTATTCAGAATACAAAATGAGTAATTAAGAGTTGTTTTATTGATCAACGAACAAATACAACTCAGAACACTTAGAACAAAGACATAGAGATTACACTGTAGAAACACACACTTAAGATTCGCTCAGCTATCACCCGTACAAAACTCGTACTCAAAACAAAGACTAAGTTCACTATTTATAGACTGCCGCCCGAACTCCTAGCGAACCTAGAGTTCGGCTGGTCCGAACCTGGAGTTCGGACTAAGTTCGACAACAACAACTTTGGACTTGTCTTGATTTAATCTCGATGCTTCACACGACGCACATCTCAGGTATCAACAAGTCTTGAATGAATGATGTTTGAACTTCATTCCATAAGCCTTCATGATCCTCAAATCCTCGTTCTTGAGCCTTCACATATGCCGCTCAGCTCCAACATAAAAGGAAAATAAAATGGGCTTAGCGGTGGTTGAGAATTGGGTTAAACCCGGTCCCTTAAAACAGATTGTGGGTCTCCACGCGAGCACCCTTCTGCCTCCCAAGGTACAACAACCGAAATAATAATTATACTGCCGGAGATGTCTCTCACCCGATGTTTCCACCGAGGATTAAGAACAGAGATACACAATCTCTGTTCTCGAGAGTACTCTCTTAAAGTGTTTGGATGTATAAAAAATAGGTGGGTTAACGCAAGTGATAGAGATACATAATTTCTAAACTCGAGAGTACTCCTCTCGAGGTCGTTTTCTAGAGTCACGAATTTGGTACTCCCAAATTCTTGTGTGTTTTTTGGTGTATCCTACAAATGAACCCTAATGGTTCATTTTATAGTCTCTCATTTGAAACAGCAAATTTATTACATTAATAAAATTGTTCACAAAAATGGATTTAATGTTTGACTGAAACTCCCATCTCAATTGATGGCGAGCTGAAACAGTCTTTGACTGTAAATGACCAGTCATGGAACAGTTTGGCGCATATGCACTGAAAAATTACGCTCCGAGTGCCACACACAATTTCATTCGCGTCCCGACAGTTGTGCCACCAGCAGCATGGTTCCGCACCCGCCCGTTGGACCGGTGATACCATGTTACCACACGCTTCACATTCCCAGTCGCACGCCCGTTGTTCCGAATTACTCGCGTGTACTAGCCGTCGCGCCATTTCGGAGACACGCACGCCAACTGGAACCGCACACCCCTTTACCCACCACAGTAGACGTGCAACCAACTGGTTCGCGTGCCATACTCATGTTGCGACATTGCTTGATCGGTCTTGAGAGCAAGTCTCATTACCGCACGCCCCTGAACCTGCCATAGCTCCACCCGCACGTGGAGTATTGCGCCAACTGCTTATTCTTACCTAGCACACCAAGGAAAAAATACAAAGGCGGCTCTCAAGCGGCTCGCGACGATGCGAAGTGCAACGCGCAAAACATTAATATTTATAATAAAAATTATGATTATTCACCTATAAATATACCGCATTTCACATAACTTTAATCACACTATTCTATTCTTTCCTTTACTTTTCTATATCTTTTTTAGAATTTTATACAAAATGAATTCCTTACAGTTCACCATTCGATGGTCCATCTAATCCTCGTTTCCAAGCACCACGACGAACGGGTGATAACGAACAACGACCACAAACACCAAATATGATGATTTGCTTGCATACATCGCTAATTTGGGAGCACTAAAAACCCACGCAACAACAACAACCATGTGGTTTTGCTCAAGGATACGGTTTCAACGCTTACTCTCAACAACAATTTTAACAATTTCAACAATCACAACAATTCCAACAAGCTCAATCGGTGGATCCTGAAGTGGTACCGAAAACACAAGAAGGCAGGGGGGGGGGGAGGTCGAAACCCAAAAAAGATCTAACAAGAAAAAGGTGACTGGCACAGATAGAAGAAAAATGTTCAAAAATGGACCGATGAGGAGGAGTACACCATATGTCGAGCTTGGCTCGAAGCGTCGGAGGATCTTGTTATAGGTAAAAATTTACTCTATTTTTTTAACAAAAAAAAAACTTTTAGTAAAATATTTTAGTAATTTAGCAAGTTTACTAAAAAAATCTTCTAACTTTTATATTTTAGCCAAGAATCAAGACAATACGTAATTTTGGAACTCTGCTCGTCACACGTTCTACCCAATTGTTCATGAAGGCTCCATACCGACCCAACAACTCCGTATCGGGAAAATGGACCGACATCAACAAAAAGTCTCAGTTCTCCTCCAACATTTACGACCGGATGCAAAGTGGTTGGGCTAGCGGTGAAAGCGTCGTGAACATTCAAAACGATGCTTTGATGGAATATCAAAGCGAAAAAGCCCCATTTCTGTACATAAAGTGTTGGAGACTACTTCATGATAGTCCCAAGTGGAGGTCGCAACCGGATCTGACAAGGAGAACAAGACGACCCGTAAAAAAGTCAAGAACGTCGTCTTCTGCAGGTCCCGAGTCTCAAAGCTCGAACGCTCGGACGTTTAACCTCAACCTAAATGACACCAATGACGAGGAGGAGCTTGAAAGACCGACCGGTCGGGATCCTTCGAAGGGAAAGCGAGCGGATTCGTCATCTAGCCGAGCAACATCCACCATCACTGCCTCCACCAACATTCAACGGGAACGTAACCTAAAACTCGAACGCTTACTATAGATGAAGGAAAAACAAATTGATATAGCGGAAACACGTCAAATACAAAAGGATTTGGAGGAACTTTAAAAAACCGCCCCCAACCGATGAAGCGTCAGAAGCGCTAGCACTTAGGATTAAGGAATATATCATGAAGACATATAATCTCTAGTTTTTTTAAATTTATCTATTTTTTTACTTTTAATTATGTAATTATCTTTATTTGTACTTTATCTTTTTATTTAATTAAAAGTTGTTATTTATTTAGTTTATTTAAAATAAAAAAGTAATTTTGTAAAGATTGTAAAAGGGGTTAGAGAGTTTTATGACTACAACATTATTTATCATAACCCTCAACAACTTGATTACCACATGCCAAAATTTACCCAAAAATGTAGGTTATCACTATACATATACACAATAGAATTCCCACTCTTCACGCACATATTTATTAGTTGTAAGTTGTAACTAGTAGAAGAAAAGTTTGAAGAATGAACCACCGAAATACCAATTACTTTAGTATTTATTTGGATAAGTAACACATGTTTATAGTATTTTTTTATCGTTAAGTATCACATTTAAAAAACAACGTTCTGTAATCTCTAGTAAAAAATAAATTAAAGTTATATCTTTGTCCTTTCGAAAGAATGTTCTTCAGTCAAACAAATACACCAGCAGCAGTAGGCCCCAACTTGCATAGACTTGATGACCACTTGTTTCTCAGAAACAACCAGCCCAATGCGCTAAAAGTGCCAACAGAATGAACACTTCATTTTATCCCCTTTCTCCTAACTATTTTTAAAGAAAAGTATAAAAAATCTTATATTAGTGCATATATATGCATTTAGATAAACGACTATGCTGTCGATCAGTTTTTTTAGAAATAATTAGACCTTAAACGTACTTAGATGCATTGTCATAAATTTATATGACAAAAAGTTCATGGGATACAACGTTTTTAGTAGCTCTCAATTAAGTTTTTGTTTCTGGAAAGAACGCAACCATATAAGGGTGGGGGTATGGTGCAGCATACCCTCGGCATGGTCATCGGCATTTATGCCGATGAATACCGAGAATTTGGTGTGTTTGATTGTGGTTCCCACTTCACAAAACTACCCAATTTTACCTAAATATCATTCTACAACCATACACACCACCAAAACATCAAATTCTATATACTTTTCTCTCTCCTGTTGACACCATTTGATTAGTCAATTTTGATGTTTCAAACCTTTTTTAGACAATACCCCCCACCCTAAATATGCGTTTAGTAGTTCTCAACATGTATGTTTGAAAGAGGTCGACTCTTACTATATGTAGAAACTATCCCAATGATCAAACTGACCATACCACGAGAGATTATGCATATTTACGGGGAAAATTATGGTACAAAGACGCCTTTTCATGTAAAGGTACGAAGTAAGAGTAATGTCCGCGTACGCTTGATGATAATCACACAAATTATATTGATAATCACGCAAACTATATTTAATAATCACGCAAGTTATTTTTTATATTCACGCAAGGTATATTTTATAATCACGCAAGGTTACGAGGACACATAGACAACTTTTTAAAAAAAATAATTTTGCTTTAAAAAAAAAGTATAGCAATTCTATACTCGAATTAAAGAGAATTAAATGCTTAAATTTATTGTGTAATTAAAAAAAAATAATGCCATATAAAAAAATTATAGACGTTCAAAAAAATTAGAGGAAGTTAAAAAAAAAGTCAAAAGTTGTAGGCTATATCAATTCTACCATCCAACTCTTTTCACGCTTTACAATTTATTTCTTTGGATTTGGATTAAATCTTAACTAGATCTGAGCCATTGATTCTCAGATCAATGGTCCACATGTCTTTCTACACTTCTAAAAATAACCTTGTACCAGATCTTTCATCTCGTAAATATATCCATTGACGAATTCATAATTATTTGTTAGCGGGGGGCGAAAAATAAATATGTAAAAAAACGTTAAATCATAATTAAAAAAGAAACAGAGATCATAAAATAGTATATCTACTCAAAATCATTATTCAAAAAGTATTAAAACTTATGAATTAGGTATAAACTTATGATTTTATATATACAAACTTTACAACAAATACAATAATTATTTTGAAAGAAAAAATAAGGAAAAAATGAAACCAAACCATAATCGTGAACTAAGAGTATTCACGGCCCGTTCCGTATAATTATGTGAGTGCAATCCTAAAAATTTAAGGTTTGGTTGTAAGTGGTTATGAGTGGAGAAAAGATATTAGATATTGAAAATCTATATATTTGACAAAAAAAAACTACTAATTATGTAAAATTTAAAGTTTGATTGTGAGTGGAAGAGAGAGAAAATTGTATAAAAATATATTACATAATTGTGGTTGTGGGTGAAGGAGAAAGAAAAAATAATGATAAAGGTATATATTATAAGGATAATGATAAGGAATGAGCTGTAAATGCTCTATGTCATGCATATGTTAAATGGGGATTTATATAAGGAAATATAATTTAGAAATATATATATATATATATATATATATATGTGTGTGTGTGTGTATTCTAAATTCACGTCAGTAATCTAAATTCTCTCTGAATGTAATCGATATTCTCATCATCCCCAAAGAGAGATTACAATAAAATATATAAAGATGTCCTAGAGTGCTCAACAAGAAAACTATATCTATGGAAACTATAATCAAATCAAATTATTTTGAATGTGGATATGATAATAATATATCCGATAATACTCCCCCTCAGTGCGAACGTGGTAGAGATGAAACGTTCAAGCTGGACCGGAACCCGTCAAAAAGATATCGTGACAACCCCTTTGTAAAAATATCCGCAAACTAGTAGGCGGAAGGAACATGGAGCACTCTAATCTGACCCAATTGGACTTTTTCCCTGACAAAATGGATATCCATTTCAACATGCTTCGTACGTTGGTGTGAACAGGATTTTCCGACAGGTAGATGGCAGAAACGTTATCACAAAATACAACAGTGGCGCTGCGCAGCGAAGCATGAAGCTCGAATAACAAGTTACGAACCCAAGTGGCCTCGGCAACAGCATTGGCCACACCCCTATATTCTGCTTCGGCACTGGATCTGGACATGGTCGGTTGACGTTTCGAAGACCAAGAGATAAGATTGTCGCCCTGGAAAATGCAATATCCAGAGGTTGAGCGTCGAGTGTCTGGACAACCACCCCAATCGGCATCGGAATAGGCAACCAAGGACTAGGTAGGAGAGGCCGTGAGACGAAGGCCAAGATGAAGTGTGCCATGAACATACCGAAGTACTCGTTTCATAAACAGTAGGTGTGACTCGCGGGGTGCGTGCATGAAGAGACAAATTTGTTGAACAGCATAAGAAAGGTCCGGACGGGTGATGGTAAGATACTGTAAGGCGCCATCAATGCTCCGATAGTGAGAGCCGTCCGCCAGTAATGCCCCTTCGGTTGCACTTAATTTCGAGTTGGTATCAACGGGTGTGTGACAGGGTTTGCATGCAGTTATATTTGCTCGATGAAGAATGTCCCGAGCATATTGTTCTTAACCAAGGAACATGGAATTCCGATCCCGAGAAACCGTTATGCCCAAAAAGTGATGGAGTGGCCCAAGGTCAGACATAGCGAACTCGTTTGATAACCGAGCAATGATGTGATGAAGTAGACCTGAGTGGCTAGCCGTGAGAACAATGTCATCAACGTACAAAAGTAGGTAAGCAATGTCATTCCCACGCTGATAGATAAATAGAGAGTTATCACATAAATTCCCGCGGAATCCCATGGATTGAATGAAGACCGAAAACCGGTTAAACCAAGCTCGGGGTGCCTGTTTTAAGCCATAGAGAGACTTACGAAGACGGCAAACATGGTTCGGGAATTCAGGATGAACAAAACCCGGGGGCTGATTCATAAAAATTGTTTCCTGAAGATGCCCGTGTAAAAAAACATTTTTGACGTCGAGCTGATGAACCGGCCATGAACGGGACAACGCCAGAGATAAAACCGTTCGGATCGTCGCGGGTTTGACAACGGGACTGAAGGTTTCCATGCAATCTATACCAACCGTTTGGGATTTCCCGTTGCACACAAGCCGAGCTTTGTACCTGTCAAGTGTTCCATCGGCCTTAAGTTTGTGGCGAAATAGCCACATAGATCTGATAATGGGTCGGTCTGTAGGCCGTGGAACTAGTTCCCAGGTTTCATTAACCTGCAAGGCACTATATTCATCATTCATGGCACGTAACCAGTTAGGGTCCGATAAAGCCTTTATATAGGAGGTAGGGATCGGGGATATAGTGGTGGTGGCAGCGAGATTGTACCGGGGGTTGGGTTTGACAACTCCTGCTTTTGAACGAGTTTGCATGTGGTGAGCATTTGGTGGAGGGTGGGCAGGAGTGTTCGGAGGAGAGGTGTGGGCAGGAGTGTTTGGAGTGGGTGGGTCATTGGTTTGGGCCGGAGACGGGTTTGATGGGGACTGGTGGGTAGCGGATGGGTTTTGGGGATGGGAAATTTGGGTTGTAGTGTGATCGGGTTGGGCTGGGTGAGGAACGGGTTGGGCCGGCTGGGCTAAGGGAGTCGGTTGGAAGGTGGGATCAGATGGAGACGGACGAGTGGAATGAAAGACGGGATTGTGGGGGGGGGGGGAGGTCATCCACAAAATCATTGGTGGACGTAGGTGATTGGTTGGTGACGAAGCTGCGGAAGGGGAAATCATACTCGTCAAATATGACATGGCGAGAAAGGTGTACCCGGCCGGTGATGGGGTCATAACACCTATATCCTCGAAAGTCCGAGGGGTAGCCCAAGAAAACGCATTTGGTTGAACGAGGTGAAAGCTTATTTTCTTGGACCGCGGACAAATTTGGATAGCAAGTACAACCAAACACGCGAATGTGGTCGTAGGTTGGTTGGCGATGGTAGAGAGCAAAGGCCGGGGTGTGGAAGTTAAGACGTTTGGTTGGGAGAATGTTGTGGAGATAGGTTGCGGTGTGAAGGGCTTCCACCCAAAATTGTGGGGGAAGCTGGGCGTGGACGAGAAGAGCCCGAATGTTGTCATTCAACCGACGTATCATGCGCTCGGAACGACCATTTTGTTGGGACGTTTGAGGGCACGAGAAACAAAAGATAAGACCATTTTGCGAGGTAAAACTTTTAAAATTATTGTTATCAAATTCCCCCCCCCCCCCCCCCATGTCACACTGAAAAGATTTTATGGTGAAATTGAATTGTGTTTGGATTAATTTGTGAAACTTTATAAAGTTAGTTAAAGTCTCAGATTAGTATCGAAGAGGGTACACCCAAACATAATTCGTAAAGTTGTCTACTAGCACCATATAGTACTTATAACCACTATTGCTTGACACCGGACTCGTCGCACAGTGAATAATATCAAATGGTTGAAATGTATTAGAAACGGAATCAACAAAAGGTAATCTTTTACTGTTTGAAACTTGACAAGATTGACAAATCGAAGGATCAACATATTTATTACATTTAAGAGAAAAATAAGTACTAAGATAATTAAGCGTGGTCGTGTCGGGATGCCCGAGACGATCATGCCAAGGTGCACTAGTAGACGAGGCCATTAGAGTGAAAGCATGCGGTGACATCGGGTAGAGATCTCCACTGCTATTGTGGCAGGAAAGGAGGCGTCCATCCTTGAGGTCCTTCAAAGAAAAACCATGAAGATCAAATTCAATGGAAACCTGGTTATCGATAGTGAATTTACGAACGAAAAGTAAATTTTTAATAACTTGAGGGGAATGGACAACATTGGTTAGGTGGTAGGTTTTGTTGGGTAAGGAATAAAGGCTATTACCGGAACCACTAACGGGTAGTTGGTGACCATTACCGACAAAAATAGGACTTACGGGTAATGAATTTGGAAACATAATTTTACCTGCATCCGGAGTAATGTGCGAGGAGGCGCCGGAGTCCATATACCACATCGGGTCTCTAGTAGTTGTGGTGAGATTAGTCAACGCCATGCCTATGTCATTGGGATTTAACGGGTTCAAGGGGGCTGATTTGGATCATAGGCTGGGCCGGCGGCATAGTGGGCCTGCGAAGAAGGCTGCTGGGCCGGCAATGACGGGTAAGGGGTGGGAGGAGGAGCCCAACCTGATTGGGGTCTTTGGTAGTAGGCCTGCTGGTTCCATGAGGGCTGGTTCGGTGTGGGCTGCGCAGAGTAAGCAGGCCCAACCGGTTGTTGGGCATAGGCAGGAGGGTTCCACGATGGCTGGGACGGACGAGTATTGGTGGAGCGACCCCCGCCACGGCCCCTGTTGGCAGAAAAATTACCCCGTCCACGAGCCGCCTTAGCCGAATCATAATTGTTTCCTTTTTAACTTTTCGGGTAAGGGGGGCTAGTCGGGGCAGAAGTGTTGGCCGGAGGAGCTTGTTTGTGAACCATAACCGATTCACGAGACGAACCGGGACGAGCTTTCTGGCGTTGCTGTTTAGACTCGATCATACCCCGAGCCACATCCCAACTCAGGCACTGTTGGTTGATGAGAGCACCAATCGTGTCGTATTCGATTGGTAATCCCCGGACCATCTGAATGACGAGTCGATTCTCGGACACCGGTTCATGGAGATCGGCAAGTTGAGCAGCAATATCTTTAAGAGTCTGACAATATTCATCAAACGATGCGGACCCAGCGAGAGTGGTATTGGTGAATTTCTGTTCCAACGTAGCCGCCCTAGCGTTTTTGTTGTTGACAAAGATGGATTGGATTTGTAACCAAGCGGCACGAGCAGTGGTGGCCTTGTCAAGGATGCGTGGAAGGAGGTCGTCGGAAATAGTCGCAAAAATCCATTGAAGGATCAATGCGTCAAGCTCCTTCCAATCGGTGTAGTCTTTATCGGTTTCGGCGGGTGGGGGTTTTGACCCGTCGATGTGTTGCAAAAAACGGTAGGCAGTAAGATGAAAACGAAAAAGTTTTACCCAGTTTGAGTAGGTAATGATTTTTTCATCAAGAGTACGGACTTTCTGATGGATGTTGGTAACGGTATAGGCTTTATGGATAGGTTGGGCATCGGATTTGGTAGAAGACGTGGATGATTTGGGATCGGTTTTGGGGTCTGATTCGTCGACCATGGTGGCCGGCCGGTTGGGGTATGGTTGCTAAGAAAAAAACTTGGCTCTGATTACCATGAAGGTAATCGACATCATCCCCAAAGAGAGATTACAATCAAATATATAAAGATGTCCTAGAGTGCTCAACAAGAAAACTATATCTATGGAAACTATAATCAAATCAAATTATTTTGAATGTGGATATGATAATAATATATCCGATAATACTCTCTACCTCCCCATCTTCAAATTCTATCAAGAACACTCCTGCAATCTTGAAGAACTTTGCGATCTTCAAGGTACTTTCGAGCTTTGAGTTATCCCGGTCATACATCGGTTTAGGCGATTGTACCATGAAAAACAAAACGAGATCTTTGGTAGCCGAAATTTGTTTTAAAGAACCCCGATTTTGACCCGAAGCGTTCGTCAAGGTTTTCTTCTTTTCTTATTTTTATCATAAATTTTTGGAAATTCTAAAACAATATTCTTTTTTGTCTTCATCTTAAAATTTCTTAAACCGTTTTCCTAAAAAATGTTTTTCAAATCTCATCCTTTCTATAACATTAATTTTTCAATTTCTTTATTTCTATTGCACCTTCATTTCGTTTGTATTAGTATTTTGTTTCCTTGTAACTATAATGTAACTTTACTCATTTTATTTTCTTGTACTATATTTGTTTCAATTATCTTATAATCGTAGTAGGTGTGACACTTGACGTTTTCAGGTTAGAATACCGTCCTACAAGTCATAATTTAATAAAAATAAATATTGTTTTATAAAAAGTTTAATGCCGTCATATGAAAAATACTTCGTTAACCAACGTTGGTGACAACTCAAGTTATAATCAACCCGGTATCCACCAAAAAGAAAAAGAGCATTTATAAAAATAACTGATAAATCAAGTATGACAAAAATTAATTTGGATTATCACATTGCGAGCGTAATTTAATTCCATTAATTTCATATAATTACTTTTACGATTCGTGACAGAAAATTTACATGTTATACCACGATATACCAGTATTATACCTGTTAAACTCTATAATATATATATATATCTATATACTATATAATACATATTGGAGAGAGAAAGTAGGAATGTCTTAATTTTAAGACGCGTATTACTTTTGAATCATGATGTACAATACTTCAATGCACAAACACTTAAAACCTCTTTTAAAACCCTAGGTATAAAAACGATTTTCTCTCATTTTCCCATCTGAAGTTCCAGACCGTCAAACCCTAGCTCTCAGCCTCTCGCCGTCGAACTCTTACTACCACCGAATTGAATCTGTAAGAATCCCACTGCCTCATATCTTTCTACGTTCTCTCCCTCTGTCCTCTCTCTCTCAGTTCAAGCCAAAGCTAATTAATAAGGTAACGCTTTTGTTAAAGAATCTGTGAGAGGACTGATGCTGCCGCTCCCTCAAATCTCGATCTAACCTTTTATCCGCCACTCCCTCAAATCCGCCGCTCCCTCAAATCTTCATTCATAAATATTGCGGTCTCGATTCAACCCTAATCATGCCAAGACATTCAAACCTCTCTATTTTCCTGCTGATTATTCACTGTAAGTATACAAAATCTGGAGGCGGTTCAATCCAAATTCGTTTCTTTCGAAGAGTGTTAAATGTGTTTTTATTTTAGGAACATCGTTCGTCTGATCGGTGAACTAATGTGTTCGTTAAGGGATGCGTTGGAGCCAAGTCAAAGTAAATTAGCAGGTGATTTTTGTTCCTTTTTTTGTATTTTTCTCCTAAGATCTGTGAATTTTTTTTTTTGCGTAAATTGTTTCTCCGTGCCGGAGAAAAACATCAACAGTTGTGCACACTCATTCGATGTTGGAACCGCTGCTTCAATTTATTTTTAGGTTTCAATTTATTCTTTTATGACCTAAAGTATCTGATATTGCGACTGTTAATTGGCTTGATTTTACTTTTAGTTTGGGGAATTTGCTTGCCTTGATTGAACTGGGGGATGTTGGAACTGCTGCCTCAATTTATTCCCGGGATCAAGTGTTATTTTGCAACTGTTGACCTGGAGCTGCATTGCAAGTTTATTCCTCGTGGGTCTGAATCAATTTATGATATCGAATGGGCAGTGAGAAAACTTAAGTAATTCCTTCACTTCCATAGGACATGTTCTTTGCAGTTTTAGCCATATTTTTATAGGTTGGTTGTATATTATTCTATAATCTTTACAATGCTTATCAATATGGCTGAATGTTGTGTTATTATATTATATATTTATAACCTTCTCATTTTGATATGGTCTGCTATTAACAGGTGGGTATGATGTTGTATATTACAGTTATAAGGTATTCTTTTTGTGTCCTTGATTATTGTTAAGTTTTTATGGTACTACAAAATAAATATTAGATTGTGAGTTTTACTTTGCGTATGTTGGCGGTTCTGGTTGTCCAAATTTGTTTATTTGTTGTGTTTTTTTCATGTCTTGGCACTATGTCTCCTTGTGAACATAATTTTTACAGTGGGTAGAAGTATTGTCTGCTGATGTTTTCTTGGCGTTTGAGGATGCTGGATTATATGATGACAAGGTATGGTTTTTGTGAATGCTTGTTAATTATAATTCATTAATATAGTTCAAAAACATTAAAGTACTGCCCCTTTTAGATCCTGCTATAATGGTTTGGAGCAATGGAGCATATCATTTCGTATTGTTGGACAATGTGAATTTATATAGGAGTTTAAGGACAATGATGGTGATTGTAATTTTTTTGGCGTAATTCAATTTAATTGTTGGTATTTATGTTAATTTCAATTTTTATTAATCATATAATAATCATCATATCTTTATCATGTGTGGCATAATAAATGAGGTTTTTGCTAATCTGTTATTTTGGCAAGGTATATATCTCTCCGGTGATGTGTTTATGTGATCTTGATAATTAAACAATTTGAATATATATTTAATATTCAAATGGCAGAAAGAGGGACAAATCGAAGATAATCGGTTCAAGATGTTGCCTTGCATATCAATACTACAGTTCTAAAAGGACCCGAGTTGCCTCTTTAGGTACTTTGTTTATTCACACTTTGTTTATTCACACTTGGCAATATTTGGTCAGGCGTTAGACAAATAATGTAAGAGGGTATGATCAAAGGATTATCGGTGTTTATTATTAGTTCTTGGTTCATATGAATTGTAGGTTTTTAAATTGTCTATCAGTGTAATTTTTGAGATGGATGTTCAGTTGATAATGTTCACTTTGTTCCAAGCATAACTCATATTACTCAAGATGTCTAGAATAGGTAAAGTAACAGATGGATACTAATACTATAATGTGAAAAAATGTCTTTGTTGTTAATCATAGTGTGTAATTCTTTTTATTTTCTTTCTATAGGTCGAGGGTTCAACAGCAGATTTAAATGCTACCACAACTAAAGTCAATACATTGAGCAGAGAATGGAAGTCGTCTATGAAACACTATAGGTTGAGTTATACTACATTCCACTGAACTTAAACTTTATTTTTCTTAATTTTTATTAATTATATTTAGGTAAGGCTGATAAGTGGACTGCTAAAGAGCTGTAGATTGGTTTTTATAGAACAGTATACTGGTTTTTATTTAATATTAACATATCTCTAGCCCTTTTTTGTATCCAGTTTTCTGAGATGCCAAGACACGAAGCAATCAAAGCCCTGGATATTTACAAAAGAGCCAGTCAGCAGGTAACTGAAACATACATAAAGTAGAGAATGGGTCGATTTATAGAACATCATATGCTTTTATTATTTAACAGGTCAAACAGGTAGAAATAAAAAAGCTGACTATAAAGAAACGTGGTTAAATGAGCTAAACATGTTAAAAGTCAAAATTCTCATAAAGTCTATTTTTAGTGCATAGACGGTTGTAAATTCGAACTCATTTCAAGGTTTTCATTCTATATATTCGAATGTCATTTTAATATGTGCTCCCCAATTGTTCAGGTTCATGTATCTATATTCTTGACCAGGGTGCATGTGTTGCTAAGAACCAAAAAAAGAGAGAAATTGAGGTATTCACAATCACGAATTGTTATGTCATCGTCTTATATTTTCCCTCTTTCGTTTTTGTGCTATATAAGAGTTAGATGTTTTTATTTTTCTTCAACCGTTAAGTTTTGATTTTGATTCAAATTTGCATTTGGTTTTTGATTCTGTTCTTTTGGCTTTTCTTTAAAGAATTTGAATCTAATTTTTTGGAATGAACACGAGGTGAAAGGAAGATTAAAAAAAGTTATTTTGGTACCTTAAAATGAGTATTTTGTATTTGTTTAGCTTGGCTATTGTTTGCACATGTAGGACTATTGTTTCTTTTTGCCATGTTTGAAGCTCTTTTTGAAGAGATGCCACAAAATTGAGTTTAACAGATGGCGTGGAAGTGAGCTTGGTATTATGCAGGTTAATTGAGCGGTGCAACTTTGCCAAATTTGTGTGAAGGTATGTGTTTGCTTCGTGTATAGAATGTAGTAAGATGTTTCTGTTTGCTTTTTTTCCCCACCTTATTAAAGAAATGGAGGTTGAAGTTCCACTGTCAAAAGAACCATTAAAAATGGATGTTGATATGGCTCCAACCGATTTGGCTTCTATCAATGAAACTGATGTAAATATGCAGGATGCTCTTGTGACAGAGAATGATGCTCAAGAAACAGATGATAATCATGTTCAGATGGAGGCTGATGCCAAGGTTAGTAGTAATAAATGTGTTATACTACTGGATAAATAAAAAATAACTTCATGTGTGTAAAAATTCCCCACAGTTAACTTCCAAAACTATTATTGTGGTATTTTGACTCTAATGAAACACTAATTGTATGGGGACATAAGTGATAATCAATCTATTATTGTGTGGTCTAAAATAATGTGATTTAAGAGTAGTAATCTTGACATAATAATGAAGACACTTCTTCATGAAATAGGTACGGATTTTATGTTGCTTTACATTTTCAAATCTTATAGGTATGTATTTTATGTTGTTTATAGGTATGGATTTTATGTTCCTTTATTATCTGATGTTTTGAAATCTTGCTACTGTTTATCTTTCAAATTTTGATAAATGCGAATTCACTCTTTGCACCAGATGCAGAATTAGCTATAAAGAGATCTTGTTGAATATCTCTGCAAATGTTGTGGCTGAATTGATTTTTAGTTCTTCAAAACTTTCTTTAACTTGGAATTTTGGTTGTGGTGTGTTAGTAATGGTTTCAATTTATATATTTATATATTATGCTTTTATATTTCTAATTGTACATAATAGAAATGGTTTCAATTTAGAAAGAAAATCCAATAGAGCATAAACAGTTGGCAAATGGTGGTGTGAGTTGGGTTACCTATTCTTATGGTTCTTTTTGTTATAATCTATTGAAGTCAATTGATTCGTTAGTCAAAGACATGAATTTAAGTTTGTGTTTGGTCAATTGATTCGTTAGTCAAAAACCTTAAAAGTCAAAAGACATAAACAAGCTGTAGCGTGCCGATGCATCTAACAATAGAGGAATAATCACAAGAATGGAAATGGGCAATGCTGCAACGCACGTCGTCGATCTAATCACACACGATTGTATATCGCTGTTGCATTGTGTAGACATAAATGAATATCATGTTGTAAAATGTTGTCGCCACTGAACACATGAATAAACGACAAATAACGTGCTATAAACTATCACCCGCCGCAACACGCGGGTTTCCCCCATATATATATATATATATATATATATATATATATATATATATATATATGAGGAAGATCAAATGCGAACAACCCTTAGTGTGCGAACGGTGCGAACACGTAAACAAAAGACAAATAACACGCTATAAACTGTCGCCGCCGCAACGCGCGGGCACACGACTAGTATATATATATAGGGAGAGGATCATTTGAGAACCAATTTTATTTGAGAACTAAAAAGAACTAATTTGAGCCACAAGTTTATTTACATGTATCCCCCCTCCCATGAATTGTAGTGGTCCCCCCTGAAATGTATGGTTGAGATTTAGTTCTCAAAAGTTCTCAAAACAAAAAGTTCTCATTTGAACCTGACCCTATATATATATATATATATATATATATATATATATATTATATATATGACACCTGGATGGACACTTGGCTTGAGGCTTTACTTGTAAAGTTACAAGTAATCATACCTACTTTGTAGGTAATGATTACTCATATACACACACACAATTTACATCTAGAAGCCACACACTCCCCCACATCACCACTCACCGTCTCACGCCACTCTCTCTCCCTCTCCCCCATTTTTCGGCCGTGAACCCCCCCCCCCCCCCCTCTCTTCTCATCTTCGAAAATCATCATCATCATCATTAATCTTACTAAAACTCAAGGATTTCAAGGATTTGGAGATCAAAGCTCAAGGATTCAAGCAAGGGTGTTGTCATTCCATCCATTTTCACTTATAAATCCAAGTATGAAGCTTTCTCTACTCTCTCTAGAATTTTGAAGCTTGAACTTGAACTTGAACTTGAACTTTGATCCTCCAAAGCTTACATGATAATGATTCTTACAAGTTGAAGAGTTTGAATCCTTAAAACAAGTAGATTGATTTACATGCATGGGTTTAGATCAATGGGTAATGTTGATTTGATGAACACATGATGTTATTCTAAAAACCTCACAAGAAGTCCTAATGTTTTGAGGTTTAAATCTTGTTCTTGCTTGAAGATTGAAGTAAAAAGATGAAGAAATGATGAAAAGGATATGCATATGTGTGTATTTCGTAAATGTGTATATATATATATATATATATATATATATGGTGAGGTTCATTGTAGACATCCCCATAAGTGTAGACAGGTAGACACCCTATTTCACATGTGAAATTACTTTATTTCACATGTGTTTTCACATGTGAAATTTTCTGAACTTTGAGAAAAAAGTAAAAAAAGAAAAAAAAAATCATAACCATTAGATCAAGAGATCTAATGGTGAAAAAAGGTGTCTACCTGTCTACACTTATGGGGGTGTCTACAATGAACTTTTCCCTATATATATATATATATATATATATATATATATATATATATATATATATATATATATATATATGCATGCATATGTTGAAAATATATGTATGTATATGTATATGCATGTATGTCGTATGTGTATATATATATATGAAAATGTTATGGATTTTTAATACAAATGAAAGATTAACCCTCTTAGGTTAAATCTTTACATCTACAAGCATATGAATGTGAGTTATACACATATATATATACATGCATGTGGGTGTGTGTCAAAATGTATATATATATATATATATATATACATACATGCATGTATACGTGAGTATATGTATGTATGTATGATGGGTTTTTCCTTTGGATACATATACATACATGTATGTATGGATGTATGAGTAAAAAGTATACATATGCATGCATACATACATATATCGTGAATGTGTGTTTGTATATGTAAACTATTGAATTGAACAAAAATAAAAATGATTACCTACAACCTAGGAAAAAGGCAATCTATTTTAAAAAGTAATATTTTGTCAAAATTAAGAAAATATTCATAAAATAAATTTTAAATAAAATTATTAAAAATTCTGGAAATAATAATTATATATATGTATATACTTTAGAAAAATAAAAGAGATTTGATAAAATGAGTTAATATAATTTATATTGCAAAACTAGTCATAAAAACGTTTAAAAACGGCTTAAAAACGTAATTTCGATTACTTATAATATCTAAACAGCAATAGATATATATTTTCATGAGAAAATCATTTCTAAAAAGTTATATGAATATATATTTAAGAATAAATAATTGTGTCGGGTTAAACTATGTCGCAAAAAGCCGAAGGAATGTCATATTTGGCTTAAAAATTTGTAAACTATTTTTGTAAAATTCAAAGGTATATATATAAATGATTTATAACCATATTAATATATATCGGTGGATACGGTTAATTGGGTTGCTCGTTGAGCCACCAACGGATTGTTAAAAATATAAAAATAATATTTGGAATCATTATTAAGTCACGTAAGTTGGAGGATCAACTTACCCGTTAAAAAGACTTAAATTTCTTATATGTCCCTTATGAATTATTTAGGGCATTATATTGACGGTTAGAGCTCAAATTCCGGCTTATCACTGTGAGTTTCCATAGCCCCGCTTTTACTGTTTTAATGTTTTGGGGGAAAATATGCCTGGTTTATTTATTTGATATAATTAAAGATGGCATGAATCTTATAAGTGACATGGATGACCTTGAGTTTGGTTTAAAATTTGTCCCTCGCTGTTTATTTATATATGCCATAATCATTAGCTCCGGTAAAGGGGCCGCTGTTTATATTGATAGATCTATCGGGTGTGACAACCCGCCCCTGGTCGGTCGCGCTGGTCGTATTCTAGATTGGGGTAATATAAATAGAAAGGGGCGTGTGGATGTTTTGGTTTGATTATGGGCTCAATGGTTAGATCACTATCGTAAATCTAGCTAATTTACGTTAAGTCATTATAAGGGATATTGCATGATAATTATGTCATTGGTATATATTAACACCGGTTGAGGTGTTGGATTATTTATTCCGGGAGCATGGCTCGCCGAGTGTTTTATTTAAAAACTCTATGGAACTCACCAGCTTTATGCTGACCGATTTTATTTTTAGGCATATTTTCAGGGTGATGTATAACGATCATGGATGAGGGCAAGTGCTGGCTGGACTGACGTTAAAGTTGGCTTGCTTGGGACCGCTTGAGTATTATGAATATCGTTTTTAAAGAAACTTATGTTTGTAATAAAGGTACCATGGAATAAATAACGACTTTTGAAAAATAATTTTCTTAACTCAAGTTTACACGACAAACAAATTTTAATTAACGCTTAGTCTATTAAAACAGTTACCAACTTCCGTTATCACCACCGCAAACGTTTTTCCACTGCGATTTTCGGGATGTCACAGTAGGAGTAGATCATTTCATTTCAAATGTATTGTAATAGAGTAGGTTATTTATCTCATTGTAATCATACTAAAAATAAAAAATCATTTATATTTAATTTTAAGCGAACGATTTTCCTACATATATCACACTGAAACCTGAAAGTCTCGCTGAGTACGTCCTATTTGAAATCTTAAAATAAACACATCACCTATGGCTTACAGATGACTTTGTTTGTAATTTGTATTATAGTAATATGTTTGCTATACATTTTATCTAAAACGATAGAAATTTGTATAAAACTATATTTCTAATAGATTTATAGGACGTTTGGTTCGTGTAATGTAATGGAATTGGAATTGTAAAGTTTTCCTTTTAAGTTGTGCTTAGTTGGGTTATGGACAAATTTAAAAGTGAAGGATATTTAACGAGTGTTTTTTATCTTTAAAATGCGTACAGTGTTGTTATATATAAAATAAAAAATTGCTCTCTCAATTGTATTAAAATGTTCAGATCATGGTGTAATTTTGTGTCAAAATGTTCAGATCATTATGTAATATTGTGTCAAAAATGATCAGATTATCGTGTCATATTTTGTCAAAATGTTCAGATCGTTGTGTCATATTCCGTCAAAAATCAAAAGAGTAATTTATTTTTAGTTTTATATATAGCAACACTATACGCATTTTAAAGATAAATAAAATGCTCGTTTTTATGATGTAATTTTTTTTAAAAGAATAATGTAATATGTGAAAGTTATAAATGTTTATAAAAAATAGGGAAACTTAATTAAAAGTCAAGAAAGATGGCTAAGACCAAATTGTCTCTCCTTTTTTTATTAGATCAAGCAAGATCTAATTATTGAGATTTCTTCTTATCTTTTTAATCAGACCGAGCTTTTAATTTGAACCTCTCTATGTATGTAGTTATATAACTTAGTTTAGAAATAAGTACTACAAAGAACAACTTGGAAGAATACACTAATGGTAAATAACAACTACAATAATGCTCTAATTAAGGCCGTTTGTAGTAATACTTAAGCAATATGGCGCGGTTTTGATAAGGCTGTCCGTAATGGGGCTCCATGGGGGCGCCATGGATGCGCCCATAGCGCCCATCACCGCCCCCCGGGGCGCCATCTTAGAAAAAAAAAGAGAAGAGCGCCATGTTAATGGCGCCGTGAACGTTGGAGGGTTTTTAAAATTTCGACCGTTGACAACGGTCAATTCCTTTTTTTTTTTAACCTAATTTAAACACTATAAATTAAACCTCTCCATCCAATTTTTATACACACTCTTCTACCCATCTCTCACTTTTTATAAAATTCTCTCTACCTACAATCAAAATGTTTCCCCGTGGTGGACCTTCGTCAAACCCACGCTTCCAAGCCCCGCGACGAGCAAACGATCCCGAGCAACAACCGCGTGACGATGGTTTGTTCGCGTATGTTACGAACATGCCGCCCCCGCCACAATCCTTCCCATCTTTCCCTTACCAAAACTTCGGCTTCAACTCGTACTCGCAACAAAACTACGCACCATTTCAAACGGGCCAAGGTTATCCACCGTTTCAAAATTTTCCATCTCCATCTCCTTCTCCTTCTCCTACCCCATCTTCCCGCCCGTCTTCACAAGAACCCATTCCGGTTTCCCCGGACGAACCCGAGGCGGTTCCGGAGACGCAAGAGGAGGCGGCGCCGGTTGGACCGAGAAAACGGCGATCTCACAAGAAAAAAGACGCCGGGGAACCGAGACAACGAAAAGTTGTTCAACATTGGACCGAGGCCGAGGAAATCGCACTAGCTCGAGCGTGGCTTGACACGTCGGAGGATCCTATTCACGGTAAATATTACTTCTTTAATTTTTTTATAAATATGTTTTATTTATATTTTATAATAATACTTTTATTATTTTTTTTAGAAATAATTTTTAATAACTTTATATTTTTTGTGTAAACGTAGGTAATAGTCAAGACCTTGTGACTTTTTGGTCGCAAATTCGTCAAAAGTTTTTCGCTCAAATGAAACAGGAACCGTACCGACCTAACGATTCGTTCTCGGGAAAGTGGACGGAAATGAACAAGAGGATGAAAGCTTTTTCCAACGTATACGGTCGGATTAAAAGTGCTCGACCGAGCGGTGCGGACGACCAAGACATCATCATAGCGGCATTGGCGGAGTATCGCGCGACCGGGCCGGCGTTTAACAACCTCAAGGCTTGGGAAGTGGTTCGCGATGCACCAAAGTGGATGAATCAATCCGATCTCTCAAGGCCGACAAGACGACCAAGTAAAAAATCAAAAACGTCGTCTGCCGCCGCCGCCACCGACTCCCCTAATTTGTCTGACGCACGAGCATTTGATTTGAACGACGTGAACGACTACGACGAAGATGTCGAAGTCGAGCGGCCTAGGGCGATGGGTAGGGATAAGGCAAAGGCAAATGCGAAGGGGAAACGAGCGACCTCCTCATCGACAAGTCAAGCACCATCCTCCGACTACTCCGTTCGACATGAAGAAATGCGCGAACGTTTTGATGATTTCTTGACACTTAAGAGAGAACAAATCAATGCCGTTAAAGCTCGGAAAAAAGAAAAAGCGTTGGAGAGGCTCATGCAACCGCTACCCGAAGAAGAACCCGCTCGTAGCCTCGCGTTGCAAATTCGAGCGGATATCATGAAAGAATATGGCCTTTAGATGTTTGTTTTTTTTAATTGTCATTTTTTTTTATTTAAGAATGTAGGTTTGTTTTTTTTAATTTCCATGTTTGTTTTTTTTTTAGAATGTTGTAAGTTTGTTTTTTTTAAAAAAATCTTCTAGTTTTATGTCTTGTTTTTTTTTAATTTTAGTTTTTAAGAATGTAGGTTTGTTTTTTTTTTATTTCCATGGGCCCTTATAATATAAACTTAAAACCGCATATATAAAAAGTCAATAATGTATTAAGAAATGTAATAACAATAGATAAAACCAACCTTTAAATTCCTAAACAAATCGTGAGGCTCTCTTAGCATTTTTTGTAGCAAATTTTTCTATCAAATCTTCACAATCAACATTTCCAGTATATCGTTCACAATAGATAGAATTGCCAATCCATTTAGTCTTTCTTGGGACATTGTGGATCGTAAGTAGGACTTCAACAATTTCAATTTGGAAAAACTTCTTTCCGCCGATGCCACTGTAACCGGCACAGTCAACATGATTTTGTATGCAACTAATGTATTAGGAAAGAAACTATCTCGCTTCAGATGTGCTAAAGCATCAAAAGGACTGATAATATGTCTCGGTAAAAACGTTTCAAACAACTTCAACTCCATAAACAGTCCATCAGCTTCAATATCTGATTTTTCCCCATACTTCAATGCATCTTGAAGAAGATTACAACACGCCTTAAGATTTTTTTCTTCAAGTTCTCTCAACTTTTTAGGAAACAGAAAACCATATATTTTTTCGTATTCTTTGTATTGTTTGAATCGTTCTTCAAGAGAAATAATCGCTTGATTAACAAGAACTAAAAAGTAATCGACTCTAAAACTCTCCTCAGGTGAAAGTAGAACTTCTGGTTCACTTGAAGACTCATCGAATTGTTTTTTCCTACGAATCCGTCGTTTATGAGTGAATAGCGGATCAACACCAATTTCAATGGCAATTTCCTTAGCTTCTTTAATCGACTTAGCAAACCCCACTTCTCTAAACTCCTTAAAAAATCAATCAACTTCTTCACTTCTTCAATAGCAACATCAAGAATAATATCTTTAGATTGCAACTTTTTGCTCACAATATTCACCTTTGTTAATAATTCATACCAAATAACAATTGATACCAAAAATGAAAAATCACCAAGTTCATTGTCTGCTAGCGAATTTGCTGCATTTGTAATTAAAGGATCATCATCATTTTCCCCAACTTGAATCAAAGCTTCTCTTATATCTGCAAGTTGAAATCTGATAGGCTTAACACTTTCAACGCGACTTTCCCAACGAGTGGCGGATAAGGATTTTAGATTCAATCCACTAACAGTGTCTTTCAAGATTTTTCACCTCTTAGTAGATTTTGCAAAGATAGTATAAATATGTTGTATGGCGCCAAAAAAATTCTTAGATCTGTTACAAGTGTTAGCCATATCACACAATGTAAGATTCAGACTATGACATCCACATGGAGTATAAAAATCTCTAGGATTTATCTTTACGAATCTACTTTGAGCACCTTGATGTTTTCCTTTCATTTTTGAACCATTGTCATATCCTTGACCACGCATATCATCAACATCAAGACCAAGACACTTTAACTCCTGAAGTGTAACATCAAATAAACCTTTCCCAGTGGTATCATCAACAATAAAAAAACCCAGAAAAGATTCCTCGACTTTAATAGGACTAGAGTTGAAATTGACATACCTTACAATTAAAGTCATTTGTTCTTGGTGACTTACATCGGGGGTGCAATCAAGTATGATGGAGTAATACTTCGCTTGCTTTATGTTCTTGATTATTAGCGATTTAACTTCATCAGCTAGTAGAAGTATCAACTCGTTTTGGATATTGTGCCCAAGATAATGTACATGAAGATCATCATGTGTCACACGCTTTATATGTTCTTTTATAACCGAGTCAAACTCTCCCAATGTCTCAATCAATCCCATAAAATTTCCATTACCTTTTTCATGCAACCTTTCTTTCTTTCCGCGAAATGCTAAACCGTGTTTAGCAAGATACTTGATGAGTGCAATAATTCTGAAGATCACTTCCTTCAATAATCTTTTTCTTTCTTATATTGGGCGTAGGCTACTTTGTCAATTGTTGCTTCAATGTTCAACCTGTGACGCATATCATACCACTGCTTCATATTCTTCATATGTTCAAAGCTAAATTCGTGCTCTTTAAGTCTAGGTACTAGCATTTTTCCAATTCGCATAACCTTCATTATCCAAAGAACCCTTCGAAAGCCCATTTTTGAATAACTTACCACAAAAACAAAATATTTTGTGAAGCTCTTTTGAATACACTAGCCAATCTTTATCACAACCCTCATTATTTGATAGAGTTTTTGTATACATGGTTGAAGAAAACCGTCTTTCAAATTTATCCAAGGGACCCTTCTTGATAGTCAAATCTCGTTTTGGCCCTTTCTCTACCAAAATATTGATCAAGTTAGGATTAAGCCCATCCCACATTCTAGGATCAAAAATATCAATATTTGGATCCACACTAACATTAACATCATCTTCATCCATATTATCACCAACATCATTTTCATCTATATTAACATCCACATCATCCACATCCACATTAGCATCGACATCATCTCCATCCAAATTAGCATCCTCTCCATCCACATTAGCATCGACATAACCTCCATCCAAATTAGCATTAATATCCTCTCCATCCACATTAGCATCAACATCCTCTCCATCCACATTGGCATCAACATCATCTCCGTCCACATTAACATCAACATTAGAAGTTGTAGGTTGTTTTGAGAAATAACCAAATATAGCCCCCGCTTGAGATTTTACTAACGCATTTTCCACTTTCTTCTTTTTCCGCTTCATACTCCCGCTTTTGTGTTTATATAAGGATTTGGGAGGCATAATCTAATACATAAAAAATCAAAATTAAACCCAATATCATACCTAATTTCACCAAAATTAAACTTTAATTCACTAAAACACAAAATTACACCAAGATCATAAATCATAACCACAAAATTCAATCCTAAATCACTTTTCAATAATTCATAAGGCATAAATCATTAATAGAATCATAAAACTAAACTATATATCTACCTACTTACCCTGAAAAAATCGAATTTGGAAAGAAAAAAAAAACAAGTAACCCCTAAATCAAAATACCTCAATTAGTGGTCGACTGGTCGTCGGATTCCTGGTCGCTGGTTGGACGTCGAAACAGGGCGTCGGCGGTCGGCGTCCAGGTCAGACAGAGGTCGCCGGATTTAGGGTCACGAGAGCCGAGAGGGAGAGGGGTTGAAGTCGGAGGTCGCCCCTGAGATGAGAAGATGTGGAACCCTATTTTGATCTGTGCGTGTGTTGTGATGTGCGAATCCCATTTGGGATTAAACCAAAAAAAAAGTTTTAAAAGTTTACAATAAAGGTCCCTCACCTTTAAAAACTGACAAAACCGGACCTTTTAATGAGAAAAAAAACGACGACGGTAGGTTTAGAACCTACGACCTCCGAATTAATAAGCCATCATTAAACCGGCTGGGCTGTGAGCTATATGTTGAACCACTTCCATACGTTTAATATAAATACTTAAACTAATATATATATATATATATAAATTTTTAAAAATTTGGGCCCTCCAAAACTCCGGGCCTAGGCGGTCGTCGATCCCGCCTATGCCCGGGGCCGCCCCTGGAGGTGATAATGTAACGTTCCGGTGTTAAAGAAAAAATATATGAAGTTGACAAAGAGTTAAACGATAATTATGAAAAGCCTAAGTACTATTAATTATTAATTATTACTCTATAAAACAAAGTAAAATGAATTAGGAATAGTAACTATTGTGTGACGTGAATCATTAACCCTTTGTCATGTGGCAAGAGTAATTTTTTTGTATTATTAATTACTCTATAAAACAAAGTCAAATGAATTAGGAATAGTAACTACTGAGTGACGTGAATCATTAACCTTTTGTCATGTGGCAAGAGTAATTTTTTTTTCTTTTTTATTTATACGCAACACATTATTTGGTTGTTTAAATGGGGTTTAAAGCGTTTTTTTTTGTTTTAATTTTACACAATTAATTTTAGCTGTTTAACTTTTTATGTGTTCGCGTGACAATCTTTATTCTTTTTATATCGTTTTTAATTCAATTTAAATCATTTTTTTTAAAACGTTTCATTAGTTTTAGATTTAATTTTACAACGTAATCCCTAGACATCTGGCTTTTTTTTATATTTAAATAGATATTTAATTTTACATTGTTACTTAATATTTGGTATTTCTGTTTTTAATTTATGTACCTTTTTAACATTACCAACACTTTATGTACCTTCGTTTCCAACGATAATATCCGGATAGTAAAATCTAGTTAAATACTTAAATTACATTTAATTGCATCAAACAAAATACTTTAAAGTATTTTTTTTATAGATTAGTATCAGTTGTTTTGTCTTTGCAGATAAGATTCTCAAGATTGACTTTTTCAAACAAATACAGCAGCAATAGCCCGCAACTTGCCTAGGATTGGTGAGCACTTGGTTTCTGAGAAACAACCACACCAACTTATAAATATAACCATCCTTTAACACCCTTCATAACCAACAAGTCACATTAACTATCTTTCATTTCATTATATCCAAAGATATATTTTTTCAAGGTTTAGTCATCTCTAAAAATGGCCACCAGAATGAACATGTTGCCGGAAGACTGTATTTCATCTATTTTATCTCTCACGTCTCCTCCAGATGCATGCCGAATAACACTTGTATCGTCATCATTGTGCTCCGCTGCTGAATCCGATATCGTTTGGGGCGGATTCTTGCCGTCTGATCTCCCTCGTATTCTCTCAAGATCACACACTCATCTCAACTTTTCATCAAAGAAAGAACTGTTTTTCCAGCTATGTGCTTCTATTCTCATTGATGGTGGAATCAGGGTAAGTTCATTATCATTATTTGTCTCCATATTCTAAAGAATCGATCAGATCGGGTCGGTTTTGATGGTGTGCAGGGTGAAATGGTGAATGCCGTTCAAAAAAAAAAAAAAAAGGTGGAATTAACCTCGTGATAAACTATTTTAAATAATTAATCTGCACTTTAACTTGTCGGATTGAAGTAATGATTTCGTGGACTTGTTTAATCCATGCAGAGTTTTTCATTAGACAAATTAAGTGGGAGA
>JBCNJP010000012.1:74210076-74236071 GCA_039602395.1 Deinandra increscens subsp. villosa | reverse complement strand
TTGGGGTATGACATGTCTTTTTTTACTAACTAAAGTATGTCAAAACTTTTTGTTTATTATATAGTATAGATAACACGGTATTTATGTTTCCACGTGAGGGGAATCTGACCCCACGCTATATTTATTGGGTCAAATTGTACGTAAAAGGCAATGTGATAAAGTGTCAAACGGTCATTTTATAATAAAACCCGAAAGTGGACGACTGTCATCGACGAATTACCAAACTGTGACGCCCACTCCCAGACTTGGCTCTAGAAGGGGTCACGAATCGGATTTACCCATGAACACAAGGTATCAACAGAGATTACTAAGCAGCGGAAATTTTAAACTTTTATTTATTTGCCAAGTACTACAAAGTAAGAGATAATTTACATAAGGAAATACTAACTATCATTACGTTTTATTGCTATAACTATGCCAGCTTGCCAACACCCTCCTTCCGTCCGATAGCTTGCCCGTCTAATCCCTTATCACCAGGGCCTTCCCATAACTAGTCGAAGCCTCACCCTGACCTGACATACATACATTTTTTGAAAAGGTCAGCTTACGCTGGTGAGTTCTATATTTTAAAAGCTTTACCTCGGCGTGAGGTTTAAAACCCTTGGACCTGCAAGATCCATTTTTCACAGACATTTATCAAGTATAATATATATATCACAATTATAAAACACATAATATTCCTTAACAGGAAACACCCCCTATAAAACCATTTATCCCGCTATCCCTTCCTACAACCCCAACATTTATTACCAGTGTAAACCCTGCTAATGTATAAGCAGAGAAACCATCCTTGCCGACTGCCGAGTTTACCCCTTTAGGGTATTCCCTATAACGGCCAGTCGCCCCGCTTTCCCCTATTTGCTAACTGCCGAGTTTACCCTTCTAGGGCATTCCCTGTAACGGACAGTTGCACCGCCTTCCCCTATTTGCTAACTGCCGAGTTTACCCTTCTAGAGCATTCCCTATAACGGACAGTAGCTTTTTCCCCTTTTCTATTTGTAGTGGTCTCTAATCCCTTTGAGCAACACTACCTCCTAACTCCCCCTGTACTACTACCCGCCCTTAGTTAAATACCCAAGTGACTTAAGATTATTAGTAAACAGTGATAAGGTCTTCATATACTGCAACAAGTGGACATCCCCCAATTTACCGTTGGTGTATGTATACAGGGCGTATCCTCCACACTTCTGATATACCGGGTAACTAATATTATTATGCTTATATATAGGAAGTACCAGCGGCGTATCCACCACATAATAATAAAGTGAATGCATCACCTGTTCTCATATAATCATACATATTCACTATAACGTTTACTAATAGATCCTTTATCACTTGACTATTTAATTTCGAAGCAATATAACACATATCATATCACAGTCATTATAATTATGTTATAACACGTACAATGATTTAATATCATTTTCATAACATATCATATATATAGTTCTATATATATTATCCCAAAAGCCTTTTAACAGTTTATCAATTCAAGATACTTCACGTATATGCATTTCCATATCAGTTCACATATATATATCAATCCAACAATAATTTAACAGTTCAATATATCCATTTATCAATTAGCACCTTAGCAATCTGATATATATTTACTCAAAGGTAATTCAATAGTTCAGATATGCAACATTTCAGTTATAAATCATTTAAATGCATTTTATAACATTTGTATGTATATCAGCCCGAAAACGTTTAAAACATTTAACATATTTAAGAGTGGGCTCATAGAACTCACCTTATTTCTTTAACTTGTTTACTTGGACAGAACTTCCGCAACGATTCCCGATTTAACCTAATTTGCGTATCGTATGGCGTTAACGTAAGGTTTCATACAATAAACACTCCCTATGTTTATTTCTATCTCTTATTATCTTAATATTATATATTTATTAAGATTATCCTTTTAATAGGTCAAAATGACCAAAATGCCCTTATAGGCATATATCCTTTTCTTTTAACGATAATATGAAGACGCGCATTCCTATAAGTAAACGCTCACTCCGGGATCGCCCAGTGTTGGGATGCCATTGCCCAGATGGGATGGCGACACCCCCGCTTTTGCCAGAAACCCCAGAGTACAGGCGCTTACCCTTCCGGTCCGCACGAACTTCTAAATATCCGATTAACTCGGTATCTTTAATACTTTATTATTTCTCCATTTTAAACCCATATATGTTTATTATATATATAAACATGTTACCATACCAAAATTCAAGTCCCCATACCCTCCGGATTATTTTATATTAAATATCCATATTCCAAAACCCTAATTTCCCATTTTTCTCGTTTTTATAGCAAAACTCATTTTTATTCAAAACCGTCTTAGGGTATTATCCATTATAACATTTTATAATATCCTTTAAAATGGCAAAGCTTAATTCAAAACCGTTTACTCGATTTGGGCAGAATAACGACACGAAAACCCTAATTTTTGACCCGTTTACAAAACCTTAACCAAACCTTTTCCAATTGTGAAATAAACTTAGGGCTTTCTTATATAACATCATTTTAAGAGTACCTACAAAAATTCAGAGCCTAACTCCCACCCGATCACCCGAATTTGATGATTTATGCTCAAGAACCCTAATTTTAACCTAGATTTAGAATTCGATCATAACAACAATATTAACTGAAATTGATTGAGGGGTTTTGTAGAGCATACCAAAGTATGTAGAACTGCAGAAGATGGCCTCCAAATACCTCACTGTTTGCTCCAATTTCGCAGAAGAAGAGGCTGGTTCGTTTATGGGGTTTTTGGGTTGAAATCAAGTGAATTGGCAAGGAATTATGAATGAATTCGGCCCCTATTTATACCCAACAGGTTCGTGGGAGGTCCTAGCACGTGTACATGGTGATAATCCGATCAATTTCGCCACCTAGGGTGGTCAATTTCGTCAAAATCGTGGAGAACAAGTTGAAACGTGGCTGAATCTGCGTCGTGGGCGGGCCGCGTATCGCCTAGGGGAGGGAGAGGGTGGCGCGTACCGCCTGGTACTTTGGGGTTTTGGCAGAAATGGTCCCTCTACTTTTTAATTACATTTTAAGCCCCTAACTTCTACCAAACTGTCATTTTATGTACCGAACTATTATAAAATATGTTAAATAAAGTTTTTAAGGCTCGGGACACCCCCGATGATATACGTATACATACGTATATATTTTTTTATATATATTTTTCATTATTTACACATTTGGCCCCTCAAACTTTACAATACACATCATGTTATATTCCGAATCATTTTAGGATATTATTATAATATATTATAAGCCTCGGGGTACTTATAAAAGGTATAGATACGTATAATATCCGTAAGTATTCATAACTTTAAATTAATTACACTTTTAGCCCTTTAACTTTTATCTTATGCATATTAAACCCTAATCTTTTGATGTAACTATCATTTTACATCTTACAACCTTCCTAAACATGTTTCTAACATTCTTGAAGGTTCGGGTCATATATAATAATATATATATACATATATATTTGTGTAATTACATAATTTACACTTTCTACCCTTCTATTTTCTTGTTAACTATTTAAGCATGCATTTTTCACACGTATAACTATTCAAACACGTATTTCCACGTATATATCCATCAAATGAATATTTCACATGTATTCACACAATTAGACATATATCTATACATGATTTCAATATCGTGTAACCGTGTAAACCTATTTTCTCCCGGTTATCATTTATTTCCATCATATAAACGTTTAGCTACGTTTTTCATGCTAACATCATATATATCAATTATCCTTGATATAAAACACATATAATTTCATTTCCTTAATTCCTCATGTTATCAATTAACACATATATCCTTCATACAATATAGTCTATTTATCGAGTTTATTACCCGGTAATGGGTAAACATGCATTTTTCAAACGTTTTAACACGTTTAGCTATCTAACACATATATCATGTGTATTAACCACATTAATCACATATTTTCAAATTTTGGGATGTTACAACTCTACCCCCCTTAAATAAGGTTTCGTCCCGAAACCTGCTTCGTTTACGAATATCTCATCAGCGAGATATCCATAACTTACCCCTTTCTTTTCTAGGTTGATTTAAGAATCTTACCTAGGCATTCATAACATTCTAGCTAAAGGAACTATTCTGTTCCTAACCCTTTCCTCTAGTTGCGATTTAGAACCGCAACACGCATTTCTATGTACGATAACCTGACATCTAATACGATTCTATCGAAAGATATCATTTCTGGCCCGTTCGCTTTAATACTGCAACGATCTTTCAGACGATATATTAGCTAACCCCTTGGAAGAACGCGTCTCTGTGAGACTTTTACTGCTCCATTTTACCCTTTGCGTACGTTGAACGTTTATCTACACTTGCATGCATTGGTCTTCATTCTTGAATTCCAACAATCCCTCACTTGCTTACTAATAAGTGATTTATATCCATAAATTCTACCGATTTGTTTTCCACAGTGGCCCGTACTATCTACTTACACAAGACTAACTCTAGTCCACTTCTCGTTGTATCTCAGGTGTATATATATAAGATGTACCAGCGGCGTATCTACCACAACTTTGATACAACCAGAGGTGTACTAGTCCTAGCCTAGTGTAGGATGACATTACTATTCTAACCACAACAAAGTCAGTATAATTTATGACCATTTATCACTTACTTTTAATGAGCTAGTTGGACATTCTTGTGTATAATCTTGATTAATGCTCCCCTTTCCTCAGTGTAAACATTACTGCTGCAATCTTTAATCTTCGGACGATTTCTAACGTTTAACGTTCGTTATCTAAGGCCGTCTTATTCTAGAAAGTTCCTCAGAAAATCTTCTAACACATAACGTTCATTTTTTTCTAAGGCAGTTACGATCGAAAGGATTCTTGATCCTAACTAACGGTCTATCAAGCGATTCACAAAACTAATCGATAGAACTCATAATAACGTTAAAGTCATAACACGAATTCAAGCAACCTATTTATCGAGAAATGTACCTGAGGTCACATCAGGTCCTTCGATAGCAGTTAGGTTGTAAACTTTACCCTTGGTTCCTGAAGCTGGAACTGCCCTCAATGGTATCGGGTTTCTCACTATCCTAGGGCAATTTGCCTTAACATGCCCCGGGCTTCCGCATTCGTAGCATTTCTTAGCTTCTGGACAACTGTTAGAGTAGTGTCCTTCCTTTCCACACCTATAGCAACTAGTTGGTTTTACCCAACATTCTCCATGATGATATTTGTCACACTTACGGCACTTCGGCTTGATGTCTTTTGAATCTTTCTTCTGCTTTTTGTGAAAATCTCGGTCACTCTTCTTTGAACTTTCACTAGTCTCTGAAACTTTCCTCTTAGGTTCTCCCGGTCTTCCTTCGTTGCCATATTCTTCTTCGTAAACCATAGCACTGATGTCGATTGCTTCCTGGTACGTCTTTGGAACATGAGGCCTAACTATCTTCCTTACAGCAGCAGGAAGGGCCTGAACGTATCTCTTCACTTTTTCTTCCTCGGGTGTCACCAACCTTGGCACTAATCTTGCCATCTCATCAAACTTGCTTGTGAACTCTTGATGAGTCATAGTACCCGCTTCTAACTTCAGAAAGTTAACCTCGATCCTCTCCAGCTCGTGTCTCGGGCAAAACTTGTTCATCACTAGCGTCTTCAAGTCATTCCACCTCATAGCAGCAACGGCTTGCTCGTCTCGGGATTGTAGAATCGAGTCCCACCAAAATAATGCTTCTCCTTTGAAGGAATGGGCTGCGTACTTCACCGCTTGATTAGGACGACACTCACTAATACCTATCACAGCTTCCATCTCTCGAATCCAACGAACAGTCGAACCTGCATCTCTCTGCCCTTCAAATGACGGAGGCCTGCATCCACTAAACGATTTGAAGGAACATCCGCGATTGGCATTTTCCGCACCTTCAGCAGCATCATTATTGGCTCCTCCGGCTCCTGCTCCGTTTGCACCTCCACCAGCAGCTCCATAAAGTTGAGCGATCAAATTAGGCAACGCCGCCTGAAACATTTGATTTACTTCTGCCGCCATAGCTGCTCGTTGTTCGTTAGTAAAGACGTTGGCTCTCGCGTTATTCTCTCGTTCGGGATTCACACGCGCACGCCTTCCTGTACCGGTTGCTCTACCGGCACCCCTACCTCTACCACGTCCGCCTCTTATCATCATCATCCTACATTCCAGGTGAAAGACATCTCAGAATTTATGTGACGTAAAGTCCCTGAACTTTTGAATACATGATAACCAGATAAGTACCGGTACCAAAGCAATTATATAGTTATGATGTGTTCAAAAACCCAGTTACTTATATCACAATCCTTCTAAATGTCCATTCTTCTCTTTATCCTTCTACCGGTAACTCTAAGTTAAAACCGGTTCTTCAAGTCATCTCGCTCCCTAATTATATCGTCTCATAATTTCTCTGCACTTGGACATACAATAGTTAGGACCTAGGGTATGTTTATACGGCTAATACCAAATTGCAGTAGCTAATTGCAATCCGGTCTTTTCCACACTTCACATACTCTAGATGCTACTTACTATGTCCCTAATGCATTCTCGTTTCTACGGGCACAAGCTATCCTGGCTGGCATCTATATTTTCCTTATCTCATCCTACTTTGTCTTTCCAAAGTCCTAGTTTAAGTCTAGATACTGCATTAGTACCTAAATCTCTTAAACCAAGGCTCTGATACCAACTTGTGACGCCCACTCCCAGACTTGGCTCTAGAAGGGGTCACGAATCGGATTTACTCATGAACACAAGGTATCAACAGAGATTACTAAGCAGCGGAAATTTTAAACTTTTATTTATTTGCCAAGTACTACAAAGTAAGAGATAATTTACATAAGGAAATACTAACTATCATTACGTTTTATTGCTATAACTATGCCAGCTTGCCAACACCCTCCTTCCGTCCGATAGCTTGCCCGTCTAATCCCTTATCACCAGGGCCTTCCCATAACTAGTCGAAGCCTCACCCTGACCTGACATACATACATTTTTGGAAAAGGTCAGCTTACGCTGGTGAGTTCTATATTTTAAAAGCTTTACCTCGGCGTGAGGTTTAAAACCCTTGGACCTGCAAGATCCATTTTTCACAGACATTTATCAAGTATAATATATATATCACAATTATAAAACACATAATATTCCTTAACAGGAAACACCCCCTATAAAACCATTTATCCCGCTATCCCTTCCTACAACCCCAACATTTATTACCAGTGTAAACCCTGCTAATGTATAAGCAGAGAAACCATCCTTGCCGACTGCCGAGTTTACCCCTTTAGGGTATTCCCTATAACGGCCAGTCGCCCCGCTTTCCCCTATTTGCTAACTGCCGAGTTTACCCTTCTAGGGCATTCCCTGTAACGGACAGTTGCACCGCCTTCCCCTATTTGCTAACTGCCGAGTTTACCCTTCTAGAGCATTCCCTATAACGGACAGTAGCTTTTTCCCCTTTTCTATTTGTAGTGGTCTCTAATCCCTTTGAGCAACACTACCTCCTAACTCCCCCTGTACTACTACCCGCCCTTAGTTAAATACCCAAGTGACTTAAGATTATTAGTAAACAGTGATAAGGTCTTCATATACTGCAACAAGTGGACATCCCCCAATTTACCGTTGGTGTATGTATACAGGGCGTATCCTCCACACTTCTGATATACCGGGTAACTAATATTATTATGCTTATATATAGGAAGTACCAGCGGCGTATCCACCACATAATAATAAAGTGAATGCATCACCTGTTCTCATATAATCATACATATTCACTATAACGTTTACTAATAGATCCTTTATCACTTGACTATTTAATTTCGAAGCAATATAACACATATCATATCACAGTCATTATAATTATGTTATAACACGTACAATGATTTAATATCATTTTCATAACATATCATATATATAGTTCTATATATATTATCCCAAAAGCCTTTTAACAGTTTATCAATTCAAGATACTTCACGTATATGCATTTCCATATCAGTTCACATATATATATCAATCCAACAATAATTTAACAGTTCAATATATCCATTTATCAATTAGCACCTTAGCAATCTGATATATATTTACTCAAAGGTAATTCAATAGTTCAGATATGCAACATTTCAGTTATAAATCATTTAAATGCATTTTATAACATTTGTATGTATATCAGCCCGAAAACGTTTAAAACATTTAACATATTTAAGAGTGGGCTCATAAAACTCACCTTATTTCTTTAACTTGTTTACTTGGACAGAACTTCCGCAACGATTCCCGATTTAACCTAATTTGCGTATCGTATTGCGTTAACGTAAGGTTTCATACAATAAACACTCCCTATGTTTATTTCTATCTCTTATTATCTTAATATTATATATTTATTAAGATTATCCTTTTAATAGGTCAAAATGACCAAAATGCCCTTATAGGCATATATCCTTTTCTTTTAACGATAATATGAAGACGCGCATTCCTATAAGTAAACGCTCACTCCGGGATCGCCCAGTGTTGGGATGCCATTGCCCAGATGGGATGGCGACACCCCCGCTTTTGCCAGAAACCCCAGAGTACAGGCGCTTACCCTTCCGGTCCGCACGAACTTCTAAATATCCGATTAACTCGGTATCTTTAATACTTTATTATTTCTCCATTTTAAACCCATATATGTTTATTATATATATAAACATGTTACCATACCAAAATTCAAGTCCCCATACCCTCCGGATTATTTTATATTAAATATCCATATTCCAAAACCCTAATTTCCCATTTTTCTCGTTTTTATAGCAAAACTCATTTTTATTCAAAACCGTCTTAGGGTATTATCCATTATAACATTTTATAATATCCTTTAAAATGGCAAAGCTTAATTCAAAACCGTTTACTCGATTTGGGCAGAATAACGACACGAAAACCCTAATTTTTGACCCGTTTACAAAACCTTAACCAAACCTTTTCCAATTGTGAAATAAACTTAGGGCTTTCTTATATAACATCATTTTAAGAGTACCTACAAAAATTCAGAGCCTAACTCCCACCCGATCACCCGAATTTGATGATTTATGCTCAAGAACCCTAATTTTAACCTAGATTTAGAATTCGATCATAACAACAATATTAACTGAAATTGATTGAGGGGTTTTGTAGAGCATACCAAAGTATGTAGAACTGCAGAAGATGGCCTCCAAATACCTCACTGTTTGCTCCAATTTCGCAGAAGAAGAGGCTGGTTCGTTTATGGGGTTTTTGGGTTGAAATCAAGTGAATTGGCAAGGAATTATGAATGAATTCGGCCCCTATTTATACCCAACAGGTTCGTGGGAGGTCCTAGCACGTGTACATGGTGATAATCCGATCAATTTCGCCACCTAGGGTGGTCAATTTCGTCAAAATCGTGGAGAACAAGTTGAAACGTGGCTGAATCTGCGTCGTGGGCGGGCCGCGTATCGCCTAGGGGAGGGAGAGGGTGGCGCGTACCGCCTGGTACTTTGGGGTTTTGGCAGAAATGGTCCCTCTACTTTTTAATTACATTTTAAGCCCCTAACTTCTACCAAACTGTCATTTTATGTACCGAACTATTATAAAATATGTTAAATAAAGTTTTTAAGGCTCGGGACACCCCCGATGATATACGTATACATACGTATATATTTTTATATATATTTATATATATTTTCATTATTTACACATTTGGCCCCTCAAACTTTACAATACACATCATGTTATATTCCGAATCATTTTAGGATATTATTATAATATATTATAAGCCTCGGGGTACTTATAAAAGGTATAGATACGTATAATATCCGTAAGTATTCATAACTTTAAATTAATTACACTTTTAGCCCTTTAACTTTTATCTTATGCATATTAAACCCTAATCTTTTGATGTAACTATCATTTTACATCTTACAACCTTCCTAAACATGTTTCTAACATTCTTGAAGGTTCGGGTCATATATAATAATATATATATACATATATATTTGTGTAATTACATAATTTACACTTTCTACCCTTCTATTTTCTTGTTAACTATTTAAGCATGCATTTTTCACACGTATAACTATTCAAACACGTATTTCCACGTATATATCCATCAAATGAATATTTCACATGTATTCACACAATTAGACATATATCTATACATGATTTCAATATCGTGTAACCGTGTAAACCTATTTTCTCCCGGTTATCATTTATTTCCATCATATAAACGTTTAGCTACGTTTTTCATGCTAACATCATATATATCAATTATCCTTGATATAAAACACATATAATTTCATTTTAATTCCTCATGTTATCAATTAACACATATATCCTCCATGCAATATAGTTATTTATCAGTTTATTACCCGGTAATGGGTAAACATGCATTTTTCAAACGTTTTAACACGTTTAGCTATCTAACACATATATCATGTGTATTAACCACATTAATCACATATTTCAAATTTTGGGATGTTACACAAACCATTGTGGGTGTAGGATGGGTTTGAAGAACCTTGTCCAATGTGTTAAGGAATGACTGTTTAAAGGTTCTGTGAGATCAAATTTGAAGGTAATGTGGGTAACGCCCTATGATATATTATCGACTTAGTCATTTGAGCTAAAAAATACTGTATTAGCTCAGAAAATACCTAATTTTTCTTATAAATATAACAAATTAAATTGCTTTTGAATAGTTATATTTTTTGTGTTTCTTACTTTTGCCACTAGAATATTTAGAGATTTACAATTTTTACTCTTAATTATATGAGATGTTTATCTTTTGAAAACAAAAAAAGCGTGTCCCTCTATGGGTGTTATATATCAATTTTCTTACAATCCTTACATGTATCATCATCCTCTCACACGTATCATATACGTTTCCATTTACAGAAAATCACGGAGACGATAAATAAGGAATCAATTTTTTCTCTTTCTTACAAATTCATTTTGTTCCGCAACACTACAGAAGACATGAGAGGATATTTTGTTTTGTTCCGCAACACTACAGAAGACATGAGAGGATGGTAATCTGAAGCGAGAGGGAGATGAGATCTGCGTTGGTGACCATTGCGACTTCAAATCCACATCCGTAAAGCTCTCAGTTGTACAACAAGCTTATGCAATCTTTTGGTCTCTTTCTTCATATATGAAATCAAAGAGAAACAAAACAGAAAGAGGCAAAGAGAAAACACTATTTCCTTACAAGTTTTAGACTTGCTCAAGATCGTCGTTACCTTCGATTTGCTAACTTTCTTCACAATCTAACAACTACAACGGCACCGTCAGGCTGAAAAAAACATAGAAAAAAAAGGAAAGGCAGCACCTCCGCCAAAACCAACATCGGATCATCGAACTGGCTGGACTTTGGTGGTGAGGTTCGATTAGGGTTCTTGAAGAGGTCTCAAGACCAGATCGGTTCCTGCATGTTCACTTTTCGTTGAGACATCCACTAATACAAGGTTTGTTTCGACAATGAAAGTAGTTTTGGCTTTAATATGTCTATTCCCAGACGTAAGTATGATAACTCTGCTTTGTGTTAACGTAGGGCGGCTTGATGACTGTTTTCGGGAAGCGGGGCATATAGGGAAGAGATGGTCGATGACGTCGTTGGAGGTGGGAGTGGTGGAGGATATGATAATCTCTGAGAAAGATTGAGTGAAGGAGATTTTTTTTAACGGCAATTCTCATTAGAACGAAAGGGGGGGACCCAGCAAGAAACTGAGCCCCACAAACAACAAAAAACATGACAGAAACAATTACATGCGAAAGCGGCCCAGCTATTCCAGTCCACACCAACCCCTTTATACCTGTTATTAAACCATAAAAAGCTCCAAGATTTGATTTCCTTGATGACAAACGCTAAGGATTGGGGACTTCTATTGAAAGCTACGTCATTTCGAGCACGCCAAATGCACCAACACTCCGTAAAGAACACAGTCTTGATCTTCATATTTTTCCGAGAATTGTCGTTCCCATAGCACGCACCAAACAACACGTCTCTGACCGAGAAGAAGAGAATGAGCGGAAGCTTGCACCACTGACCGATGATACTCCACACGGAGTTCGTGAACACGCATCCGGTAATACATGTTCCACCGTCTCCATAGCCCCATTACAAAGTGGGCACAGTTCGAACCCCACGCTAAATTTTCCTCCACAAAGCGCATCCGCGATTGGTAATCTCCCACGTGCCACCTTCCAAGCTATCACGTTAACCTTAATAGGGATGATCGAGCACCAATCAAAGCCACCTTCCTCGTCCCTCCATAACCGATTTGGAACCTTAAGAAATCTCAGTCTTAGCTGGATATGAGGACCATGTGGTCTTGCTTGGTGATTAAACCAAGTTGAGTTCTCAGCTTTAGCTAGATATGAAGACCATGTGGTCTTGCTTGGTGATTAACCAAGTTGAAGCTGGATATGAAGATCATGTGGCCTTGCTTGGTGATTGAACCAAGTTGAGTTCTCAACTTTACCTGGATATGAAGGCCATGTGGTCTTGCTTAGTGATTAAACCAAGTTGAAGTTGGATATGAAGACCATGTGGTCTTGCTTGGTGATTGAACCAAGTTGAGCTCTCAGCTTTAGCTGGATATGGAGACCATGTGGTCTAGGTAACTTACCGCGATACAACTAAAAACATAGAACTCTTAAGATGTAACATATAGCACTCGTATGTGCCTTCTTTCCAAAATTTGTTTACATCAAAGTTTTAAATTGGATTCACATACAACACTTTTAACGAGCTAGCAGTTCCTTTGCGTAGTGTTGCTCCACACCCCTGGCGAGCCCTGTCGTTTCGTTTCCTCCCATGCATCTTGGGACGGATTTTTGGGTCCCAATCTCTAAGTTGCTCGCATACCTTCTTTCCTCGCACAAATGCCTTCGACCTTTCGAGAATTTCATCCATTGTTTTAGGTAGGTTCTCATGGAACCTCACAATAATTTGATCATTTCTAACTCCATGGATGAATGCTGAGATGTGGATTGCATCCTCTGCCACCCGGATCTGCATGCTGTCCCTTGAGAACCTTGAGATGAAATCTTCGATTGCCTCTCCATCTTGCCTTTTAATGTTATGCAGCTCTGTTTCGTCTCTCATGCACCTTCTCTACTGGCTAAAATATCTAAAGAAACTTTCTTCAAGTTTTTCAAAACTTCTTATCTCCCCTACGGGGAGGATGTTAAACCTACCATTGTTGCTCCAGTGAGAGTCTGAGCAAACATATGGCAGAAGCCTGGATGGACCATTGCTCTACCATAGCTGCTCCCACAAACACGGACATATGGTCTTCAAGGTCCCATAAGCCATCATACTTCTCCACGTTTGATGGCATCTTCAGTTTTGACGGAAATACATAATCTACAATCTTGGCTACAAACTTGAATTTTGAACGTGCTGAGGATGGCTTGTAAGGCTCATTGTAATCATCCCCCGCATCCTTCTTGCTGATATCTTCCTTTGTTTCGGGATGCCTTCCAGGTGAGGCCCGCCCCCAACTTTATCCTTGTCGAGTAGAAGACGGGTGTTGGCCCTCTTTAGTTGGCGCTCCCTCTCTTCTTGATGTAGCACCATCAGGATTTGTTTCTGGTTTTTAGAATGAACTCTGGTGTAACCTCATGGTCATCCTCTTTCCGTCCTCCCTGGTCAGGATTTTGGTCAGAATGATTACCTTCCCCTCCAAAGGTCGTTGTGGTGCCTTCCGGCCCTTGGAAAATGTTGTTTGGAGTTTTCTCTCCTACTGCCATGGTGTTCAACAAAAGAGTGCTGGTAGGATACTTCTAGCGCCAAATTTTGCTACACAAAACTTAAGAAAGAGGTTAAGACTCGTATAACAGTGCTTAAGGTAAATTAATGACCACCATGACAATATGAAGAAAAACCAAACCACATGATTAAAGTGAATAAAGTGTGTTTGGTGTGTGTTGAATGTGGAATTGATTGTTATCATAACATGGATTGTTATTTCACAGATGGTAGTATTTATAATTTCTCTCCAACCTCAGTTGCTAAGACTGAGATCTTATTTAAGGATGCTGCACGGGTCTCTTTATGCTTTCGACCTCCTCGATCAGACTGACATTCCCTTCTTGATGTCAGGGCTTCCTGAGACGAAATAAATGATGTTTGTCCTTATTGTTGACCTTAGTAACGGCTCCCTGCCTCTTGTGCTATGTTGTTGTCCAGATTTGTCCCCTTCCTCTTGTCCTCTAATGTTCTGATTATATTTAGTTTGTGACCAGTGAGGACACTTCTTTCCTTTAACATATGATACACTCTCAGAAGTTCTTGTATTCCTCTAAATGTTGGGTATACAACCTTCTAAGCCCGCCTCTTCTTATATGTGGCGTCTGGACCTTGGGGATGGACGTGACTTACCCTACGCTTATCTCATGTTTATGGAGTTTGGAGAATAAATCTTCTAAGTCGTGGCTGGAGCTGAGCTGCAGCTTGGCTTGTTTCGTGTAAACATCTTTTAATTCATGATCTCATTATTTATTAGGGTTATGGCTAGACTTCTTTTTGGGGTTCTACACATGATACTTCATACATTATGATAGGTCGTGACACGGCTTCAGCCAAGGAAATCCCTTGGCTTTGACACGGCTTCAGCCAGGGAATGCCAGCCAGGGAATGCCCCTGGTTTTGACACGACCTCAGCCCGAGAATGCCCCTGGCTTTGACACGGCCTCAGCCAGATAATGCCCTTAGCTTTGACACGGTCTCAGCCAGGGAATGCTCTTGGCCTTGACACGGCTTCAGCCAGAGAATATCCTTGGCTGTGACACAGCCTCAGCCAAGATATGTCCTTGGCTGTGAGTCCCCTCCAGACGGGGTCGTCATCAATCGCAATAAACTTGTTCACTTCGAGCCTTAACTATCTTTGAGTCTAGGTTAATTAAATCACTGTGTGTCTGGTCTAAACCCTTATCGTACACCCTAAGCTGCGATCCTCTTATATGATACCCCCTCAAACATCAACTCCCTCTTTATGATAAGCTTTCGACCTGCGACAACTTGGTCGATGCAAGTGTGTAGCGAAGTTAGGGTGAAGAATATAGATCGGGTAAGTAACGAGTCATTTTTATAAATTTCTAACTTCCATATACTTTCTACTTTATGATTAAAAGAATCACAATATTGAGTAACTATACTATAGAATATAGACGATGCCATAGTTTTTAATTAGGTGGTAGCCTCTGTTTGGCGCCCCAACCGAACTCTTATCTTCTTCCTCCATTCCTCCTCACACCCATATCCTTCTATCCATGGCTGCCGTACCCCCACGTACCACCACGCCGCCCCTCACCTCCACCCCCTTTCACCACCCATCTTCCTCCCCTCTATCCTTCTCCAACTCCACTTTCCCCAAAACCCCTCAACTGTTTCCCGCCATAACCCTCTCAACGACTCACATTCTCCCCCGAAACGCCAAATTTTCAACCTCCGTTTCAGGAATCTGGGACGCGATTACCGGAGGAGCCGATTCATCCCGCCAAGCCCTAATCGCGATTCGACGGGGAATGGTCCTATTCCGTCAGGTCTGTTACGTTTACCCTTATCATTCTCATTTTCCCGCCCCCTGTTTTCAATTTTGTGTTGTTTTCATTTCATCATTATAAAGGGTGATGTAGCTGGATCTGTAGCAGAGTTTGATAACGCAATTCAAATTGATCCTCGGCAAAAGGCATGTGAGTTTCTCTGATTAGTTTACCTAATTTCAGATCTAATAGAATTTGTTTACTGAAACTCTGATCTTTGATTGTGTGTGATCAGATCTTTGGCAAAGAGGACTCTCACTCTACTACCTTGATAGGTATGTATTTTAACATACAAAATAATAAAGGGTAACGATAAGAAACCTATAAATACATATAGAGGGAGAGGATCATTTGAGAACCAATTTGGTTTGAGAACTAAAAAGAACTAATTTGAGCCACATGTTTATTACATGTATCCCCCCTCCCATGAATTGTAGTGGTCCCCCCTGAAATTTGTGGTTGAGATTTAGTTCTCAAAAGTTCTCAAAATAAAAAGTTCTCATTTGAACCTAACCCTACATATAGATGATTAAATAATAGGGGTGTCAATTATGTCGGGTTGGTTTGCGGGTTGAAATGTTCTGTTTGAACACGATGCATATCATTATTGGTGTTTTAGAAAAAAACACCAATCCTAACGCGTTCACATGTAAAGTTGTGTAACATGGACACGGTCTGTTTAGCCCGTTTATCTACATGTGACAATCAAGTCGTCGGTTGTTAAGAAAGGGTCAAACGGGGTCGAGCTTTTTAACTTACTGGGTTAAACATATCAACCTGAACACGACCTGTTTTTAAATATATTAGATATGCTAACCCAAAACTTAATTTTTCCATGTCGTGTCAAGAATTGCAACCTCTAAATTTAGATATATCGGGAGAAAGGAAGAAAGGTTGTTATTTGTACGGGACACTAGACATACCTAACATGAATACATAGTTGTGTTTGGGGTACTAGCTGATAAGCTAGCTGCTAGATGATAAAAAATAACGTTTGGTAAAAACTAGCTGAAAAATATAAATGACATAAAAGTACATGTCTTAAATGTAAATAAATGTATTTATTTATAAGTTAGGGAAGGGTAAAACTGGAAATATTATAAAAGTTAGTTAAAACGCTACTCAACTAGCTTTTTCAAAAGCTAGCTTTTTGACGTTACCAAACGGGGCTTTTTTAAAAAGCTAGCTTATGACGCGCCAAACACAACCTTAGTTTAAATGGGACTAGGTTGAACCAGCAGATGTGTTTAGCTAAACGGGTCAAGTTCATTGATGGGTTTGTGGATTAAGCGGTTTATCCTGTTTAGTCATGGGTAGTATTTTATACCATAATTTAAAACAGAAATTGACATCAAGTTTTGTAAATAAAACATTATTGTTTATACACCTTTGTATCTTTAGTTTCGAGTATTAAAATATGGAAAGAAGAATTACAAAGTCAACTCAGTCTATGTCAACCCATGCATGTACATTTCGTGTCCGGGTTCGTGTGTCAGTCATGATTTTTGGTTCATGTCGTGTTGGACACACCAATCCACGAACATGACCCGGCTAACACCTCTGTTATATGGTCACGTAACCATCTTTTGTATCACAGCCAAAACGATAGATACATGTGCATATACGGTTCTCTCACATCTTTGCTTAAGATTGATCCATATCGGTCGATTTTGGTAGGTTTGAAGAAGGGGCAGAGCAGTTCAGAATAGATGTAGCACAAAATCCAAATGATACTGAGGAGTCAATTTGGTGTTTTCTATGTGAAGCTCAACTATATGGAGCTGCAGAAGCTAGGAAAAAGTTTCTTGAGGTCTATAGATTATTTCCTGGAATATAATTCTGACTTTTTTCCTAGTCAAACATCCATTATTCACTTTGCAGGTTGGTAGAGATCCTAGACCTGTGATGAGAGAAACTTACAACATGTTCAAAGATGGCGGTGACCCCGAAAAGGTATACATAAAAACCATCATAATGTATATGCAGTCTTACCATCTTGCTTGAAAGATTATGTTGTTTGTGACGATTCGTTTCTTGTGAACAGCTTGTTGATGTGTTTTCTAAAGGCCGAGAAAGCGATTATTTTTATGCTTCACTGTATGCCGGCCTTTATTATGAATCTCAGGTTCGTATGATTCTGATTGCGCGAGAAGGGCGTACATGAGGCGAGGTTAAAATGGCATGAGGTGCCAGTCACGTGCTGTAAATTATCCGATTTTGTGCATCGGGTGGTTGTACATATATATATATATATATATATTTATATATTAAATCGTATATAGAGGTTATTTATATCTGAATTCAATACGTTATGATAGAAACCTATGAGAAATATAAAAAAAATGTTACAAAAAATATATTGCACCTCATGTATATTGTGTGTGTGACGTGGCCTTGCTCTGCGTCTGCGCCCCTCGCACTTTTGAAACCAAACTTGTTATCCGTGGTCCCTAATAATTGCTTCGACTTTATGATATTTTTCGGGTGTTTATTCTAAGTGCAGAATGAAGCAGAAAAGGCGAGGGTTCACGTGGTTGCTTCATGTAAATCGCCTTACGGACAAAGGTATGCTCACACCGTAATGATTCTTAAACGTAAAACCGTTTTTCTTTTTTAATGTTATGTGAGAACCTGTTACGGAAAACTGAGTGTACCATTAATACCCTGCTAACGAGCGGGCCATCCAAGTGCTCGTTATCGGTTAATGTGGTGTTTAATGTTGCAGGTCTGATGATTATATGGCTTCCCTGGCCAAGGTGCATTGCATATGTAGAAACTGGGAATGATAATACTTGTATATTGATTCTAGATATGAACAATGGAAAGGTGTAAATAACCTTCAATATTTTGTTAAATCTTGTTTTGAAGTAGCTAGATGTAATTCAAATCAGGTATCTTAGTATAAATCAAATATGCTAACAATTGAAACATTCAAATCAAAAGAAATAAAAAGTAATAACTAATTTCAAATTAAATCAAATGTCTAACAAGTATTAAGGTTTCATAGCTAGCATCTACCTTATCAACAAAAGTATTCAAAGCATTAAGATGTCTGACAAGTACTCAACTATGAATTATTAACAAATAATATTACGTATCAACAAGTCATTCTAGTTTTCAAGTTTGAATGTTTAAAAAATAAAAATAAAAAAAAACCTACCAGTGAGTAGAGATGTATAAAATAACCAAGTTAGATGATGCGTCTCATCCAACCCAAGCCCAAACTGTCTCAACCCAACATGCCCATATCGGCAGGCCCAAAAGGCCCACAAGAGTGCCCAGCAAGTTTCGAGAATAAGTCATCATGCACAAGCAAAATTGTTGTCCTTCACTTCCTAATTTCATGCCATGATCTCTATAATTTCTTCATTTCACGTTTCCCATGTTTTATCTTTCTAGAATAGTTAGTCGGTTGCTTTTGAAAGTACTATTTAAGTTGTTTTGAGAGTTGATAACAAATAGAGAAGAAATTGTTTCAAAGTGTTAAAGAGTTATTAAGTTTGTGCATTTATTTTTGGTTTGATATTTGTTTATGTATTTGGGAGTTTGTAGGTTTTCTTCATAAACCTATCATTAGATGATCGTAACGATTTTATAACATGGTAGGTAACTGACCGACATTGAAGATATTGGTCAAAGATAAATAGTTTATGATCTCAATGACCTAGGGCTAGTTATGTTGGTATAATCAGAGATTGAACAGCGGAATTTGACTAAAACAATAAAACGATTTCTTCTTATGATTTACAGACTTCGTTCGACACTTTATAGGGGTGAAGCACCGTCCATATACGACAAGTTATTAACTTCTAGACTTGACATAACAGACCCTGAACTATTTACAATGACAAACTGACTCCAAACTTGACTTTGCATATTTACAAGTCTGACCCTTAAACTCTTAACTACTAATATATTTAGTTTAATATCCAATACTCCCCCTTAAACTAAATATAGTTTAATCGAGGTCTTCAACTTTCTTCATTATCCGATCACAACAACACTAGTCCTTCGTCCACGTACTCGATCAAGTTTGCTTCTTCTTTCTTTTCCTTCCACTTTGGACATTCATGTTTGAAATGTCCAAATTCATTGCACTTGAAGCATCTCACGTGATCTTTGTTCTCGCGGACTTGATTGCCACCTTTGTTCTTTCAAGACTTCCACCTTTTATGTTGGCCACGTTCTGATTTTTCTTGACTTGAATTCTCATGACCACACTGCTCACATTTGTGTCCCTTATCCTTCTGCTTTCCTTCTTCTTTGGAGAACAAGAGTTTGTATTGCTGGTCTTCCTCCTTGACTGGCTTCTTAGTTCGTTCTTCAAAAGCCTTTAATCTTCCCACAACTTCTTGAAACGGCATCGTCTTAATATCAATAAATTGTTCAATTGCAGCAACTATATGCATGAACCTTTCTGGTACTGAACCCAACAGTTTCTGAACCAATCTTTTGTCTTCCATAGTATGCCCCATACTACTTGCTTGTGATGCAATCTCACTGATCTTCCCGGCATAGACATCAAGTGACTCGTTATCCTTCATCTTCAAACGTTCAAATTCTGACTCGAGCGTTTGAACACGCGCCTCCTTGACTCTATCCACTCCAACATGTCGAACCTTCAGCGCATCCCAAATTTCCTTCGCCGATGTAAGGTTAGAAATTTGCAACACCTTGTTTTCTAGAATTGCTTGATATAGCATTGCAATTGCCGTGTTGTTTTTCTTTTGATCGACTTCAGTTCCTGGGGATGGTTCGACTGCTTCCCATATTCCATGGACATTAAAGATTGCCTTAATCTTTAAAGCCCAAATTATGTAATTTGTAGAGTTTAGAACCGGGCACTGAAATGTCATTGACGCCCCTCCTTACTTTACTGCTACAACTTCCTTGCCCTTGGATGATTCGTCACCCATTTTCCTTTCCTTTCAATCTTAACCTAATTGAATTTTTTTCTACACGGGTTTCAACCAACCACTAATCCTTAACAGTACACGGGTTTGTTCTAAACCAACTGTTTCTACCTAGAATAGTACACGGGTTTCTTCCTAAACCAACTATTCCAATGACAACAATACACGGGTTTTCAAAAATCAATTGTTTTCTACCGACCATAATACACGGGTTTTCCAAAAACCAATTGCTGAACCACAATACACGGGTTTTTCCAAAACCAATTGCTTCTACCGAAAACAATACACGGACTTTTCAAAACCAATTGTGTAAACCAAGAATAGTACACGGGTTTCTCCGGTTGCCAGACAAATAAAAAAACCAATTGTTTCTAATGGCAACGGTACACGGGTCTTTCCGATCACAATGTGAATCAAACCAACCGTTTCATTCTACCAAAAACAGTACACGGGTTTCTTACCGATCTCCTAACAAACCAAAACCAACTATTCTTAAACCTTAACCCTTCTAATTGTTAAAACTTTAACAATTTGAAAAACAAAATACTACAAATCTGATTTCATAAATAATTTTAAAATCCTAAAAAAAATTAAAAACTTATCTGAATATGCACATGGTTCCTCTGCAATCGAAATTCTCCTTTTCCAAATTGAAATTGATTTTGATTCTCGTAGTACAGGCTTAATCCATCGACTTCAATTCAAACTTCAAATTCCAATTGGTTATGTTTCACCGACAGACGATCGACGCCTACTTTTGTATAACGAAACACCGACTTCAATTGTTACACAATGGTTTCACATGGCAATGAATTCCGATTGTGGAATACGAGTTTACAACGACCACTTCTGATTTATTTGATCGAATCGTTTTTTATTGACGATCGGAAACAAACACAGCCTTTGATCAAATTTGCAAATGAACGATTGCTTTTTTCTTCCTTCCCTGATCGATTGACTGCTCTGATACCAAATGTTAGTATAATCAGAGATTGAACGGCGAAATTTGACTAAAACAATAAAACGATTTCTTCTTATGATTTACAGACTTCGTTCGACACTTTATAGGGGTGAAGCACCGCCCATATACAACCAGTTATTAACTTCTAGACTTGACATAACAGACCCTGAACTATTTACAATGACAAACTGACTCCAAACTTGACTTTGCATATTTACAAGTCCAACCCTTAAACTTTTAACTACTAATATATTTAGTTTAATATCCAATAAGTTAAGACAAAAAAATCCAACAACAAAGAGTTAGTGGTTAGTCTTTTAACTCAAATTGAAACATGATATTAGAAATCGATCGATTGATGATTTGATTGTAGATTAATGCTAATTGCATAAGTTAAAGAAGGTTTTACTTATGTTAAAAAAGATAAAAGATAATCGCTTCCACAGAGGGGGGTGGGGGTTTAAAGTTATGAATTACATAGCAACTACAATCAGTTCCCCTCAAGTTAACAATAAAATACGATTGTATCCATAGCACATTGCACATGTATACAACACTAGAGTTTTTCTAGGTGAAATTAGAGGTGCACAAACTGGTTTCGGTTATAAACCGGTTTCGGTTATAAACCAGTTTCGGTTAGGAGAGTTGACCGGTCAAAACTGGTTAGGGGCGAAACCGATTCGGTTTCTAACCGGTTCTCAATGAAAATTGCCTAACCGCGCAAATCGGTTGTAACTGGTTAACCGTTTTGATACCGGATTAACCGGTTTTTTTGGCAACCGGTCGGTAAAAAACCGGGTTTGTAACCGGTTTGGAGCAAAAGAAGTGTAATCGCCGGTCGGTTTGAAACCACAACCGGTTTGGACTCTAACCGATTTTAGTTCTAACCAGTTCCAGTTTTTTTGTAACTAGTCCTACAACCGGTTTTTTTATTCACCTTTAGGTGAGATGATACTAATTTATAATCTCAAGCATTTCATAATAATTCATGACGAATCTCATCAATGGAAACATCTACTAGACATCTAAAGTATCTCTAAAATGGAATGCAACCAACGCAAATTTCTACGCATAAATCGTTCTATACATTGACATAGAAATAATACTTTTAAACGAACTCCGACACTGTCGTATAATACGGCGGTCCCGTTTAGCATACGGTGCAAAAGTTTGTCCTATGGTTCAACCAATAAATTAATACGGTGGAGGGTACCGTATGATACAGTGGAATCGTCATATCATTTGACAACCTTGTTTTCAGTCTTGAAATGTCCTTTCTTCGGCTTTTAACATGTATCCACATTCACTTTTTAACGGCGTTTGAAACTACCTTTAATACCCGAGTGAGTCTTCCTAGGACGGGATTGTAATTGCTCATATAAGCTTTGATACTACATGCTAGACTCACTCAGGAATACCATCAAGGAGGAAACTCACCACTTGAAAAAACTTCCTTTAGTCATGTTTAAACTTAAGATCTAAGGATGCCAAACCCCCGACCATCATCCTCATATCAGCTCCTCTAGGATTAACTGCTTTTATTATTTAGCTAAATGCATCGAAATGAATTTAATATTTTAATTAACTATAATATTTTACAAACTAGATTTGAAGTGTTAATTTGTGTTCATTTTTTATTTCAAAGCCGAGCCACATCAACTTCATGTGTCCCTCTCTTTGATTGGCCCATTCTTTTTTATTTTGTTTTTTGATTGGATGGAATATTTTAAATGATATTGTAACACCCCAAAATTATATATATATAGATATATATAGCAAATACGTGTTTGTATTATGAATACGTGAGTTTAATTGATAAATGTGGTAAGACTATACGTTAAATATGTTGTGTGTGTTAGAAATATATGTTTGATAGCCAATGTGATAAAATGTGCATAAACGGATGTCTTAAACATTTAGGAAAGTAAAATATGAGATGGATATGTGTTTATATGAATAGCATGAAGATATATGAATCATTTGATGGATATATACGTGTGAATATGTGTGTTAATAGTTAATGGAAAAGTAAAAGGGCTAAAAGCGTAAATTATGTAAAGATATAAACGTATGCAAGTATTATACGTGTTTATAATTATTATATGCGTCCCAAGGATTAGAAATTAGTAAAGATATATCCTAATATGATTCGTAACATGAAATGATAAGTATTGTAACGTTTGAGGGGCTAACACATAAATTAGCAAATAATAAAGAATATATATATATGTGTGTATGTATATATATATATATATATTATCATACGAATCCCGGGCCTTAGAAACCTTAAAATTTGTTAGAAATATGTCCCATAAGGTTTTGGTACATAAAATGATAAAAGGATAGAAGTTTAGGGGCTAGAAATGCATTAAACAAAATCACAAGGACTAAAAATGTAAAATTAAGAAATCTGGCTGGAGCAACATGGCTCACAGAACAGGAGCCACTGTCCAACAAACCTTCGCTATCCGCGAAGGGTGATGCAGGACATAAATGTTACCAGGTTCGTTTTGGTCCACGTACTTCAACTTGGAACTCAAGCTTTACCATTCCAAATGGCGATTTCAATCCAATACTCACCATAGGACGTGTAAGGACATTAAGACGCACCTCCTAGTATAAATAGAGCCCCAGACTTTGCTTTAGAACTCGCAAATTCACTCAAACATCACCCGAAAACCCTCGTTTAGAACCAGAAACTTCGTTGGAGCAATACGCATAAACGAAGAGGAGTTAGGAGCTCAAATTCTGCAGTCGAGCTTCATTTTTTATGCTTAACCATAACCCCTTTCAATTTTTGATAATATTATGTCTAAGTATGGTTTCTAAAATTATGTAAAAGTTAGGTTCTTGAGCTTGTTTTGCTAAAATTGGATAATCGGATGGGAATTAGGGTCTGAATTTTTGTAGGTAATCCTAAATTAATTTGTTTTAATAAAGACATGAGTTTATTTCACAACTGTAAAAGGTTTGGTAATGGTTTTGTTAACGGTTCAAAATTAGGGTTTTCGTAACGTTGTTCTGTCCAAATTGAGTAAACGGTGTTAAACTAAGCTTTGACGTTTTAAATTATATTATAAAATGTTATAATGGATAATACCCTAAGTTTTTTTGAAAAGAAAATGAGTTTTGATAAGGAAACGAGAAATACATGAAATGAGGGCTTTGAATTATGATTATTTAATATAAAATAATCTGGAGGGTATGTGTCACACCCCCTCCTCCGCACCCTGCCAGGTGTGGGGGAGGGCGTTGGACCGGCTGTCCGTATCATTACCCGAGATTACCAACGTTTCTAACATCATACACATACACATACCACGGACATCCAGTCCACACATACGAAACTGTTAGACCGACTCATGGGCGAGGATGCATTGCACCTCTTATTCGATCTAACAGAATCAATAGCCACCGGATATGGCCTGGAACTGAATAACAAAGATACCATATATCAAAGGAAACATAGTCATTGTCATGTCTTCATTTACATTCATAGTTTCATACATCATACAAGTCCAAGTTCATAGTAACAACAACCAAGTAACATTCCAGGTTCATAATAGGTTCATTCCTACACTTGCTTACCTGCAACATAAGTCATTCATAACATAGTCAACAACAATGTTGTTGGTGAGTCTTAACTACTATCATAATATTAACAGTTTTCAAACACATGCTGGTTATGAAATTATCAAGTCACACCCAAGGTCAAACTTCATGTACTCTACGGGCACATCGCAATCAGCCGTAAACCCTCTACGAGTAGAAATTTCATTTCAACATATAAGGACATATTCCCCCTAGTTACCTAATACTAGAGGATCCGGATGAACATGGATAAATCAACTATAATGGCCGTTATAATCCCTTATATGCCTATTGGTTCAATCATAATGACCAGAAAGTATATAATAACCCACACAGGGCATCTCTAAACTAACAGTGCTTGACAGGATAAGTTCATAACAGATATAACAAATACATCAAACAGAATTGTGATCTTAAACAGTTAATTCTATGAGAGAAGTCAGAGGACTCACACAAAGAAGTCAGAAACGGTGGCTAGACAGAATATCCGAGAAAATATCCTCTCTTTGATTTCTAGCAACCTATCATCGTTATCATGTTCATATTCGTCATATACGAGGCTAACATGTCCCATATCATTCTCAGGTTGTAATTATCATAGACTACAGTCACTGGATCAGTCTCGTGAAGTTTTGGTTCATCCAAAATGGGCCAAACATTCTGTCATTTTCCTTCATAGGCGTACCGCCTGGAAGTTTACATTTCTGGGCGGTACGCTTCAAATGGTCGACTGATTTCCAGATTTCAAATTCGGGCGTACCGCGCCGATTCATAAGTTTCTGGGCGGTACGCTGGAATCTGAGATTCCGGTTTCTGTTTTACTTTCCTGGGCGTACCGCTCTGCATGCAGAGATTATGGGCGGTACGCCCCCATCTGTGAACAGGGCCCGACTATTTTGTCTTTTAGTGCCATTTTCATGTTTTGAAGTTTTATGACCAGAATTTATGCTTAATCAGTTTCAT
>JBCNJP010000012.1:74166425-74209576 GCA_039602395.1 Deinandra increscens subsp. villosa | reverse complement strand
TTCCAAACATGTGTATCAAAATTAATAACAGAATTACAACAATAAGAAGCATAATTACCCTCAAGTACTTTTGAAACAACCAATCAATGTTATAGACAGACATTAATCAGAAACATGAATCAATGTATGAAACAATGCGACTATGAGCATAAAAAACTACAAGTCGAATTATATGGGTGATTCAAATATTAAACAACGTTGACCTCGATAAAAGCCGTCCAAATCGAAGAAGAACTTTGTAAATCCAAGGTTTGGCAAAGATTCGATTATGCGATAAATGCCTCGTCTAAGCATAGATTCGATGAAGAAAGAAGCGATGCTCTGAAGAATGAAGAAACCGCTTGTAGCGAATCAAGGGTTGACTGGCGTTAGGGTTGTCAAACTCGATGAAGAAATAAGTGATGATCGGAACAGGGATTAATGAAGAAAGCGGCTGCAGAGATTAGGGTTGAAAGTGAATGAATTGATACGATATCATATCCATATTCCATACTCGATACTCGGGTCATGAAGATGGTTTATAAAAGATATGCGTCCTTTTTTTATGGATATGAATGATTTAGAGGGAATTTTGATGTGAGAATCTACTTACGCTCGGTTCCCGAGTTTACTTAAAGAGGGAAAAGAAAAGAAGAGAAATGAAGAGAAGAGAAAGGAAAGGAAGAGAAAGGGAGTGATTCATTTCCTTCTGAATCCTTCTGAATCCTTCCAAATCGGAAGGAAAGAAAAACACTGAAAATTGGCTTAACTTTCCTTCCACTTCCCTCCCTTTTCCTCCTTAAATGAATCTCGGGAACACGAATTTTTTTATTTTCCTTTCCTTTCCCTCCTTAAGTGAAACTCAGGAACACAAATTTTTTTTCATTTCCTTCCTAATCCCTTCCCTTCCTTCCTTAAATGAACTCGGGAACATAGTGTTAGTGTTTCCAAGTATCCCTAAATATAATTATTTACTAAAATAGGAAGATTTGAACATTAAATAAAATGAACAATCATAAACCAATATATACGAGGTGTCGAAGTGCGAAAAAAAATCTTCAAGGATTATGAGTATTATTAAATTCCTAAAATTGTGGAGTTGATTAAATTTGAAAATGAAGTTTGATTATCCAAATATGACTATTATGCTCCTATAAATATATCAAACAAGCATTGGGGGAGAAAAATCTAATTAATTTGTTGTTTATCCGATTCAACCTATACATACAAATATCCACAAATGTATATATATATACATGAGTAAATTACTATTTACATCCCTGAGGTTTGCTTAGTTTTACCACCTGTATCCGATTTTCAAATTATTAACAAATCTCACATAAGGTTTGTGTTTTGTTGCCATGTGAATCCATCTGACTAATGAGGTTAGATTTTTCTGTTAAATGAAAGCGTATTTCAGTAAATTTACTGACCAGGGACTATTAGAGGGTTCTTTTTGTAATTAACCTAGATTGCAAAACCCAATCTATAATATATATTAGCTTTCCTAAAAATCCCCAAATATTTCAGTCAGTCATTGAGTTCTTCAACAAATCCCCAGAATCATGTGTACAACCGTGGATTCTTCTTAAAAATTAATCTACCTATAGCCACTGGTAGTGGCCACCGTAAAGATGGCGACCCTAACTCCGCTAGCCCCCATAATAAAGCGGCAAAACCCTAGAACCCAACCGACTATCACCTCGTATACCATTGTCGTCCTAGCGTTCGCCACTGTGCCTCGCCGGAACGAGAGAAAGTCACGGATCTATAAAACGCACGAGTACATCGGACTTTAGAATGTGAAATAGAACGGAAAAATGAAAACACTAGAAAAATCAGACTAAGACAGGAGCTCACCGTCGCCGGAGAACACGAGGAAGACGCCATCGCAATCGCTGATACAGCAGAACCCTAATCTGAGCTTCGTCTGCTGCCGTTTTTGTCAATGTATCATCGCCGGAGCTATCCACCACCTCTTATTTTGTCAATGAAACCCATAACCCATAATCTGAGCTTCGCACTGAACTCCCTTGTACTCGATATCCTTCTTCTTTTAATTCATATCTCTTTTTTGATTTGTACAAAGAGACCATTATCGTCTTCTTTCGAGCTCCAATAATTTAAACGAGCCACCGCTGTCTTCTTCGGCAAGTGTAAATGTTAACGAGAAGAGCTCAGATCAGATATGATTTGTGCGAGAGCTCTCCGGCGGTGGACCCACTACTACAAAAAAGGCCTTTCTTGACGTGTAATACGTGTCAAGAAAGGGTCTTCTTGACACGCAAATGCGCGTCAACGAAGCCGGGGTCAAGAAGCTTCTTGACGCGCAAAATGCGTGTCATCGCATTCTTGACGCGCGAACGATGACGCGCATTTTATGACGTGTCATAAAATGCGCGTCAAGGATGCCCCTGTCATAAGTGAAGATGACACGCATTTTTACGCTTCAAGAATGTAAAAGAAATTAAAAATATATATATATATATATCTTTTAAATAGAATCACTAATTTCTATAAATAATGACAATTCACCTAATTAGAACATAAAAATACACTTACAACAAAATAGTACATTTCATATATTAAAAATAATTAGAATATTTCATACAAGTACTAAAATATTTCAACGTTAACAAATAAATGTATTAATCGGATGAGTGTGATCTCCTTTATAATAACTCAACAACAAAACTAAAATATAACTAGTTCTTAAGATAGTGTTTACAACAAAAGCAGTAGCAGCCAGCTCTCCTTCTTCATTGTTGCAACTGCTCGGTCTATGACGCCAATCACTTGTTCTGTAACCAAATTGACCTTCCAAACTTGCAGTTCTTAGAAGCTTACGAATTGTTGACAAAGCAATGGAAAACAACTCACCAGAATGCGTTCCTTGTGCATGCTGCTATCAAATCTGCCCTTGCGGCTAACGGGTCAGGCCTATTTCATTCAATAGAGCAGCATCAAACCACTCAAATCGAATGGACTTGCAATCGATTCTTGACAAAATTCAAAAAAAATAAAACAAACAATTTTATCCATTCCTGACATGAGTATACCACCAGAAAAACAAACAAGCAGCAATCGGATGGACCTGCAATTGACAAACAGAGCTAATTACCAACATAACAACCACACGAACTCTGATATATGGGACATCTTTGCATCCTTTTATGAAGCTAACATAGAAAACTAACCATAAATTACATGTAGCTGCAAAGAGAGATCAACTTCCACATCTGCAACATAAAATGAAGAACAAATCAGCATCACTGATGACCTGGTTTTCAACATTCCTATTCTAATAAGCCAAATACAATCGGCCTCAACATATCCTCTCAACCATGCCACTCTAAAAAGCCCAACGAAACTGATTTCAACCTATTCCAAACTAGCAATCTATAACCGATCTTAAACCACAAACAACAACCAAGACAAAGAGACTCTCATACCTGTTTCATCCAAAAAAGAACAATTCAGAATTGGTTGTCATTATAAGAGTTTAGCTTGTTTGAATTTCCATTGTGATATTTGAAAGCTCTTGCTCAACATCACAAATTTTCGAATAATTCTCTTCAATATATCTACAAGTTTAAAAGGGAAATCAGGGTAACAAAAGATAATGGAACAATTTGTGGTGTGTCAGTCTTCAATATAACCATATAAATGCTACTCAGTTCATATCCAATGTAATTATGCTACATACATATTTAATTGTAGTTACTTTAAAATTATTCAATAATTACCTTCACGCCAATCTACACCTTCTTTTATGTGGCTGATCTACCTTCTCCAGCAGCAACAACCTCACCTCCTTGAGGGTTTATTTGTGTTGTTGATGGAAGTGGGATACCACCTACAGTCTTCTCCCGGCAGCTTTAATTTTGACCTGCACTCTATCACCCAATGGTTACAATGAAATGTATTGTACTATGAAATGAGAACTCAGGCAAAGTATGAACACAAATGAATAGAAAAATACCAGTAATTCTAGAAAAATTTAAGCAAAAGTCATGCAGAATCATAAACTAAGGTAACAGTCAGGTTACAACAAAAGGCTGTCCAGCAGCAGGTTCAAGTCAGATGCAGGTTTATGATTAAAAAATTGTTCCAAAAAAATACAACATGTTCCAGTAGCAGGTTCAAGTCAGTAGCATATACATAAATTTTAGTGTTCATGGTTAGCCAAAAGTGCTACTAGTTTTAAAAAATATTACTGAAGTAAACATACTATGAAAGTATAATTCATGATTAGCTTAACTGGTTGCTGTCAGATTAGTTTAGTATTTGCTAACTAAGAGATAGTTAAGCTAATCATGAATTATACTTTCATAGAACAGCAACCAGTTTAGGTAATTAAAATGATCATTCAAGATAGATTATATCTGATGGAAATGTATTAGAAATACATAGTATGTTTGATGGTATATAACTATATATACATACCCAAGTAAGCCAAGTTCAGCGTCCGCAGTATATTATATCGGGATCTCCATAAGGGCAGCAAGTGCAAAAGCTGCTTCTTTGTGAGATGGGCTTAGATCTTTAGATATGATACCAGTAAAGTTAACAAGCTACAGTTAACAAGTCTAAAGTTCATTGAGTTTGTTTGTGTGATCTTTAGACATGATACCAGTAAAGTAAAATAGGTGGTCAACACTAAATAGTAAGTGTATCATAATACCTCAGTTTATGAAATACTTCATGTTTAATCCAAATAAAGATATGACAGTATTACTTCTAATCTAAAAAATTGTATCTCTTGCGCATCTGTTTGAATTCAAATGATAATAGAAATTTCAGCCCGCTCCTAGTGGTTTGAATCTCGTATCTGTTGTATTTTTTACTGATTATATATGTAATCACTTGCTCATCGTATCTCCATTGAACAAGTTGATGTGAACAGATTCTAAGATCTGAAATCCCTTCAAGAAAATATTCAGCCATCAAAGCTGGTAAAAGATATCACCACACAATAGAACATTAGAAGTTTTGAAGTTATATTATACATAGGAAAGTTGGTAGAAAGAAAAAAAGACCACCATTAAAACTATGAAAAAGGAGATAAATTAAACTAAAACTGAATAAAAATGAAGACCCTGATGGCATTTATCTAAAATTGTGACAGCTTGAGTACTCAAATAATATGATACATTTGAAAAGCATGTGATTCTTATAAAGAATGTAATTCGAACCCGTGAAGATATAAAATCAGTTGCAATTAATCAAAAGGCCTTTTGATAAAAGGCCTTTTGATTAAATACTACTATGCTTTTTAGATTTTGTGAGTAAAATTAGAACAAGACCTGTGTAAACTTAAACAGTCGCATCAACACATGTCCTTCAAACGTCCGCTCATCTTGTCCTGCAACATTTGTAACCTCCGGCCACCACATTAGCTCTCCAAATTCTACCCCCAGACCTCCTTATAACACCATCCGCAACTACCGTTGATTACACCAAAGACTGTGATCAGAACGATGGGGTAAAAGGCTGATAGGGTATTTTTCTCAATCTCTCCATTTCTTTTCTAGTTGAGTCCTTGGTAAAGCATTTATGGGTTACATGTAATTCATCTGTATACTATACAGATTAATAAGCAAGACATGTCACCATGAAGACAAATGATAGAAAAAATAAACATAATAGATTAGCTAAAGTATTTCAAGATTTATTTGGAAAACTAACTATTAGTAAAAACTACTAGCAGAAAAGGGCCTACGCAGATTACTAGTTTGACCTGCAAACCAACCCGCCTAACCAGTCCATTTTACCAATTCTACAAAATGAAGTACTTTATACAGGGTACTAAATGCAATCCTAGCAGAATCAATAATTAGATGCTGCCTAGCCATCACTTTGCTCAAACCAGTGCATACACCCTGTAAACAAAAACAATAAGGTGATTATTAAGGAGGCTGCAAGAAAGAACTCAGTGAAAAACCGAGGTGGTGGGCAAAATACCTTGGTTGCGGAAGCGGATCGAGTCTTTGTGTAACTCGTTTTTGTAGAAACAAATGAACACCCGGATATGAACAAGATGGTGTTTGAGATGTGATGATGATGATGAGCAAATCTAGTATAAACATGATAGATGAAGAACAAGATAGATAGATAAACAAGGTGGAATGATAGATAAATAAAGATAATCGAATGATTACATTTTACCTACCCCACGCATCCCCGGGTATCATGAACTTACTAGGTGAGTTCATGAACCCTCGACAAGCTTCAAAGAACCATGACTAACTCTCTCTCAAAGTATCACTCATCATCAAGTCTTTCACATGAGAAAGACTTGCTATATATACTACAAACTCACTAAGGGCATAATAGTAAAACTACCAACTAGTGACAATATTTAAACAATAAATAATATTCACTAGAGCCATCTTCTTTAGTTGAGTCTTGTGTCTTGAGTTGTCATGTTCTTCACCGTGTTGTCGGGACGGTAGACGTTAAGTGGCCGTTGAGTATTAATCACATCTATCCAAATCTTGTTGGCTCGGTATCTCGATTCCCAACACTCAGCTACATACCTATTCTTTGTTACACAAAATAACTGGTCAGAAGGATATATGAAGCCTAAATTAATATCCCAAATTGGCCATTTTGAATTTATGTAAAATTATCAAGTGTGGAAATGATAACAGTACCTTCTTGGTTGAAGATCCCCACCTTTATGTGTATAACCATTGGAGTTTGTAGGGTCTGAGGAGGGGGGGGGGGGGGAAGAGAGGCTACTCCTAGTGAGACTAAGTGGTAGGGGTGTTCAATGGTTTGCTTTACGGTTTATTCGGTTTATTCATTTCAGTTTATTTGGTTTGAAGTTTTTTTTATGATAACCATAACCAAACCAAACCGTGTTGAAAAGCTTACAAACCGGATCGAATAAACCATATTCAATACAATTCGGTTTCGGTTGAGAACCAAATAAATCGTATTCAAACCGTCTAAACCATATTCACCAAATAACACATATTGCGTATTTTTTTCTAACAAAAAAAAAACAAAGAACAAACATCTTTAACATATCCCTAGAGTTTAAAACCATAATCCGATATAAAACCAAAATACTTCAACCAAAATACTTACAACCAAGGTAGGCTCTTGTTTTTCGTAGAGTGGAAAAGGAGAAGACAATAAATCGATTACTACTTTTTACGACAAACTTGTTTTACCCTAAAAAAACCATGGATGCGTATTTAGTTGGATTGTCGATAAGTCATAAGTGGGCTTAGCTTAAATGGTTATATGGTTTATAAATAAATACACACACACACACACACACATATATATATATATATATATATATATATATAAATCTTATTTGGTTTTAAACGGATCACCGAATAAATCGAATAACCAAATAAAAACAAAACACAAAACCATAACCGAACCGTAACAGAATTCACAACTCGGTTTGCTTTATTCGGATATGGATACGGTTCGGTTTGTCGGTTTATTCGGATTTCGGTTATTTCTGCACACCCCTACTAAGTGGTGTACTGAAGTATATTAATAAATAGTTAACTTATCTAATGCAATAGGTTTATCTTGACAAGAGTATTTCATAACAAATAAAATTTGTAGAAGTATTTCGCATTATGTTTATATGGTTATTAAATATATAAATATCAAGAATAAAAATATATGAAATATTTTTAGAACATGAATATGATGATTATAAAAATGTAGTGAACTAACATGGTATGAAGGGTGGAGTACCAGTCACAGAGCTTATACATTTAGCTGCAAGATGTCATACTTCTTCACAATAATCAGAAAAAATGCCTGGGATTTCTACTTCTCTTATCAGCTCCTGAAGTTACAACTTAAACTATAAGCTCTAATGCTAGTAGATTTATAGGATAGAGGTGATAATTTACTAATTTAGACACATTACTTATGAATATATGCATTATATCTCAAATGGATCAAATAAAAAAGGCTAAAAAGGAACCAGTCTAATGGGTCGAAGAGTTAAAAGTTGCCAAAATCACATAAACCTTTCTAAATCATTTAATTTAAATAGGTAAAGTTAATATTGAAATGGAATTGTTTTCACATTCATACTTAACACATTCAGAACTCAGAATCTACAAGAAAAGTGAACCATGGTTTTACAAAAGCACGCAGGGGCATGTGGCACTTAAGGCAATAAGAAAAACCATCAATGCCTTGAGGCGACACATCATGCTCATCTGGGTTAAAATTAGGGTCTGTAGGAGACTGGCATATAAAACGGCATATAAAAACGGCCAAAGGGATGAAGAGATTATCGTTTACTTGATAAAAAGGTTGACATGTGAAAGAGATAACAAAGATGCAACTTTTAGTTGTACTTAGAACAGCGCCTCGCCTATGTGAAGCTCTCACTTCACATCTCGACTTTTGGGACCTAAATAACTTGGAGCGCTTTGCACTATTTGAAAATAAGAAATGGGCAGAAAGTGCTAGCGGGTCAACAAACTGAACCCAACTCTGTTTTGAGTTTTGACATGTACTAAAAACGGACCCTTCTAACCTACACTTGTTTTGACCCGTCACCTAACAAGTCTGACCATCCTATCATCCCACCTCTATACAAACATATACCTCACATAGTACTATAAATATTTATTTAGTAGAGCAGGTTGATAGCTGAATAGTCTTTAGATGCCTTAACTAGACTTATCTCCTTTTTAGTTAATTTATTCAACTTAGAACCCTTTAGATATTTTTTTAAACTATCAACCAAATTAGCAAAACAACCTGTAAACAAGTCAAATAATCTTCAAGCCAATAAAATGAACAAATTAATTGATCTGACTGACCTTCTTGTGCTGCTTCCGGAACATGGTTGTCCATGTGAGATTTGAAGGCTTCAGCTTATTATGGAAGTACCTTTTTCATTTGGAATTCGCAAACAAGAAAACCTACATTGAAACAAATGAATCTTTCTATTCGAAAACTGACAGAAACAATAACCTAGATAGATAACATCAACTATGTAATCAGATTATGTACCTGCGAGTCTGATCAAATGAATCTAATACCCCTTCCAGGATATATCTTCTGGCCAGTGGCCACTGAAACGGCAGAGCTCAGTCTTATAAACACCAAAAAAAAACGTTAACATACTAACATAAATAGTCAAGACCTAAAAACCCTGGTTAATTGAGTGGATGATTTCACAGATAGAGATGACAGTTACAATCAGATGTAATCATTTGAAACAAAAATATTTCTCTACAGGCGAGTACAAAATCAATGCAATTGAAACCTAAATTGGCCCTGAAGTAGGAAACTGGTTCAATTAAAACCTAATAATGCAATCTCGCCTCTTCAAGTAAGATCTCAAAACCTTAATGTGAAATAGGGATTATACCTATTAACCTCGTTAACTAAACGATTAGAATTGAACAATTTGCGGAAAATGACGAGTAAACCATTTATATCCAACAGATTAGCAATTTCGTTGCACTTTCTAATCGGCAAACGTAAGATTAAGATTCACATAAGCAATAGGTGAACAAATGTAAGAGCAAAGGTTAGCATACTTGAGAACCATAACGAAGATGGACGGCTCGGTAGCTGCTACGATTGACGGAAAACAAACCCTAGCAATCTCGAATGTCTCCGCCATTATATAGCAGTGTCTAACCCTATAATAATTAGAGATGTCATTTGTTTTTAGAGAGGCGGAGAAAGGATGGAGTTAGGTCGTGATTTAGGGCTCGAGATTGAGTTTCTGGCTCCCCGATCGTCATACTCCGACGAGATTGTTTCTTCCGACGATTTAGGTCTGAATGGATATGTTTTTACTTTCGTTCGATCTCGAAGGTGGGAGATGGAGATTTGCAGCGGAGGTTCGAGGTGGGAGATGGAATTAGCTCAAGGTGAGCGGCGCAGGTGGGAGATTGGAATTGAAGGAAATTTTGAGGCGGGTATTAGGGCAAAAGTCAGAAACACTTTGGGGGAAATTTTAGAGTAAAGTTTAGGGAATTTGGGTGGGTGGGTGGGGGGGGGGGGGGGTTATAATACGACAGAAGATTCTTGACGCGCAATTCTGAAGTTTCCTCCATGTTTTTTTTTTATTATGACAGTAATTTATGACGTTAAAAAATGCGCGTCATCTAGCCTTAGGATATTACAATTCTTGACACTTGTTATGACACGCTTTTTTGCGTCTCAAGAAAGGACCGTGTGTCATTGTTCGCGCGTCAAGGAAGGCCATGTTTCTAGTAGTGACCGTTGGTGTTGTGTGAATCGATCGATTTTGACGGTGGGGTTTAGTGACAATCGTGGCCGGTGACTGGATGGTGGCCGAAATCACACGGCAGCGAGCAGTTACCACCACTCCTTCGTCGATTATGAGTAGCGGTAGTGGCGATGGTGGGTCTCGTGCCGGAGAAGAAGGGGAGGGGGAGGAGACGAGAGTCTCTTTCTTCTCTCTTTCTTTATTCAATTTTTTTTTTGTTACTTTTAAGTTTTAAATCATTTTAATTAAATTATAAACAGTCTCTCCTATTATTCAAGTTATAAAAACACCCCCCTTACAAATTAAAGCTATAAAATGACTAAAATATCCTTCCACTTAACTGAAAAATCTAACCCTCGTTAGTCCCAAGGACTCAGATGACAACAAAACACAAACCTCAGGTGAGATTTGTTAATAATTTAAAAATTGGATACAGATGACATAACCAACCAAACTTCAGGGGTTCAAATAGTAATTTACTATATATATATATATATATATATATATATATATATATATATATATATATATATATAGTGAGATGATCATTTGAGAACCAATTTGATTTGAGAACTAAAAAGAACTAATTTGAGCCACAAGTATATTACATGTATCCCCCCTCCCATGAATTGTAGTGGTCCCTCCTGAAATTTGTGGTTGAGATTTAGTTCTCAAAAGTTTTCAAAATAAAAAGTTCTCATTTGAACCTAACCCTATATATATATATATATATATATATATATATATATATATATAGGGGAAGGATCCTGCGAAAACACCCTTTTTTTGTGAGAACTGCGTAAACAAATCTTAAAACCTACATAACTTTTTCATACGTTAATATTTTTTTAAAAAAATTTGCACCAAAAGTCTTAAAATTATATTATCTTTAATCCTATAAAAGTTTTAAAAAACTTAACGCTTTTTTATTTTTTTTTAAATATTTTTTTGTGTGGTGCACATGTGCATCACAAAAATAACTCATACTTTTAGTGTGAGTTAATATTTTTTTTTCTTAGTCGCACCATATGCAATATATTTTCATCATTTTTTTGCGTTTTTATTGAATGATGCACATGTGCATCATACCAAAAAAAAACGCTCATACATGTCATATACATTAATAGTTTAAAAAGAAATTGCACCCTAAATCTTATAGTTGTGTTATCTTTAGATTTAAAGAAAAAAGGAAAATTGGCCTGTAATAATACAAGTTTTCACTCTTTGGCCAATAATAATATGAGTTCTTGAGTTGGTCTGTAATAATACCAGTTTTCGAACTATTGGACTGTAATAGTATGCCGTTAGTTCTTACTTAACGGGGTTAAATCCCTGCCTACGTGGCTGTCCACGTGGCTTCATTAATCATACGTGGCATTTTTAAGTGGGGGTTTAAAAAGGAAAATTGGTCTGTAATAATACAAGTTTTCACTCTTTGGCCAATAATAATATGAGTTTTTGAGTTGGTCTGTAATAATACCAGTTTTCGAACTATTGGACTGTAATAGTATGCCGTTAGTTCTTACTTAACGGGGTTAAATCCCTGCCTATGTGGATGTGGCTGCCCACATGGCTTCAATGTATTTCTTTTAACAAAAGACTATAGTATAAGGACTAGTTTTGTAATATTTCTAAACTTCATTTTTGTTTTTTATTAAGATATAAAGAAAAAAAAAGGAAAAGGAAAACAGGAAGAACAAACAGCCGTAACCACCCTCTGTCGCCATCGCACCTACCGCCACCCACCCGTCCGCCGCCACCGGCCACAATCGACCCCTCCGCCGCCATCGCCACCGGCCGCCATCGGCGGAGCTAATGTAACAGCCCCCGCAAAGAGGGAGAAATGAGGAAAAGTTCAGATCTAGGTTTGAAGAAGAAATCGGAATCCACATAGGCAGAGCTAATGTAACAGCCCCCACTATAGTCTTTTGTTAAAAGAAATACATTGAAGCCACGTGGGCAGCCACATAGGCAGGGATTTAACCCCGTTAAGTAAGAACTAACGGCATACTATTACAGTCCAATAGTTCGAAAACTGGTATTATTACAGACCAACTCAAAAACTCATATTATTATTGGCCAAAGAGTGAAAACTTGTATTATTACAGGCCAATTTTCCTTTTTAAAACCCCCACTTAAAAATGCCACGTATGATTAATGAAGCCACGTGGACAACCACGTAGGCATGGATTTAACCCCGTTAAGTAAAAACTAACGGCATACTATTACAGTCCAATAGTTCGAAAACTGGTATTATTACAGACCAACTCAAAAACTCATATTATTATTGGCCAAAGAGTGAAAACTTGTATTATTACATGCCAATTTTCCAAGAAAAAATAGCATTTTATAACTTTTTTTAATTATATGATGCACATGTGCATCACACGAGAAAAAAAACGTTCAGTTTTTTTTTAATATTTTGCTCCAGATTTAAAGATAACGTAATTCTAAGACTTTTGGCGTAAATTTTATGAAAAATCGTTAACGTATGAAAAAGTTACGTGAGTTTTAATATGTGTTTTCGCAGTTTTCACAAAAAGATGTGTTTTCGCAGGATCCTAACCCTATATATATATATATATATATATATATATATATATATATATAGGGTTAGGTTCAAATGAGAACTTTTTCTTTTGAGAACTAAATCTCAACCACAAATTTCAGGAGGGACCACTACAATTCATGGGAGGGGGGATACATGTAATATACTTGTGGCTCAAATTAGTTCTTTTTAGTTTTCAAATCAAATTGGTTCTCAAATGATCCTCTCCCTATATATATATATATATATATATATATATATATATATATATATATATATATATATATATATACCTATATATATATATATATATATAGGGTTAGGTTCAAATGAGAACTTTTTATTTTGAGAACTTTTGAGAACTAAATCTTAACCACAAATTTCAGGGGAGACCACTACAATTCATGGGAGGGGGGATACATGTAAATAAATTTGTGGCTCAAATTAGTTCTTTTTAGTTCTCAAACCAAATTGGTTCTTAAATGATCCTCTCCCTATATATATATATATATAGGGAGAGGATCATTTGAGAACTAATTGGGTTTGAGAACTAAAAAGAACTAATCTTAGCCACTAGTTTATATATATGGAAACCCCCCCCATGAATTTGAATGCTCCCCCCTTGAAAATTAGTGGCCCAAATTGGTTCTCAAAAGTTCTCAAAAGAAAAAGTTCTCATTTGAACCTAACCCTATATATATATATATATATATATATATATATATATATATATATATATATATATATATATATATATATATATAGGGAGAGGATCATTTGAGAACCAATTGGGTTTGAGAACTTTTGAGAACCATTCTGAGCCACAAGTTATATATAGGGAAATCCCCCCCATGACTTTGAATGCTTCCCTCCTGAAAATTAGTGGCTCAGAATGGTTCTCAAAAGTTCTCAAAGAAAAAAGTTATCATTTGAACATAACCCTATATATACATATATATATATATATATATATATATATATATATATATATATATATATATATAGGGTAAGGATCCTGTGAAAACTCTTTTTTTTTGCGAAAACCTAAAAACTAACACTAAGACATTCATAACTTTTACATACGTTAATATTTTTCTATGAAACTTGCACCAAAAATCTTAAAATTCTATTGTCTTTGATCCTGGAAAAGAAATTGATATTTCGAAGAAAAAAAATTAGTGCACATGTGCACCATTTTCATTAGTACTACACAAATGAGAATTGTCATGTGAAAACATATTGTTTAGGTTAAAAACATTTAAAAAAACTAAAATATTCATAGAACTAATGATAATTCTACATATGCACTATAACTATTAGTTATAGTGCACATGTGTAGCATAAAATTTAAAAAATTTTAAAACGTTAAATATATTTTCAGAGTTAAAGATAACACAATTATAAGATTTTTGGTGCAATTTCTCTTTTAAAATATTAATGTATACGACACGTATAAAGTGCTTTATTATTAGTGCACATGTGCACTAAAAAAAATCACGAAAAACTAACAAAATTATAACGTATTTGATGCGGTTTTTCTAAAAAAAACATTAACGCATACTATATGTATGAGTTTTATTATTAGTGCACATGTGCACTAATAAAAAAACGACGAGACGTTAAAGTTTTTTTTAAAATTTTTTCCAGAATTAAAGAACTCATAATTTTAAGGTTTTTGGTGCAATTTTAAAAAAAAATATGATCGTATGAAAATGTTATGAAGGTTTTAGTGTTAGTTTTTAGGTTTTCACAAAAAGATGTGTTTTTACATGATCCTTACTATATATATATATATATATATATATATATATATATATATATATATATATATATTACTCATATCATACAATTAACAACATATAGATCATATATTACAAAAATAAATCAATATTGTAAACGTAATAAGATTAGAACTTTGTACCTTGATGATTAAATGAAGAATTAGAAATGCTAGAATAATTTAACTTTTAGCTGCAAATAAAAACATATATTCGATAAATACATAATACTATTAAATAAAATTAAAATATTATATGAATAATTATAAAAATACCTTAATGAGAAAGACGAAGAAGAATATAAGTTATGAATAGAGGATATAAGAGGTTAATAAAAAAAAATTATGATGTGGAGGAAGAAGATGATCTTAATATTAAATGGTATGATTAAATAAATAAGGGAGTTTATGGTTTAAAATTGCGGTTTCTGAAATAACCCAACAAATAGTTTTTACTGTTATGATTAAATGAGGGTGTTTGTGTTTAATAACGTGGTTTCCAGAATAAACACCTTCAAAAAATAACTTTAACGAAAGAGTTTCTCTTACTAGCACAAAAAGCCATCTTAATTTAATGGTGCTATTTGACTAAAACACCTTTTAACATAGAAACATTAGATTTTAATAACCCAAGTTATTACTAATTTGCCAATATTAATCCTAATTTCAAAATTGGCATACATTAATCCCAATTATTAAGGTGTTGGATTTCATTGGACCCCCGTTAAGTTTTCGTTAACTCCGTTAGTTTTTTTGCTGACGTGACACTAATTAATAAGAGCCACGTAGGATGCCACGTCAGCAAACAACTAACGGAGTTAAGGAAAACTTAAAAGGGGTCCAATGAAATCCAACACCTTAATAATTGGGATTAATGTAGGTCAATTTTGAAATTGGGATTAATATTGGCCAATTGGTAATAACTTGGATTATTAAAATCCAATTTTCTTTTAACATATTAAAACCAATAGCATTTACAAATCAAACTTTTTACTAGTGTTAAGAAAACGATTTAGCTTATTTAATTAAATTAACGCGGCTTTGTCGCAAACCATGTGGCTTTGTCACAATGGCACCCTCAAAGCTCTTTGGGCTTGGGAAGCTTTTAGCAACCCAGGTTCGAATCTTTGGGGAAGGGTTACCGGTGGCTACTTGCAGGTCGGGTTTTCCCCCGAACTGGGGCAAGGAGGTGGTGTCCTAACTCATTCGCACGCGCAGACTTGAGACACTCTCAGATACACTGAGTCATCGTGGTGGGCTAAGCATCAGGTTCGAATGCGAAATCGCTGTTAAAAAAAAATTAAATTATATAACAATATTCAAACAAAATACTCCTTGGTAGAGGTGCACAAAAAAACCAGTCCCGGGACTGGAACCGGCGAGCCGACTGGAACCGGACCGGTTTCGAACTGTTTTTAGGGAACTGGTTCAGTTCCAAGAAAACCGCCAGTCCTTAACCGATTCTAGCTTTCAGAGGGAGGAACCGAACCGGAACTGGTTTTTCTGGAACTGGTCCCAGAACTAGCCGTTAGAAACGGCTATATAGTCATTGGGGCTTGGTTTTTGACCGTTTTTCTTGCTTTTTGGCTCCCTAGTGCTCCTATAATTTAGTATAAATAGTAGTGTAATGTTATGGGTGTTGATACATGGTCCTTGATCGTCATGTGAAGTATCGAATACAAGACGATTCACACAAGAATGCTGAGGTCCGAACTCAGGCCGAACCTGGAGTTCGGACAAGGCCGAACCTCGGGCCGAACCACAGGTTCGGACCAGCGGGTTTAGCTTAGTATAAATATGTTGTCTTGTGTATAATTCAGCAGGGGGTTCATGTCATATTCTATGAGTGTCTTTGGGTAAACTCTCTGTGGTTAATACAAGCCATATTTGTATTTACTCTCTGTGTTCTATTCGTTTATATTGATTTCGTTACGACTAAGTAGAAGATCCGCACGCTCACGCACTTTCAAGTGGTATCAGAGCCGTAGGTTTGCTCTACTAGTCGAAAATCAGTGTTTTCCAGAGTTGTTGAGTTCGAATTCACGTTTTTGACTTTCAAAGCTCGTTTCTCATCTTCATTTCTCAAAATCTTCGTTCAAAATTTCATGATTTACGTCAAATATGTCTGTATTTGTTCGTTTTCAGTTGATTGAGTGTTCACAGCTCGAGAGGTGTCGATTCCGGTGAGTTTTTCCGAAGTTTTCGAATTTTCGCGATCGGCCGAACTCCAGGTTCGGCATAACCGCTCCGAACACAAGGTTCGGAGTAAGCTCGACCAGTGTTCTAAGTTTGGTGAGGTTTCGGAGCTTGTTCGGAGAGAGTTCGGACTATCTTCTCGATTCGGTGAGAGTTTAGACTAGGCTCGGAGGTACTTCGACGTTAAGTAGGTTCATTGAGTGTTCAGAGGTAGTTCGGAGCAGCTTCGGAGGGTATAGTAGGTTCGGACGAAGTTCGGAGTGAACAGTAACCTGTTTTTCAAAAATGCCCGATTTTCAAGCGTTCACGGCTATTCAAAATTCGGTTCAAGCTACGATGCAAACAATGATGAATTATGATAATGAAATCGGAACAAGTCAGAAAGTTCCCAAATTGCTAAAATTGGAAGATTATCATAGTTGGGTTAAACGGTTTGAAGCGTTGTCGATACAAATGACATTGATATGTGGTTAGCGTTCACTGAGCAATATGTTTACCCTAAAGATGAAACTGGTGAACCTATTCTTCAAAGAAAAATGTCTTCTGAATAAAAGAAAGCTTATCAAGCTGAGAAAAAGGCGTATGATACGTTAACAATGGCATTGCCTAAAGAGTTACTTCATCAATTTGCTGGTAATTACACATCAAAAAGTCTATGGGATGCATTGGAAAAACGATGTGAAGGCAATGATCAATACAAGAAAAGTCGACAAAAGGTTTTGAAGAAAGAGTTTGATAGTTTTAAGCATTATCAAAATGAAACGATTCCCAATCTGATTGCAATATTTGCTCATCTAATGAGTGAAATGCGTTTGGTGAATCTTACTAAAGAAGAGGTTGATATGAAAGAAAAGATCTTGGAAGCATTGCCTGAAAAATGGGAGAATTATGTGATGATGATTACTCACGATAAGGATTTTTCAGGATTGTCTTTTAATGATTTGGTTCAAAGAATTCAGGCTCGGATATGGAATTAATGGTGAATAAATCACTTCCTACACAAATTCAGAATCCTGCAGTGTATCATGGTGAAAATGATTCTACAATGAATGCTGGGAAGTCTAATATTCCTAGTTCTGCACCCCCTACAGCATTTCTGGCAGGTAAATCTGACACTCCAAGTTATTCATCTGCTGGTTGTACTGTGTCAATTCCTAGTTCTTCGACTCAAAGTGCATTGTCTGTTCAAACTGTCGATGATTATAATGCGTTGATGTCTGCATTGGTATCTTCATACTTTGGTGTTATCACTGGTGCTGTGAGTAATGCTGAGTTAGCAAATGAAGATTACGATCAGATTGATTTTGATCATTTGGAGGAAATGGATCTGAATTGGCAATATGCTATATTGGTTCACAGAACGAAGAAATTGTTCAATAGAACTGGTAAGAAAAGACTAAATCAGGAAGGAAAGATTGGATTGGACAAATCTAAAGTGAAATGTTATAAGTGTTCCGTTTATGGTCACTTTGCTCGAGAATGTCCAAGTTCTGCAGAAAGTAAATTGAAGGCTGGTCAGCATGCACATTTAGTTTTTCATACATCCGATAAAGCTGAAAAGGTTGAGCTGAAATCTGCTACTCTTGCTCATGATTGGACCAATACATTTATGCATCCAGATGGTTTTGCTTGGAATGCAAATTCAGAAGTTAAGAAGAATCATACTCCAATCTCAATTGCTTTAACTGTTCAACATGATGATGATGAAAACTTGTTAATAGAATCTGATACTTCTTCAAGTATATCTTTGGTTCAAGAAGAATTACCTAAGTCTTATGAGAATTCAAAAGATGATGAATTTAATTGTTATAAATGTGAGAAGTTGCTCAAGAAAATTACAAGTTTTGAACAAGATTGTTAATTATCAACTGAAGAAATTGTAGTGTTAAAGAAAGAATTGGAGGATTTTCAAAAGAAATATTATGAGTTGGTTCATGTTCATGAAGATGTTTTGAAGGAAAATGCTCGATTGGCTGAAGAGTGTGAGAAGGCAAAAGCTGAAGCATTAGATGCAGCTCAAGATTTTGAGAATTTGTTTGAGAAGAGTTATCCGGTTCAGCAAAAATATGAAGAGGCTACTGCTCTTATAGCAACAACTGCTGTTACCGTTAAGAAGCTTCAAAACAAGATCTCTATGCTTCAAGATGAAAATGTTCTATACAGAGACAAGAATGAAGTGTTAACAAAAGATGTGGAGATCTACAAGCAAAAGAGAGAAAATGTGCTTGAAGAATTATATGCTGAATGTGAGATCCGGAAGTTACAAACTTACGAATATGATGATCTCAATTCAAAATTCATCAAGTCACAACAAGAGGTGTTTGAAGGTCAACAGAAGATTAATGATTTAAAATTGGAGATTTTGGAGTTGAAAAGGCAAGTGAAGAACTGCAATTTGTCACCAACATTGCTTAACTTCTTATACAAGCAGGATCAGAGTTCGGAAAGTTCTAAGAAGGATGATGTTCATTCGGTACCTCAACCAGTGGATTTAATTGAAGTTACTGTTGCTCAGATTGATCCAAAAGATGACTTGCATGATTATTCCAAGTTTGCCACTCCATCCAAGAAGAACAAGTCCAAGTCTAAAAGGAAGGAGAAGCCATTGGGTGACGCTCCAAAATTTGTTTCAAAGTCTGTTTTGTTAGAAAATGAAAAGGTTTTTGATAACGTTGTTTCAAGTTCTTCATCTGCAGCCGAAGAAGAAAAAGTTTTGATTGAAAAGAACAAGCTGGAGGATATCAAGGCTAAATTCACTAGTGAAGCTAAATCAAGAGAAGCTTCAGGTTCTTCTTCAAGTTCTTCAAACGTTTCAGGTTCCAAGCACAAAGGCTTAGGTTTTGTTATGAAGGAAGTTCCGGCTGTTGCAAAGAAACCAGTGAAAGCTAACAAGGCTGTTAAAGCTAAAGTTACAAAGAAATCACCATCTTCGAAGGAATTTACTTATTATTCCGGAAGATCTTCATCTTCAAGGAGTCCATCTCCTAGGTATGATTCTTCTGATGGTTTCTTTGATAATTTGCATTTTGAACATTCCTCTGATTCTCAAAAATCAAAACATTTTTCAAACATTTTTAGAGAGCGAATTTGTTATGTATGTCGTTAACCGGGACATCTCGCTGCTGAGTGTCCGACGACTGCATATATCCACAAAACTGCCAAATATATGGATAACAAAGGCCAAATTTTTTATGAACCATGGTCCCCAAAGTTTAAGTCAACTTGTAAATCGTCTTGGTCTAAATCAAGTACGTCGGTTGAATCTGATTCAGGTTCTGATAAAAAATTAAAACTTTTACAAATTTGGAAACCAAAAGTTGTTTCCAAGGCCAACAAGGACTTTGTGGAAGACACCGGGCGACCCGACGCTGTTGATTCGGGTCGATCCCAACGCGACTAATGTTTTATTTGGTGTCGAGCAGGTGTTTCAGGAAGACCTTTCGGTAATTGAAAATATTGCTGATTGTGAAATATCTGTTCTAATTAAATTGAATTTCAAAATCAATTTTTGTTTTTCAAAAAGGCTAAACTGCTAGTATTCGTGTTGGTTGATCAATTTTTCTTGTTTTTCACTTCATCTCATTTTGAGGGGGAGTTTGTTTTTGCAAAAATACAAAAATAGTGTGTTGTTTTTCAAATCGTAAAAATGAAACTCTATACCTAGAGTTGTCATTTTTAGGGGGAGAAATTTGAAAAAGACAAAAATATTGAAAAATGCAAAAAGCCAAAAACATTGAAAAATGAGAAATTGTATCCGACATGATTGGGATATGATGGTACATTGGCTGACGGTGTCTGTCTCATGGATAAAGTAAATGAAAAGGCCATAAGACCATTTGATCGATGTGCTAGGTAGGCTCCGCAAATCAGAAAGTATACAAATGTGATATACACTAAATCTGATGCTTGACCTAGTGGACAACATCTTGATGCATGTCTCATGATATATCAAGAAAAAGATATGTAAAACATAAAATGAGAAGTCAATGTGTATACATGTGTTCATTTTGCAAAGATTTAAACTTGTTTGATTTTCTTTATTTTGTCAAACGATCGGACTTTTTCTGCGTGTCGAAAGACCGACCTGATTGTTGTTCGTTTGACGTTCTGCTTTATTTTCTTTGGTGTTTCGTATAACTCATCGGACTTTCTCTGCGTGTACGGGAGTACCAACCTGATTGTTGTTGGGTTATACAACTTCAACTTGTTTTATTTTCTTATTTTGTTAAATCCGAGACCTTATTTGCGTATCGAAAGATCGACCTTAAGGTAGACGATTTAACGTTCTTATTTCTTTTTGCATGGAACACAATTGACTATATCATGGTTACAATCATTATGTGATTCAAATCACAAATGAAATCACAAAATGTGATAAGCAAAGCATATCTGAGTATGTCTGATAGTGTGGGGTACACTGGTCAATGCAAAATCTAATAAATACCTTAACATATCCAGATGTTATGAGTATGATTGTGCCAGAGTTTAAAGTTGGACAAACCATATCTGCAATCGGCATGGCTTATGTGCTGCAATAATCGAAATTGAAATGTAGTTCAGCATGTTATGACCAATATGATCACAAGTTGTGATCTTTCTCACAAAAGAAAAAAATAGTGTCTAATTCGGTACTGTTTTACTTTTCTTATCAGAAAATACCAAAAATATTTTAGGTGTGTTTTGATATAAAGTTTCCAAAAGCTAAAAAGATCTTGTTTCTTATTTGTTTTCGATTGATCAACACGAAATACAAAATCAAATTTTCAAAATCAAAATATCTTGGAGTCTCGAAGAGACATTTTGCACCAAGATTATTTATGTTGGCAGGTTTCTAAGTGGGAAGAGAACATCACAACTTCAAGTCTTCTGAAGTTTGTTGATAAAAAGATTACACACGATGCAATATCAAGTATTCAAGATTAAACTCATCGTCAAGATCGAGGAAGAGTTTGATTGAAGATACAAGATACAAGTTTGAATAGAGAAGATGATACTGCACATGCCGAGGGGGAGTTTGTTGATACATAGTCCTTGATCGTCATGTGAAGTATCGAATACAAGACGATTCACACAAGAATGCTGAGGTCCGAACTCAGGCCGAACCTGGAGTTCGGACATGGCCGAACCTCGGGCCGAACCACAGGTTCGGACCAGCGGGTTTAGCTTAGTATAAATATGTTGTCTTGTGTATAATTCAGCAGGGGGTTCATGTCATATTCTCTGAGTGTCTTTGTGTAAACTCTCTGTGGTTAATACAAGCCAGATTTGTATTTACTCTCTGTGTTCTATTCGTTTATATTGATTTCGTTACGACTAAGTAGAAGATCCGCACGCTCACGCACTTTCAATGGGTTGATTAGAACATTAAAAAAAAATTAATAAAAACTTTCTTGTTTACGTTATTGAACCAACGGTATGGCAAACCAAGGTGAATCATCGATTGTGAAGATATTGGAAACAACTAGAAACCCGGAAGTTTGGTCAAATTTGACTTATGCGAAATGTCGAATGGCGGTCATAAAGCGTGTTGCAAAGCTTGTGGTCTACTTCTTCAAGCGGTCGCAAACTCTACTTTGTGAAAACATATTACCAAATATTGCAAGGTGAAGAAAGAAACCTCGGCTATCGAGGACGAATAAATGTTTAAAATTATTGTATTTCATATTTCGTAACGCTATCATGTGTTTTCTTTAGTTTATTAGTAACACTTTGTTGTATTTATGTTTAATAGTTAATGAATGTTGGTTTTTATAAAACTTGTTTGTAATATATTGGTTTTAAAAGAAAACAACCGGTTCTTGGAGGGAATCGGTCCCAGAACCGGTTATAGCTGGAACCGATCCCAGGAACTAGACCGAACCGGTGCCAGCAATCCTGGGTTTTAGGTGATGGAACTGGTCCTAGAACCGGAACCGGTTTAGACGAGAACCAGTCCTGATTGCGATGACCAGAACCGGAACCGGTTCTTTGAAAAAACCGATATGTGCACCTCTACTCCTTGGGTGAAAAGTACTACCTCCCGGGTCTTAAAGACCGCACATGCATGAAGGTTTTGCCACCACGTTTTCGCTCACAAATTACTAGCAAAATGCAATTTGTGACCGAAAATGCAGTCGTAAATATCATGTTTTCTAGTAGTAATGGATCCTATGAACTCACTTACTCTCTCACAATCCCGGGGTATAGTAATGTACGTATACCTTCATTACTAATGGCTAGCTGAATTACGTAACATAACATGTGTTCCTTGCTTACGTTTTTAGTATTCACCATTAAAAGTTAGTAGAATCCTTTAAATAGTGTGAAAGCTATATATGTGAACCTAGCAGCAGTTTCGGAGAGGTTTCGGGCAAATAAGTTCTGCCTTGAAACATACCCAAGAATATTAGCAACTCACTCTACCTAAAAGTATAACTTCAACTTTCTTTTTGTCAAAAAAAGAATATATTTCTATTTCAAGAAAACCCTTTTCTTCAACTACAAACATTCTATTAAACAATTATTCATTTTGTTACAATATAAATGAGTCTTTTTCTTTTCATAGTTTGCATAATCATTTGATCTATGGCAATGACACTCCCTACATTTGTAGTTTTAACCCTCATGTTCTCACCCCTGATCATCATGCTAGCATCTTCTCAAACCCTAAAACATCAAGAACAAACCATGGAAAATCCTTTGATTCTTCAAGCTTGTAGCAATATAAAAGATAGAACCACATGTCTCTCGAACCTGAAATCGTTTCTCGACAACCATAATTCAGTTAACCTAAAGCCTGACTCGATCTTGAGAGCCGCCCTGAAGGCGACCCTGAACGAGACACAACTAGCCATGCAGACATTCACAAAGTTCACCTCATTGTCCTCAAGTTCGCGAGAGCAAATCGCGATTGAGGACTGCAAGGAGCTCCTAGACTTCTCGGTTTCCGAGCTTGCATGGTCCTTAGCCGAGATGAAGGAGATTCGATCGGGTTCACAATACCCTCATTACCAAGGGAACCTAAAGGCATGGCTAAGTGCGGCTTTAAGCAATCAAGATACGTGCCTCGAAGGATTCGAAGGCACGAATAGGCACCTTGAGGGGTTTATAAGAGGAAGTCTAACACAAGTAACACAACTCATTAGTAATGTATTGACTTTATACACTCAACTACATGCCCTACCATTTAAACCACCTAGAAACTATGGTGGTAAAACTAATACATTCTTTCCAAAATGGATGGCGGAAGGCGATAAAGAACTGATGGCTGCCAGTCCGAACGGGATGCATATGGACGTGGTGGTGGCGTTGGATGGATCGGGAGATTATCGTTCGATTTCTGAAGCGATCAATGGTGCGCCGAGTTATAGTATCAGGAGATATGTTATCTACGTGAAAAGAGGGGTTTATAAGGAGAATGTAGATATGAAGAAGAAGAAGACCAACATAATGCTTGTAGGGGATGGCATTGGAGCCACGGTGGTGACCGGAGATCGCAATTTCATGCAAGGATGGACAACATTTAGAACAGCCACCGTTGGTAAGACTCCCCGCATCAATACATACCACATACCACCTTTTTCATGCCACGTCAGTTTTTTTCTCACATACCATAAAACCCGCTTTTTTCCCACATCAATAAAATACTCGTACTTCCCCACATACCACCCTATTAAAATAATAACACTACAAATTATGTGAGGGGAAAAAATTAAAAAAAAAAAACCCACATTGATGTTCAACCCCCACGTACATGGCACGTACTCCTTGATGTGGGTGGTCTAAGAAGCTCAAACCCATTCAACCTTCCATAATTTAGTCATCATTACCTTTCTAATCTCATACCAATTTAATACCAGTTTAGTTCAAAATATAAAAATGTCAGAAGGTCGTTTGAGATGATTAAACGGCCGTCCTTAATATCTAAAAAGTTAAAAGTTAAGTCTTTTAAAAATTAGACGGGCCGTTTAATTAATCAACCTTAATTATAATTGGTGATTAAATTCATCTTTTATATGGTTTAAACTTAAAGAAAAAGACCCTTGAAAAGGAAAAAAAGAATTATTAAAAAGGATCGTATAAAAGAAATTTAAATATATTTATTACTTAGAAACAAAATAAAACATTAAGGAAATTTAGGATGGGATAACTAAAGGAGAAAAGAAAAAGACTTGAGAATAAACTACGGCGGGAGTGACAAGTCATGTCTTCCTAGAGTTATCGAGTTATCCCACGTAAATAGAACAAAAAGTAAATAGAAAAGTGAAATAAAAATAAAAAGGTTAAAGATTAATAATAATAACTTGTGGTGTTTTTGAATTTTAGGTAAAGGAAGCGTAAGAAACTAAGACTAAATTTAAATAAAATTGTATTTTATGTCTATGCCTAATTATTTTGAAGTGTTTCCTTTAAATTTGAAAATTAAGATTAGTGATATAAGTGACGAATGATATTAAAGAGTTTAAATAAAACGTGACATAAATCTTGAAAATAGAGATTTTAATTACATTATAGAATTATAGGGTGTGTGATGAGCAACTTTTCTTAAATATTATTACTACTTCTTACTTTAGTTATTTACATATAATGACCTTTTTTCCATATCTTTTGTTTTAAATTGAAGCCGTGTCCGGGAAAGGATTTATCGCACGGGACATAACCTTTCGCAACACAGCCGGTCCACAGAACCACCAAGGCGTCGCCCTCCGTGTCGACTCCGACCAATCCGTGTTTTACCGCTGCAGCATGGAAGGCTACCAAGACACCCTCTACGCCCACTCCCTCCGCCAGTTCTACCGCGAATGCACCATCTCCGGCACCATCGACTTCATCTTCGGTAACGGAGCCGCCGTCCTCCAAAACTGCAAGATCTACACCCGAGACCCGCTCCCCATGCAAAAGGTCACCATCACCGCCCAAGGCCGCAAAAACCCCAACCAGGACACCGGGTTTTCCATCCAGGATAGCTTCGTTTACGCCACCAAACCGACGTATTTGGGGAGGCCGTGGAAGGAGTATTCGAGGACCGTGTTTATGAACACGTATATGAGTGCGATGGTGCAGCCAAGGGGGTGGTTAGAGTGGTATGGGAACTTTGCGTTGAGTACTTTGTGGTATGGGGAGTATAGGAATTACGGTCCGGGTGCGGGGTTGTCGGGGCGGGTTCGATGGCCGGGCTACCATATGGCTATGGATGCGTCGATGGCTGATTCGTTTACCGTTCGACGTTTTATCGATGGTTTATCGTGGTTACCGGCGACTGGAGTAGCATTCTCAGCTGGTTTATCTAATTGATTGGTTTTTTAAAAGCCAGCATATGTTGGTTGGATTATGGTAGGTAATTAAGCTTTTCATGTGATTATTTGTGACATCAATTTGTGGTTGCATATACTCTAATTCGGATTTGATTTATTATAGGTAATAAATTCATGTGTGTTTTGCAATAAAAGCATAAATGTTTGATTGTTTATTATAATACTTGTATCCCGTGTGTTACATAACTGAGTTTTATAAAAGATTATAAATACTATTATAATCTTCGATAATTATTTATTTTTATAACTATCTAAAGTTTCTCAGTAATTATAGTTGGGTCAAAGGTTTTACGACAATAGGCATAGGTGGTGGGTTTTTCTCTGAGATGAATGTGTAACACAATGAGTATTGGTTACTTGCACGGACTGCGGTCGTAACGTGTCGTGGATAACATCGTTTGTCATGATGAGACCCCCAGATAACCGGATGTTTACAGTTAAAAAAATCTAGTCACGAAAAATATGAGTTTTGTTTATTATATTAAAATGAAATACTTGGTAAATTTGAATTTAAACTTAATTAAAGTAAAAAAAAATTATAAAATTAAATACAATAAAATATTTTATATTACATGTATAAAATTTAATTAAAATATTATTATGAATAAAATACTAGAAGCATTATATTAAAGTATTAAAAGATATGTAATAAAATATATTATTTTAATAAAATATAATATATATGCAATAAAATATTAACCTTAATATTAAAAGTTAGTATTTGGATAATTACTAATCTTAATATATAATAAAAGGTTTTCTAATATGTACCCTAAGGGCACACATAAGACAATAAATGCACCTTAAAAAACTGAAAAAGATACCAAGATTCTTTTTAAAAATTAAAAAAAATACCAAGATTCATCTTGAAAAATAAGAAAGGTACAAAGATTATTCTTGAAAAATGTATCTTTCAATTTTCGAGATGCATTTATTTCACTTTTTTCAATTTTCGAGATACATTTATTGCACTTTATGTGTGTCCTTAAGGCACATATTAAAAAACTCCATAAACATTTGTATTTGAATAATTATTTATTGGCTAATTATTTATTAAAAGTTTAAACTAAATAAATCCTAATATGGAAATTTAGTATTTGGATAATTCGTTATTAAAATTTTGATTTAATCCAAAATTTTGTGATGATGACAAATGTCTTGTAGCATTTGCAAAATACCGATTGCGAAACCCGACCCGTTTTGAACTTACACGATTTACCGGTTTGTAAATTATTGAGAAACGGAAGAATTTTCGAGTGATTATAACATAATTAATGTACGTAAATGATTTTTAATCGCCTTTTGAAATCGAATACTTAATTACAACCAATTGGAATTAAATTGGATTTCTCGAATTGAAAATAAATCAATTTTAGGTTTTTACGCAATATCGGTACACGATTCGTTGTTTACCGAGAATCTCGGATTTGGTCATCATATATCAAATTCAAAATTTTTCTCAGTCTAATTATCAATTATCATGTCATGAGTCATCACACACTTAATCGAGTCGCGAATCGTTGGTGAATTGCCCAAAATCGATACGTACGTCAAAACCGACCAAAATTTCTTGTTTTGACCTAATTTGTGCATACGTTTGAGATACGTGACGTATTTGTTATCATTTTGAGTCGATTTAATGTTATGAACATGATGGGGCAATTAATTTTGTGATTTGGGAGAAAACGGGACTCGAAAACCTCAAAAAAATAAGAACCGAGCACGAAAATGAAGAAATCAGAAAATTATTATTCGGTGGAGAAACAAGAGTATTAAATGATTTAGGCGTATCGCTGATGTGTTGCAAAACACATGGGTTTTCCTTTACGTTTTTGAGTCGTTTTGTGAGTCTTTTGAGTAATTTTCCTTGAGTTTTTAGTTGTTTATGAGTATTAGTGTCTTAGTTTGTGTTTTACGTTTATTTTGTAGTTCTGGTGCAGATCTCGGAGGAAACGAGCAAAGGAGAAGATGTGAAGATCAAAAAGAAGAAAAGTGTTGAAAATTAAACACTAGGCGTATCGCCTAGTGACCCTGAAGATGCAAGCGATATGCTTGCTACTGAGAAGTCAAAGGCGGTGCTCCGCGCGTTGACCCGACTAATTTGTCGGTTTTTGCCCATAGGCGTTTCTCCTGCTGATCAAGACTCCTCCAAGCGATACGCTTGGAGGGTAGAAATCCGAGAAACCCTAGAAATTCAATTATAAATACAACTTGAGGGTTCCAGTCGATGGACTTTGCTTCCTACCGTAAACCAGAGCCCTTGGAGACGATTTTGAAGCTGCTGATCGAGAACGAGTCCATCGGAGAGCTTGGAGTCAATCATTCGACACCGATTTCGGCTTCCGGGTTTCTATCCGATCTCGATTTTCGTTTTTGTTTACTAGACCAGATCATGTTCTTGACTGAATTTACTGTTATTATTATGATCTCAGACATGTCAATCTTTCTTGGCTAATTCTTTTATACCACTTAGACCTAATCGATGAATGTTAATGTATTTGACTTTTCTTGACTATGATGATAGCTTGGTTGTTTGATAATCTATTGAAATTCCTTTAACCTGCTATGTTTGTTGCGTATGAATATATCAATTAGGGTTTTGGTTGTTAATTGGTGTTTGTGTTGCCTACGAATGTCTTTCAGGTCGGGTAATGCATCTAAAAGTGTTAGCTTTAGGGGTTTCATCTAAGTAATAGTTTAGGAGTCGTCCCGAACTAGAACATTGATTGGTAGTTAGTATCTTGATTGTTATATTCTGCCTTGTTTAGAACTTAAAAGGGGATAAACTTGTCAATTAGTTGCGTTGGTTAATTGTCTAGGTCAAGATTGTCTCAAAAGGAAGTCCACTAGATTAAGCGATCAATTTGCTAGTTGTGGCCTTCATAGTGGTTAGAGGTAGCTCCTATTGCCTTAAGGTACCTTAGATTAATTTCAAGGGTGGTTAGGGTAGTTGAATTGGGATAAACTCAAAAGGTAAACCAATTAATCGAGCGGTAGAATTATCGGTTAGGATGAACTTAAAAGGTGAACTAACTAATCAGTGAGCGTTTTTCAACCATTAAGATTCTTATCAGTTACGTCCAGAGAGGATTTCGAGGGGCTCGTAGGTTTTCTATAGGTTGTATCTTTAGATCCTGATTCGGTCGGAATTGTCATAGTCAAGGAAAGTCATTAGTGTTAACTAGTATTCTACTTCTAGGTGGTATTTCGTATCATATCTGGTTTTCGTCTCTAGGTTTTGAGTTGTTGGTCTGCTTTCTATTTTTAGTAATTTCCATTTTTAGTAAGTTTTAATAATTTAGTTAATTTAGTTAATTTAATTTAATTAGTCAATTAATTCTTCAATTCAAAAACCCAAATTTCATCAATTAGTCAGTAATTTACTTTTCTTAGTTAGTTTTGTCTTTTTAGTGTCTCTAGGGTTCGACCTCGGTTTACCGATAGCTATTCTATATTCGATAGTTTCGCTTGCATGTTGAGTCGGTCTAGTTTTAGGTTAATTGGGTTTAATTTAGTGTGTCTAGGTCTAGGATAATTTTTATTATTTTTATAGATCGATTTTTGCACATCAAGTTTTTGGCGTTGTTGCTTGTGACACTTGGTAATAGCGAAATTAACTTTGGTCTGTGAATTAGGATTAATTGAGTGCTTTTTCTTTTTCTTTGCGTGCTTAGTTAATTTAGTCTTAATTTTTGCTTTTAGGATTTAATTGTATCTTCAATTTGTTTTCTGCCTTATTTCGTGTGCCTTAGTTATATTAGGTTTAATTATTTTTCTTTTGTGCTTTTCTAGTTTATGCCCCATACCCGTTCAAAAGGATCGCCTGAGTTTTCTGCTACGACCGAACCCGAGAGAGATATCCACGAGCGCATTCGTGAGCTTCGTGAGCAACTGAGAGTCATTCGCGACAGTAAGGTACACACCCCTAAAACCGTTTCTCGTTTACTTCCACCCATTCCATTTACTGATTTAAATATGGCTGCTAGGCGTACTGTTCATGAAATAGCTAGTGACGGAATCGTAAACGCTAGGTTTTTCATTGCACCAACCACCATTGCTAACACTGCCAACTGGCAAATCCCATCTCATGTCCTGAACACCTTGACCCAAACCATTCAATTCCATGGCCTAGACGAGGAGGACGCACCCGCTCATTTATCTCGATTCGTGCGTATCTGTGCCACTTTTGGTCTTAATGGCGTTCAACCGGAAACTGTCTACCTTCGCTTGTTTCCATTTTCGCTCACCGCCCGGGCTGCCCAGTGGCTTGAAACCTTGCCCGCAAACTCGATTGCCACTTGGGACGATCTTCAACAAAAATTCCCGAAAAAATATCACGTGCCCGCAAAAGCTGCACGTATTAGGGAGCAAATTCACTCATTCCGTATGGACCCCGACGAGCCATACTACCTCGCGTACGAGCGTTTCAACACCCTCCTAAGTAAATGTCCATAACATGGTTTGACTGACTGGGCCATAATCGAAAAATTCTATAACGGTCTCACCTACGAGACGCAAAACAATTCAATATTTCTGCGGGGGGCCACATGATGGAGAAGCTGAGTATAGACGAGTGCAAGAGCCTGTTCGAGAGTTTTGCCTTAGCCGAGCAACAGAACCTGGTGATCGTAGGGCCAGTTTAGCTCCAACAAAACCTTCACTTTCTACATCCCGGGGGGTTCACCACGTGAGTTCTGACACTGTTTCTCAGGCTCAGATTGATGCACTGCAGAAAAAAATCAACGACATTAAACTCCAAAAGCAGGCTAAATGTGAGTTGTTTCGTGGAGGTCATGACACCATCGATTGCCCACTTGCCACCCATGAGCAAGTGGATTTCATCTCTAACCAAAACCACTTCGGTAACTCTTTTCAGTCGGGGTGGAGGACCAACCCTAATTCTGGTTGGAGGGGTGGCACGAACCCTTCGGGTTTTCAATCGCGTCAAAACATGGAAGGCGGGGGTGATGCAGGGTCAAGTATGAAGAAGATTGAGGATATGCTGGCTGCGCAAATGCAAGTGCTAAATCAGATCGCGACTCGAGATCAGTAGACACAACAGAAGTTGAAGGAACACGACACACTCTTTGGGAACCAACAATCGGCCTTTCTAGATTTACAGCGTTCCGTAGGAGACATAGGAAAACAGGGTTCTGAGTTAGTGAATAAGGGGGGATCATTTTCTGGTAGTACACAAACCAACCCTAGTGCGACCCTTAAGGCAGTGACTACACGTAGTGGCAGAGGAGGGGAGCAAAACCCACCAGTAGAGGAGGAAGAGCCGGTGGATGAGGAGATCGAGATGGAGACTCCGGATGGGAGGGCACACTCGAGGCTAGTCCCAGCAAGTACAGTGCCAACCTCCGAGTGTCCTGCACCTAAGTCAACAGAAAAGAAGAAGAAGAAGTTCGAGCCGAAGGAGATAACCGCTGAGGATTTGAGGCGAGTCCCCTACCCCACCCGTCTCATCCAACAGAAGTATGCAAGAGAGTACGGTCAATTCCTCGACATGTTCAAACAACTCAAAATCAATCTTCCGTTCGTTAAGGCGCTCCAACAAATGCCCAAATATGCTAAATTCTTAAAGGATCTCTTATCCAATAAGAAAAAGCTGGAGACGTTCTCAACCGTTACTCTCGATGAAAGATGTTCTGCGGTGGTTCAGAACAAGCTACCAGAGAAACTGACTGATCCGGGCATTTTCACGATCCCGTCTTTGTTAGGTAGCTCGACTGTGAACCACGTGTTGGTGGATCTAGGCGCTAGCATCAATTTGATGCCTTATTCGATTTATGAGAAGCTAGGCCTAGGAGATCCGACCCCTACGCGCATGAGCATCTCCTTAGCGGATCGGTCCGTTAAATATCCACGGGCCGTTGTGGAGAATTTGTTGGTGAAGGTTGATAGATTGGTTTTCCCCGTGGATTTTGTGATCATGGACATGGAGGTAGATGAAACATGTCCACTCATCCTAGGGCGCCCCGTTTTGCGCACCGCCAAGGCATTGATTGATGTCTATGACGGAAAGATTACACTTCGTGTAGGGGATGAGACGATCACATTCGATATCATGCAATCCATGAAATATTCTGTAGGCCAGGACGATTCCGTCTACTTTATTGATACTTTCATTTTTCATATGGATCGGTTCCTAGACTACATTTGTGGAGCAGATTTGGTTAGGAGTGAGAGTGAGACCTCGGTGAGTGAGAACCGGGAGGTCGATGATAATGCTCACCAGGGGCGTATCTCAACTGATGTAGTAGATGAGTTCTTTCGATTAGCGTTTAGGTAATTTGGAGAGGATGTTATCTAGGTGTATAGAGACCAAACTGATGCTGAAGTAGGAAAATGTCACTTCAAGGTCACCGAGGGGATAGTTTTAGGACATAAGATTTCCCGTGCAGAAATAGAGGTTGATAGAGCTAAGATTGAGACGATTAGCAAACTTCCACCATCCACTAGTGTCAAATCTGTTAGGAGTTTCTTAGGTCACGTTGTAACATCCCAAAATCTTTTAATAAATAAGAATTCCCATTAACGTCTAGCCAATTTAATTTTTCGTAGCTAAATCAACCCCTTATGTTAGTGGAATTAAGTTTTTATGTGAAACTATGAGGTTTAAGGTGTAAATCATGTTTTTGTTAAAAATTTACAGAAAGAACTAAATGGAGGTGCCAATTGTGCAAATAGTCAAACTAAAATAAACAAAATAAGTGGAATGGGGGTAGAGGCCGTGATCCATGACCTGGAGTTCATCCCAAACCCTCATCCACCTCAAGAAATTGAAATTCTACAATTGCAAGCTTAGGCTGTGATTTTTGTTGCATTAAATCAAGAATTAGGAGTGAATTCTAGCCCTAAACTCATACTTGGAACACGTAAGTGAAAACCCCTCTATGTTGCATGCACAGGTCACGAAATTAGGGTCAAAATCTGCAAATTGTTGTTGTTATGTGAATCCTATGGTGATAGGAACTTTAATTGTTGCATAATTTGCTAGTTTGGTAAGCATTTGGTGAAGTAGTCACCTATTGCTCACACTTGAACATCCATGGTAGGTGACTACTTAAGCTAGTCATGAATTAAGTTCAATTGATGAAATTCTTGCATAGATATGTGATTAATTGATGAATTTGGTTAATTGATGATGGGTTGGAAGTGAATTCCACCAACTCCATGTTAAATGGTTAGTTAAAGGTTCAAGGGATGGGAGTTATGTGTGTGCATATAAGTATGCACACTAGGTGTTTGATAAAATGCCTAAAAGAGTCAAAATATGATAAATGCAACAAATTTGCTAGTATTGATGTTGAATGATCATAGGGGACTATATGTTCACAAATTTAAACAACTTGATGAAAATATGATAATTGGTTAACATGGTTTATGCACACCTAAATTGATATCGTGGTGCTTATGAAATCATGTAACTCGATGCAAAATTTGATAGAATGCTTGATTGCCACCCATGTGTAAATATGTACGTGTAGCATAGAAATCATGTTATTGAAAATGTGGTAAAAGTGCTACTATGATTAAGGTCCTAACATGGTTGGTGACCCATTAGGCTATCAATGTGATCAAGGAAGCAATTCCGGTGCATATGGAGTTGGAGGCTCTAATTCGCGAGGTAACATTATTTATGTTACATGTAGTAGATATATAAATGTGTAATTACATACAATTGGAACAAACTATGAATTATGTAAATGGGTGACGAATGGTTCTAGGAACCGTGAAGCCCAATGCCAAAAGGTTCTCCAAATGACCAAACTTGATCACAGGAAAGGTTCGGATGAATCATATAATGAATGAAAGTTACAAGGGGCAGAAATAGGCTTATAGAGCCTATGCCAAGTAACAAGAGAAAAGGAATCATAAATGGTTATAGAACCATGGATTCTAAGGCTTATATGTGGTCAAACTAGGCATTGGGGTGAACCAAAGGCAAGGACCCGTCTTAACAGGTCAAATAAGAAACATGGGTCATTCGGATATCAACTAAAATGATTAGGTGAACAAATGACAAGTAGAATGGATTATATGAATGGTGTCAAAAACCTAAGTGTATCGGTAATGTGTAAAGCTAGACTCATAACGGAAGCGTAGAACTAATTGTGAGTATGCATACAAATACTATGATGTCATATTGTTTGCATTGTGTTCTTAGTTGTAAATCATATGTGTTGGGTCAATTCTGGATGGTAATCTTTGAGGTTACCACCAAGATATCCCTTAATGGGTCAAGCGGGTCGTAGAGTCCCGTTGGTGCAAATCATGACTTGAATTCAATCAAGGTATGTTTATAAGTCTAAAATATGTTTTAGAAGTGAATTATGAGTATTGAAACACTTGGAGAATGGTAGAAAACCAGCTGAGAGAAAGCTGGTGTATAACAGGGAAAATAGGCCAAAATTTGGCTAAGTATAAAACTGGTCGGATTGGCTAGATCCCTGGAAACTGGGCTCCAAGCGTATCGCTTGGAGCTTGCCACACTGTAGGCAATACGCCTACTAGACCAAGCGTATCGCCTAGAAAGCTGGTCATTCTAGGCGATACGCCTGGAAACCCATTCCATGTTTTACATGTAATTATTCATTAATCATAATGTTTACACTTGTTCATGCACTAGAAACTCATTATTGAATGTGAGTATGTGCAGGTAAGGCCAAAGCGTAGAGGGGATGCTCATCAAGTATACGAAGAACCGATCACCACGAGAAGGCTTAACCCGTCATGTGCTTTTGTGAATGGACATAACATGTTAAGATAATTATCACTTTTTGGATGTCAAACTAAATTATGGGTATATTTTGTAAATGTTATACCATAATAGTGGTGTCTTATGTTTATCAAATCTTGTGTTTGTACAAAAAAATTTCTGGGACCTAATTCAATGAAGTATTTCGTAATGTTTGACATCAAATTGTATACGGGTGTTACACATGCCGGGTTTTACCGTAGGTTTATGAAGGATTTTTCCAAGATCACTAGACCCATGACCCGTCTCTTGGAGAAGGATGTTGTTTTTGATTTCGATGAGAGTTGTATGAAGGCATTTGAGTTTTTGAAGGAGAGGTTAGTGAGTGCGCCTATTCTGATTGCCCCTGATTGGAATTTACCATTTGAGCTTATGTGCGACGCTAGTGACTTTGCAGTAGGAGCAGCTTTAGGAAAACATAAGGACAAACACTTCCATCCCATTTACTATGCAAGCAAAACCTTAGACAACGCCCAGGAAAATTACACAACCACAGAAAAGGAGCTTCTTACCGTAGTTTACGCATTCGAAAAATTCCGTTCATACCTCGTTCTGTCCAAAACCATTGTTTACACTGATCACGTTGTGTTACAATACTTGTTCGCGAAGAACGACGCGAAACCTCGTCTGATTAGGTGGATTCTTTTGTTGTGTGAGTTTGATATAGAGATTAGGGATAAGAAAGGGGCGGAGAATGTAGCAGCCGACCACTTGTCGCGCCTTGAGAATCCCGAGAGAGAGAAGTTGAGGGAAGAGAGCATAGGAGATACATTTCCGTTAGAGAGTGCGATGGTTTCTAGTGAGGAGTTTGTAGGAGTCACGAGTGCGGAGGAACAGGGCATGCCATGGTTTTCTGATATGGCGAATTATTTATCTCATGGTACTATCTTAGATGACTTGACGGCCTAACAGAGGAGGAAATTCCTCAACGATTCTAAACATTATATTTGGGATAGTCCTTATTTGTTCCGGATTGGGATATATGGTTCTTTTAGGTGATGTGTGAGTCATGAGGAGGGATTAGAGATTCTTAAGCATTGTCATGAGGGTTTAGTAGGTGGACATTTCGGACCTACCTATACTGCTAAGAAAGTGTTAGATTTAGGTTTCTATTGGCCGACATTGTTTAAGGATGCTCACGAGCAGGTAACATCTCATTCCGGAATGAGATGCCCCAACACCCTATCCAAGGGGTTGAAGTATTCGATATTTGGGGCATTGATTTCATGGGTCCATTCCCCACATCCCGGGGGAATCGGTACATCCTCTTTGTGATTGATTATGTCTCTAAGTGGGTTGAGGCTCAAGCCTTGCCTACTAATGATGCATGAGTCATAGTGATATTTTTGAGGACACTGTTTAGTAGGTTTGGAACCCCTAAGGTGCTGATTAGTGATAGGGGCACACACTTTTTCAATGCATAAATGGAGAAGGTGTTAGATAGATATGGATTGAATCATAGGACATCGATCGCTTATCATCCACAAATGAGCGGTCAAGTAGAGAATGCTAACAGACGGGTGAAGAGGATTTTGGAGAAAACTGTCGGAAGCAATCGCAAGGATTGGTCCGATAAGTTAGATGACGCATTATGGGCTTTCGGTACTGCTTTCAAAACACCCATAGGAACCACACCTTTATGATGGTTTATGGGAAAACGTGTCATTTGCTGGTTGAGTTGGAACACAAAGCCTACTGGGCCATTCGATCGATTTGATTTAGCCAAGGCGGCTAAGAGCCGGTTTCTCCAAATTCATGTGGTAAAGGAGCTTAGGAATGAAGCGTATGATAGATCTTGGAGTTATAAGGAACGCACGAAGGCGTTGCATAATAGTAAGTTGATGGGTAGGAAAGAGTTTAAGTGTGGGGATAGAGTTTTGTTATATGATTCGCGTCTTAGACTTTTTCCAGGTAAGTTGAAATCCCGGTGGAGAGGACCTTATGTTGTGAAGGAGGTGTTCCCGTATGGAACGGTTCAGTTAGAGTCGGAGAGTGTAGTGTGGAGAGTGAACGGTCATAGATTGAAGCATTACATAGGAGGACCGGTTGAGACGGACGAGGAGAAATTGGTTCTCCACAAAATTGATGGAGGATGAGTGAAGGAGGTAAGTACTCGGTGAAAATCCGAGTTGTATAGTTTGTATATAGTTGCATGCTTGTTTTTATTATTTTCGTGTGTTTGTGCTTTTCGTTTTTTGTGTTTTTTCGGTTTGTTGCGTTTGTGTGTTTGTTTGATGTTTCAGGGAATTGAAAGATGCTGGAAGCGCGAATTCATGCGAAAATGGAGTCCCAGGTATGTCTTGGTTAGTACAAAATTGCAGGATTTGAAAAATAATGGTGATGAGAATTTTTGAAAACATAGAACAATTGACTAAGTATGGGAAATCTCAAAAATTCCCTGGAAATATCGTTCCAGGCGTATCGTCTGGGTTGAGCCTTCCTCTAGGTGATACGCATGGGGGTGGGGGTCAAGAAGACGGCTGGGGCTAGCAAGCGTATCGCTTTCTGGTCTCTACTCTCTAAGTGATACGCTTGGGGAGTAGGCGGCGAGAAAAAAAATAAAACCCCCCACCGTCTCTTTTTCCCCCATTTCAAAACCCTAATTTACCCACCACCCGTCTCCCACACCATATCCGACACCGTCGTTACACCCACCATCACCACCGCCTACCATCTGCACCACCACCTCCATCTACTCGCCGCCGCCCCCTCCGCTATCACCACCTGCCACTGCCACTCATACCACCATCACTGGCCTCTACCACCGCCACCACCACAGCCGTGACCACCACCTTTGTTGTACACCACCACGACCACCATCAATCGCCGCTGTCTGAACTCCGGTGAGAACCCCCTTCGAGCCTTACCCCCTTCACCATCCTAACCCTAATTACCATCTACAGCCGCCACTGTTCGAGCTCCGGCGAGCCGCCGCTGCTGTTGCAGAACCACCACCGTCCATTTCCGTTACAATTTCTTAGAATTTCGTGAACTCAGGTACTGTTTTCTTGTTTCCCTGTTGCATTTTGTTCCAGTTTCTTTGACTGAAGTTGCATTTGGTTGATTACTTGTTAGTAGTTGGTTGTTCTTGATGTTGTGCATAATTATGTGGTTAATTTTAAGTGGTTTTGCTGGTTTGGGATAAAATTGGTATACAATTGATGTTTATTTGATGTGAATTCATTGAGGTTAGCAAAAATTATACAGGAGTTCAGGGTTGCTTGGTTATAGGTTAGACATTGTATGTGTTGATGAAGAACCCCTGCCTGATTAGCCCTAGTTTTCCTGATGAGTCATTTTTGTTGGCAACTTTAATCTTGTTGGATGCACTGCTATGCGTTCCGTGATTTTTGATTGGGTATTTTGAACAGGGAGTTGAGATATCTAGATCCGGTCATCATTAGCATTGACTAATTGTGCGGGTCGGTTATTGGTTGGGTTTTGTTTGAGGCATCTTTGTTTATTTGCTCAATCCTGTTTGTCTGCTATAGATATTGATTATTTGTTTGTTGCGGGTTGATTATCGGTTGGGATTGGTTTGGAGCATTCGTATTTATTCGTTGAATTATGTTTGATTGATATGGATATTGCTTCATCATTGGATTGGGATGGTCGCGAGTTGGGATTCTGGTTGGTTTAGTTGAAATTATGCATGTTTGACATGTATTTGAGAAGAACTGGTTTGCTCGATAAACGAACGGGTCATGCCCAATTTTTCTCAAAATTTTTTGTTTTTTTCTTTTCCTTTTTATTTAAAGTGATTTGTTTTTAGGTTTATAATTCAGTTTTTCTTTTATTCCTTTGATTAAAAAAAATCCAAAAGTAGTTTGTGCTTGTTTGATGATTGGATATCACTGTTTAATCTGTTTTAAAGGTATGGACGCTTCTGGTAGTGGTTTAAAGAAGAGAAAGAAGACGACGAAGATTTACCATCACAGGTCGGCGATCCAGTATTTGGCACAGGAGGTGCTACCGGACTACACGGTGGAGCTGCCTCCGGTTGAGGAGCGCCGGATTGAGGATAATACCCTGTTGCAGTTTCAGGGGGTTGATGAGGGTGAGAGATGTGAGGTATTTGTGCGTTTAGACCTGCTTCAGCACAGGAAGTTTGATTGGGAGTTGATGGATATGATGACTGCGAGGGCCAGGTTAGAGTAGCTGTTAGATGAGAGGTGGAGGAGAGTCCTAGCTTGTGATGGACCACAGTACCGGGAGCTGACGGTGGAGTTTCATTCTACATGGAAGTACGATCTGAAGGAGTTTGAATTGCCAGTGACTGTTTCGTTTGCTCTGGGTAGGAGATTATTTGAGATGAGTGTGCCTCAGTTTGCTGTAGCTTTAGGCTTTTATACACAGGAGGAGGTTGCTACATCTGGGTTTAGGAGGAGTTTGAGGGGGACAGCCAAGAAGGCCAAGGAGTTCTATGTGATAGATGGTCATTTGAGGGGTTTCTGGGAGACGATTTCTGATGCGCCGTACACGACCGGTTTAGTTACTTCATCTATTAGGGATCCGGTTTTGAGATATGTTCATAGGATTTTAGCGTGTTCACTGATCGGTCGACGGGCTGGGGCTGAGAAGATTAACATGTTGGATTTGTTCTGCTTGAGGTCGTTGTTCTGCTTGAGGTCGTTGGTGGATTTGTTACCCTTGCTACTGAGAAGTCAAAGGTGGTGCTCCGCGCATTGACCCGACTAATTTGTCGGTTTTTGCCCATAGGCGTATCGCCTGCTGATCAAGACTCCTCCAAGCGATACGCTTGGAGGGTAGAAATCCAGGAAACCCTAAAAATTCAATTATAAATACAACTTGAGAGTTCCAGTCGAAGGACTTTGCTTCCTACCGTAAACCAGAGCCCTTGGAGACGATTTTGGAGCTGCTGATCGAGAAGGAGTCCATCGGAGAGCTTGGAGTCAATCATTCGACACCGATTTCGGCTTCCGGGTTTCTATTCGATCTCGATTTTTGTTTTTATTTACTAGACTAGATCATGTTCTTGACTGAATTTACTGTTATTATTATGATCTCAGACATGTCAATCGTTCTTGGCTAATTCTTTTATACCACTTAGACCTAATCGACAAATAGTTAATGTATTTGACTTTTCTTGACTATGATGATAGCTTGGTTGTTTGATAATCTATTGAAATTCCTTTAACCTGCTGTGTTTGTTGTGTATGCATATTTGAATTAGGGTTTTCATTGTTAATTGGTGTTTGTGTTTCCTACGAATGTCTTTCGGGTCGGGTAATGCATCTAAAGGTGTTAGCTTTAGGGATTTCATCTAAGGAATAATTTAGGAGACGTCCCGAACTAGAACATTGATTGGTAGTTAGTATCTTGATTGTTATATTCTGCCTTGTTTAGAACTTAAAAGTGGATAAACTTGTCAATTAGTTGAGTTGGTTAATTGTCTAGGTCAAGATTGTCTCCAAAGGAAGTCCCTTAGATTAAGCGATCAATTTGCTAGTTGTGACCTTCATAGTGGTTAGAGGTAGCTCCTATTGCCTTAAGGTACCTTAGATTAATTTCAAGGGTGGTTAGGGTAGTTGAATTGGGATAAACTCAAAAGTTGAACCAATTGATCGAGCGGTAGAATTATCGGTTAGGATGAACTTAAAAGGTGAACTAACTAATCAGTAAGCGTTTTCCAACCATTAAGATTCTTATCAGTTACGTCCGGAGAGGATTTCGGGGGGCTCGTAGGTTTTCTTTAGGTTATATCTTTAGATCCTAATTCGGTCGGAATTGTCATAGTCAAGGAAAGTCGTTAGCGTTAACTAGGATTCTAGGTATAGGTGGTATTTCGTATCATATCTGGTTTTTGTCTCTAGGTTTTGAGTTGTTGGTCTGCTTTCCATTTTTAGTAATTTCCATTTTTAGTAAGTTTTAATAATTTAGTTAATTTAATTTAATTAGTCAATTAATTCTTCAATTCAAAAACCCAAATTTCATCAATTAATCAATAATTTACTTTTCTTAGTTAATTTTGTCTTTTTGGTGTCTCTAGGGTTCGACCTCGGTTTACCAATAGCTATTCTACATTCAATAGGTTCGCTTGCATGTTGAGTCGGTCTAGTTTTAGGTTAATTGGGTTTAATTTAGTGTGTCTAGATCTACGATAATTTTTATTATTTTTATAGATCGATTTTTGCACATCAATCGCCTTTTTTGTAAAAATCAACAAAAGCCTAAAAATGGGTATTTAAGCTCCTTACCTCATGTTAGCCCCCATTTCTCTCCTTCTTTCACTTCTCTAAACACTAGAACGGCTGTAAACATTCAAGAACAAGATCTTTGAGGTTTTGGAGCTCCAATTTGGTGAAATCAAGTAAAGATTAGTGTCGATTTTCATCTTTTGGTACGTTTTTCTCAATCTAAGCTTATACCCTCTTGTTATCTTGCTACTATATGATCAAGATCAGATCTTTATCATGCTTTTAGCCTTGATTTAGGTTGTCGATGATAAATCTAATGAATCCATGCAAAAAGATTTGATTTTTATGCATTTTTATGGATTTTATGATAAATAATGGATGGATCTTGATTCATGTTGGTAGATCTTGTTTAAGGCTGTTAAAGATTACATTTTTATGTATGTTTTGCCTTAAAGAACCTCCATGCTTAGTAGATCTAGGGTTCTTGGAATAAAGGGTTGACTTTTTTTTATAAAAGTTTGCATTTTTTTAATTTCTATATGAGGTTTTGTGAGATCTTGAATATGTTTAATCATCCATGCTTGGATCTTGATAAAATCACGGCCTTGAATATAAATCTAGGACTTTGACTTGTGAAAGTTCCATCAAGTTTATGGATCTAGGGTTTTATTTGAAAAGATGTCATTTTGATGCCTTTTCTATGAAAAATGAATATATATTTTCTGAATTCTTGTTTAGATCTATGAGAAATTTATGATCTGATGATGTTAAATTATGGATTTAGGATAATCGAACTCGATTTTTCATGAACACGATTTGCATGATCAAATTAGTTATGGATAATTTGCATGCAAAGAGATTGATTGATGGATAATTAATTGTTAGATAAAGTTATATATATATATATATATATATATATATATATATATATATATATATATATTGGATGATTCATGCTAGGTTTTGTATAAACATTGTGATTATGATTAGATTAGTGTTAGGTTAATATTTGGCATGATAATTGTGAAATATGTGACTCCATAAAAAATAAATGTTTTGAGCCGTTGTAAAATAAATAGTTTTATTATTTATTCTTGTCGTTGTATGTTTAGCATTAGGAATCACCTATCTCATGACCTCGAACGTACGCCATCACATCAATTAAATCACCAACGAGTCGTCGAGTCGTTTGTGTCGTGAAATTATTTATTTAATTAATTATTTATTTATTCTTCCTCTATTTCGCTAGTTGTCAAGTTTATCACAGGGTCTATCTTTCCTTATTTTGTGGTGTCATTCTCTCAAATTGTGTCTCCGCATCAGGTGAGTATTCATAGCCCATCTTTATTTAAACGATTTGGGGTGCAACATGTATCGTATTCAAAACCCTTAATCAATATTGTTTACTCTAAAACTACATGCGAATTCTATGTGATTATGTGTACTCTTGTATGTGAACTTGTGTGTTTATTTATGACTGGTTGTGATCAAGCTCGTTATCATACTCGTGTGACATTAGCTGTAAAAAGTCGGGGTTACAGTGATAGATCTATTGGCTTGAAAAGCCCACTTGACCTGCCTCGCGTGTGGCGCCTTGTGATTGGAAACCTTGAGGTTAGGGTTGGCACATGCACCCCCTATTTGCTCTATATCATTGTGGTTATCATGTTTTAATCTATGTAGTATACTAAACCTATGTTTACTCACCAACTATTCGTAGTTGACCATTTATTTTATACATGTTGTAGGTTGTGATGTTTGATGATGTTTAGCCTTGTTGATGACATCATAGGATCGCATGCGAACTTAGCGTGACCTAATTAATTAAACTAATTTATTTTGCTTTTGTTGAATTATATCTTGTATTGTATTGATTACTTATGATATATGAAATGGGTTGATTAAGAATATCACAACATTAAATAGTTTTGTGTGCATCTGGATAATCGTCGCGCCCCGACATCTTCCGCCGTCAGTTGGGGTATGACATGTCTTTTTTTACTAACTAAAGTATGTCAAAACTTTTTGTTTATTATATAGTATAGATAACACGGTATTTATGTTTCCACGTGAGGGGAATCTGACCCCACGCTATATTTATTGGGTCAAATTGTACGTAAAAGGCAATGTGATAAAGTGTCAAACGGTCATTTTATAATAAAACCCGAAAGTGGACGACTGTCATCGACGAAT
>JBCNJP010000012.1:74109071-74165925 GCA_039602395.1 Deinandra increscens subsp. villosa | reverse complement strand
CGTGGCTAGTGCTATAAGACAATATTTTATTCCGCTGCGTTGTATCTGAAACTTTATCTATAATTTGTGTTTGAACTAACCCTGATTCGTTTAGTATTTGTAACTGTGGTTGTGGATCCTGGTCTAGTCGCGCCCCTTAACGGTATAAACTCCGTTAGTGGTATTTTGGGGGTGTGACATTTATTCATTCAATGGTTTTGTTTTTATTTAAGGTTTGGGCTATTGGGTTTTTATTAATTCAATGGTTTTATAAGTCACAAGGTTTGGATGTTGTAATTATTCATTGTTAATGGTTAAGTTTTAACGGTTTTTTGGTTTATTGGTTTAATTAGGTATTATATCATTATGGGAAAGGAGAAAACTATTCATTCCTTTTTCAAAAGAAAGGAAAGTGATGAAGAAGGAAGTAGTAAACGTCATAAGACTTCAACAAGTGAGGCGGAAACACATGAAACTTAACAAGTAAATCATGGTAATGTTGAAGGTCCGTTACCCCAAGCAAATACTAATGAAGTGGATACTAAGGAAGATGATTATAACAATTATGAAAGAGATCACGGTAAAAGAAAACAATTGTGGGAGTATCCTCCTAATCTAAGAGAACAAGTAAGACGGTTTTTTCTAGGTGAAGGAACTTATCAAATACTTCTTACTGAGTTTCCAAAAGACGATTCAAAGAAGAATCCTCGAAAGTTTCAACCTTCTTGGTTCCGTGTTTTTCCTAATTGGTTGGAGTACTCTCCAACAACCGATGCTTGCTATTGTTTTTTGTGTTATATATTTTGTGATAAGCCTAATGACAGTCACGGTCATGGTTCATTTATTGTTAAAGGATTCAAGAATTGGAAAAAAGTGAGGGGGAAAGATTGTGCTTTCTTGAAGCACATTAGTACTACACAACATAGGAGTGCTTTGATATTCAAAGAAAACTTGTTGAATCAAGCAACACATATTGAAAATGTCATATCAAAGCAAAATGAAGAGCTAATAATGAAGAACCGTTTGCGATTAAAAACCACCATTGATGTTATTCGTTGGTTGACATTCCAAGCTTGTGCTTTACGAGGTCATGATGAATCGTCCACTTCTAAGAATCGTGGTAATTTTCTTGAAATGCTACAACTTCTAGCTTCTTATAATGATGAGGTTGCAAGTGTTATATTAGGGAATGCTCCTTTATTTTTTCTTCAATTTTATTAAAATAATTGTACTATTATACTTACAGGTTACAACTTGCCTTGGTTTGTGCTTCAAAGGAAGTTTTGCCAGTACATAAATTCTTCTCAGATTTGGTTGGTATAATTAATGTGGTTTGTGCCTCTAGCAAACATCATGATGAACTACAAAAGGCAAAACAAGATGAGATAAAAGAATTGTTAGAGTTGGGAGAAATCAAATCGGGAAAAGGAAAGAATCAAGTTGGGACACTAAAAAGACCCGGTGATACACATTGGGGTTCACATTTTGACTCCATTTGTAGTTTGCTTAAATTGTATAATGTCACTCTTACAGTTCTCAAAAGAATAATGGATGACCCGTCATCTAAATATACTCAACGTGGAGATGCTTATGCAGTGTACAGTAACTTGAAAAGTTTTGAGTTTGTGTTTATTCTTCACTTGATGAAGGAAATAATGGGGAAAACTGATACACTTTCTCAAGCACTACAAAAGAAATCCCAAGACATTCTCAATGCCATGGACCAAGTTGCTACAACAAAGGTTAGTATAGATACTTTCAGAAACACTGGGTGGGATAAATTTCTTGAAGATGTTACTTTTTTCTGTGAAAAGCATCAAGTAACTGTGCCGGACATGGACAGTCCATATGTTTCTACTAACTATCGCCCATGTAAAAACGATCTTCACGTTACATTTGGGCATTATTACCGAGCTGATTTGTTTATATCCACATTGGATAAACAATTACATGAGTTGAATAGTAGATTCAGTGAGCACACAATGGAATTGTTATCTCTTAGTGCTAGTTTAGCTTCAAAAGAGATTAATGTTGAAGATATATGCCTTCTTGTGGAGAGATATTATCCTGGGGATTTTACAGAGCAGGAGAGGATTGGGTTGCAATATCAATTGGAGAATCTTAATATTGAAATGAAAAATAATATCAGGCTGAGTGGTGTATCAAATCTTCCAGATCTATGCAAAACTCTAGTGGAAACTTAGAAACGTGAGACGTACAATCTGGTTGATAGAGTGTGTCGACTTATCTTGACACTTCCGGTTTCAACTGCAACAACAGAGAGAGCATTTTCAGCAATGAAGATATTCAAGACTCGTCTTCGCAATAAGATGTCGGACGAGTATCTCGCGGACAGCTTGGTGATTTACATAGAAAAAGAAATCGCTGAAAACTTTGATTCAAATTCCATAATTGATGAATTCAAAGATCTCAAAGGTCGTCGGGCAGAACTGTGATTCTTATTCCAGGTGCATACCATTTTTCAAAGATCTTTGTTTGCTTTACAAATATCTAGTTTTCTAGTTTTCTATGTGTAAGCGACATTGCGACAATGCTTTTTTTTATAAATATTTGCTTACTTTAAAAATATTAAGACTATTAACTACTAAGTATATATTTTATTGTTAGACTTGACACTCGACCGACCCGACCCGACCCGAACCGGGTGGCCGACCCGAACCGGATAGTCGACCCGAACATAGAGGTACGGATTTTTTTGGGGACCGAAACTTTTTGCCCCCCCCCCCCCCCCAAACTTTTTTTTTCAAGCTTTGTCATTGATAATACTTTATTCATAATAATATTTTATTTAAATATTATGCATGTAATATAAAATATTTTATTCTATTTAATTTTATAATTTATTTACTTTAATTGAGTTTAAATTTAAAGTTAACGAGTGTTTCATTTCAATATAATAAACAAAATCCTTATTTTTCGTGACTGAATTTCTTTTTTTTTTACTGCAAACAACCGATTACCGGGGGGGGGGGTTATCATGGCAAACAATGTTACCCACGACACGTTACGATTGCAGTCCGTACGAGTAATCAAGACCATCTGTGTTGCACATCCATCACAGAGGAAACCCACCGTTTAAATGTGCAATATCGTAAAACCTCTAGCCCACCCTGAGAAATTTTTTATATAAATATAAAAATACATAATTGTCGTAGATTATGATGGTATTTATAGTTTTTTTTAAAGTCAGCCGTGTAACACACGAGGATAAAAAACTAGTGGAGGATATAAGAGGTGAGGATATAAGAGGTTAGTAAAAAAATATTATGATGTGGAGGAAGTAGATGATCTTAATATTAAATGGTATGATTAAACAAATAAGGAGTTTGTGGTTTAAAACCGTAGTTTCTGAAATAACCCCATCAACAAATAGTTTTTACTGTTAGGCTATGTGTAATGGTTATGGGTTTTCATGCCCTTTATTGTGGGCATTTTGTAACATGTAGCATCCTATGTGACAAGAGGTTTGAAATAAAAAATGGTGCAGTAGTTATACCTCCTTTCAAGCCCCCATCAAGCATTTACACCTCTCTCAATCTTTTCCCCTTTCAGCGTGAAAATTCCCACGCCTTAGGGGCTTTTTTTTTGGCAACCCACCATAGTGGGAGGGGTGTGAAAGTGGGGTTTCAAGCCCCACTACGGATAGCCTAGCTTATGATTAAATTAAGATGTTTGTTTAATGAGGAATTTCGTGTTTTTAATAACGTGGTTTCCAGAATAAGCATGCACCTTTAAATAATAACTTTAATGAAGGATTTTCTATTACTAGCATGAAAAAAACCATTTATTAATGCTAATTTTAAATTATCTTGATTTAATGGTGCTATTTGACCGTAACACCTTTAACATATTAAAAACCAATAGCATTAACAAATCATTTTTACTAGTGTTTGTTAAAAAAACGATTTAGTTTATTTTATTAAATAATATAACATTAGTCAAACAAAATACTCCTTGGTCGAAAAATACTGCCTCCTGGGTCTTAAAGGCGCTTTAAAACAAAATACACATGCATATATGAAGGTTTTGCCACCACGTTTTCGCTCACAAATTACTAGCAAAATGCAATCTGTGACCGAAAATGCAGTCGTAAATATCATGTTTTCTAGTAGTAATGGATCCTATGAACTCACTTACTCTCTCACAATCCCGGGGTATAATAATGTACGTATGTTGGAAATATACCTACATGAATGTGTCCTTTGAGATCATTTGTTAATAATTGCCAAAATGATATAAAGTCATATAAATTCCTTATTTATGTATGACATAAAGTCCTTATTAATATAGTCATTATTTGATGGGAATAATGACATAATATGAAATGTCTCTTGCCCTTTGATGTCTTATAAATATGACTAGAGAACATAAACAACACCACTACATACACTATTCTCTATAGTCACGAAAATCCATCAGAAGACATCTAAAGGGAAGAGGAACATCATGGCTACGGCATCATCATCGTCATCTATAATCTCAATCCCTACCGGTATGTCCTCACATTATATGTTTTTGTGTATTAATTGATTGAATTGATCAACATGTGGTATTAGAGCAATGTTGATTATTTCAGTTCAATCTTGTAATCACTTTATTTACTTTGTGATTTCAACCGAAACCGAAACAATATATATGTTTATAATCAGTTTCACTAATATTTGGAATTTCATCGTTTGAAGCCATGCGCAAAATATTCATATGTGGAATCTGATTGTTTTAGTCTTTTAGAATTGTTAATAATAATTTATCATACAACATGGTGATATTTTCGCATCTATTATCTGCACAAATTTAGTTATAAATTTTACTTTTTGACTAAATTGTCAGTGTCATTATGAATTTTGTTTATGATGCCATGTGAATTGAAATTCTACAAGTCTCGAAATTCCATATGTTTTGATAAATATTATATTTATTTACATTTGTTTTATAAATGTAGTATTTTTGGTATATGATTACATATGTATGCTACATATAATATTTATTTTGAGACTATTAATGTATCCATAAGTGTTCTTTATTAGATTTTTTGTATTAATCATACACTTATATACTTAATTGTAACTTTAATGGAATTTATTTTGGTTTCTATATTGAAGTTTAATGCTATCAATTAAAGTAGTCATGTGTGTTGTTAATTAGTGAACCCAAAGGCCAATTATTTAGTAATACACATGAATACTTTAAGCTAAATTACATAAATATTGCATTTCTATCCAAAGGAGATGTGTTGTACTTATATGTCATAATTTATCTCTTAAAGCAAGTTCATAATACTTGAATATTGGTCATAGCCAAAGCGAAGCCAATGTTCAAGTAGAACCTTATATTTGATTTGTTCGTAATATTTGAATATTGGTCATAGCCAAAGCGAAGCAAATGTTCAAATAGAACGTTATATTCAATTTGTTCATAATACTTGAATATTGGTCATAGCCAAAGCGAAACCAATGTTTGAGTAGAGCTTTATACTTAATTTGTTCATAACATTTGAATATTGGTCATAGCCAAAGCGAAACCAATGTTCAAATAGAACTTTACATTTAAATTTGTTCATTATGCTTGAATATTGGTCATAGCCAAAGCGAAGCCAATGTTCTGGCAGAACCTTATATATACTTTGTTCATGATACTTGAATATTGGTCATAGCCAAAGCGAAGCCAATATTTGAGTAGAACTTAATACTAAATTTGTTCATAACATTTGAATATTGGTCATAGCCAAAACGAAGCCAATGTTCAAATAGAAATTTATATTCAATTTGTTCATAATGCTTAGGTGATAGGCAAGTAACCAAAGTGAAAGCCAATTCATTTAAGTAGAACCTAATTAGTCTGTTATTTTGGTGTTATAACAGAATATGTCACATCTTCTTTTGGTTTAATAATTGTGCCTTATCACTATGCCTTAATTTATGATTATGCATTCTATTATGCCTTAGCTCATCATAATGTATTGTTATTATGGCTTAGTTTATGATAGTGCTTTCTATTATGTCTTAGTTTATCATTATCATTGTGCCTTAGTTTTAAGTACCCTATAGAATCACTCTTAGATCTTTTTTTTAATATAACCTTTAATCTCCATAAATTATCCACTCTAGATTTACAATCACTAAATGTTTTCATAAAACTTTTCCTCTTATCATAATGATCTTGATTATCTGTTATGACAAAAGACTCTCATTGCCTTACCATATAAGTATATTACAGTTAGAGCATTATAAACGAGTAAAGTCAAATGTCTCTTATGATGATCAAGATTCCCTAAATATCAAAATCAGGAGAGATGTTTTAGATATCCTAATCTAAACATTGAGTGAGTAACAAAAATTCAAATGAACTTCTTAAATGCATGCAAACACTTTACATCTAATGATGCTTAGTATAAAGTATAAATTAGGTTGATGATTTAGTGAACACATCATAATAATTGAAAACATGATCCTTAAGGGCTCAAGACATGTTTCAAATTAAAGTTATTCTAGTGCATTTTACAATGAAAACTTTCTTAGCACACTTAAACATTTTAAAATCACTAGTACCAAAGTAAAGCGAGTGTGTGACAACATTGTGCATAAATGATAAATAATGCTTTAAACTAAAAAAACAGATTTGTTCACCTCACTATCAGTAACCCTTATAAAATGAAAAATAACTTAAATAAGGAGGATAGTTCTAATTTCTAAAATAAAATTAAAGCAAACTTCCAGTTCTAAGTTCCAAATAGAACAACTGGCTAACAAAGAATAATCAATAATGATAATTGTGCCCATTAATTTTCAAATTAACACGTAAATGAGCTAAAATCTAGTCTCATAGAAGTTTTCTTACGATCCATACACCATAAATAAACCAAAAGAACAACTAAAATGAGAGTTAGTGACACAATTAATGTCAAAGTTGTATAAACCATGAAAATCTATCTTTGTATTACACTTTATGATACCTCATTATGATCCAACATCACTTGGAACTTAGTATCATTACTAAAGTAAGACATTGACGGTTATAAGGTTTCATATGGCTATGACAAAGTCACTGTTATCTTAAACTCTCATAGTTGTTGGTTATAATTGATTAGTTGTGTTCCAATGGATTGAAATCTTTAACTAGATAACTCACGTTCATAATCTTTGTTATCACATAAAGTGAGAATGTAACAAAGAGAATACATGTGTTAAAGAAATATACAAGGTTCCACTAAGAGTTCTAACTTACATAAACTCAAACAAATTAGTGGATCTTATCCCAAAATGGAATATCCGGGCATAAGTCATTTATCACTCACATAACTGATTTTTATTCTTGTACTTAATTAAGGAGGAACATATTTCTCACCTTAAAGCTTTTAAGGACGAAGTTGAAAAACAACTTAACCATAAAATAAAAGTTGTGAGATTAGATGTAATAGATTAAATACTAAGATTGACATACAAATAATAGTAACACTCTCAATCTATAAGGATCATAGTAGTGCGCGCGAACCAGTAGATCATGTATGGTACTTCTAAAGATACATCATTAAGTTATGCATTTAAGTATCCTTATAGACATGATAATAAATATGTCATCTAAGTTATACATATATTCCTATAGACCAAGGCTCTAAATACAACAACTCATATGCTAAACAAGGTTATCTAATATGTCCCTAAAATCCATTATGAAATCCGGACATGAAGACAACCAAGTATAAACCATATGATTAGTTGTTAGCCGCAAAAAGAAAAAAAAAGAAAAAAAATCCTCAAACTAAGCATGTTGCATGCCAAGTTCCTAAGAAATTCTAAGATTAGTGGGAGAAATCAAAGTCCTTATCAATGACTTCTCTTCTGAGGTCAGTGGGAGCAGTGAAAAGTCCTTACCCATGACATTGCCTAAAAGTACAAGAGGCGGGGGGAGAGACAAAGTTAAATTTAAACTCTGAATTTAACTCCGATTACACCTCTTGTACACCACGCTACCATAACGATGATCCACTTCCACACACTTAGAAAATAATATTACTCCTAATATACCTTACTCAAATAATCAAGAGGAGATCTATGAAACTATTAATGTTTTACTTCAAACCCATTCGATCCAGCTTAGTAGGTCATCAAGGCATAAGTTGCCTACTAACTTTGATGATTATGAACCTACCTTAATAAAGCTCACATGGATATTGGAAGTATTACTAATCATATCTCTTATACTAGAGCCATTATTAACGATCAATCAAATCATCTGATGGAATAAAGCTATCATTAGTGAGCTTAACTCCCTAAATCATAATAACGTTAGAAGTTTAGTTTTCCATAGCTAAACTAAAATCCGAAAGGAGAAATTGAACGTTATAAACCATGGTTGGTAACTAAAGGCTATTAACAATTAAGAACCTTTTTTCCTAAATGATTCTTTGAGAGATTATCATTGTCCTTATTACTCACTCATAATTAAGAGTGACATTTAACGGACTTATAAAATATCTTTCCTTAATACTCACTCAACATAAAGACATGTTCATAAACTAAACTCAAGGTTTCAAGCCTGAAAGTTAAAAAACACCTAGTCTCTAAGATGATTAAATTCATATAAAGGGTTAAAGTAAGGAAACTTACAAGTGAAATTTAAAGTTTGATGAAATTAAAAATGTAACCACTCTTCATCAAGAATAAGTGGATACATGGGCCTACCTTAAGATGAGTGGGAGCAACTAATACAACATTTGCCCTTATATACATTATTTTTGTTTTGTTGCATGAGTCAAAGCGACTTATTCTCGCATAATTTTGACATTAAAATCTTGGAGATGCTTCTTATGCAACAAGCATCAAAATACACCAAGACCAACCTAATGAGACATTAATTAAGTCTCATAAGACTTAATTATGTGTTCAGCACATTATAACATGCAACGTTGCTCTCAGTCTATAACTCTAGTAACTAAAGGAGATTAATAATAAAGGTTCAAGTGATTAAATCTGATACTTCATTAGTTAGAAGTCTTACGTATGTTCAAGTCTATACTCATTTAGATATTGCCAACATTGTTGAAATACTAGAAATGATGAAAATCATTTCCTAAGTTTAGTTCATCATAAAGCATCTAAGATAGCATTTCAATATCTATAAGAAACGAAAGACTATAAATTTGAACTATAGAAGAAGTGAGAAACTTAAAGTAGTTGACTATTTCTAAGTTTTGACTTTATTGTATTCAAAGGAAATGAAATGTCAACTCAGTGGTATATCCTTGTGTCTGCGGACATATTTATCTAATGGATCATGGATGAGTCATAAGAAACTTATAACAACAACCTAAGTTATTATGACATGATATGTTTGTCACTAGATGTTGTTGGTAAATTTATTAGTAGACTAATAATTTCGTAACTCCAAATATAACATATTGAAGACTCATTGTGATAAAGTCAGCTATCTTAATCTCTTAAAACAGTAACAGTTTTGAGCGGAGCTGCATTAAATTTTTGATACAAGATTATTATTCATTTAAGAACAAGTAGAGGAAACTAAGTCCATGTATTGAAAACATTCATGATATGCTTAAGGATCCTATAACTTAAGGTCTATCCTCATAAGTCTTTTCTAAGAGCTCATAATAAAGACGAGGTTTACTAATGACCGATCATGTCATAATATGAATGACTAATTATTAATTATTCCTCATCAGTTTTGATTTATTTTGTCTCTGAATATGTTATGCATGCCTAAGTGACATATACACAGTTTTACATATAAATCAACGTTAAGGGCATCAATCTAGTCATTTTGGTCCTTCATTTCTTATGTTCGTTTTGCGATTGTAGTATGATTAATGCGGGTCTTGAGTTTAGAATAACTCAATGACTGTATTTTTCTACTACAGTTTTAAATTCTAAATCTGATGAGTGTTATTAACTTGGCCAAACTTTAGAAATGCTCATCATAAATGATCACTCGGACAAGTGGGAGAATGTTGGAAATATACCTACATGAATGTGTCCTTTGGGATCATTTGTTAATAATTGCTAAAATGATATAAAGTCATATAAAGTCTTTACTTATGTATGACATAAAGTCCTTATTAATATAGTCATTATTTGATGAGAATAATGACATAATATGAAAGGTCTCTTGCCCTTTGATGTCTTATAAATATGACTAGAGAACATAAACAACACCACTACGTACACTATTCCTATAGTCACAAAAATCCATCAATAGAAAACATCTAAAGAGAAGAAGAACATCATGACTATGACATCATCATCGTCATCTATAATCTCAATCCCTACCGGTATGTCCTCACATTATATGTTTTTGTGTATTAATTGATTGAATTGATCAACAACGTATACCTTCATTTCCAATGGCTAGCTGAATTACGTAACATGTGTTCCTTGCTTGCATGGTTTTATATTTTTTATTTTTTTATTATTAAACATTAAAAGTTAGTAGGATCCTTTAAATCGTGTGAAAGCTATATATATATGTGAACCTAGCAGCAGTTTCGGAGAGGTTTCGGGCAAAATAAGTTCTGCCTTGAAACATACCCAAGAATATTAGCAACTCACTCTACCTAAAAGCATAACTTCAACTTTGTTTTCTCAAAAAAAGAATATATTTCTATTTCAAGAAAACCCTTTTCTTCAACTACAAACATTCTATTAAACAATTCTCCATTTTGTCACGATATAAATGAGTCTTTTTCTTTTCATAGTTTGCATAATCATATCATTTAATCTATGGCAATGACACTCCCTACATTTGTAGTTTTATCCCTCATGTTCTCACCCCTGATCATCATGCTAGCATCTTCTCAAACCCTAAAACATCAAGAACAAACCATGGAAAATCCTTTGATTCTTCAAGCTTGTAGCAATATAAAAGATAGAACCTCATGTCTCTCGAACCTGAAATCGTTTCTCGACAACCATAATTCGGTTAACCTAAAGCCTGACTCGATCTTGAGAGCCGCCTTGAAGGCGACCCTGAACGAGACACAACTAGCCATGCAGACATTCACAAAGTTCACCTCATTGTCCTCAAGTTCGCGAGAGCAAATCGCGATTGAGGACTGCAAGGAGCTCCTAGACTTCTCGGTTTCCGAGCTTGCATGGTCCTTAGCCGAGATGAAGGAGATTCGATCGGGTTCACAAAACCCTCATTACCAAGGGAACCTAAAGGCATGGCTAAGCGCGGCTTTAAGCAATCAAGATACGTGCCTCGAAGGATTCGAAGGCACGAATAGGCACCTTGAGGGGTTTATAAGAGGAAGTCTAACACAAGTAACACAACTCATTAGTAATGTATTGACTTTATACACTCAACTACATGCCCTACCATTCAAACCACCTAGAAACTATGGGGGTAAAACTAATACATTCTTTCCAAAATGGATGGCGGAAGGCGATAAACAACTGATGGCTGCGAGTCCGAATGGAATGCATATGGACGTGGTGGTGGCGTTGGATGGATCGGGAGATTATCGTTCGATTTCTGAAGCGATCAATGGTGCGCCGAGTTATAGTAACAGGAGATATGTTATCTACGTGAAAAGAGGGGTTTATAAGGAGAATGTAGATATGAAGAAGAAGAAGACCAACATAATGCTTGTAGGGGATGGCATTGGAGCCACGGTGGTGACCGGAGATCGGAATTTCATGCAAGGATGGACAACATTTAGAACAGCCACCGTTGGTAAGAAGCTCATTACCTTTCTAATCTCATACCAATTTTATGTCAGTTTAGTTCAAAATATAAAAAGGTCAGAAGGTCGTTTGAGATGATTAAACGGCCGTCCTTAATATCTAAAAAGTTAAAAGTTAAGTCTTTTAACAATTAGACGGTACGTTTAATTAATTCAACCTTAGTTATAATTGGTGATTAAATTCATCTTTTATATGGTTTAAAGAAAAAGACCCTTGAAAAGGAAAAAAAAAAGAATTATTAAAAAGGATCGTATAAAAGAAATTAAAATTTTGTGTTACTTAGAAATATAATAAAACATTAAGGAAAATAGGATGGGATAATTAAAGGAGAAAAGAAAAAGACGTAAGAATAAACTACGGCGGGAGTGACAAGTCATGTCTTCCTAGTGTTATCCCCACGTAAATAGTATGAAAAAATAGAATGAAAAGTAAAGAGAAAATGGTAAAAGCTTAATAATAATTTGTGGTGTTTTTGAATTTTAGGTAAAGGAAGCGTAAGAAAATTAGACTAAATTTAAATAAAATTGTATTTTATATCTATGCCTAATTATTTTGAAGTGTGTTCTTTAAATTTTAAAATTACGATTAGTGATATAAATGACGAATGATATTAAAGAGTTTAGAAAAAAATGTGACATAAATCTTGAAAATAGAGGTTTTAGTTAAATTATCGAATTATAGGGTGTGTGTTAAGCAACTTAATTTTCTTAAGATATTATTACAACTTCTTAGTATAATAGGTGTTGGTATCACTACATGAGTTAATTCAAAGTTTAAGGGGCCGTAGACTAACAGATTGAATGGTCATCTAACTTTCTAAATCTCAACTAATTCAAACTTTAAAGAAAACCGTACAATATTAATTAGATGGGTTATTGAAAAGGTTAACAAAGTTTAACTTACTAAAAAATGTTATAAAGATGTTCGAATAAGAGACCCCTTACTTTAGTCATTTACATATAATGACCTTTTTTCTATATCTTTTGTTATAAATCGAAGCCGTGTCCGGGAAAGGATTTATCGCACGGGACATAACCTTTCGCAACACAGCCGGTCCTCAGAACCACCAAGGCGTCGCCCTCCGTGTCGACTCGGATCAATCCGTGTTTTACCGTTGCAGCATGGAAGGCTACCAAGACACCCTCTACGCCCACTCCCTCCGCCAGTTCTACCGCGAATGCACCATCTCCGGCACCATCGACTTCATCTTCGGTAACGGAGCCGCCGTCCTCCAAAACTGCAAGATCTACACCCGAGACCCGCTCCCCATGCAAAAGGTCACCATCACCGCCCAAGGCCGCAAAAACCCCAACCAGGACACCGGGTTTTCCATCCAGGATAGCTTCGTTTACGCCACCAAACCGACGTATTTGGGGAGGCCGTGGAAGGAGTATTCGAGGACCGTGTTTATGAACACGTATATGAGTGCGATGGTGCAGCCAAGGGGGTGGTTAGAGTGGTATGGGAACTTTGCGTTGAGTACTTTGTGGTATGGGGAGTATAGGAATTACGGTCCGGGTGCGGGGTTGTCGGGGCGGGTTCGATGGCCGGGCTACCATATGGCTATGGATGCGTCGATGGCTGATTCGTTTACCGTTAGACGTTTTATCGATGGTTTATCGTGGTTACCGGCGACTGGAGTAGCATTCTCAGCTGGTTTATCTAATTGATTGGTTTTTTAAAAGCCAGCATATGTTGGTTGGATTATGGTAGGTAATTAAGCTTTTCATGTGATTATTTGTGACATCAATTTGTGGTTGCATATACTCTAATTCGGATTTGATTTTATCATATTATAGGTAATAAATTCAAGTGTGTTTTGCAATAAAAGCATAAATGTTTGATTGTTTATTATAATAATTGTATGTCGTGTTACATGAATAAGTTTTATAAAAGACTATAAATACAATTATAATCTTCGATAATTATTTATTTTTATAACTATCTAAAGTTTCTCAGTAATTATAGTTGGGTCAAAGGTTTTACGACAATAGGCATAGGTGGTGGGTTTCCTCTGAGATTGATGCACGGACTGCGGTCGTAACGTGTCGTGGATAACATCGTTTGCCATTATAAGACCCCCGGATAACCGGATGTTTGCAGTTAAAAAAATCTAGTCACAAAAAATATGAATTTTATTTATTATATTGAAATAAATACTTGGTATATTTGATTTAAACTTAATTAAAGTGAAAAGAATTATAAAATTAAATAGAATAAAATATTTTATATTACATGTATAAAATTTAATTAAAATATTATTATGAATAAAATATTATAAGCATTATATTAAAGGGTTAAAAGATATGTAATAAAATATATTATTTTAATAATATATAATATAAATGCAATAAAATATTAACCTTAATATTTAAAGTTAGTATTTGGATAATTATTAACCTTAATATATAATAAAGGGTTTTCTAATATGTGCCCTAAGGGCACACATAAGGCAATAAATGCACCTCGAATAACTGAAAAAGATAGCAAGATTCTTTTTAAAAATTAAAAAAGATACAAAGATTCATTTTAAAAAATAAGAAAGGTACAAAGATTTTTCTTGAAAAATGTATCTTTCAATTTTCGAGATGCATTTATTACACATTTTTTCAATTTTTGAGATGTATTTATTGCACTTTCTGTGTGTCCTTAAGTCACATGTTAGAAAACTCCATAAAAATTTGTATTTGAATAATTATTTATTGGATAATTATTTATTAAAAGTTTAAACTAAATAAACCCTAATATGGAAATTTAGTATTTGGATAATTAGTTATTAAAATTTTGACTTAATCCAAAATTTTGTGGTGATGACAAATGTCTTGTAACATTTGCAAAATACCGATTGAGAAACCCGACCCGTTTTGAACTTACGCGATTTACCGGTTTGTAAATTATTGAGAAACAAAAGAATTTTCGAGTGATTATACCATAATTAATGGACGTAAATGATTTTTAATCGCGTTTTGAAATCGAATACTTAATTACAACCAATTGGAATTAAACTGGATGTCTCGAATTAAAAATAAAGCAATTTTGGGTTTTTACGCGATTTCGGTACACGATTCGTTGTTTACCGAGAATCTCGGATTTGGTCATCGTATATCAAATTCAATATTTTTATGAGTCTAATTATCAATTATCATGTCATGAGTCATCACACTCTTGATCGAGTCGCGAATAGTTGGTGAATTGCCCAAAATCGATACGTACGCCAAAGCCGACCAAAATTGCTTGTTTTGACCTAATTTGTGCATACGTTTGAGTTACGTGACGTATTTGTTATCACTTTGAGTCGATTTAATGCTATGAACATGATGGGGCAAGTAATTTAGTGATTTGGGAGAAAACGGGACTCGAAAACCTCGAAAAGAGAAGAACCGAGCATGAAAATGGAGAAATCAGAAAATTATTGTTCGGTGGAGAAACAAGAGTATTAAATGATTTAGGCGTATCGCTGATGTGTTGCAAAACACATGGGTTTTCCTTTACGTTTTCAAGTCGTTTTGTGAGTCTTTTGAGTCATTTTCCCTGAGTATTTAGTTGTTTATGAATAATTAGTGTCTTAGTTTTTGTTTTACGTTTATTTTGTAGTTCTGGTGCAGATCTCGGAGAAAACGAGCAAAGGAGAAGAAGTGAAGATCAAAAAGAAGAAAAGTGTTGAAAATTAAACACTAGGCGTATCGCCTAGTGACCCTGAAGATACAAGCGATACGCTTGTTACTAAGAAGTCAAAGGCGGTGCTTCGCGCGTTGACCCGACTAATTTGTCGGTTTTTGTCCATAGGCGTATCACTTGCGGATCAAGACTCCTCCAAGCGATACACTTGGAGGGTAGAAATCCGGGGAAACCCTAGAAATTCAATTATAAATACAACTTGAGGGTTCCAGTCGAAGGACTTTGCTTCCTACCGTAAACCAGAGCCCTTGGAGATGATTTTGAAGCTACTGATCGAGAAGGAGTCCATCGGAGAGCTTGGAGTCAATCATTTGACACCGATTTCGGCTTCCGGGTTTCTATTCGATCTCGATTTTCGTTTTTGTTTACTAGACCAGATCATGTTCTTGACTGAATTTACCGTTATTATTAGGATCTTAGACATGTCAATCGTTTTTGGCTAATTCTTTTATACCACTTAGACCTAATCGATGAATAGTTAATGTATTTGACTTTTCTTGACTATGATGATAGCTTGGTTGTTTGATAATCTATTGAAGTTCCTTTAACCTGTTGTGTTTGTTGCGCATGCATATTTCAGTTAGGGTTTTGATTGTTAATTGGTGTTTGTGTTGCCTACGAATGTCTTTCGGGTCGGGTAACGCATCTAAAGGTGTTAGCTTTAGGGTTTTCATCTAAGGAATAGTTTGGGGAGACGTCCCGAACTAGAACATTGATTGGTATTTAGTATCTTGATTGTTATATTCTGCCTTGTTTAGAACTTAAAAGGGGATAAACTTGTCAATTAGTTGGGTTGGTTAATTATCTAGGTCAAGATTGTCTCAAAAGGAAGTCCCCTAGATTAAGAGATCAATTTGCTACTTGTGACCTTCAGAGTGGTTAGAGGTAGCTCCTATTGGCTTAGGGTACCTTAGATTAATTTCAAGGGTGGTTAGGGTAGTTGAATTGGGATAAACTCAAAAGGTGAACCAATTGATCGAGCGGTAGAATTATCGGTTATGATGAACTTAAAAGGTTGATAACGGTTGTCGTGACCGCTACACAAATAATCCTAACTAACCTATAGACAGGGTAAGTCGGGTATCAATCCAGGGGAGTTAGTGGTTATTAGTGACTTAGATTTTTAGTATCTAACTAATTTAACTACCTAAATCCAGATTACTGTCACTAATCTGAATTATTCCTAATTAAACTAAACTAACTTAATCTAATGAATTACCTAAAGTGCCTCTTGGCTGTTGAATTTGGTTGTGGTTGCAAAACTAAAATTAATGATTAACTAATTCAAACTAAATTAACTAACTTGCAATTGGTTGATTGTAACTTATATTACTAGAAAGGTAATCACTTTAGGATCCGGGTTAATGAATTACCAGTTTCTTTCTTCGGGAATTTAATCTAGAAATCACATAGACATGATTGTGTTATTGTTTAACCAACCCAAATAATTATCTATCTTGCACATACTAAGTATAGTCCTAGAGCTATGCTCAACGAGGTAGTCCGGGAGCGGGGGGGTACGTACATGACAAACAATCAGAATAAATTAATCAAACAAACCCTAGAATTGAAGATTGTCACATATCACAATTCTATCTAATAATTAAAACCCTAGATTGAAACCAATAAACACTAACCGTTCACCCAAAGTAACTACGAAGGGTTTAGCTTAGCATCCTTAAGAAAGAAAACATGACTAAAAGATGAAAAGAATGAAGAAAAGCCGTCTCCTATCGAATTATGCCGCCTGTCCTCCTCTGTCGAATGATTCTGACTTCCGTGAATCTCCAAACCCCTAAGGGTTGACGAACCCTCTAATTTAGTAATCTGCTCTTTAAATAAATCATGCATCCTTGCGTGATGACCTACCAATTGTTGCGGCCCAAATTAACTTGAAGAAATTGTAGGCCTGCGATCCATGTGAGCCCAATTCATCTATCCACTTTGCGCTGTTCACACTTGACTTGATTTAATTAGACACACATGAATGGCACGTGCGTTCTTCCATATTTTCCTTTCTTGTTTTGCTCCTTGCATTCACACACAAACACTTTATTTGTAGTCACCTACTTTCCACGTTTAATTCCATGATGCAAATTCCCTTTCAACCTCTAATCTTAATTCTAATAAAGCAATAAAATTTGTGTCACATGTCTCATTTATAAAGGGTCCACATCATCACCGCCACGTGTCAAGCTCACATTGAATTACCAATTTAGTAAATCATTAATTAAGATTAATTACCAATTTTATCAAAACTAAATTTTTATCTTTAATTTTGATAAAATTAATGTATATTTGATTAATTTACTCAATAATTTTAGTCTTTTTGTGGAAAGTAATCAACAACTTCAAATATAATAAATTTCTTAAATGTATTAAATTATTATTTAATATATTATAAGAATTCTATATGAATCACAATTTTCAAATTTCTTAATCATTATCTTTTTCTTTCTATTTATCTAATATTATAAATCTATATATGTAGCCCGTGTAATACACGGGTTACTAACCTAGTATAATATGTATGTATACCCAAAATCTACAAATGAAATATAGTTAACATTATAGAATAATCATTAATTTATTAACATAAGAATAATAATAATTGACAAATAAATTAAACGCTTAGTTTATCGGTTAACTCTTGTTTAATTTAATTGTATCATTTTAGTTCATTTACAAACAACATGTTAATTATTAAAAATCGATTAAAATAATATCTTTTAGATCCAAGTCGGTGTGTTTAGGAGATGATTAATATAAAATATAATGCACTTTTAAACCGCTTATCACATCCCCACACTTATCTTTTTCCGTCTCGGAAAAACTGCCATGGAATCATAATTGGAAAATCAATCTCATAATCATTTAACTTTTAAATTTGTCCACCAATTCAATTCCTCAAACCATAATGTAATCACATAGACTAACTGCAATTGTCAGTATTTCGGTCCGACTAAACCCAACCACTGACCTTTTGTTTCGCCCCCAAAGTGTTTATAATTTACCGAATAAAGTTATCAGTCTGCCTATGTGTCCCACATTCAGAAAGTTCAAGTTCAACCTACTTCCGAATCAAATTCAGTCAAAGCAAAGAGTACTCAAGATGATATTTTTAAATTTTCCCCACCCGCCTTTAAACCAGATACTCATATGTCCACAGAATGATGAAATAGATGGATGCGAAGTTTTGAGCATTTATTTCTCTAATTTGCTATTTATTTTTCTTTCTTTTCTTTCTCATTTTTCTCATTTTTCTATTTTTTTCTTTTTTTTTATCTTTTTTTTTTATAATTGGTTAATTTTAACTATGATTACCAACGAACATCATCAGAGGTATTCTTTGCGAGATGCTATCCCCAAACTCGTACATGAGTATTTTGCCCGCGAGATCCAGAACATCATCAGAGGCACGCACCACGGGATACTATCCTTAGTTTGTACATGAGTATTTTGTCCCTTCACTCTAAAATTATTAACCAAATTATTTACCTAATATGCTCAAAGATGGAAAGATGGGGCGCCGTTATTTCTCGGATTTGCTTTCGCAAAAAGATCATAACGTGCCAGGTTATTCTAAGGACATATAAGTCTCTAATTAAAAGTGGTCTTTTTCCTCCTAATCATCAGTTTCAATTTTCCTATCACTCCTAAAATGGAAACCCACTAGCAGACTGATTTAATTACATATTTATACAACAATAAACACAATGGGATTTTTAAGCTATTCCTAAGTCAGTTGGGCCTACCGACACATCACAGATTAGCCACGTTTTCCATTCTCTCCTTTTCTACCACTTTCCCTTTTCTTTCTTTATTTTTATTTTTGAAAACCGATTCCCAATTTTTCTATCATTTTCCATGATTTGCAAGTTATTTCAAAGACATTTTTTTTCAAATTTTTTTTTTGGATTTTTTTATTTTTTAGACACACAAAAATAACACACGAAATGCGTTATTCCCCTCCCCACACTTGAGTGAAACATTGTCCTCAATGTGAACAAAGAAACAACAAAAATAAATAAGAAATAAAATAAAAACGAAAAAAAAAGAATTAGGAAACGTACCGGATTTGAGCAATAAAAATAAACAAAAATGTCTGGCTGCTAACAGCGTCGCGTGTCGCGACAACCACTACCACCTCCCTCACGGGTCGCGGGGGAGCTATTTGACAGAAAGTTTGGTCGATTTATTGGACTTAGAATTTTTCTACTGTTAACCAAGACCTGTAATTTTCATGTGTGTCGCGACAACCACTACCACCTCCCTCACAAATACGCACAGATTAGCATTTTGAAATTTAAGTTAATTAGAACAGATATTTCACAATCAGCAATTTTCCAATCACCGAAAGGTCTTCCTGAAACACCTGCTTGACACCAAATAAAACATTAGTTGCATTGGGATCGACCCGAATCAACAGCGTCGGGTCGCCCAGTGTCTTCCACAAAGTCTTTGTTGGCCTTGGAAACAAGTTTTGGTTTCCAAATTTGTAAAAGTTTGAATATTTGATCAGAACCTGAATCAGACTCAACCGACGTACTTGATTTAGACCAAGACGATTTACTAGTTGATTTAATCTTTGGAGACCATGGTTCATAAAAAATTTGACCTTCGTTATCCACATATTTTGCAGTTTTGTGGATATATGCAGTCGTCGGACAATCAGCAGCTAGATGTCCTGGTTGACGACATACATAACAAAGTCTATCTCTAAAATTGTTTAAAAAATGTTTTGATTTGTGAGAATCAGATGAATGTTCAGAATGAAAGTTATCAAAGAAACCATCAGAAGAATCACACCTAGGAGATGGACTCCCTGAAGATGAAGATCCTCCAAAATAATAAGAAAATTCCTTCTGAGATGGTGATTTCTTTGTAACTGTTGCTTTAGGAACCTTCTCAGCCTTCACTGATTTCTTTGCGTGAACTGGTTCCTCCAACACTTTGTAACCTAAACCTTTGTGGTTAGATCCTTGAATCTTTGAAGAATTTAAAGAAAAACCTGAAGCAACTCTTGATTTAGCAGCACTAGTGAATTTGTCTTTGATATCCTTCAGCTTGTTCTTTTCAATTCACACCTTCTCTTCTTCGGTTGAAGATGAAGAACTGGAAGCAACCGTATCAAATACTTTCTCATTTTCCAACAATACAGACTTTGAAACAAATTTTGGAGCTTCACCCAAAGGTTTCTCCTTTTTTTAGACTTGGACTTATTCTTCTTGGGCGGAGTAGCAAACTTTGAATAGTCATGCAATTCATTGTTTGGATCAATCTGAGCAGAAGTAACTTCAATCAAATCCACTGGTTGAGGTACCGAATGAATATTTTCTTCTTTAGACTTCTCTGAACTCTGATCCTGCTTGTATAAGAAGTTAAGCAATGTCGGTGACAAATTGCAGTTCTTCACTTGCCTTTTCAACTCCAAAATCTCCAATTTTAAATCATTAATCTTCTGTTGACCTTCAAACACCTCTTGTTGTGACTTGATAAATTTTGCATTGAGATCATCATGTTCGTAAGTTTGTAATTTCCGGATCTCACATTCAGCATATAATTCTTCAAGCACATTTTCTCTCTTTTGCTTGTAAATTTCAACTTCTTTAGTTAACACTTCATTCTTGTCTCTGTAAAGAACATTTTCATCTTGAAGCATAGAGATCTTGTTTTGAAGCTTCTCAACGGTAACAGCAGTTTTTGCAATAAGAGCAGTAGCCTCTTCATATTTTTGCTGAACCGGATAACTCTTTTCAAACAGATTCTCAAAATCTTGAGCTGCGTCGATCGCTTCAGCTTTGGCTTTCTCACACTCTTTAGCCAATTGAGCCTTTTCCTTCAAAATATCTTCACGAATATGAACTAACGCATAATGTTTCTTTTGAAAATCTTCCAACTCTTTCTTTAACACCACAATTTCTTCAGTTGAAATTTGACTATGTTGTTCAAACCTTGCAATTTCCTTGAACAACTTCTCACATTTATAACATTTAAATTCGTCATCTTTTGAATTCTCAGAAATCTTTGGTAAGTATTCTTGAACCAAAGATATACTTGAAGAAGTATCAGATTCTGTTAAAAAGCTTTCATCATCAGCATGTTGAATAGTTAAAGCAATTGAGATCGGAGTATTATTCTTTTTATTTTCTGAATCTGCATTCCAGGCAAACCCATCTGAATGCATAAATGTATCAGTCCAATCATGAGCAAGAGTAGCAGATTTCTGATCAACATTTTCATCTTTATCTGACGGATGAAAAACTAAATGAGCATGCTGACCAGTCTTCAATTTACTTTCTGTAGAACTTGGACATTCACGAGCAAAGTGACCATAAACTGAACACTTATAACATTTCACCTTAGATTTTTCCAAACCAATCTTTCCTTCATGATTTAGTCTCTTCTTACCAGTTCTATTGAAAAATCTCTTCGTTCTACGAACCAACATAGCATATTGCCAATTTAGATCCATTTCCTCCAAATGATCATAATCAATCTGATCGTAATCTTCATTTGCTAACTCAGCATTACTCACAGAACTAGTGATAACACCAAAGTATGAAGATATTAATGCAGACATCAACGCATTATAATCATCAACAATTTGAACAGACAATGCACTTTGAGTCGAAGAACTAGGAAGTGACACAGTACAACCAACAGATGAGTAACTTGGAGTTTCAGATTTACCTACTAGAAATGCTGTAGGGGGTGCAGAACTAAGAATATTAGACTTTCCAGCATTCAAAGTTGAATCATTGTTGCCATAATACACTGCAGGATTCTGAATTTGCTCAGGAAGTGACTTGTTCACTTTTAACTCCATATCCCGTGCTTGAATTCTTTGAATCAGATCATTAAAAGACAATCTTGGATAATCCTTATCATTAGTAATCATCATTACATAATTTTCCCACTTCTCTGGTAGAGCTTCCATAATCTTTTCTTTCCTATCTGCTTCATCTTTTGTAAGATTCACCAACTTCATTTCACTCATTAAATGTGCAAATCTTGCAATCAGATTTGGAATTGATTCATTTTGATAATGCTTGAAACTATCAAATTCTTTCTTCAACACTTTTTGTCGACTTTTCTTATACTGGTAATTACCTTCACATCTCTTTTCTAGAGCATCCCACAAGCTCTTTGCGGTATAGTTGTTTGAAAATTGATGTAGTAAATCAGTAGGCAAAGCCATTGTTAAAGGGCCATAAGCCTTTTTCTCAGCTTGATATGCTTTCTTTTGTTCACCAGAAAGTTTCCTTTGAAGAATTGGTTCCCCATCCTCACCTTTAGGATATGTATATTGTTCAGAATACGACAACCACATATCGATATCATTTGCGGAAACAAATGCTTCAAATCGTGTCACCCAACTATGATAATCTTCCAATTTAAGTAATTTGGGAACTTTCTGACTTGTTCCAATTTCATTGTCATAGTTAATCATTGTTTGCATCGTTGCCTGAATTGAATTATGAATAGCCGCGAACGCTTGAAAATCAGACATTTTCAGAAATCTGGTTACTGTTCACTCTGAACCTCGTCCGAACCTTCTCCGAGCTACCTCCGAACTTAATCCGAACTTATCAACGCCGAACACTCTCCGAACCTGACCTTCGGACGAACAAGAACTAAACAACTCCGAACTATCACCGAACTTTGTCCGAACACTGACCGATCCCTCACCGAACTCTCACCGAATCAATATAGAGACCGAACTCCGTCCGAACCTCAAGTTCGGAGCGGTTATGCCGAACTTGTCCGAACCTCAAACGAGACAGATTTTACTCGACCTCATTTTCTCGATTTTCAACGTTTTTTACTGGAATTTTTGACAGGAATTCAAGCAAACTCGATAGAAACGATCTAGAAACAGATTTTTGACGACAAGCACACTCGAGACGACCAAACGAACTCAAAAATGATTGACATTTTTGTAAAAACGTGAATTTAAACTCAAATCTCCGAGAAACACTGATTTCCGACTAGTAGAGCAAACCAAATGCTCTGATACCACTTGAAAGTGCGTGAGCGTGTGGATCTTCTACTTAGTCGTAATGAGATCAACGTAATACGAGATGAAACACAAAGAGTAAATACAATTGACTTGTATTAACCACAGAGATAACCACAGAGTACAATCAGATAATATGACACGGAATCTTAGACTGTAAATCTCTCTTGAATACAACACAGAAACACATATTTATACTAGACAAACCAGCTGGTCCGAACCTCAGGTTCGGCCCAAGGTTCGGCCATGTCCGAACTCCAAGTTCGGCCTGAGTTCGGACCTCAGCAAACTTGTGTGAATCCGTCTTGTATTCGATACTTCACATGACGAACTAGGACCATGTATCAACAAATCAGTGAGCGTTTTCCAACCATTAGGATTCTTATCCGTTACGTTCGGAGAGGATTTCGGGGGGCTCGTAGGTTTTCTATAGGTTGTATCTTTAGATCCTGATTCGATCGGAATTGTCATAGTCAAGGAAAGTCGTTAGCGTTAACTAGGATTCTAGGTCTAGGTAGTATTTCGTATCATATCTGGTTTTCGTCTCTAGGTTTTGAGTTGTTGGTCTGTTTTCCATTTTTAGTAAGTTTTAATAATTTAGTTAATTTAATTTAATTAGTCAATTAATTCTTTAATTCAAAAACCCAAATTTCATCAATTAATCAGTAATTTACTTTTCTTAGTTAATTTTGTATTTTTAGTGTCTCTAGGGTTCGACCTCGGTTTACCGATAGCTATTCTACATTCGATAGGTTCGCTTTCCTGTTGAGTCGGTCTAGTTGTAGGTTAATTGGGTTAAATTTAGTGTGTCTAGGTCTAGGATAATTTTTATTACTTTTATATATCGATTTTTGCACATCAAGTTTTTGGCGCCGTTGCCGAGAACACTTGGTAATAGCGAAATTAACTTTGGTCTGTGAATTAGGATTAATTGTGTGCTTTTTCTTTTTCTTTGCGTGCTTAGTTAATTTAGTCTTAATTTTGCTTTTAGGATTTAATTGTGTCTTCAATTTGTTTTTTACGTTATTTCGTGTGCCTTAGTTAAATTAGGTTTAATTAGTTTCCTTGTGTGTTTTTCTAGTTTATCCCTTATACCCGTTCAAAAGGATCACCTGAGTTTTCTGCTACGTCCGAACCCGAGAGAGATATCCATGAGCGCATTCGTGAGCTTCATGAGCAACTAAGAGTCATTCGCGACAGTAAGGTACACACCTCTAATACCGTTTCTTGTTTACTTCCACCCATTCCATTTCTTGATTTAAATATGGCTGCTAGGCGTACTGTTCATGAAGTAGCTAGTGACGGAGTCGTAAACGCTAGGTTTTCCATTGCACCAACCACCATTGCTAACACTGCCAACTGGAAAATCCCATCTCATGTCCTGAACACCTTGACCCAAACCATTCGATTCCACGGCCTAAACGAGGAGGACGCACCCGTTCATTTATCTCGATTCGTGCGTATCTGTGCCACTTTTGGTCTTAATGGCGTTCAACCAGAAACTGTCTACCTTCGCTTGTTTCCAGTTTTGCTCACCGCCTGCGCTGCACGGTGGCTTGAGACCTTGCCCGCAAACTCGATTGCCACTTGGGACGATCTTCAATAAAAATTCCTGAAAAATATCACTCACCCGCAAAAGCTGCACGTATTAGGGAGCAAATTCACTCATTCCGCATGGACCCCGACGAGCCATACTACCTCACGTACGAGCGTTTCAACACCCTCCTGAGTAAATTTCCACAACATGGTTTGACTGACTGGGCCATAATCGAAAAATTCTATAACGGTCTCACCTACGAGACGTAAAAACAATTCAATATTTCTGCGCGGGGGGGGGGGGGGGGGACATGATGGAGAAGCTGAGTATAAACGAGTGCAAGAGTCTGAGTGAGAGTTTTGCCTTAGCCGAGCAGCAGAACCGTGATGATCGTAGGGCCACTTTAGCTCCAACAAAACCTTCACTTTCTACATCCCGGGGGGTTCACCACGTGAGTTCTGACACTGTTGCTCAAGCTCAGATTGATGCACTGCAGAAACAAATCAAAGACATTAAACCCCAACAGCATGCTAAATGTGAGTTGTGTCGTGGAGGTCATGACACCATCGACTGCCCACTTGCCACCCAGGAGCAAGTGGATTTCATCTCTAACCGAAACTAGTTTAGTAACTCTTTTCAGACGGGGTGGAGGACCAACCCTATGTTGGAGGGGTGGTGCGAACCCTTCGGGTTTTCAATCGTGTCAAAACCAGGATGGCGGGGGTGATGCAGGTTCAAGTATGAAGAAGATTGAGGATATGCTGGCTACGCAAATGCAAGTGCTAAATCATATCGTGACTCGAGATCAGGAGACACAACAGAAGTTGAAGGAACACGACACACTCTTTGGGAACCAACAGTCGGCCTTTCTAGATTTACAGCATTCCATAGGAGACATAGGACAGGTTTCTGAGTTAGTGAATAAGGAGGGATCAATTTCTGGTAGTACACAAACCAACCCTAGTGCGACCCTTAAGGTAGTGACTACACGTAGTGGCAGAGGAGGAGAGCAAAACCCACCGGTAGAGGAGGAAGAGCCGGTCGATGAGGAGATCGAGATGGAGACTCCGGATGGGAGGGCACACCCGAGGCTAGTCCCAGCAAGTACAGTGCCAACCTCCGAGTCTCCTGCACCTAAGTCAGCAGAAAAGAAGAAGAAGTTCAAGCCGAAGGAGATAACCGCTAAGGATTTGAGGCGAGTGTGACAACTGCAACTTCCCAAGTTGACTCCGTTAACTTTTCCCGTTAGTTCCGTTAGTTCCGTTAGCGAACCCGAGACCCGTTATTTGAATGATTTAGTATTTATATATGATTACTTGTAAATTGACTTTAGTAACTTGTTTCGTACACTCATTTCGTGACTTTATGTGTTAATTATGAAAATTTGCATCTTTATGTGAAACCGGGCTTTGTGTGTAAATTTGGATTTTTATGTACAAATGATTAAATTTATGTAACACGACTAAATCGTACATGTTAAATGATTTAAAAACACTTAGAAACATTTTTAGAATTTTTACTCTACAACTTTTAGTTAAAAACCCACTTAAATGAGTTTTTATGCCTTATATGCTTAAAATGAAACTTGAGGGGCTTAAATGGTAATTTACACTTAATGAAAATCTGCACAAAGACTCAACCTCCACCCCCATTTCACGTTCATCTTCACCCTCTCTCTCCCTCTTCACGATTCACGCACACACCCACATACACACTTGCAAAAATTCGCAAAATCAAGCATCTAGGAGCAAGATTCGGAGTTGGGAAGCTAAATCAAGCTACAAGAACACTCAAGCAAGCTTCTTCTTCCTCCCCTCTCTTCCTACCTGCGATTTCTACCTCAAACTTGTAAGCCCTAACTTTTGAAATCCGAAATTGATAGTTGCATGTGTGTTCTTTAGTGTTTGAATGCTAAATGGTGAGCTATTATGCTCCAAATTCATGTGATAAGTTGAGATATGCTATATGTCTAATTGGGGACAGTTTTGGGTTCGGATTTAGGGCTGGAATTTGGGTTAAATTTCTGCTATGTGAGTGTTCTTGAAGTTGTTATGTAGACAAGCATGAAAACTAGGTGTATGTGCTTATAATGCTAGCCTTATGTTCAAATTTTGCTATGTTCTTGGTATGACCTTGTTCACTACAGAAATTACATGTTGAAATGGTTATAATTGTGTTAGTAGGTGTTGGATGACCAAATTGTTGCTCAAAGTTTGAAAACCGAAATTTTTACAAACTATAAAAATTGGACAGATTCGGCCAGATTTTTAGGCCATTTTGCAGAGGTCATAACTTGCTCAATTTTTATCGAAATCAGTTGATTCTTTTTCCCTAGTAAAGTATTATGTCTTAGCTTCGATTGGGCTACTCGCATGCGTTCTAAAACCTCCGTTTGGTCATCCAAAACACTGATGCAAGTTAGGTGTGCAGGGCTGTGTTTTTCTGTGAAAAGTAGACTTTACATTTTGGTCGGGCATGATAACCTTGTTTTAATGAGGGGTTTGTTAAACTAAAATGAGGCTTATATATTAAAAGTAATATCTGGAAGGTTTGGTACCTAAACTCTAGGTTTTGAATGAGTTATGCAAATTTTAAACCTACTTTGACTATTTTGCAAAAAGCTGAAAATTGCCAACTTCCGATGCGCATAACTTTCTCGTTACTTAACTTTTTAAGTTGATTCTTTTTGAAACATTCCCTAAATGTTAAGTAGTCTATGCCTGCAAAATTTTAAAACTTAACTCCAAGTATGGAGCAAATTAGGCATGCCACCAAATGGTGTGTCAAAGACAATAATGTTGATTTTTGCCAACTTCTAACACACATAACTTTCTCATTTCTTAACATTTTTACTTGATTCTTTTTGCAACATTTCCTATATGATGTGTAGTATGTGTGTGTAAAATTTAAAGAGTTAACTCCAAGTAATGTGGATTTTAGCTATGTCACTAGTTAGATGCTTGAAGTTTGACTTTTTGGGTCAGCTTTGACTTAAGTTGCAATTACTTGATTTTCTCCCAAATTGGGACTTGTATGTGCATTATGTGACTTGTATGATCACATGAAACATGTTTAGATGCTTATATGCTATTTTCGTCTTATAGACAACCTCTAATTCGGTTAGACCTTATTTACCCAAAATAGGTCATTCATAGCCAATCTTTAAAGTCAAGTGTCGCGTACCAGTGCACCCTAAGGTGAGTTTCACTTACTATTTTTGTTGCATCCGGTAAGGGATGGCAACACACGGTAAAGGTATTTCTTTACTTGAGTAGTTATCCCACATATATCACATATTTCACTGAATTGCTTTTAATATCAAAAGTCCTTACTTATCGGACCATTAATATAGAATAGCGAGGTAATGTTGAGTAGATCTACTGGGGATTGACACCCCCGCTCAGCGGTGCACAGGATGCACCCTCCCGACTGGCGGTCGGACTGAGACCAATATTAGCCTAGGACTACCGTGATCGGGAAAGACACGGGGAAGGCAAATTACATAGGTAAATACCTATCAAATACATTGTCAGCTTTGGTTTTGAACGTTCAGGTGAGCATAAGCATAGGCTAGCTACCTACTGATACGGATAATACTTGCAACTTGTATAACTAGAGTATGAATTGTTTCCTTACTATTCATATGCATTTTTGGTCTACATGGTGTTGTGTAGACTGTTTTAGTGAACTCACCAGCCTTTTAGCTGACACTTGATCATTGATTTCTTTTCAGGTTGCTTGGAGGATCATGGATGGCACGGGCGTTGGCAATACTTACCATTTTGTGAAACCCTTTCGGAAATCATATTTCAGATACATTAGCAATCAGTTGTTGCTAAACAACAACTTTGTAAACTTTTAATGCTTCCGCTGATTTTGTGAATTGTAAACTCTGATTTATTAAATGTAATACATGACTAGTTTACCCTTCAACTATGGTTTGGTTGTAACTAAAGACTTGGATCCTGGTCTGGATCACACCCCATACGGTTATACTCCGTTAGTGGAAATTGGGGGTGTGACAAATTGGTATCAGAACCATTGGTTACAGCGAACCAGAACATTTTAAAAGTAAAATTTCTGAACTGTAACTGTTTTTGAAAACTTTGGTTACAACCTAACTCCCAAAAGTATTGCCCCGCGTGCCGAAGATGATCCTCATTTAGAATTTATGTCTTATGTCAGTATAGGAATTGGAATTTTGGGTAGGAAGTTTTCTTTCCCGAGGCTTAGAAATTCCTAAGTTAGAAAAATTTTTCTAAGTATAAAGCTTAGCGTACTTGTTACATTCCTTCTTAGCGAACTTCAATTTGCCCTTAGCGGACTAGAATTGCTCTTAGCGGACTTGATGTTAGCGTACTTGGCCCCTGTGCTTAGCGGACTTGATTTTGTTCTTAGCGAACTTGAACTCTTCTTAGCGAACTTCTTTAGCGAACTTGTGTGGTCTTAGCGGACTTCCAGCTAGCGAACTTGATTATGATTCCTAGCGGACTTGTTAGCCTTAGCGAACTTGATGATGCCCTTAGCGAACTTGTTGCCCTTAGCGAACTTGTTTATGCTTAGCGAACTTGAATGGTGCTTAGCGAACTTAAGTTGTTCTTAGCGTACTTCAGCAGAATTTAGTGGACTTAATTTGTGCTTAGCGAACTTCAATGGGACACCCGGAAGAATTTACAAGAATAGGTGTAGAAATTGTTTGTACCTTATGTTAGAATGCTCATTGCCCATTGTGTAGTGTATACAGGACCATCGAGAACCCTATTGTGGTAAGACCCACCTAGGATGCAATCAGAGAGGATCTCCTTTTTAAGCGTGTAGTCACCATCTTTTTTTTTTACTTGGCTACATCAACAAAACTTGAATGATTAATCGTAAGTGCTTGTAGTTATGCACTAGCCTCACGAATAGGGTAAGATCCATTATTAGGATGTCGATATCTTTAAGGACTTGTTTAACCCTTAACAACATTGTTTATTCTTAACGACCTTGGTAGGTATACTTTTAGGCCTAGATCATGGTAATCTAGACTCTAAGACAATGATCCAACGTATCCCTAGCTTAACTGATTATACTCTCTTATAACACAAATAGGAGTCGTAGTAGATCCTATTCGGGTAGGACACCCATTAACACCCACACCGGGAGTACCTTTATCGTAGTGAGTTAGTAAAGAACACTGTTTAGCCTTATGTAGGGCAGCACTGTATAGAATCGGATGATTTCTCATAAGATACTTGTAACTGTATTTGTTACCCTAAATGTGTTGACACCCTTTTTCCTTGGTCAGTTTAGACCTCACATTTTAAATTGCATAATTGTTGTGTGATAATTCAGTGTGAATGTGACTTTAATAACATAAATGAAATCAGGCATGCGATGATTAAGAATAATATGACATTCTCTCTGTATATATATAAACATGTGTGTGCATAATGGATACGTGATTGAGTCGGTCAATAACTACTCTACATCTTTAAGTTAAGCTAGGGGCATTCTAGCATGCCCTAACCATACTCCTACAGAACCACTTTCTTACCAAATCGTACCTACGATAAACTTTAAGTTAGATCAGCTGTTATTCTCAGAACTTGTCTCCTTGGCAAATCTCAACCAGTTACTTTTGATTTAATGACCACATTCTTGATACTTATCCTTGGAAACCACATACTACCCCACCGAACCTAGTAGCTAAAGTAAGAAGAACCAGCGTGACCATACAAGGTGAATTACCGTTACGGGTGCACACGTAAATGTAATTTACAGTGTATGGAAGCCTTGGGGAAATCCTACTCGGCAAACCATCAAGTTATGAGGGATACGACCTTTCATTTCAAAACTCTCATGACACCAAATTTCCAAGCCTATGGTCTTCGGCCGTATTCTTTGCGCTATCACGTCTATTCTCATTTCTCCTATATATGATTTCCAGCCTATTCAAAATCCTTTAAAATTGCTTGTACAAATGAAAACCCCGGTAAGACATCCCACCACTCACACCATCCGACGATAAAGATCATCCCTCACTGCGAGCAAGCCGTGGTTAAACTCTTCACTGATTCTAATTTATCCGCAATCCTAACTCTACCCCTACAACGTTACCTGCCATAACTCTCTTTCAAGCTCTCTCAATTGTACAACAAACTTCATGAACTCTAATCTGATGGAAACCCAGACCTCTTCGATGGACAATTCCACCTCAACCTTTGGAACCAACCTTTCGGCAGGAAAATCTTGTGAAGTTCTCCCCTCTTGACTAGTAATCTCCTCACGATTTTTAAGCACTTTATACCCCACTACAAATACAGTTTCACCCAACGGAGCGATGTTGGTTACTTCTCGAACCCGTACGACCTGCTTTATCTTCAAACACCCGATTCGTTTGTGAACTTAACTACCAAGGAACCTTCTACCCCTTTTATCTAGTGTGACTTGGAAGGTCCCCAAGCCTTGAGCCATCGCGGCTAGTTAACCTCATCAATGACTTTTCCATGCACTTCTTTGCCAGAAGCTCCCGTACGACAACCATTGACAACCAGCACTAGGCAGCAGTAGGCTAGGAAAGTTCCACAACATCATACGTTGCTACCCATTGTCCTCATTCCTTCTTTTCTAGAAAAACTTTCATTAGTAACCCTCTGCTTCATAACTAGTCGAATGATTGACCCGAACTTTTGAGACACGCGTAAGGAAGTAGATTGACTCCAGATTTGACGAAGACACGTTTGAATTTATCGCATATGTAGCTTTTAGATACGCAGTAGACCCCGTGAAACCTTACCTACAACTCGTATTTACACTCATTGAAAGCCAGGTAGTATTGAATTCGTCACCACTTGGTATTTCGGAAACCCACCCTTATTACATGTTTTCACTTTTACTTAATCTTGAGGGCCAATGTATATTGGTGTTCTATCCTTCTGTACGGTACCCCCGTCGACGCAATCACATCCATATCAGTCGACCCAAAAATCGTTTTCTCCGTATTTGCGTCAATCGTACCGGATGACTCTCTTCGAAACATATAGTTGCAACTACCCTACACTAGCTACCTCGCCCTTCATCCTGAGTCTGTATCCCCCTACTTGATATCATTTATGCTTCTACAAAGAACTTTTCGAACGTCACCCTTATTTTGGATCTTTACCGGAGGGTAATATGCGTAACGATATCTCCCATGTTGGCGAACCTCATTTTAAACCTAAGCGTGAAAGACTACCTCCTCTTTTGAATCCCCTTCAGAAACTCAAAATGTATTCGCGTTGCGTCCGCTAAACTCTTAATAATCCGCACCATAGACGAAGACCCCACCTACCGAAAACATGTTTGTTGTAAAATTCAAAATTTTCACATGTTTGCATGGTTTCGAATCTTTCACTCCCCTTCAACTCAAAAGCACCAGGAAACAACATAAGAAACCTTATTTTAAGTGTATTATCTAACGAGATTTGTCAAAAATCCAGGAATGGCAAGGAAACTGGTACACCCTCAACGTGCTGGTAGTGTGGTGGGTTAGCTGCGGTACACCCTATACATAAGCACTATCGACATGTGGAAAGTGGGATCAGTGCTGAACCCCAGATTTACTCTGAAATTTATGAACAAAAACTCTATTTTGAGAAACTTCATTTAGTGGGACAGCGCCCACGATAAAGCAAAATTTATATCACTTTCGTTGAAATTTCGCCTCCTGCATACAGTTTAATCAAATGAAACTTATTGTTTTTCCAACTCTCTAATTTAATAAGAACTATCCTGATATAAATTTTATCAAATATAGGTTATGAACTAGATGAACAACAACGTATTAACAACTTAAGTTTTGTATTATAAAAGACAGATCACATGTTCCTTGGAGCAACCCCGTGACTTTTCCAGGACCCTTATCAACGTTTACTCGTCCCAGATCCGTACTCGTCTTGGTTCACCATGTAAATTTGTGAAATATTTCGATTGGTCCTCTAGTTATTATATTTCTGACGTCCCCCGACTTGTTACTTCTTTATGAAATTACCACGCTTACTCGCCGTGCTATTGGCATTATGATACCTTGCAGCGTCATCTGCCTATACTTTTTCTGCGAACTGTAAGAACCGCCCAATCCACCCCCCCCAGATACGTTAACATTTGAACCTTTTTGAAGCACTTCTTGCCTCTACCGTGTCATTTGACACAATACTTTCTGTTATCTTATTGGATGCTATAGCTGAAGACTACTCGGACATATGGTCACTTCGTCATATTAAATATTTCAATCTCGGATGTGGCGTTGCCGTCACATTTGTTAAACCTAACCATGCGATGCAATTCAACTCACTCACGGAAACGTTCATTATAGGAAATCACTCTCTGTACGCTCATGCGAAATGTTCATTCGATGCTTTCTAAATCGTGTACCGTCCATCACTCCCCTCAGATTCTCTCGTAACGATTCGTAAAACAATTAGCACTACGACAAATTTTCTCGTTTCCATTCTCCTTCATCCCATTCAGTTGGCCCGAACACTTTGGACCTTATGCTAAATTTTCAGGACGAAAATTCTTTAACGGAGGCTGTGACAACTGCAACTTCCCAAGTTGACTCCGTTAACTTTTCCCGTTAGTTCCGTTAGTTCCGTTAGCGAACCCGAGACCCGTTATTTGAATGATTTAGTATTTATATATGATTACTTGTAAATTGACTTTAGTAACTTGTTTCGTAAACTCATTTCGTGACTTTATGTGTTAATTATGAAAATTTGCATCTTTATGTGAAACCGGGCTTTGTGTGTAAATTTGGATTTTTATGTACAAATGATTAAATTTATGTAACACGACTAAATCGTACATGTTAAATGATTCAAAAACACTTAGAAACATTTTTAGAATTTTTACTCTACAACTTTTAGTTAAAAACCCACTTAAATGAGTTTTTATGCCTTATATGCTTAAAATGAAACTTGAGGGGCTTAAATGGTAATTTACACTTAATGAAAATCTGCACAAAGACTCAACCTCCACCCCCATTTCACGTTCATCTTCACTCTCTCTCTCCCTCTTCACGATTCACGCACACACCCACATACACACTTGCAAAAATTCACGAAATCAAGCATCTAGGAGCAAGATTCGGAGTTGGGAAGCTAAATCAAGCTACAAGAACACTCAAGCAAGCTTCTTCTTCCTCCCCTCTCTTCCTACCTGCGATTTCTACCTCAAACTTGTAAGCCCTAACTTTTGAAATCCGAAATTGGTAGTTGCATGTGTGTTCTTTAGTGTTTGAATGCTAAATGGTGAGCTATTATGCTCCAAATTCATGTGATAAGTTGAGATATGCTATATGTCTAATTGGGGACAGTTTTGGGTTCGGATTTAGGGCTGGAATTTGGGTTAAATTTATGCTATGTGAGTGTTCTTGAAGTTGTTATGTAGACAAGCATGAAAACTAGGTGTATGTGCTTATAATGCTAGCCTTATGTTCAAATTTTGCTATGTTCTTGGTATGACCTTGTTCACTACAGAAATTACATGTTGAAATGGTTATAATTGTGTTAGTAGGTGTTGGATGACCAAATTGTTGCTCAAAGTTTGAAAACCGAAATTTTTACAAACTATAAAAATTGGACAGATTCGGCCAGATTTTTAGGCCATTTTGCAGAGGTCATAACTTGCTCAATTTTTATCGAAATCAGTTGATTATTTTTCCCTAGTAAAGTATTATTTCTTAGCTTCGATTGGGCTACTCACACGCGTTCTAAAACCTCCGTTTGGTCATCCAAAACACTGCTGCAAGTTAGGTGTGCAGGGCTGTGTTTTTCTGTGAAAAGTAGACTTTACATTTTGGTCGGGCATGATAACCTTGTTTTAATGAGGGGTTTGTTAAACTAAAATGAGGCTTATATATTAAAAGTAAGATCTGGAAGGTTTGGTACCTAAACTCTAAGTTTTGAATGAGTTATGCAAATTTTAAACCTACTTTGACTATTTTGCAAAAAGCTGAAAATTGCCAACTTCCGATGCGCATAACTTTCTCGTTACGTAAATTTTTAAGTTGATTCTTTTTGAAACATTCCCTAAATGTTAAGTAGTCCATGCCTGCAAAATTTTAAAACTTAACTCCAAGTATGGAGCAAATTAGGCATGCTACCAAATGGTGTGTCAAAGACAATAATGTTGATTTTTGCCAACTTCTAAGACGCATAACTTTCTCATTTCTTAACATTTTTACTTGATTCTTTTTGCAACATTTCCTAAATGATGTGTAGTATATGTGTGTAAAATTTAAAGAGTTAACTCCAAGTAATGTGGATTTTAGCTATGTCACTAGTTAGATGCTTGAAGTTTGACTTTTTGGGTCAGCTTTGACTTAAGTTGCAATTACTTGATTTTCTCCCAAATTGGGACTTGTATGTGCATTATGTGACTTGTATGATCACATGAAACATGTTTAGATGCTTATATGCTATTTTCGTCTTATAGACAACCTCTAATTCGGTTAGACCTTATTTACCCAAAATAGGTCATTCATAGCCAATCTTTAAAGTCAAGTGTCGCGTACCAGTGCACCCTAAGGTGAGTTTCACTTACTATTTTTGTTGCATCCGGTAAGGGATGGCAACACACGGTAAAGGTATTTCTTTACTTGAGTAGTTATCCCACATATATCACATGTTTCACTGAATTGCTTTTAATATCAAAAGTCCTTACTTATCGGACCATTAATATAGAATAGCGAGGTAATGTTGAGTAGATCTACTGGGGATTGACACCCTCGCTCAGCGGTGCACAGGATGCACCCTCCCGACTGGCGGTCGGACTGAGACCAATATTAGCCTAGGACTACCGTGATCGGGAAAGACACGGGGAAGGCAAATTACATAGGTAAATACCTATCAAATAAATTATCAGCTTTGGTTTCGAACGTTCAGGTGAGCATAAGCATAGGCTAGCTACCTACTGATACGGATAATACTTGCAACTTGTATAACTAGAGTATGAATTGTTTCCTTACTATTCATATGCATTTTTGATCTACATGGTGTTGTGCAGACTGTTTTAGTGAACTCACCAGCCTTTTAGCTGACACTTGATCGTTGATTTCTTTTCAGGTTGCTTGAGGATCATGGATGGCACGGGCGTTGGCAGTACTTACCATTTTGTGAAACCCTTTCGGAAATCATATTTTAGATACATTAGCAATCAGTTGTTGCTAAACAACAACTTTGTAAACTTTTAATGCTTCCGCTGATTTTGTGAATTGTAAACTCTGATTTATTAAATGTAATACATGACTAGTTTACCCTTCAACTATGGTTTGGTTGTAACTAAAGACTTGGATCCTGGTTTGGATCACACCCTATACGGTTATACTCCGTTAGTGGAAATTGGGGGTGTGACAGCGAGTCCCCTACCCCGCCCGTCTCATCCTACAGAAGTATGCAAGAGAGTATGATCAATTTCTCGACATGCTCAAACAGCTCAAAATCAATCTTCCGTTTGTTGAGGCGCTCCAGCAAATGCCCAAATATGCTAAATTATTAAAGGATCTCTTATCTAATAAGAAAAAGCTGGAGATGCGCTCGACCGTTACTCTCGATGAAAGATGTTCTGCGGTGGTTCGGAACAAGCTACCGAAGAAACTGACTTATCCGGGCATTTTCACGATCCCGTGTTTGTTAGGTAGCTCGACTGTGAACCACGCGTTGGCGGATCTAGGCGCTAGCATCAATTTGATGCCTTATTCGATTTATGAGAAGCTAGGCCTAGGAGATCCGACCACTACGCGCATGAGCATCTCCTTAGCGGATCGGTTCGTTAAATATCCACGGGGAGCTGTGGAGAATTTGTTGGTGAAGGTTGATAGATTTGTTTTCCCCCTGGATTTTGTGATCATGGACATGGAGGTAGATGAAAAATGTCCACTCATCCTAGGACGCCCCTTTTTGCGCACCGCCAAGGCATTGATTGATGTATATGATGGAAAGATTACACTTCGTGTAGGGGATGAGACAATCACATTCGATATCATGCAGTCCATGAAATATTCTGTAGGTTAGAACGATTCCGTCTACTTTATTGATACTTTCATTTCTCATATGGATTGGTGCCTAGACTACATTTATGGAGCAGATTTGGTTAGGAGTGAGAGTGAGACCCCGGTGAGTGAGAACTGGGAGGTCGATGATATTGCTCACCAGGGGCGTATCTTGACTGATGTAGTAGATAAGTTCTTTCGATCAGTGTTTAGGTAATTTGTAGAGGATGTTAGCTAGGTGTATAGAGACCAAACTGATGCTAAACTGGGAAAAATGTCACTTCATGGTCACCGAGGGGATAGTTTTAGGACATACGATTTCCCGTGTAGGAATAGAGGTTGATAGAGCTAAGATTGAGACGATTAGCAAACTTCCGCCACCCACTAGTGTCAAATATGTTAGGAGTTTCTTAGGTCATGCCGGGTTTTACCGTAGGTTTATCAAGGATTTTTCCAAGATCACTAGACCCATGATCCGTCTCTTGGAGAAGCATGTTGTTTTGATTTTGATGAGAGTTATATGAAGGCATTTGAGTTTTTGAAGGAGAGGTTAGTGAGTGCGCTTATTCTGATTGCCCCCGATTGGAATTTACCGTTTGAGCTTATGTGCGACGCTAGTGACTTTGCAGTAGGAGTAGTTTTAGGACAACGTAGGGACAAACACTTTCATCCCATTTACTACGCAAGCAAAACCTTAGACAATGCCCAGGAAAATTACACGACCACAGAAAATGAGCTTCTTGCCGTAGTTTACGCATTCGACAAATTTTGTTCATACCTCGTTCTGTCCAAAACCATTGTTTACACCGATCACGCTGCGTTACGATACTTGTTCGCGAAGAACGACGCGAAACCTCGTCTGATTAGGTGGATTCTTTTGTTTTCTGAGTTTGATATAAAGATTAGGGATAAGAAGGGGGCGAAGAATGTAGCGGCCGACCACTTGTCACGCCTTGAGAATCCCGAGAGAGAGAAATTGAGGGAAGAGAGCATAGGAGATACTTTCCATTAGAGATTGCGATGGTTGCTAGTGAGGAGTTTGTAGGAGTCACCAGTGCGGAGGAACAGGGCATACCATGGTTTTCTGATACGGCGAATTATTTAGCTCATGGTACTATCTAATGATTTGATGGCCCAACAAAGGAGGAAATTCCTCAACGATTCTAAACATTATATTTGGGATGGTCCTTATTTGTTCCGGATTGGGATAGATGGTTCTTTTAAGAGATGTGTGAGTCGTGAGGAGGGATTAGAGATTCTTAAGCATTATCATGAGGGTTTTAGTAGGTGGACATTTCGAACCTACCTATACTGCTAAGAAAGTGTTAGATTCATGTTTCTATTGGCCGACATTGTTTAAGGATGCTCACGAGTTAGTTAGGAAGTGGGATGCGTGTCAGAGAGCAGGTAACATCTCATTCCGGAATGAGATGCCCCAACACCCTATCCAAGGGGTTGAAGTGTTCGATATTTGGGGCATTGATTTCATGGGTCCATTCCCCACATGCCGGGGGAATCGGTACATCCTCGTTGCGATTGATTATGTCTCTAAGTGGGTTGAGGCTTAAGCATTGCCTACAAATGATGCATGAGTGGTAGTGAGATTTTTTAGGACACTGTTTAGTAGGTTTGGAACCCCTAAGGTGCTGATTAGTGATAGGGGCACACACTTTTGCAATGCCCAAATGGAGAAGGTGTTAGCTAGATATGGAGTGAATCATACGACATCGACAGCTTATCATCCACAAACGAGCGGTCAAGTAGAGAATGCTAAAAGAGGGGTGAAGAGGATTTTGGAGAAAACTGTCAGAAGCAATCGCAAGGATTGGTCCGATAAGTTAGATGACGCGTTATGGGCTTTCCGTACTGCTTTCAAAACACCCATAGGAGCCACACCCTTTATGATGGTTTATGGGAAAACTTGTCATTTTCCGGTTGAGTTAGAACACAAAACCTATTGGGCCATTCGATCGATTAATCTTGATTTAGCCAAGGCGGCTAAGAGTCGGTTTCTCCAAATTAATGAGGTAGAGGGGCTTAGGAATGAAGCGTATGATAGATCTTGAAGTTATAAGGAACGCACGAAGGCGTTGCATGATAGTAAGTTGAGAGGTAGGAAAGAGTTTAAGTGTGGGGATAGAGTTTTGCTATATGATTCGCGTCTTAGACTTTTTACAGGTAAGTTGAAATCCCGGTGGAGAGGATCTTATGTTGTGAAGGAGGTGTTCCCGTATGGAACGGTTCAGTTAGATTCGGAGAGTGGAGTGTGGAAAGTGAACGGTCATAGATTGAAGCATTACATAGGAGGACCGATTGAGACGGATGAGGAGAACTTGGTTCTCCACAAAATTGATGGAGAATTAGTGAAGGAGGTAAGTACTCGGTGAAAATCCGAGTTGAATAGTTTGTATATAGTTGCATGCTTGTTTTTATTATTTTCGTGTGTTTGTGCTTTTCGTTTTTCGTGTTTTTTTTCGGTTTGTTGTGTTTGTGTGTTTGTTTGATGTTTCAGGGAATTGAAAGATGCTGGAAGCGCGAATTCATGCGAAAATGGAGTCCCATGTATGTCTTGGTTAGTAAAAAGTTGCAGGACTTGAAAAATAAGGGTGATGAGAATTTTTGAAAACATAGAAAAATTGACTAAGTATGGGAAATCTCAAAAATTCCCTGGAAATATCGTTCCAGGCGTATCGCCTGGGTTGAGCCTTCCTCTAGACGATAAGCATGGGGGTGGGGGTCAAGAAGACGGATGGGGCTAGCAAGCGTATCGCTTCTTGGTCTCTGCCCTCCAAGCGATACGCTTGGGGAGTAGGTGGCGAGAAAAAAAAAACCCCACCGTCTCTTTTTCCCCCATTTCAAAACCCTAATTTACCGACTACCCGTCTCCCACACCACATCCGACACCGCCATTACACCCACCATTGCCATCGCCTACCATCTGCACCACCACGTCCCTCTACTCGACGTCGCCCCCTCCGCTATCACCACCTGCCTCTGCCACTCACACCACCATTACTGGCCTCTACCACAGCCGTGACCACCACCTTCACTGTACACCACCACGACCACCATCAATCGCCGCTGTCTGAACTCCGGTGAGAACCCCCGTTGACCCTTACCCCCTTCACCATCCTAACCCTAATTACCATCTACTGCCGCCACTGTTCAAGCTCCGACGAGCCGCCGCTGCTGTTGCAGAACCACCACCGTCCATTTCCATTAAAATTTCTTAGAAATTCGCGAAATCAGGTACTGTTTTCTTGTTTCCCTGTTGCATTTTGTTCCAGTTTCTTTGACTTAAGTTGCATTTGGTTGATTACTTGTTAGTATTTGGTTGTTCTTGATGCTGTGCATAATTATGTGGTTAATTTTAAGTGGTTTTGCTGGTTTGGGATAAATTGGTATAAAATTGATGTTTATTTGATGCGAATTCATTGAGGTTAGCAAAAATTTGACAGGAGTTCAGGTTTGCTTGGTTTTAGGTTAGACATTGTATGTGTTGATGAAGAACCCCTGCCTGATTAGCCCTAATTTTTCTGATGAGTTATTTTTGTTGGCAACTTTGATCTTGTTGGATGCACTGCTATGCGTTCTGTGAGTTTTGATTGGGTATTTCGAACAGGGAGTTGAGATATCTAGATTCGGTCATCATTAGTGTTGATTAATTGTATGGGTCGATTATTTGTTGGGTTTTGTTTGAGGCATCTTTGTTTATTTTCTAAATGTTTGTCTGCTATAGATCTTGATTATTCGTTTGTTGCGGGTTGATTATCGGTTGGCATTGGTTTGGAGCATTCGTATTTATTCGTTGAATTATGCTTGATTGATATGGATATTGCTTCATCATTGGATTGGGATGGTCGCGAGTTGGGATTCTGGTTGGTTTAGTTGAAATTATGCATGTTTGACAGGTTTTTGAGAAGAACTGGTTTGCTCGATAAACGAACGGGTCATGCCCAATTTTTCTAAAAATGTTTTGTTTTTTTTCTTTTCCTTTTTATTTAAAGTGATTTGTTTTTGGTTTTATAATTCAGTTTTTCTTGTATTCTTTTGATTAATAAAAATCCAAAAATAGTTTGTGCTTGTTTGATGCTTGGATATCACTGTTTAATCTGTTTTGCAGGTATGGATGCTTCTGGTAGTGGTTCAAAGAAGATAAAGAAGACGACGAAGATTTACCATCACAGGTTGGCAATCCAGTATTTGGCACAGGAGGTGCTACCAGACTACACGGTGGAGCTGCCTCCGGTTGAGGTGCGCCGGATTGAGGATCATACCCTGTTGCAGTTTCAGGGGGTTGATGAGGGTAAGAGATGTGAGGTATTTGTGCGTTTAGACCTGCTTCAGCACAGAACGTTTGATTAGGAGTTGATGGATATGATGGCTGCGAGGGGCAGGTTAGAGCAGCTGTTAGATGAGAGGTGGAAGAGAGTCCTAGCTTGTGATGGACCACAGTACCGGGAGCTGACGGTGGAGTTTCATTCTACATGGAAGTACGATCTAAAGGAGTATGACTCGCCAGTGACTGTTTCGTTTGCTCTGGGTAGGAGATTGTTTGAGATGAGTGTGCCTTAGTTTGCTGTAGCTTTAGGCTTTTATACACAGGAGGAGGTTGCTACATCTGGGTTTAGGAGGAGTTTGAGGGGGACGGCCAAGAAGGCTAAGGAGTTCTATGTGATAGATGGTCATTTGAGGGGTTTCTGGGAGACAATTTCTGATGCGCCGTACACGACCGGTTTAGTTGCTTCGTCTATTAGGAATCCGGTTTTGAGATATGTTCATAGGATTTTAGCGTGTTCACTGATCGGTAGACGGGCTGGTCTGAGAAGATTAACATGTTGGATTTGTTCTGCTTGAGGTCGTTGGTGGAGAGACACCCGACCAAACTCGCTATGGTTTTCATTCAGTCAGTTGCCCGGCCCCACAAGGGTGGGCCAGAGGGGAGGTTGGATCTTGGTCCGTATATTGGTAGGTTGGCTGATCATTTGGGAGTGTTAGAGAGGTATAGGCCTTCGCATTTGACCGCTGGACCACGGATATTACCGTATAGTTTATTGGATATGTGGAAGGCTGGTTTGTGTCCATTTAATGATCCACTGAGATGGGTTGAGGTTTGAGCTCCTGCGAGGAGGAGGATTCCGCAGAGGGCTAAGAGGCCTCCGGTTGATAGACCCGTTAGAGAGCCGAGAACTGAGTCATTGACGTTGGATGCTGTTAGGGATGAGATGATTATGAGGATGGATCTGCAGCACCGGGCTATTAGGAGTTTGTTCAATGCTTAGGGGTTCGAGGTGCTTGATTTCTTCCGTGAGCCTTAGCTTAGAGATGCCGAGCCTGATGATTTTGATGATGATGCTGAGGAGTAGGGAGTCAAATGACGTATTTTGACAGCAGCAGCCACTTTAATCGGTTATTTCACATCCTTGTACTTTTTCTTTATTTTTGTTTTTATCATCATGGTTTGTACTAATATTCTAATATTCTGATACTTGGAAATTTGTACGGGGTTAACCGGTTGGGTGGTTTGTTTGATATCTATATATGCTGCTGTGATTTTGGTTTGCCTTGGTTGTTAGAATTTGGTTGGTTAGTCGCCGCTTTCGTTCGTGACAATTTTTATGGAATTCTGGAGTTAGAGAGTTACGATATCAGTATATCACGTTCGAATTGGAGGACGAGGAACAAGACTCTTTTTATTCTTGCCAATTCAATCAGGGGAGTCTGTTCCATTTTTTCTGTTCTCTTATTTTATGTTGCATTTAATTTTTTTTCTTTTTCTTTTATTGTATTTGTTTATGCGTTGTTTCTCAGTTCACATTAGGGACAATGTGAGTTTCAAGTATGGGGATGGGAAGACTATGTGTCGTGTCTCGTTAGACGATTCAGTCTTAGTGTGTTTGTTTAAAGTGTGAGTTTTATTTTAAAAAAATGAAAAAATGTTTCTGATTAAATCTGCAGTTTATAATGGAAGATGATAGGTAAAACCAAGGATTGGTTGTCTGATTTGATTAAGGGCTTAAATGATAAATATAATTAAAAGTTGAAAGCATTGTCGGTTAGTGATGTATTGGTAGGCCCAACTGACTTAGTAAGACTTAATTATCCCATTGTGTTTATGTTGTATAAATATGTAATTAATCAGTCTGTTAGTGGGCTCCCATTTTAGGAGTGATAGGAATACTGAAACTGGTGATTAGGTGGAAAGAGACCACTTTAGGCTAGGTACTTCTATGTCCTTAGAATAACCAGGCACACCAATGCGGTGGCGTCCCATTTGTCCATCATGAGCATATTAGGTAATAAATTGGTTAATACTTATAGAGTGAAGGGACAAAATACTCACGTACAAACTGGGGATAATATCCTGCAGCAGCGTACCTATGATGATGTTCTGGATCTCGCGGGTAAAATACTCACGTATGATTTTGGGGGTAGCATCTCGCAAAAGAATGCCTCTGATGATGTCCGTTGGTAATATTAGTTAAAATTGACCAACTAGAGAAAAAAAGAGAAAAAAAAATATAGTAGATTAAAGAATAAATGCTTAAAAGTTTCACATTCTAGTAAATTTCATCATTCTTTAGACATCTTTGTATCCAATTTAAAAGGGGTGGGAAAAATCTAAAAGTTAAATCTTTATTACCCTTTACTTGGGCTGAATAAGATTTGGGATTAGTTTGAACTTGATCTTTCTAGAGTGGGACGCATAGGTAGACTAAACTATATCTGGTAAATTATAAACACCTTGGGGGCTCAAAGGTCAGTGGTTGGGTTTAGTCGGATCGAAATATCGATAATTGCTACTAGGATGTAAATAGGCTCATTAAATTAAAATTGATGAAATCGAAAAGGTTGGAAGCCAATTACTCAGGTTATGATTCCATTTGCAGATATTTTTTTCGGGGACGAAAAAAGGTCAAGTGAGGGGATATTTGATGTGTTGCAAAACACATTGGTTTTCCTTTACGTTTTCGAGTCGTTTTGTGACTCTTTTGAGTCATTTTCCTTGAGTTTTTAGTTGTTTATGAGTATTAGTGTCTTAGTTTGTGTTTTACATTTATTTTGTAGTTCTGGTGCAGATCTCGGAGAAAACGAGCAAAGGAGAAGAAGTAAAGAACAAAACGAGGAAAAGTGCTGAAAATTAAACACTAGGCGTATCGCCTAGTGACCTTGAAGATGCAAGCGATACGCTTGCTATTGAGAAGTCAATGGCAGTGCTCCGTGCGTTGACCCGACTCATTTGTCGGTTTTTTCCCATAGGCGTATCGCCTGCTGATCAAGACTCCTCCAAGCGATACGCTTGGAGGGTAGAAATCCGGGAAACCCTATAAATTCAATTATGAATACAACTTGAGGGTTCTAGTTGAAGGACTTTGCTTCCTACCGTAAACCAGAGTCCTTGGAGACGATTTTGAAGTTACTGATCGAGAAGGAGTCCATCAGAGAGCCTGGAGTGTTTGTTACGTATGCATATTTCAATTAGGGTTTTGATTGTTAATTGGTGTTTGTGTTGCCTATAAATGTCTTTCGGGTCGAGTAATGCATCTAAAGGTGTTAGCTTTAGGGTTTTCATCTAAGGAATAGTTTAGGAGACGTCCCAAACTAGAACATTGATTGGTAGTTAGTATCTTGATTTTTATATTCTACCTTATTTAGAACTTAAACGGGGATAAACTTGTCAATTAGTTGGGTTGGTTCATTGTCTAGTTCAAGGTTGTCTCAAAAAGAAGTCCCCTAGATTAAGCGATCAATTTGCTAGTTGTGACTTTCATAGTGGTTAGAGGTAGCTCCTATTGCCTTAAGGTACCTTAGATTAATTTCAAGGGTGGTTAGGGTAGTTGAATTGGGATAAACTCAAACGGTGAACCAATTGATCGAGCGGTAGAATTATCGGTTAGGATGAACTTAAAAGGTGAACTAACTAATCAGTGAGCGTTTTCCAACCATTAGGATTCTTATCAGTTACGTCCGGAGAGGATTTCGGGGGGCTCGTAGGTTTTCTATAGGTTGTATCTTTAGATCTTGATTCGGTCGGAATTGTCATAGTCAAGGAAAGTCGTTAGTGTTAACTAGGATTCTAGGTCTAGGTGGTATTTCGTATCATATATGGTTTTCATCTCTAGGTTTTGAGTTGTTGGTCTGCATTCCATTTTTAGTAATTTTCATTTTTAGTAAGTTTTAATAATTTAGTTAATTTAATTTAATTAGTCAATTAATTCTTCAATTCAAAAACCCAAATTTCATCAATTAATTAGTAATTTACTTTTCTTAGTTAATTTTGTCTTTTTAGTGTCTCTAGGGTTCGACCTCGGTTTACCGATAGCTATTCTACATTCGATAGGTTCGCTTGCATGTTGAGACGGTCTAGTTTTAGATTAATTGGGTTTAATTTAGTGTGTCTAGGTCTAGGATAATTTTTATTATTTTTATAGATTGGTTTTTGCACATCAATCGCCTTTTTTTTAAATCAGCAAAAGCCTAAAAACGGGTATTTAAGCTCCTTATCTCATGTTAGCCCCCATTTCTCTCCTTCTTTCACTTCTGTAAACACTAGAACAGCTGTAAACATTCAAGAACAAGATCTTTGAGGTTTTGGAGCTCCAATTTGGTGAAATCAAGTAAAGATTAGTGTCGATTTTCATCTTTTGGTGCATTTTTCTCAATCTAAGCTTGTAACCTCTTGTTATCTTGCTACTATATGATCAAGATCAGATCTTTATCATGCTTTTAGCCTTGATTTAGGTTGTCGATGATAAATCTAATGAATCCATGCAAAAAGATTTGATTTTTATGCATTTTTATGGATTTTATGATGAATAATGGATGGATCTTGATTCATGTTGGCAGATCTTGTTTAGGGCTGTTAAAGATTACATTTTTATGTATGTTTTGCCTTAAAGAACCTCCATGCTTAGTAGATCTAGGGTTCTTGGAATAAAGTGTTGACTTTTTTTTTATAAAAGTTTGCATTTTTTAATTTCTATATGAGGTTTTGTGAGATCTTGAATATGATTAATCATCCATGCTTGAATCTTGATAAAATCATGACCTTAAATACAAATCTAGGACTTAGACTTGTGAAAGCTCCATCAAGTTATGGATCTAGGGTTTTATTTGAAAAAGATGTCATTTTGATGCCTTTTCTATGAAAAATGAATATATATTTTCTGAATGCTTGTTTAGATCTATAAGAAATTTATGATTTGATGATGTTAAATTATGGATTTAGGATAATCGAACTAGATTTATCATGAACTCGATTTGTCATGATCAAATTAGTTATGGATAATTTGCATGCAAAGAGATTGATTTTTGGATAATTAATTGTTAGATAAAGTTAAATTAGGATTTATGTCAAAATAAATATTTTTATAAAAGGTATATATGTATACATATATATATATAGAGAGAGAGAGAGAGAGGGAGAGAGAGAAGAGTTAGGCTACATCACCTACGAACGCACCAGGTGCGTCGGATCTGGAAATCAACGGCCGAGATCAAGGAGGGGTGTAATGTGTAATTATTTCCCATTTTAGGCGCGCTTGAATCGTGGGCGTGTGGCTTCGAGGGTAAAATAGTCAAATCCAAAATCACGTCTCAATTAATTTGTTTTATTTCTTTAAAATAAGCAAATTCAAATTGGCGGAACAAAACCCACTCCACCGAAAAATCAGTTCCCCGAAAACGCAAGGATTCGACGAAAATCTTTTGAAGTTTTTTGATTTAAACAACCGATAATCAAAGCGACGATGGCGGATAAACTGCAAAAACACGACAGTAAGTTTTTCCCTTCTTTTTTTTATGATTGAATGTCGATTATATGTTCATAGATTTTTCGTGGCTTCTTTGGCGTAATATTACTACGGCTACCTGTGTTCCAGAGAATATTAAAAAGGAAGATGATGAACCGGTCAGTAACTGCACGCAAAGTAAAAGAAAATCGGTCGCAATAAAAGGTGTTTATGTTCCTTATTACTCATATTTACTTGATGTATGGTGTTTAATTCAGTTTTAAAATAATGATCTGTGTAATGCTAGGGTTTATATTGATGTTAATAAATCCAATTGTATAATACATTTACACCATGGTCATCAAAGCGACGATGGAAGATAATGAAAACATAAGAGTTTGAATTGTAATGATCTGTAATAAATGTTGGGCATCTGAAAATGGTATTTTGATTTGGGGTGTTATTGAATAACTATTCCCCAATTTCTGAAAGTTAATAACTGCTTGTGTATGATGGAATCACCATTTACATACATAATTTGTATAATATCGTTTATGGTCTATAATTCATGGTGTTTATTTAGTTGGTCAATCTGTTTGTCAAATATTTGTTTGGCTATTTTTTTTATCTAAAAATAGGAAGAGGCAAGCGAAATAGCTCACGTATAGCAATCAAAACTTCTTTTAAATACACAAACACACCAGAAACACCAATTGTTCCTGATATGGGTACGACTCGGGTACACAACTTATTATGATTTAGGAAATAAGTTAGATTATATGCTTTGTAAGATATAAAATTGTTGGGAAAAATGCAGACTTTGAACAACCACCAGTTGTCACAAAAGGTAGAAAAAGAGCTAAAGATCAAACAAGCAGTGAATCTGATGATGGTATATTCGTTCGTAACAAAATGAGAAACAAACGTAAAGCGAAAACAGAGGTTGTAAAGGGTATGAGTGATGAAGAAAGTGATGACTCTGACTTTGTGTCAAAAAAAAGCAAGTACCATTAAGAAAGGTGAAGAACCAACGTCTGTGCCTTTGAGAACCAACATCTACCATCCGTTTGATGGTTGTAGGATTAAAGCAAGATTATCAACATCAAACCTTACCGAATGGTTTGCAACATTAAACGAAAAACAACGGCAGGCAGTACAATCAATTGGGTTCAGAAGATTGTTAGGGATTCAGATACATTCAATACCCATCGCATTAGGTTATTGGCTGTTACATAACTATAATGATGAAACAAGTATGTTGTGTTTGGGTCAAAGAAGTATTAAATAACACCACAGTTGGTTAATAAGTTGTTGGGAGTTCCAATTGGGAAGAACCTATTAATTGAAAAGAGGACAAACATCAAGTTCCCTGTAGTCGCTGAGTGGCGAGGCCAATTCAAAAAGGAACAGTGGGTATCTAGGCCATATGTACTTGGTTTTTTTGAGAGGATAAAACCAAGACAAGACAGTGGTCGCTTGTTTCTGTTGAATTTCTTGGTGGCAGTTATGACTCTAATGGGAAGAACAGACGATAACAGCACTGTTAACGAGGGATTTTTGTATGCAATAATACCAAGTGTGAATATAAGTCAACTCAGGTGGTGTGATTACCTAATAGACTGCCTAAAGAAAACAAAGTCAAAGTGGAGAGCTGATAACCCTCAAATGCGATTCAATGGATCTCTATTAATCCTAGCGGTAATAAAAACACCATATTGCTATTCCATACATTAACTAAACTATATATTAAAAAAACTGTATGACTAACTAGTTGCTTCTTTATGTTTTATAAAACATCAGATGGTAATGGTGTATGACACACACCAAAAATCAAAATCTGGTGAGGTTGACGATTACATACGTTACATCAACAGAAACCAGCTTATAAGGTGTGAAAATTGGTTATTTGAAGCACTAGAGAGGAAAGGACCGAGCAACATAAAAAGAACAGAAACCTCGGAAATTGATAAAGAAGAAGAAGAAGAAGGTTTGAATACCGACATAGCCGAGGAAATGAGGAAAGAAGATGATGAAAAGAATGAAAACATAAGAGTTGGGGATGATGATGGGAAAAACACCACAGAGGAAATCACGACTGAGAAAATCACGACAGGTCAAGATCCTCCAACATACCAAAAATTGGATGATAGGTATAAACGTGGTATGTACATCGATCCCATACAAGAGGCTGAACTAATAAGATTATGGAAAGAAACCGAAGAGTTTAATAAATTTATTTCTTGTTGTGATGTGTCACCGTCTGGCAACCATTTGAAACTGCCGATACTAACACCACAAATGTCACATGAAGGTAATGATGAGCAAGAAGATTCAGGCGAAAAACATTTGAGAGGTGAAGATGATGTTGTCGGTCATTATGAAGTAAATGATGAATTTAATGATGAAGAACCAAGTGATGATGATTTGTTGCTAAACCAGGATACCGGCGAGCACAATATTGATCCTGATCTATCAGACGTAAGATTATGCTATATTATATTTGTAACTTGTTATGGTAACTTATGTGTGTTTACCAAAAAATGGAGATGATATCTGATTATTTTTTGTTTTTTAAACAAAAAACACAAAATTGGGTTATAATCTGTAAATTTCCATGCAGGTGTTGATTACTCAAATAACAGATGGGATGAAAGACTTTACGGATTGTTTCAAGAACGTATCAGCGTTGTTTGAACATGCAATTACAAAGTATCCTCGAAACATGGCTATTCGGGATAAGGTGACAGAATGGAACCATTTAATTAATGATACAATTAAGAAGCATGTTGGTGATGAGCCAGGGGTGTGTGATGATGCAAAAAAACGCCACAAGTAAAGAACTGCCAAAGAGTACCCCGGTGGACGAGTGGGATGATAATGAGGTTGCAAAATGGAATATTGATGATAAAATATTCAAATATATCATCAGGAATAAAAAAGAGGTAGATGTTGGTCAAGAAAAAGAAATGTTTAGAGTAATTATGAAGCTTGAAACTGCAGTTGCTACAGACGAAGACACACGAATAAACGTTGGACAAAAATTTGATAGCACCAAAGGAACATAGTCCAGCGATTCGTTTATGTCTTCAATTGATAGAAGATTTGAAGATCTTGAAAGAGAAATAAAAATAGCAGATGAGAAATCAGATAGTATCCAAATGAGTAGACCATCATTTTACTTGGGTGTTGAAGGAATAACACCATATGGGAACCAGCAAGGCACACCAGCTTCTGTTTTTACACAGCCGATTTCTGAGACAACAATAGTGAAAGAAATGGTTATCCCCAACCCAGATGAGTCAGAGTCTGATACAAGACCAAGCATACAATTGTTTAACACTAAACCAGTGTTTGATTCAACACTAGCTAAACGAGTGTTTGATTCAACACCAGCTAAACCAGTTTTTGACAACACACCATGTCATGATTCTGAGAAAACACCACTACAGCTGACACCTACCCAGTACAGTCAAGGTTATTTAGAAGAAATTGATAAACTCGAAAAGGAGTCGATGAAAAAGACCTGTGACCCAAAAGTGCCTACATCAGATGTTGATAACCTGATAAAGACAAGCACTTTCCTGCAGGCAGAAGAAAAAGAAAAAACACCAAAAGTTGTGCATACTGCAGAAGAATCGGTTAAACCCATGCAGGAACATAGTGATGTAAGTGCTCCTAAACAATCAAATAGAATGAAAGTGTTGATGGAGGCGGTGACAACACCATATGTAAATGAAATTGTCAAGATAGAGGAAGAAACAACAACTATAGAGATGAACCTTGTGAATTGCATATACTCAGCTCATGGAGATATAATGTGAGTGTGAAAACACCATGAATGTTAATAAAAACAACAATCAAGCCCATCTGTTTGTTTATTTATTAATTTTTTAATAAAAATGCAGGGATGTATTGTTCTCAATGCCAGGGAGATCTATGGTTTGGAGGGTTGTTTTTGAAAGCATGAAGAATGGGCATTATGTCCATAACAACAATATACAAACATGGACACAGATCCTGAATTTTGAAGAAAAGTTCAAGGATGACCAACAAATGAAGAGGTTGTTCTGTACCGAGATTATGATTGTAAGTACCAATATAAAAACACCATATACTGTTAAATTACAAAATATGGAGTTTATTAGGAAAATTAGGAAAATTACAGCATAGAGACCACTTTCAAAAATCAGAAGAGGAACGGAATGAGCAGTTCAAACATCACATGACAAGAGTGTTATCTGACGTTGAGGCGGAAAGCATCAACGAATTCAATTTGGTAATGATGCCTGTGATAAAAGGTAACCACTATTACATAGTGAGTTTCAATCTAGAAAAAAACACAGTTGAGTTGATTGATAACAACGCAAAGCAGCCAAGAATGCCGGTCTCTCAGAAATATGATTTGTGGCCTGAAAAATTGGTACACTACTTATTCAAAAATTAATTTTTGAAATAAAAGTTAAAAAAAATAAATAAAATGAAAATTTGACATTTAATTGTTATTTGGCACAGAGAGATGCATTCTCAGCATACTTTATGAATATGAAGCATCCATGTGGAGAAAAGATTAAGGATGTAGAGGTGGTTAGATTAGAGATGTCGTGGCGTACAACAGGTAACGTGATAGACTATGGTGTGTTTGTAATGAGGCACCTAGAGACGTATTTTGGTACAGGAGTGAATGGTTGGGATTGTGGATTCTTGGAAGAGGATCAAGAACAACAAAGACATCTGAATAGGCTGAGGATAAAATACACAGCAAAAATGCTATTGCACCCAGCAAATGCCCAAAAAGAAGCTGTAATCAAAGACATGGAGAAATATTTGAGGTTACCAGCGGATGTGAAGCTGGCACTGCACCGAGTAGCTAACGAAAAAATCGAGACTAGAATTGCAGAAAATATTGCATGACAAATTCAAAAACATTGAATTTCACAAAAAAAAAAAAAAAAACACTACCAGCTAACTACAACACCATCTTATTTTGTTAATGTAGCACAATAGTATTTATTGGGGGTGTTATCATTACATTCGGATGATTATTACTTTGTTTAATGTTTTGAATCTCTTAAACTAGAATAGTTTAATACTTTGATAGATTTACTATACAGTTTTATCAAAAAATGTATAAAGAAAAAATAAATATTATATAACTGTAAGTAAATCTAATCATTACCTATCTACCAAATCTAAAAACATCACAATCACATAAAAAGCTAAAATAACACCATGCAAATACATTTAGACAAAAAACATCTTAATTGAAAATATATAAAACATAACAGGAATATAAAAACACCATACCAACGGAAATATAAAACAAAATAAAAAAACAAACTAAGCAAATGACTTCAAGTACTCCATCTTCAATTCCTCAGAAGTAGTGATTGTCTTCATTATCTCTAATAGAAGATCCATAAGCTGCTGATCTTCAATCTTCTCCTGGATTTTGTGCTCAATCACCTTATTCTTGACAGCGCTGGAAGGAAGATCAGATAGAATTCCTTTGACTTGATTGCGGAAGACATCAGACGCCTTGAGCAGATCTCTCACGGATATTACAGTTGCCATCATATCTTGGTCGATCTTGTGTTGTTTTAAAACCCAATCAAGAAAGTCGATGACGCAAGAATCTACAGATGATGAAGACGCCATGAAAGAAAAAAAAGAGAGAATAAGTTGAAATATTAAAAAAGTAGAATATCGTGGTTAAACACCACGAAGATGAAATCTCTGGTGTCCATCGCAAGGTCCGTTCAGACCTTATTAAACTGCATTGTCTGGCAGGAGTGAACGAGGTTGCAGATGCAGGGATGAGGCTGAAGACTATGCCGCTACCGAAAACGCCACGTCAAGAAGCAACAATTGCTTTTCTGAAGAAGCAGGAGGAGTTAGACGACAAAATCAACACTTTGTTGCACAAAGCAATAAAGATGGAGGAAAACATGCACCGAAGAAGGGACATGGCGGTTGTGGACATTGTGAAGAAGGTGGACGGTTAAGTTATATGCGTATTATTATTGTTCTTGTTTAATGTTATTTTTTTATTTTTTTGTCTATGTTCCGTTTATGATATTATTAAAATATAGTTTTAATATCACATTATGAAAGTTTTGTAAGTTATGTTATTATTAGTAATGAATACCACAATTTTGGTTGGAAAACAATATTTTAGTTTCGATTATCTTTAATATAAAATGTTGTAACAACACCATTAAATCATAATATCAGTAACATGGTAAAATATTACATGGAAAAAATATAAAAATGTCCTTTTATCACATAAAAAAAAGTAAATTAACATCATTAACTTTCACTTTGATGGAAAAAAACATCACATCAAAAAACTATAATTGATATTTGATTTTCTAGAAAACTATAATTTTTTAGAAAAAAACACCATTCATTATTTAAAAGAACATTCTGACAAATCATGTATAGTCTCAACAAAAGAAAAAAGAAAACAAGTCCAAAAAACCAAAAACACACCAAACTGTCATGAAAAACACCATATTGTTTATTGTTTGTTAACACGCGACCTCAATACGCGAGTGGATGATCCAATAACGCTGCTCTGTGGTGTAGATTCAACACCTTTACCCTTTTTGCTCTTGTCCACCACATTTGCGACATTAACAGATTCAGCGCCGTTGTTCTTCTGTTGAGGTTCTGGACACGTTGTTGCATAATGGCCATATTCAAAATAGTTCTGACACTGTTTTTGTTTCCTACCAGCTTTGATTATGGCCTCTTCTTGTTTTGATTTAATACGCTTATGTGAACCAGAACCTTTAGTCTTATAACCAAGAGGTACCCTAACAGGCAACCTATCGTTTTGAGACGTTCCAGTCAACTCACCAAACCTGTTAACACCATATCATATAAAATGTAGATTGTTATAAAACACTTTACATATAAAAATACAAAAAAAAAACGCCACATACCTATCTCTTTTCCCCGGTGGGGGTGGCACAAAATCAATGTTGTCAGCCTTTTTCATATAACTTTCAACGTGTTCCTTGTACAAAGACAACTCTTCCATATAATCCGATAACTTGTTTAAAATGTATTCATTCGCATACATTATATTACGCAACAAAGCACGACCACCATCATCAAGTGCAGGAACAACAGCTGAATCATCATTACGATTAGAACCATTAGGCACCACATCACGTCTCCAATGTCGTAGAACATATTTCTTGCGAAATTCCCTAATGTCCATCTGCCTTAAAACATAGAATATATGCCTACATAAAAGACCAAAACTTTCGAACCCTCTACATTCACAGTATATAGTCATGTCGGACTCACGATACATCACCTGCATTTTCAGAAACACCATAAATTCTAAAAACACCATACTGTTTAAATAGAACACCATAATAAATAAACACCATACCTCAAATGTTTTGGTAGTCACTTGCGTCCAATCTTTGATATAGTACTTAACGAAGTCACCTTCAGGTGTGTACGTTTGGCACATGAGCTTCCTCATCATGTCCATTTCATGCTGAGCGTCAAGAAAGGTTGTCCTGGTGTATATTTTTACAGCTTCAGATTCAAGCCACCATATAGTTTTCATCTCAGGATTAGTGAACCGAGAGTCATGGTCGTTCTTCCGGTGTGTATGACGCTGTGACTCCAAAGTTGATTCGTAGTGTGACAAAAACTCAACTAACGTAGACCTGGAATTGCACAGCTGTCCAAAGAAATGATTTTCACTTTTAGAACGAGATGTGGTCCTTATCAGTCCAGAAAACAACTCATCGTTATTGTGCGCAGGAATCCACGATTTGCGTATGCCAAACATATCGTGTAACCACTTGTTGTCTTTTAGATTATACCCATCAATAATCTCTTGCCACTTTTCATCAAACTCTTCAGAGGATATTGCATCAGTCCACACAATATTGTAAATTTCTTTTTTGAAATCTGTGGAGTTGCACAACCGTACACCCACCTGAAAAAAATTATAAAAACAGAAGAAAATTTTTTTAACTAGCATTGGAAAGAGACATAAAAAAATACAAAAACTGCCTATAAAAAACACCATACCTTTATCGAAAGCTTGTTCATAATATGCCACATACAAAACCGATGTCTTGATTTTTTTAAAAACCAAATCAATTGCTTTAGTCATAGCAAGGTCTTGATCTGTCATAACCACCTTAGGTTGTTTGAAAAATGCTTTCAGAAAACACCTTAACAACCACACATATGATTCTGTTGTTTCTGAGCCAAGTAAGGCTCCACAAAATGTTACATTGCAATAATGGTTGTCAATCCCTGTGAATGGTACAAACACCATAGAGTACCTATACAAAATGCAAACACTTTAGCTGATTGAAAAAAATAGTATTCACGAAAAAAAAAACGCCATGCTGATCAAATAAATAGTTAAAAAAATGGTTTTACTTGTTCGAGCGGTAAGTTGCATCAAATGACATCACCTCCCCAAATATATGGTAGTTCTTCTTCCCAAGCTCATCAGCCCAAAACAAACCCCTCAAACAGTTATCATCATCAGTAATATACTCACATGAAAAGTTTGGCAAGTACTCTTTCTTCCTCATTAAATGATTTACAGCCATTTCAGCATCATACTCGCCAATCAAATTGTTATATTTCTTCCTATAATTTTTAAAATCTTCCCTTGACGCACCAACTTCCACAAAACCACCATAAATTTCCCTCATCATATTAAAAGCTCTAACAGGACCAACATTCATCCTAGACATGCTGTTAATGATGTGTTTATGCAAATGGGTCAGTTTCCTAGATGATACAAGAAAATGCATATCCTGATCATCAACAAAAGGATGATTATGCTTTTCAACAAATTTCTTCACATACCATAAATTGCATTCAAACACCACACACATCTCTGCCTTACATCCAACTCTTTTAGACACACTAATTATGGATGCTTTTTGCTTAGCATTGTCATTAAGTGTGTCAACCTTATTTTTTTTATTAAAACCTTCTTGAGAACATACAAACTGTTTCTGTGTGCTAACACCAAATCGATCATACCTCTCTGTAGACTTACGCACACTAAATCCAGAAAGTCTAGCATAATACTGATAATAGTTTAATGCATGATCAAGCGAGACGAATAACGTTCCTTCATACGGTTTATTCTTCACTGGTACATCAGGGATATAGTATTTTCCACCAGAATTAGGTGACGTCACCTCAATACCAACAACCTTGTGCACATACAGATCTATCTACATAAAAAAAACAGAAAACACAAAAATACGCCCAAATCACGTTAGTAAATGAACATCGTAACAAATAATCATGTCTAAATAACAACCTGTTAAAAACTCAAAACGATCTATTACACATACACAAATCATAACCTCCAATCAAACACAACTGAGTTATGATTTTAAATAAAACGCCATGCTGTTTGGATAACTAGAAATTATAATTTATGAATGATTCATGAAACTTCGTATAACCTCTACCAGATGAATCAACAACACGTAATTTAAAAAAAAATGTTGATCAGGTGATCGCGAATCGAATGTATGCAAATAAACTAAAAAAGAAAACATATTACCTTCAATCGAGTTATCAGAAGAATTCTCCATCTCAATTTTACTCCAAAACTAAAATCAACGATCTAATCACAATCGAAAATTGATTTAAGACTCTGTTTTGATAAGAAATACACCTTGACAAACTCCTAAATTAGATTGTGATCTCTTTCCATATACTACGGTGATGCAGTTACGGGAGTAAATGAGAGGGAAAACTTAAAAATAATTAATTGGACCATATTGCCCCTCCGTGTGATTTATTAACGAAATCAGTGATTAGATTAAAAAACGTGAGATGGACGGTTGAGATTAAGCCGCACATGATGTATGGAAATTACATGATGTAATTTACCCCCAATCTATATATATATATATAGGATGATTCATGCTAGGTTTTGTATAAATATTGTGATTATGATTAGAATAGTGTTAGGTTAATATTTGGCATGATAATTGTGAAATATGTGACTCCATGAAAAATAAATGTCTTGAGCCGTCGTAAAATAAATAGTTTTATTATTTATTCTTGTCATCGTATGTTTAGCATTAGGAATCACCTATCTCATGACCTCGAACATACGCCATCACATCAATTAAATCACCAACGAGTCGTCGAGTCGTTTGTGTC
>JBCNJP010000012.1:74044064-74108571 GCA_039602395.1 Deinandra increscens subsp. villosa | reverse complement strand
TCCAACAACCAAAAATTTCGGTTTTGGTTTTCATTTTTCATTCGGTGGTGCACACCTTAAGGTGGCGTTTGGTTTGTGGAATTCAATGGAATTAGAATTGATCTTTTTTCCTTTCAGGATTGTTCTTGATTGGGCAACGAAGAAATTTAAAGTAAAATAATTCCTTTAATGAATGAAATTTAGTACTGTTTTAACGTTCCTTAAAACTCCTTCACATTAATGGAAGAAAGTTACATGGTCTCTAATTCCATTAATTAAAGGAATTCATTTCAATTTAAATTTATCCATAACCCAACTAAGCACAACTTTCAAAGAAAAACTTTGCAATTTCAATTCCATTGAATTCCATGAACAAACGCCATCTAAGTGTTCCAGAACCAGAAAAATATTTTATAATGATCTCATCCTCGGTCCTTGCCTAAAACTCATGCTGAACGTTTTGGGTGTCAGTTTTTCTTGTCATGTTCAGTTTTTTTTTTACCATCCATAACAACCACCAACGGACACTTTTCACCATTATTACATGACCATAAATATGAATCTGAGCCTCAAAGATCTTATAAAAACCATGATATACAAAGACTAACAAACTCAATCCTCTAAAAATGCAACATTTCAAAACAAATTTGAGCCTCAAAATCTCAAACAAATTAAATAAGCACATAGCCAAAACCTCCGAAAACAAATCAAATAAGCACACCTGAAGCCCAAATCACAATACCGGTGACATCTAACAGAAAAACTATTTCTAAAACAACCAAAAAGGGCGATGGTGACAAACTACAGTGGTGGTTATGACTCGTGTGCTGGGGTCAGTCGATCAGATAGGACGGTGGTAGTGGTGGAGAGAATAACATATTACTGATAATAAAATATTTGAAAAAAGTGATTAAACAAGTTTAAACAGAACACATGAATACACAGACATTACACTGTTACTTTCACAATCAAACACTATCACACTCAAATATTTTCTTATATATATATTGTAGCATTTGTTCTTAATTAGTCAGTCCAAACAGCCGAGCACGAAATATAATCAACACACACTCCTACACTCTCCACAATACCTACCAATTTTGTATCTTAGATCTCTTTCACACAGGATTTCAAGATTTAAGCAAAAGAGATTACACAATTGCTCACACTGCCAATGAAAGAATGTATTAGTATTTACCTTACTTCGGTTATATCATCAATGTCGGTACACTCGCTCTTTTCCCTTCCATTGCATCTTTCTTTCTCCTACACTTTGAACATAACATGGGCCCTGATGATGGTGAGAATATTGATCCTGATAAATCATCATTTGGCGCCTCATCTCCCTGACAAACCGCACATCTAAAGATTCCTGAGTTTAAATGCATATCTTTTCCCAACCTGCAATGAATAAACGACACATATATAATTATTATTAGTATATATATAGCCAAATAAATCGATACATTGATGATATAAGAATGTGTTTTCCTCAAACCCTACATGAAATGGTCATTGTGATTACCCAGCTTTTTCCATCTTAATGTTATCCTAACTTATTTTCCCTAGTAATTCAATATAAAACCATTGGTATAGTCGAATAAACATGATTGACCATCAATATGTTTCATGCGTCCAAGATTTTATATGCGTGTTCTTTTATATGTTGGAATCATAGAAAAAGTTATGCGTACTGATTAATTACGTGCATAGATGGCTACCATTAATACATATCCCAACCATCGGAATCATAATGTGGGTTCAATTTGATTTTTGAAAGGTTAGATTGAAAGTAAACAAAAAAATTTGCTTGAAGATGGTCAAGACCAAAGTAATCAAATAAGGATGATTATTATTTATATACACACACACACACACATACATATATATGATGTTTTCCATGCATATATAAGGAGCTGATCTTTCCCAAGTGATAACTATCTAATGTGGCTTCTTAATTATATCATATAATAAAGAATCTAGCGGGTGGTCATTTATGCCACTACAGATGGAAATCAATCAATCAATCAACTCAGCTGCTAATGGCGAGTATTGACGATCTAGTATACCTTAGAAAAATTGGACCCATCCGAAAACAGCAACGGACTATTCATTCTTAATTAAATGTTAATAAATAACAAAATAAGTTGATCCCTAGCATATACCTTTCAGCAAGCATTGCAGAACCCTCTTCAAATAGCTCCTCTACGGTGCCAACAGCTGAAAGCTTATTTGGTGATTTATTCACAGAGGCATGAAATCTCTTTACTGGAATGAGTGAAGTAAGCAGATTTTGTTTCTTTTTGGGAGTTGGAGGTATGGCTGGATACCCGTATGGAATGATATCAACCACCACACAGGTTGTATCATCTTTTAGTCCACGTGACCTAAGAGCTTCCTAAAACCATATAAAGACCATTGGAATAAGAATGTAAGATCATTTCATAAGTGAATATGTGAAAAATATGCATCACTTGTTCAACAGCACCTTGACAACAAGCTTAGCGGCAAGTTCTGCAGGCAATCCACGACAACATTGAGCAGCCATTTCAGATGATAAAGCATCCCAGATACCATCAGAAGCTATTATAAGTCTTCCACCAGAATTTGAGAGCTACATATAGAAGTAAAACGTCATTTTTAACTTTTTATCATGTCACTGTCACAATCATTAAAAAAAAATCATGCATTATTTGCAACCTTCACTTGCTTAACATGTGGTATTGGAACAATAAACTCCCCAACATCCGTATCACCTATAGACCTTGAGAGGCACAAACCGCCAGGCCAACAACGAAGCGGGCCGACCTATAAAATAACAGCCACAAGATCATAAGATTTACGACCCTCTTGCCTAGAAGTACATAGATGATATAACTTGAAATTGACTTTTAACTATACCCCATTCCCTCCAAAAATATTGAGGCGTCCTACTTCACCGCCACTTGCTGTCACACGTTCCCTTTCTTCAACATTCTCTTCAAGCCTATGATCAACTGTCAGCAGTGATACCACACCAGCTTGTGTGTCCAGTATGCATCGTGAATCCCCGACAGATGCAACAGTTATAGTCCATCCATCAATCACAACAAATGTTACAGTTGTACCAGATGTCTCACCTATCATGTATCAAAAACAACTGAATAAGGATACACTGAAAAAAAAATAAAATAAAAAAAACAAGTGTCAAATCTATTACCTTTCTGTTGAAACTCTATATCAGTTTTCACAAAGCCTGCAACCAATGCTCGAGGAAGTGCTTGAAGCCATTCTTCCCTATCACATCCTTGAGGAATCGCACTTAAAATGTTGTTCAACAAATTTTCCTTTGCAAAAATAGCAGCTGATATACCATTATGCCCATCAAATATCTACCAAAATACCAATAATCCAGTCGTCAGGTAATCAACCAAAGTGCAAAACTGTAACAGTTTATAAATTAATAAACATATGGTTTCTATGTAGTATACCGCGAAAACTGAGAAAGAGGTCGAAGGATTCCCGGGAATTCTCTGGCAATCAGGCTTGATCAAGAAATAATCCTCCCCTTTCTTAGCAAGTGCAGCCTGTCCATAACTGACAGTAGGTTTCTCCACATTTCCATGCCTAAGCTCACGACCAATCAGGGTCCCAAGGGGTACAAGAGGTGACTTTGTTTTCATTGTGATGATTTCGTTTTCGCTCATTTTAAGCTATGGATTCTCATGCTGATTCTTTGTCTGATACCCTAAATCATTTCCAAAATCACATAAGAAACTACGCCCAACTCCATCAGTTGATCAAAATCCAGCAACAATAGAGTTCATATGAAGTAAAACCTCACGCAAATCTTCAGAATAAACGCCTAAAACTGGCTAATTGCAATGTAAATTTCAACTGCACGCGATTTCAATTTTCAAACTAGCATTTCAGAAAACGAAAAACCTAAGAACGAATAGAGCAAATCAAACACGCGTAACTACTCATTTAGAAAAACGATCTGCAGAAACATGAAATTAGCAAAATGCATATAGAGAGAGGTAAAGAAGAAGATGTGGTGTGACAAACTTTATAGAAAATGAACAGGGAGAAGGTGTGTAACTTACAGCGAAGACATTGAAGAACGTGCAACCAGATCTAGAGGAAATTAAGACGACATTGAAGAGGCTTGAATCCAAATTTCATGAGTTTGAAGAAGTAAATCGAGTTGTGAAAATGGTAGAGAGAGAGAGAGAAAGACAGAAATTTTGGGTGAATTATCTGAGAAGATCATGTGTTGAGGAGAGAGAAACGCGGGATGAAATGAAAAAAGTGGGGGGTTTGGGGCAAATGTCTCTCCTCTGATAATGACACCCGACTCTTATTTCATGCCCCACGATTTGTACCTTTGTAATCCACCAAAGCTAACTTTTTTCTTAATCCCCAAAATTCCTTAAAATATATATAAAAAACAAAAATCAAATGACACAATATCCCCCAAGCGAGTTTCCTATACATAAACCATCTGAATTCTGATCGTATATTATTTGGGACGGATGATTGTTGCCAACATATTAAACGACAGTATGGGCTTAGGTTTGTTGAAAAAAAGAAAAACTCATATATTTTTCATATGGGGTTTACTAGTCATCGAACGGATGTTTAAGCCTAATTTAACAATTGAATGAATGTTTAGTGAAGCCATATCCCATTGATATTAACATAAATAAAATTTGTTAACATTATGTGAACTGTAAATCGGACATATATCATGTGTGCACTTATAATGTTAACAATTTGTAAGTTAAGAATTCAAATAATACATATTCAAGTCACTACATGATATTCAAGCCATGATCAAGGTCTTCCAATGAATATTTGATAAAGACTTGGCTAATCAAGATAAAAATATGACAGGATATGACGGGGTTGGATCCACTAAAAATATATATTGTCTAAAAAATATGAAGAGATCTGATCCATTTGTTTTATAAATAAATGATTGAGATTAAAGTAAAATAAAATAAGAAGTGAGAGGGTATTTTTGGTATAATTTCTTTTGTTTATTTTTTTTTAAGTTTCCCTCAATTTTTTTTAAAATATTCATAAAATTTTTCATACGATATTATGTTTTTTTATAAAAATACACCATTAAATTGAACATTTTTTCCTCTGTAATTTGAGTATAGTATTGATATATAAGAAAACTAAAATTATTTTTTTTCTTTTTAAAATCTGTAATATGATTTGTACTATTTTGCATTATATGTTTTATTTTGCGTTAAAACAACTATTTCTATGTTATTTTGTATTAAAACAACACAGAACATTGTACTAGTTTGTATTAAAAAATGTACCAGATTTTATAAATTGTATTGTTTTACGTTAAGACAACATCATTGTATTGTTTTGTTTTAGGACTAAAATGTCATTTACTAATTTCTTAATTAATTCTTAATTAATTCTTAATTATAACACATGCTAAAGTTATACTTGTTTATATTCTTTTAGACAAAATCAACTTCATATTTGATCCAATCCCAAATATAACAATTAGTCTTACATTAATAAAAATAACACTAAACTATTTTAGTAGACAAAATATCAAGTTATTATTTTAGTGAAAAATTATCAAATATAATTTTGATTAACTAAAGTCATTTGCAAAGATTATCTACAACTCGAGGAGATTTTTTTTAACTAGATAATCTATAGTAAACTAAGAAAAATGGACGTAAATAATCTCAACTATTGGGTATTGTACAATAATAATCCCAACTTCACTTTTGTATGAGAACAGTCTAAACTCTATACCCCCTTTTTTCCAATAAACTTTCCGTCCATTTTTTTAACCACCGTTAAATGACGCTGACGTGGATGCATACGTGTCAAAAAAGAACCTCATTTTCCTACTTGGCTTTTTTTATCCCTTTATTTTAACTCCTCTTTATTTTTCTAAAAAAAAACTCTAAATAATAAAACCCCCAAATCTGATTTGCATTACCTATTTCTCATTCCAGCCCTAATTCATGAAATCCCAACCTCGTTCTCCCTGTACTTCCTGAAATCAAACCCCAAATCAGTATCGCAACCAATCTTCATGATCCAACACTAAACGATTTCAGCAATGGTTGATCGTGTTCTCACAAATCTGTACTATGGAGGTGAAATTGTGTATCAACCGACGATGAGGTACGCTGAAGGTTTATCAACGGCATTGAACATTGAAGTGGACAAGATGTCCTTTTTCGAGATATCTGATTAAGCGGTGGAGTATGGAAAGTATAAAAAAGGAAGCTTTTCACTTCATTGGGTTGTCCCAGGTATGGATTTTGAAGGTGGATTGTTACCATTGTCTAATGATAGTGATGTTGCTAGTATGTTAGACATACTAGGACCTAGATTCACTGGTGTTGGGTCGTTTAGGGCTCCAGTAAGATGTTATGTGGCAACCTTCACCTGTTCAGTCAGATTCTCTGTAACAGAAGTACCGAGGGGAGGATCCTCTGTAGCTTTCCGTTTTCTTGTCAGTGGAATTTCATCAGTCTCTGTCTCTTCTTCCTCAACGTCAATATCATTAAGGTATGAATCATAATTGATATTATCACTATCATCAAAATGTAGAGCTCCAATCTGAACATCTTCCAAATCAAAATCTTCCCATTCACTACTATCAGAAATTTTAGTGACGGGCTTCTGAGAGTCAGGTACATCATGTTCTTCTTCAACAACAACATTTCTTTGAATAGGGACCTCCTCTCTCACTATCCCAGCAAATTCTCCAAATTTGTTGCCAAATGGGACTTTATCAGTTAGCTTTTTCTTGGGGTTTATCACTGGAAAGACCTCAATCCCCATAGGTTTTGTATCATGTGTATCTCCCGACTTCCTCAGATTTGGATATCTGGAATCCAGAGCTAACTGTATAAATCTTGGGACTGCAGCAAACTTCTTGTCCCGTGACACTACGGCCTTGATATCTTCAAAGATTAACCTGGACCAGTTGAATCTAACACCTCTGACCAGTGACACCATTGCATGAGTGTGCACCTGGTTTAGCTGATCAGTTGAACTCTTCTTAGCAATTATGCATTTTTGCAAATAATGAGCCAACATTCTCCAATAGGGTGGAATAAGACCCTTCATAGTAGGTGGGGACACTGTGTGATACCCCATTTCCTTCAAACACTGAGTAACCACTTCTTTCTCCAATGCAATTGGATCAGCAACAACGTCTTTCAACCTTAGAGCATGTCTAAAGTTTTCTTCAGTCAATACAACGCCGATGCCTTGAATCTTTGCTATGATATGCATCCCATCATCAGAAACAAAAGCAGTCTTCCAAAACTCTTGATGCATCCTCTTGTAGATAACTAGATTGGCAGTGAGAGCATAGTGCAGACAGCATCTCTTCAATCCTTCAATCATGAACTTGTATTTTTCTTTATACTCAGCAGGCGGATCCAGCAAGTATGCAACACTGTTGTGATCCTTAATAAACTCTAAGTCCCTGCACTCACAACCAAAGATAAAATCCAATACAAACAAAAATTCATTAGCCATAAAGATTTTCTCGAAAAACGGGCAGCATAACAGCTTAAAAATGGAAGAAAACCATTTGAAACACATCATCAGGTACCTTTTCGATCGAAAACTAGGTTTTCGATCGAAAAGCATCCTTCCGATCGAAAAGTCTGATGGTTACCGAATCCCTTGATCGAAAAGCTCAAGTTGCCGAGAGCATCGATCGAAAAGTTCAAATCTCGATCGAAAAGTCATAAGCTCCGATCGAAAAGCATAGCTTTCGATCGGAAAGCTCAATTTTGGATCGAGAAGCTCCTAATCATGGGTAACCCTTGATCGAAAAACACTAGGGGCCGATCGAAAAGCTTCTCAGCCTGATCGAAAAGCCCCTGGATCGATCGAAAAGCCTCGTCTTCTTCGCTGAACACCTACAACTCAATCAAACATGCTAGATTCGAGTGTTTTCTCACTCGATTTCAATCACAATCACTTGTAAACATGATTTCTTACCCGTCCCAACCAAAACAACACAAAATTAAACACGTACCCGACTTTGTCCTTTAGGGGTCTAGTAACCCGCTTCAATCAGGGAGCCATTCACTATAGCGCTTCAAATTAACAGAGGGAGAGTGTTAGGGGCCGGATTCCGATCACCTTGGTGGTGTCGGAAGGTGGAAATCGGCGGTGGCAGTGGTGATTGTGTAAGGGGCAGTGGTGGCGGCAACGAGGGTAATGGGGTTGATCCGGTGGTGGTTTCCGATGAGGGATGTGGTAGTGAGGTCGCGTGGGGCTGCCGAAGACCGTGGTGGCAGTAGGTGGTAGTGATTGGCGGTGATGGTGAGGATGACTAGGGTTTCGGTAGGAGGAAGGAGAAGAGAAGGAATGAGGGGAGAGGAGGGAGGCCGATGGTTTTCTCCTACTCCCTTTTTAAAAAATCATATAACCCCCTCAAGTTTAAAAAAATGAGTATATTAGACACAACCAGTTGCAACAACATTTTTTAAGAGCTTAACCACTAATTGAACCAAATAATTTTCGAAAGCTTCCCTTGAAATCAAAACCCAAGAGATTTACGTCTGACAGCTTAAAAATTATTTAACAAACAAGATAAATTACTAAAACAATAAAAAACATTAAAATAAAATAAAACTAATAAATACTAAAAGAATTTCTATCACTTAATAGATGAGCTTTGTATGAGAAGGCATAGAAGGGATCATACCAGATGCTTTGTGACTGAGGAACCCTTTTCATCTTAAGTTACTTGGCGTGTTCAGGTGATTGCCGGTATTTTTGGTCCAATTATAAACTCATGCCTCTTCCGCTTACTCAGGAAGTTTGATCATATTATTTATCTTTTTAGGGTTTATTAAATTATGAATATCTATCCAGGTCACACACATAAGTCCTAGGTATGAATTGTACATTCTATCAAGTACACCTGGTTTCCGTACAACCTTTTTCACGACACCTTTCCTTAAGCCTAACGCCATGCTCCAGATTGGGTTGAGAAAAGAAAGAATATATCACGGAGATTTTTGGGGATAATATACAATGTCAACTGATTTTTAAAATATTTTTAATAATGCTCTCATCAGTGATAAAGGTTGAGGGAATTGAACACTTGAGGGTCTCTTTTGATTGTGCACATGGCATCTTTTGGGTTTTAATCATGTATATACAATGTGATCTTAGATGTACGTGGATCAGGGAGGTTCCAAGTCTCTGCTACCGCAGAACAGAGGAGTCCTGACTCAGGTACAGCATTCCCAGGTCATTGCTCACGCAAAGCAGAGGGAATGGAATTTTTAAGCATGAAATCAAAACTCAGAACCGGGCGTGTGTCTTAGGATTCCTGTTACACACTCAAATAGAGATTATACTAACCTAAGTGTGTGTTTCTTATCAAGCATCATACATTATCTTCAAATGTTGTGATAAAATTACCTTTTGAACAGAGCCTACCAAGCACATCAGCCATGAATCAACGCTTTTCACATTCACCTTACACGTGTCAGTCAGCAAACACCTGGAAATTTATATCACTTCCCAACCTGGTCAAACAAAACCAGTAAAAAAATTTAAAAGCACACAAAATTTAGAGGAATCATCAAGATATTTATTTTATATCTTCTCCTTTCTTTTAGATTTTTTCATGATACTGACTAAGAACATAGAACACTATTTTTGGAACTTTTTTTGATTTTTTTAATAATAATAAATGAACAGATAGAAGTTGTCAGACTACTCATCAAAGGCCATCATTCGGATGCCTTTGAGACACATTTCAAAATTAGCACTAGGGAGGGGTTTGGTGAACATGTCCGCCACATTATCATCTGACTGCACCCGTTCTAAGTGAATGAGCTTGCGTTCGTAGCAGTCCCGAATGAAGTGCGTTTTAATGTCAATGTGCTTGGTTTTAGAGTGTTACACAAGATTTTTAACAATTTATAATGCATCATTGTTATCACAATAAATAGGAGTGTCAAAGAAATTCAAACCGTAATCTCCCAGTTGATGGTGCAACCATACCACCTGTGAACAACATGCAAAGGCAGCCACGTATTCTACTTTGGCTATCGATTGTGACACCGTGTGCTGCTTCTTGCTTTGCCATGCCACCAACCTGTCTCCTAAGAACTGAGCTCTAGTAGATGTAGATTTCTTGTTAAGCTCATTGCCACCATAATCACTATCATTAAATGCATACAGATTAAACCCAGACTCTTTAGGGTACCAGAGGCCCAGCCTTGGCCTACCTTTCAAATATTTGAAAATACGTTTAACTGCAGATAAATGAGAGAGTTTAGGATTAGCCTGATATCGTGCGCAATGGCACACTGCAAGCATGATGTTTGGGCGGCTGGCTGTCAAATACATCAGTGACCCGATCATAAAATGGTACATGTGCTCGCTCACTGATTGACCATATGGATCTTTGGTAAGTGCTGGCCTGGCCGCCATGGGTATGGAGACAGGCTTCGAATCTGCCATCTTGTACTTTTCCAAAATCTTTGTGACATATTTGGCTTGGTGGATAAGGATTCCGTTGTCACTTTGCTTCACTTGTAATGCCAAGAAGAACTCCATTTCTCCCATTTGACTCATTTCAAACTTTGTCCGCATCACCTTTTTAAACTCTTTACACAAATCCTCATTCGTGGACCCGAAGATGATATCGTCCACATAAACTTCCACCATGATTATGTCATGTTTAACCTCTTTTCTGAACAGTGTCTGGTCCACTATTCCCCTTGTATACCCGTGTGCAAGAAGATGATCGGTCAACGTTTTATACCACGACCAAGGGGCTTGGTGTAAGCCATACAGTGCTTTGTCTAGCTTGTACACATGATAGGGGTGTTCTTCGTCAATGAACCCAGAAGGTTGAGTACCATACACCTCTTCATCCATATCAGTATAGAGAAATGCAGTTTTCACGTCCAATCGGTAGACAGTGAAATTCATGTAGGATGCGTAGGCCAAAAAGACTCTTATTGCCTCTAACCGAGCAACAGGTGCATATACTTCATCATAATCAACGCCTTGGACTTGCTTATGCCCTTGAACCACCAACATTGCCTTGTTACGAACAATAATACCACTGTCATCCTTTTTATACTTATAGATCCATCGAGTTGTGAAGACCTTTTTGTCAGCAGGTTTCTCTACTAACCTCCATACCTGAAGCTTTGAAAATTGGTTCAGCTCTTCATGCATGGCATCCACCCTCTGTTAAAGCCATTGTAATGTTTGGGGGCTCAATTTGAGAGATAAAGCAAGAGTACATGCAGTGATTGATGTCCCCTGACTGGCTTCTTGTTATCACCACAGATGCTAATGGACCATTGACATTGTCCAAAGGATGATATTTGTGGATCCTTGTTTCAGCAACGGCTTGAACTGGGATTTCACGAGGTAAATTTATCTGAATAGGTTCTTCATTAGTTTCAACATTTGCCTCTGCATCAGCTTCCTGAGATTGAACGGTGTCTGTGCCAGGGCTACTTTCTTCTTCATCGCAAACCCCAACATCAGTAGTCTCATGTACTGGTGTTGTATCAGCGTTAGAGGCAGTGTCCGGGTCTTTTGAAATGGTATGAGTTATGATGGTCCTGAAATTGGATCATCATACAGTTCTTCAGCAATGATCGGTTCCAATCCAAGTGGAATGAAGAATTGATTGTAACTAAAAGCTTGTGCGGGACCCACTCCACCATCTGAGGGATTATCTTCCAGCCAATCCACATTGGTAGATTCCATCACAATAGCGGTTGTTTTGTTGAACACCCTGTAGGCTGAACTGGCTGAAATAACCAAAATAACACTCATCAGATTTTGTGACAACTGCAACTTCCCAAGTTAACTCCGTTACGTCTTTCCGTTAAAAACCGTTAGTTCCACTAGACAAACTCCGTTAGTCACATTTCCAGTAGAAATTAATTAATTAATGCTTACCTAGACCGGATACGTCCATGACCTTTGGTTGATCACCGAACCCCGACCATATGTGTTATATGATTATTTGCTTATTACCACTGTGTGAAGTTATGCAACATGCTTAATAAATTCATTGTGAAATTATGCGATTTATCGAGAAAACGTGCTTACCTTACTTAGAATGAAATTTACCCTTTTAGAAGCCAGCGAAACTACCGAGCGAAACTACAGTTTCGCCCGGTAGCTAAAGCTCTTGGTCTGCTGGACCAGTTTCGCGTGGCCAGCGAAACTGCCAGCGAAATTGCGGGCGAAACTGGCCCCCTACATATAGAAAACCCAAGCCAACTCTCTCATTTTTACTCACCTCACACAAACCACACACACATCTGCTCTCTCCCTCTCCTGTGACTTCTGGCCAGCAGAAAACGACACGAGAAACCAAGATTCCAGCCCCAAGTCTTCACCTATTTGAGCATAGGAGATCATCCGTGAGTCACATGAACCACCTTTATGCATCTCTTGTATGTTAAACTAAAGTGTATGCTTAAAATCCACATGCAACGACTTCTGCTACTGCCATGATGCTTAGGAATGCTAGACATAACAACAATTCTGTATCTTGCCATGTTAATTTGAAGATCCATGCTAATTATGCTCCTTTATGTAAAATGTGTTCTTGGTGATTTGATGACTAGAAACCATGTTTTAGGTGTTAAAAATTGCTTGTGTGATGTTGGTAAATGTTTAGGTATGCTAGATATTGAATTGCATGTGATATAGGACCTGTTAGAAAGATTTTTAGGCAAATTTACGGGTTTTTCTAGCGACTAGCGAAACTGTGCCTTCATCAGGCGAAACTGTGTAGCGAAACTGTGCCTATCTCCTTCTAGCGAAACTACGTAGCGAAACTATAGTGTCGCTAGGTAAACTGACCAGACCTGACCGAACGAAATTACCGAGCGAAATTCCCTGAACGAAAGTTCAAACCAGTTTCGGGCGAAACTAGGCTAGCGAAACTGTGCCAACAGTTTCGAGCGAAACTAGCCTAGCGAAACTGTGTCACCGGGTACTGCCTAGCGAAAGTGCTGCCCGTGTACACGGCGAAACTGTCTAGCGAAACTGCTAGCGAAACTGTGACCAGAATCCAAACTTGTGCAATTTTCTTGAATGATTATGCCATGACTTATTTGATTATGATATGATAATAGATGCTTGACTTCTGATAAATATGAACACTTGTGTATGATCAACCATCGGTGTCGCGTGTCGTTATGTCGCGTCGTATTTTCCAATGTGCTAGTGTTATGGTCTTAGTGGTATAGCTAAAAGTAAAACAACCTAACACCTAAGACCTTAATGTGATTATTAGGTCCTCGTTAACAATCATAACCGGGTTTATTTGAAGAATAAGCTGAGCAACCTAAGGTGAGTTCATTACTATATGTTGTTATGTCCTTTCAGGGATGATAGCGTGCAGCGGTAAGGTATTCCTTACTAAGTAAACTTTTCCGACCAAATATCATATGTATCATTGAATTGATTGATAAACTAAAAAGTCCTTACATTCGGGCCGTTAATATTGAATAGCTAGGTGATGTTGAGTAGTACTACTGGGGATTGACACCCCCGCCCAGCGGTGCACGGGATGCACCAACCCGACTGGCGGTCGGACTGGGACCAATGTTACCCTACCCTCCGTGGTCTTTCAGGACACGGGAAGGCAAAATCCGTAGGTAATACCTATACATTGTCAGCTTCGGTTGCGAACAATTCAAATGTGCATAACTTAGGCTAGCTACCTACGATATGGAAAACTTACTAATCTTATGATATTGATTGTGTTTTACCTTTCTTTGATCATAAAACTTTGGTCTACTTGTGACGGGAAGACTGCTTTAGTGAACTCACCAGCCATGGCTGACACTTGATTGTTGAATGCTTTTCAGGTTAGCTTGGAGGATCATGGATGGCACGGGCAGCGGCAGTACTTGTCCCTTGTAAAACCCCTTTTGGAAATTGTATTTCGGATGCTTTAGCAATCACTTTTACTAAACTACAACCTTGTAAACTTTTAATGCTTCCGCTGATTTTTGTGAAATGTAAACCCTGATTTATTTAATGTAATACATGACTGTTTACCCCTTTAACTATGGCTTGGTTGTAACTAAAGACTTGGATCCTGGTCTGGATCACACCCCACACGGTTATACTCCGTTAGTGGAAATTGGGGGTGTGACAGATTGGTATCAGAGCCATTGGTTACAGCGAACCAGAAAATTTTTAGAAAAGTAAAAATTTCTGAACTGTAACTGTTTTGAAAACTTTGATTACAACACTTCCCGAAAGTACTGCTCCGCGTGCCAAAGGTGATCCTCATTTAGAAATTCCTGCCTCGTGTTAGTATGAGAACTTGATTTGTGGTAGAAAATTTCCATTCCCGAGACTTAGGCATTTTGGAAAATTTCTGAGTTAGAAAAATTTTACTAAGTATAAAGTTTAGCGTACTTGTTACATTTCTTCTTAGCGAACTTCATTTTGCCTTTAGCGGACTTGAACTCTTCTTAGCGAACTTCTGTTAGCGAACCTGAAGCTTTTACTCTTAGCGAACTTGTGTTGGTCTTAGCGGACTTCTATCTAGCGCACTTGTTAGCCTTAGCGAACCTTATGATGCATTTAGCGTACTTGTTTTATGCTTAGCGAACTTGATATATCCTTAGCGGACCTGTTTAACCCTTAACAACATTGTTTATTCATAACAACCTTGGTAGGATTACTTTCAGGCCTAGATCATGGTAATCTAGACTCTAAGACAATGATCCAACATATTCTCAGCTTAACTGGTCATACTCTCTTATAACATAAACAGGAGTCGTAGTAGACCCTCTTCGGGTAAGACACCCATTAACACATGCCGAGAGTACCTTTATCGTAGTGCGTCAGTAAAGAACGCTGTTTAGCCTCGTATAGGGCAACATTGTATGAAACCAGATGATTTCTCATGGGATGCTTGTAACTGTGATTGTTACCCTAGAATACCGACACTCCTTTTTCCAAGGTCAGTTAGGACCTTGCATTTTAATCGCATAGCTGTTGTGTGATAGTTCCGTGAGAATGTGATATTCTCCCTCTTTGTATATATGCATATGTGTGAAAGCTCTAGGTTAAGTTGGGACGTTGTAGCGTGCCTTATCCAAACTCCTGTTAAACCATTTGCTTATCCAACCGTACCAACGGAAAATTTTGGAATTGAGTGAGCTGTTTACCCTCGCAACCTGTCTCCTTGGAAAATCCCTGTCAGTTACCTTTGATTTAAATGACCACATTCTTGATGCTTACCCCTTTGAAACCATGTACTACCCCATCGAACCTGGTGGCTAAAGTAAGAGGAACCGGCGTGACCATACAAGGTAAATTACCGTTACGGGTGCACACGTAAATGTAATTTGTAGTGTATGGAAGCCCTGGGGAATTCTACTCGGCAAACCGTCGGTTATAAGGGATACGACCTTTCATTTCAAAATCCCGTTATGTCAATTCCCAAGCTTACGACCCTCAACCACACCCTCATTGCGTTACCACACCTGTTCTCATCCTTCCTAGATATGGCTTCCAACCCATCTGAACTCCTTTATTAATGCTGGTGCAATGGCAACCGTAGTAAGACATCTTACCACTCACCTTATCCGATGACAAGATCTCCCCTCGCTGCGAGCGATCCTAACTCACAACTGAGCCTGAATCATCAGTAGCCCTAATCCTACCCCTCTGACGTTAACCGCCATAACCATTCTCCAAGCTCCCATAGTTGCGCAACAACTTCATAAATGCAAACCTGATGAAACCCGACGATTATGCTTCGAACATTGGAACCAACCTTTCCGCAGGAAAATCTTGTGGAGTTTTCCTCTCTTGACTAGCAACCCCTGATACGTCTGAACGAGTCAAAATTTGCTGATTGTGGCCTCGTCGCGATCTCACGCACTCTATACCCTACTACAAATATGATTTCACTCGACGGAGCAGCATTGGTCGAGAACCTTCTGAACCCGTACAATCCACTTCAGTTTCAACACTCATTTTATTTGTGAACTTGATTTTCAGCGAATCTTCATCTCTCTTACCTGGTGTGGCTTGGATGATCTTCAAGCCAGGAACCGTCGCGGCTAGCTAACCTCATCGATGACACTTCCATGCCCCTTATTGTTTTCAAGCGCCCCCGTACGACAAACTTTGACACCCGACACTCGGCAACAGTGTGCTAGGAAAGTCTGCAATATTGTATATTGATACCCATTGTTCATATTCCTTGTCTCCAGAAAACTTACATTGGTAACCCCCGCTCTATAGTGACCGAGCGAATAACTGACCCGAACCTTGTGATTGGATGAAGACATGTTTGAATCAACCCTATGTGCGTCGAGCTACGCAAGGATCACTAAGTACCCGATATTTTCACATCCTACACACAACATGACTTTTCGATACGCAGTAGACCTCGCGAAACCTTAACTACAATTCGTATATACACTCATTGAAAGCCAGGTAGTATTTAAATTCGTCGGCACTTGGTGTTTCGGAAACCCACTCTTATTACTCGTTTACACCTTTACTTACTCTTGAGGGCCGACACAAACTGATTTCTTACATGAAACTTATCCTACTGTACGGTACAACCGTTGACACACTCGCGTTTATATCGGTCGACCCAAATCGTTTTCTCCGGGTTCGCGTCAATTTTGCCGGATGACTCTCTTCGAAACGTATAGTTGCAACTACCCTACACTAGCTACCTCGCCCTTCATCCTGAGTCTGTATTCCCATACTTGGTATCATTCATGCTTCTGCAGGGAACCTTTCGGTCATTAGAACGTCACCCTTATTTTGAATCCTTACCGGAGGGTAATATGCGTAACGATTTATCCCATGTGGGCGAACCCCATTTTAAACCTAAACGTGAAAGACTACCTTATCATTTGAATCCACTTTAGAAACTCAAATCGTATTCACGTTGCGTCCGCTAAACCTTTAATAATCCTCACCATAGACGAAGACCCCGCCGATCGAAAACGTGGAAAAACCTTTTTGCTGCAAAATTCAAAAATTTTCACATGATTGCATAGTTTCAAATCTTTATCTCCCAGTCAACTCAAAGGCATTGGGGAAAAACATAAGATACCTTATTTTCAATTATATTATCTAACAAGATTTGTCAAATAGCCAGGAATGGCAAGGAAACTGGTGCACCCTCAACGTGCTGATAGTGTGGTGGGTTAGCTGCGGTACACCCTATACATAAGCACTGTCGGCATGTGGGAGGTGAGATCAGTGCTGAACCACAGATTTACCTTGTAAGCATAGACAAAAAAACCTTATTTTGAGAAACTTCGTTTAATGGGACAGTGCCTACAATAAAGCAAAATTTATGTTACTCCATTGTAATTTCACATGTCCCTCATACATATTTTTCACTAGAAGAGACATGCACAATTTAATCCAATAAAACCTATTGTTTTCCAACTCTCTAGGTTGAGAGAAAATCTCCTGATATAAATTGCTTACTAAGGGTCAAATGAAGGTTAATACCTAGAGCAACAAAACAACGTTTTCACAACTCAAGCTTTGTATTATAAAAGACAAATCACATGTTCTTTGGAACAACCCTGTGACTTTTTCAAGACCCTTATCAACGTTTACTCGTCCCAGATCCACACTCGTCTTGGTTCACCATGGAAATTGGTGAAGTGTTTCAATCGGCCCTCTAGTTATTGCATTTCTGACATACCACTACTCGTTGACCTTGCGTACGCCTAAATTGTCACCGGCTTGGTGAAGCAGAGCACTTCTTTATGAGATTACCACATTCACTCGCGATGCTATTAGTACCGTGATGCCCTGTAGCATCATCTGTCTATACCCTTCTTGCGAACTGTAAGAATCACCCAACCTTAGCCAAATTCAAAGATGCATATCCACCCTCCAGATACGTTAACGTTCGAACCTTTTAGCAACACTTCTTGCCTCTACCGTGTCATTTGACACAATACTTTCTGTTATCTTATTGGATACTATAGCTGAAGACTACTCGGACATATGGTCAATTCGTCGTATGAAATACTTCGATTTCGGATACGGTGTCATCGTGACACTTGTTAAACCTAACCATGCGATGCGATTCAACTCACTCATGAAAACGTTCGTTATAGAAAATCACTCTTCATACGATTATGCGAAATGTTCATTCGATGCCTTTTAATTATATATATATATCCGTTAAACGGTTAGCACTACGACAATTTTCGGGACGAAAATTCTTTAACATGGGGAGGCTGTGACAACTGCAACTTCCCAAGTTAACTCCGTTACGTCTTTCCGTTAAAAACCGTTAGTTCCACTAGACAAACTCCGTTAGTCACATTTCCAGTAGAAATTAATTAATTAATGCTTACCTAGACCGGATACGTCCACGACCTTTGGTTGATCACCGAACCCCGACCATATGTGTTATATGATTATTTGCTTATTACCACTGTGTGAAGTTATGCAACATGCTTAATAAATTCATTGTGAAATTATGTGATTTATCGAGAAAACGTGCTTACCTTACTTAGAATGAAATTTACCCTTTTAGAAGCCAGCGAAACTACCGAGCGAAACTACAGTTTCGCCCGGTAGCTAAAGCTCTTGGTCTGCTGGACCAGTTTCGCGTGGCCAGCGAAACTGCCAGCGAAATTGCGGGCGAAACTGGCCCCCTACATATAGAAAACCCAAGCCAACTCTCTCATTTTTACTCACCTCACTCAAAACACACACACATCTGCACTCTCCCTACTCCTGTGACTTCTGGCCAGCAGAAAACGACACGAGAAACCGAGATTCCAGCCCCAAGTCTTCACCTATTTGAGCATAGGAGATCATCCGTGAGTCACATGAACCACCTTTATGCATTTCTTGTATGTTAAACTAAAGTGTATGCTTAAAATCCACATGCAACGACTTCTGCTACTGCCATGATGCTTAGGGATGCTAGACTTAACATCAATTCTGTATCTTGCCATGTTAATTTGAAGATCCATGCTAGATTATGTTCCTTTATGTAAAATGTGTTCTTGGTGATTTGATGACTAGAAACCATGTTTTAGGTGTTAAAAATTGCTTGTATGATGTTGGTAAATGTTTAGGTATGCTAGATATTGAATTGCATGTGATATAGGACCTGTTAGAAAGATTTTTAGGCAAATTTACGGGTTTTTCTAGCGACTAGCGAAACTGTGCCTTCATCAGGCGAAACTGTGTAGCGAAACTGTGCCTATCTCCCTCTAGCGAAACTAGTCGAGCGAAACTATAGTGTCGCTAGGTAAACTGACCAGACCTGTCCGAGCGAAATCTGCCGAGCGAAATTCCCTGAACGAAAGTTCAAACCAGTTTCGGGCGAAACTAGGCTAGCGAAACTGTGCCAACAGTTTCGAGCGAAACTAGCCTAGCGAAACTGTGTCACCGGGTACTGCCTAGCGAAAGTGCTGCCCGTGCACGCAGCGAAACTGCCTAGCGAAACTGCTAGCGAAACTGTGACCAGAATCCAAACTTGTGCAATTTTCTTGAATGTTATGCCATGACTTATTTGATTATGATATGATAATACATGCTTGACTTCTGATAAATATGAACCCTCGTGTATGATCAACCATCGGTGTCGTGTATCGTTATGTCGTGCCGTATTTTCCAATGTGCTAGTGTTATGGTCTTAGCGGTATAGCCAAAAGTTAAACAACCTAACACCTAAGACCTTAATGTGATTATTAGGTCCTCGTTAACAATCATAACCGGATTTATTTGAAGAATAAGCTGAGCAACCTAAGGTGAGTTCATTACTATATGTTGTTATGTCCTTTCAGGGATGATAACGTGCAGCGGTAAGGTATTCCTTACTAAGTAAACTTTTCCGACCAAATATCATATGTATCATTGAATTGATTGATAAACTAAAAAGTCCTTACATTCGGGCCGTTAATATAGAATAGCTAGGTGATGTTGAGTAGTACTACTGGGGATTGACACCCCCGCCCAGCGGTGCACGTGATGCACCAACCCGACTGGCGGTCGGACTGGGACCAATGTTACCCTACCCTCCGTGGTCTTTCAGGACACGGGAAGGCAAAATCCGTAGGTAATACCTATACATTGTCAGCTTCGGTTGCGAACAATTCAAATGTGCATAACTCAGGCTAGCTACCTACGATATGGAAAACTTACTAGTCTTATGATATTGATTGTGTTTTACCTTTCTTTGATCATAAAATTTTGGTCTACCTGTGACGGGTAGACTGCTTTAGTGAACTCACCAGCCATGGCTGACACTTGATTGTTGAATGCTTTTCAGGTTAGCTTGGAGGATCATGGATGGCACGGGCAGCGGCAGTACTTGTCCCTTGTAAAACCCTTTTGGAAATTGTATTTCAGATGCTTTAGCAATCACTTTTACTAAACTACAACCTTGTAAACTTTTAATGCTTCCGCTGATTTTTGTGAAATGTAAACTCTGATTTATTTAATGTAATACATGACTGTTTACCCCTTTAACTATGGCTTGGTTGTAACTAAAGACTTGGATCCTGGTCTGGATCACACCCCACACGGTTATACTCCGTTAGTGGAAATTGGGGGTGTGACAGATTGGTATCAGAGCCATTGGTTACAGCGAACCAGAAAATTTTTAGAAAAGTAAAAATTTCTGAACTGTAACTGTTTTGAAAACTTTGATTACAACACTTCCCGAAAGTACTGCTCCGCGTGCCAAAGGTGATCCTCATTTAGAAATTCCTGCCTCGTGTTAGTATGAGAACTTGATTTGTGGTAGAAAATTTTCATTCCCGAGACTTAGGCATTTTGGAAAATTTTTGAGTTAGAAAAATTTTACTAAGTATAAAGCTTAGCGTACTTGTTACATTTCTTCTTAGCGAACTTCATTTTGCCTTTAGCGGACTTGAACTCTTCTTAGCGAACTTCTGTTAGCGAACCTGAAGCTTTTACTCTTAGCGAACTTGTGTTGGTCTTAGCGGACTTCTATCTAGCGCACTTGTTAGCCTTAGCGAACTTTATGATGCATTTAGCGTACTTGTTTTATGCTTAGCGAACTTGATATATCCTTAGCGGACCTGTTTAACCCTTAACAACATTGTTTATTCTTAACAACCTTGGTAGGATTACTTTCAGGCCTAGATCATGGTAATCTAGACTCTAAGACAATGATCCAACATATTCTCAGCTTAACTGGTCATACTCTCTTATAACATAAACAGGAGTCGTAGTAGACCCTCTTCGGGTAAGACACCCATTAACACATACCGAGAGTACCTTTATCGTAGTGCGTTAGTAAAGAACGCTGTTTAGCCTCGTATAGGGCAACATTGTATGAAACCAGATGATTTCTCATGGGATGCTTGTAACTGTGATTGTTACCCTAGAATACCGACACCCCTTTTTCCAAGGTCAGTTAGGACCTTGCATTTTAATCGCATAGCTGTTGTGTGATAGTTCCGTGAGAATGTGATATTCTCCCTCTTTGTATATATGCATATGTGTGAAAGCTCTAGGTTAAGTTGGGACGTTGTAGCGTGCCTTATCCAAACTCCTGTTAAACCATTTGCTTATCCAATCGTACCAACGGAAAATTTTGGAATTGAGTGAGCTGTTTACCCTCACAACCTGTCTCCTTGGAAAATCCCTGTCAGTTACCTTTGATTTAAATGACCACATTCTTGATGCTTACCCCTTTGAAACCATGTACTACCCCCATCGAACCTGGTAGCTAAAGTAAGAGGAACCAGCGTAACCATACAAGGTAAATTACCGTTACGGGTGCACACGTAAATGTAATTTGCAGTGTATGGAAGCCCTGGGGAATTCTACTCGGCAAACCGTCGGTTATAAGGGATACGACCTTTCATTTCAAAATCCCGTTATGTCAATTCCCAAGCTTACGGCCCTCAACCACACCCTCATTGCGTTATCACACCTGTTCTCATCCTTCCTAGATATGGCTTCCAACCCATCTGAACTCCTCTATTAATGCTGGTGCAATGGCAACCGTAGTAAGACATCTTACCACTCACCTTATCCGATGACAAGATCTCCCCTCGCTGCGAGCGATCCTAACTCACAACTGAGCCTGATTCATCAGTAGCCCTAATCCTACCCCTATGACGTTAACCGCCATAACCATTCTCCAAGCTCCCACAGTTGCGCAACAACTTCATAAATGCAAACCCGATGAAACCCGACGATTATGCTTCGAACATTGGAACCAACCTTTCAGCAGGAAAATCTTGTGGAGTTTTCCTCTCTTGACTAGCAACCCCTGATACGTCTGAACGAGTCAAATTTGCTGATTGTGGCCTCGTCGCGATCTCACGCACTCTATACCCTACTACAAATATGATTTCACTCGACGGAGCAGCATTGGTCGAGAACCTTCTGAACCCGTACAATCCACTTCAGTTTCAACACTCATTTTATTTGTGAACTTGATTTTCAGCGAATCTTCTTCTCTCTTACCTGGTGTGGCTTGGATGATCTTCAAGCCAGGAGCCGTCGCGGCTAGCTAACCTCATCGATGACACTTCCATGCCCCTTATTGTTTTCAAGCGCCCCCGTACGACAAACTTTGACACCCGACACTCGGCAACAGTGTGCTAGGAAAGTCTGCAATATTGTATATTGATACCCATTGTTCATATTCCTTGTCTCCAGAAAACTTACATTGGTAACCCCCGCTCTATAGTGACCGAGCGAATAACTGACCCGAACCTTGTGATTGGATGAAGACATGTTTGAATCAACCCTATGTGCGTCGAGCTACGCAAGGATCACTAAGTACCCGATATTTTCACATCTTACACACAACATGACTTTTCGATACGCAGTAGACCTCGCGAAACCTTAACTACAATTCGTATATACACTCATTGAAAGCCAGGTAGTATTTAAATTCGTCGGCACTTGGTGTTTCGGAAACCCACTCTTATTACTCGTTTACACCTTTACTTACTCTTGAGGGCCGACACAAACTGATTTCTTACATGAAACTTATCCTACTGTACGGTACAACCGTTGACACACTCGCGTTTATATCGGTCGACCCAAATCGTTTTCTCCGGGTTCGCGTCAATTGTGCCGGATGACTCTCTTCGAAACGTATAGTTGCAACTACCCTACACTAGCTACCTCGCCCTTCATCCTGAGTCTGTATTCCCATACTTGGTATCATTCATGCTTCTGCAGGGAACCTTTCGGTCATTAGAACGTCACCCTTATTTTGAATCCTTACCGGAGGGTAATATGCGTAACGATTTATCCCATGTGGGCGAACCCCATTTTAAACCTAAACGTGAAAGACTACCTTATCTTTTGAATCCACTTTAGAAACTCAAATCGTATTCACGTTGCGTCCGCTAAACCTTTAATAATCCTCACCATAGACGAAGACCCCACCGATCGAAAACGTGGAAAAACCTTTTTGTTGCAAAATTCAAAAATTTTCACATGATTGCATGGTTTCAAATCTTTATCTCCCAGTCAACTCAAAGGCATTGGGGAAAAACATAAGATACCTTATTTTCAATTATATTATCTAACAAGATTTGTCAAATAGCCAGGAATGGCAAGGAAACTGGTGCACCCTCAACGTGCTGATAGTGTGGTGGGTTAGCTGCGGTACACCCTATACATAAGCACTGTCGGCATGTGGGAGGTGAGATCAGTGCTGAACCACAGATTTACCTTGTAAGCATAGACAAAAAAAAACCTTATTTTGAGAAACTTCGTTTAATGGGACAGTGCCCACAATAAAGCAAAATTTATGTTACTCCATTGTAATTTCACATGTCCCTCATACATATTTTTCACTAGAAGAGACATGCACAATTTAATCCAATAAAACCTATTGTTTTCCAACTCTCTAGGTTGAGAGAAAATCTCCTGATATAAATTGCTTACTAAGGGTCAAATGTAGGTTAATACCTAGAGCAACAAAACAACGTTTTCACAACTCAAGCTTTGTATTATAAAAGACAAATCACATGTTCTTTGGAACAACCCTGTGACTTTTTCAAGACCCTTATCAACGTTTACTCGTCCCAGATCCACACTCGTCTTGGTTCACCATGGAAATTGGTGAAGTGTTTCAATCGGCCCTCTAGTTATTGCATTTCTGACATACCACTACTCGTTGACCTCGCGTACGCCTAAATTGTCACCGGCTTGGTGAAGCAGAGCACTTCTTTATGAGATTACCACATTCACTCGCGATGCTATTGGTACCGTGATGCCCTGTAGCATCATCTGTCTATACCCTTCTTGCGAACTGTAAGAATCACCCAACCTTAGCCAAATTCAAAGATGCATATCCACCCTCCAGATACGTTAACGTTCGAACCTTTTAGCAACACTTCTTGCCTCTACCGTGTCATTTGACACAATACTTTCTGTTATCTTATTGGATACTATAGCTGAAGACTACTCGGACATATGGTCAATTCGTCATATGAAATACTTCGATTTCGGATACGGTGTCATCGTGACACTTGTTAAACCTAACCATGCGATGCGATTCAACTCACTCATGAAAACGTTCGTTATAGAAAATCACTCTTCATACGATTATGCGAAATGTTCATTCGATGCTTTTTAATTATATATATATCCGTTAAACGGTTAGCACTACGACAATTTTCGGGACGAAAATTCTTTAACATGGGGAGGCTGTGACAACTGCAACTTCCCAAGTTAACTCCGTTACGTCTTTCCGTTAAAAACCGTTAGTTCCACTAGACAAACTCCGTTAGTCACATTACCAGTAGAAATTAATTAATTAATGCTTACCTAGACCGGATACGTCCACGACCTTTGGTTGATCACCGAACCCCGACCATATGTGTTATATGATTATTTGCTTATTACCACTGTGTGAAGTTATGCAACATGCTTAATAAATTCATTGTGAAATTATGCGATTTATCGAGAAAACGTGCTTACCTTACTTAGAATGAAATTTACCCTTTTAGAAGCCAGCGAAACTACCGAGCGAAACTACAGTTTCGCCCGGTAGCTAAAGCTCTTGGTCTGCTGGACCAGTTTCGCGTGGCCAGCGAAACTGCCAGCGAAATTGCGGGCGAAACTGGCCCCCTACATATAGAAAACCCAAGCCAACTCTCTCATTTTTACTCACCTCACACAAACCACACACACATCTGCTCTCTCCCTACTCCTGTGACTTCTGGCCAGCAGAAAACGACACGAGAAACCGAGATTCCAGCCCCAAGTCTTCACCTATTTGAGCATAGGAGATCATCCGTGAGTCACATGAACCACCTTTATGCATTTCTTGTATGTTAAACTAAAGTGTATGCTTAAAATCCACATGCAACGACTTCTGCTACTGCCATGATGCTTAGGAATGCTAGACATAACATCAATTCTGTATCTTGCCATGTTAATTTGAAGATCCATGCTAATTATGTTCCTTTATGTAAAATGTGTTCTTGGTGATTTGATGACTAGAAACCATGTTTTAGGTGTTAAAAATTGCTTGTATGATGTTGGTAAATGTTTAGGTATGCTAGATATTGAATTGCATGTGATATAGGACCTGTTAGAAAGATTTTTAGGCAAATTTACGGGTTTTTCTAGCGACTAGCAAAACTGTGCCTTCATCAGGCGAAACTGTGTAGCGAAACTGTGCCTATCTCCCTCTAGCGAAACTAGTCGTAGCGAAACTATAGTGTCGCTAGGTAAACTGACCAGACCTGACCGAACGAAATCTACCGAGCGAAATTCCCTGAACGAAAGTTCAAACCAGTTTCGGGCGAAACTAGGCTAGCGAAACTGTGCCAACAGTTTCGAGCGAAACTAGCCTAGCGAAACTGTGTCACCGGGTACTGCCTAGCGAAAGTGCTGCCCGTGTACACGGCGAAACTGTCTAGCGAAACTGCTAGCGAAACTGTGACCAGAATCCAAACTTGTGCAATTTTCTTGAATGATTATGCCATGACTTATTTGATTATGATATGATAATACATGCTTGACTTCTGATAAATATGAACACTTGTGTATGATCAACCATCGGTGTCGCGTGTCGTTATGTCGCGTCGTATTTTCCAATGTGCTAGTGTTATGGTCTTAGTGGTATAGCTAAAAGTAAAACAACCTAACACCTAAGACCTTAATGTGATTATTAGGTCCTCGTTAACAATCATAACCGGGTTTATTTGAAGAATAAGCTGAGCAACCTAAGGTGAGTTCATTACTATATGTTGTTATGTCCTTTCAGGGATGATAGCGTGCAGCGGTAAGGTATTCCTTACTAAGTAAACTTTTCCGACCAAATATCATATGTATCATTGAATTGATTGATAAACTAAAAAGTCCTTACATTCGGGCCGTTAATATTGAATAGCTAGGTGATGTTGAGTAGTACTACTGGGGATTGACACCCCCGCCCAGCGGTGCACGGGATGCACCAACCCGACTGGCGGTCGGACTGGGACCAATGTTACCCTACCCTCCGTGGTCTTTCAGGACACGGGAAGGCAAAATCCGTAGGTAATACCTATACATTGTCAGCTTCGGTTGCGAACAATTCAAATGTGCATAACTTAGGCTAGCTACCTACGATATGGAAAACTTACTAATCTTATGATATTGATTGTGTTTTACCTTTCTTTGATCATAAAACTTTGGTCTACTTGTGACGGGAAGACTGCTTTAGTGAACTCACCAGCCATGGCTGACACTTGATTGTTGAATGCTTTTCAGGTTAGCTTGGAGGATCATGGATGGCACGGGCAGCGGCAGTACTTGTCCCTTGTAAAACCCCTTTTGGAAATTGTATTTCGGATGCTTTAGCAATCACTTTTACTAAACTACAACCTTGTAAACTTTTAATGCTTCCGCTGATTTTTGTGAAATGTAAACCCTGATTTATTTAATGTAATACATGACTGTTTACCCCTTTAACTATGGCTTGGTTGTAACTAAAGACTTGGATCCTGGTCTGGATCACACCCCACACGGTTATACTCCGTTAGTGGAAATTGGGGGTGTGACAGATTTAGCAGCAAATTTTGACAAATCATTATTTAATAAAACAGTGCAAAGACATCCAAAAGCCCGGAGATGCCCAATTCTGGGCTTGTCATGATAAATTAATATCGTAAGGGGTCTTCTGATATCGTTTGTTAATGAGAACTCTGTTCTGGACATAACATGCGGTATTGACTGCCTCTGCCTAAAACATGGTAGGCATTTTGGAGTCACATAGCGTTGTACGTGCAGCTTCAATCAGCGTCCTGTTGAGTCGTTATACCACTCCGTTCTGCTGTGGAATATAGGGCGCACTGTACTGATGTTCAATTCCTTTCTCTACACATAATTCATCTATTGTATGATTCTTGAATTCTGTTCCATTGTCACTTCTGATGGACTTCACTCTCAAGTTGAGTTTGTTTTCAATGAGCTAGATGAAGGCTATCAGTATTCCTACGACATCACTCTTTCTTGGCAAAAAGAATACCCACGTGAAACGAGAAAAGTCATCAGTAATAACAAGACAAAATGCACAGCGATTAAGGCTTAACATACTGACTGGACCAAAGAGGTCCATGTGAAGCAGCTCCAGTGCTGAGGAGATTATGTTGAACACCTTAGGCTTGTGTGGGCATTTGTGCTACTTCCCCTTAGCACATGCCACACATTTCTCCTTGATCATGAATTCTTTGATTGGGAGGTCTTTGACAAGTCCCCCTCGTGCAAGCCAATTCAAATTTTTTAGATTCATGTGCCCCAAACGTCTATGCCAAAACTGAGCATGGTTCTCAGCTATTTTGGAGAGAAAACATGCCACCTCAGTTGTGGGGGGCTTCTGCATGTTGAGAACATAGGAGTTTCCGTATCTTGGTGTTCGCATTAACACCCAATCGTCAGGGATGGAGTATCCAGGACTGAGAATTAGACATTCTTTGCTACTGAAAAGCACTGGATACTCCATGTCACAGATTTGTGAAACACTCAACAGACTGTGTTTCAACTGCTCTACATAGTTAACATCATGGAAGCTGAGACATCCGTTTCTGACTGTTCCTTTCTGACTGATATATCCTCCAACTCCTCCTGCGAATGATACATATCCTCCTTCAAATTGCTCCAAATCTTGTAGTAGAGATATGTCGCCCGTCATATGCCGGGAACAACCACTGTCAACATACCAAAGGTTGTTAATAGTCCTCCTTGGCTGTTACTGCATTCAAAGGAGATCAATTAGTTTTGGGTATTGTAACATCCCACATTGGTGGGGAGGGGAACTAAGCATGCCTTTATAAGGGTGTGGATACTTCCCCCACCAAGACGCGTTTTAAAACCGTGAGGGGCGGATGCCTGAGGGCATGCCGGCTGTCAAAGCGGACAATATCTTGGTTGCGACGGGTCTGGGCTGTTACAGATGGTATCAGAGCCGGTCGTCGGCCAATGTGCCAGCGAGGACGCTGGTCCCCTAAGGGGGGAGGATTGTAACATCCCACATTAGTGGGGAGGGGAACTAAGCATGCCTTTATAAGGGTGTGGATACTTCCCCCACCAAGACGCGTTTTAAAACCGTGAGGGGCGGATGCCTGAGGGCATGCCGGCTGTCAAAGCAGACAATATCTTGGTTGTGACGGGTCTGGGCTGTTACAGACGGCGGAAAGGTCAGGGCATGATTAGATTGCTTATAAGCTCATGACAACTAATTTAGTGACAATAGTTAAATAGTGCATTTCATGGATAACATTAAAAAAAAATACAACGATGCACCACATATTGATAACAAATACAATATATTTATTAAACTAGGTCCAAAAGCCTTATGTGATAGTATCTTGAAACATCGACACCTTAGCCTGCAACATGTATAAAATAAAGGGGGGTCAACTATAAATAGTTGGTGAGTAACCACAAGTTTGATACATAACATATATTTAAAAACATGCGTTACGTGTCATATGATAGAATAAGTGAAATATAACATGCTAGAAGATATTGACAATATGAAAGACTAAACTTTACCAATATTATTAGTATGAATGACAACATGAAAGACTAGGCATAAACAAACCTCAATGACATATGCTAGATTCCCTAACCCACAGGTTAGTCTAAATGAAATAATGAGATAGGCTCCAAACACCCAACGCCAAACCGGTCAAGTTAAGTGGGTTGTCAACCGATAGATCTACCTTTGTTACCCCAGGCCTTACGTTAATGTTTATGCCAAATGAAAGACATGACAGACATGACAACCATGACATACTTGACATCCAATGATAAACATGAAAACCTTCGATAAACATGAAAGCCTTTGAAAATCACATATTGACAAATCATGCTAGAAGTCACATAACACATAATTCACACACAGATCACATACGCATGGTAAATGATAAACTTGAAAGACAACGCTTTGAAATAGGATACATGTTGCAACCCCAAAAATGAGAAAATGAGAAAAGGGGCAAGGATTACTCACTTGGATTAGAAGTTAAGTCCACGAAGCGAAAAGTGAAAGTGAAAGAATTAGTCCGGAAGATTTATCCTAAAATACTAGAAGGGGCGACATGAATATTGGAATATGGATTCTAAGCTCTTATGCATTTGGGGAATCAGTTTTAATGTTATTAATTAAAGTTTGAAAAATTTAACTTTTAAGAGTAACAATACCTTAAACGTTACTAGACATGCTTTGGCCTAATAGGTAATGACACCCTTCCAGTTACTACATGTCATTCACGTCTCGAGTACTATCACTAATTATGTTTGATAAAATAATAGGTTTGGTTCTAAGGCTTTTGAAATCCTAAAGTGGTATTTATGTTCAAAACCTGAATTAAGAATTGGTCTGATTGATGATTTGTGAAAAACAAACCTAAATCCTTAATCTTTTCATGCATAAAAACATTGACTTTTGGATTAGAAGAATATAGATGATGTTGGACATGATAGTTTAGACTTGTTGGACATGATAGTTTAGACTCGTTGGGCCTAACGAGCCTCTACAAGGGCTACAGTAAGCCTAAATCGGCCTACGCAAGGCAACACGTCCTGATGACGTGCCTTTGCAAAGCTAGGCCGTCCAAAGGACAAGCCTTAACAATGCTAGGCGTTCTAAGAACGAGCCTTAGCAAGGCTACCTAAACGAGCCTAAAGCACCTAACTAAGAACATAAACTAAACTAATTAAACTAATAAAGCGATAAATAAACGAATAACAAATGGAAAGAAAGAAAGAGAGGAAGAATTACCTCAAAGAAGCTTTTCAAACGAGACGAGCTTGAGGGGCAGCACCTCCTCGCCGAGAGCATAAAAAACTACTAAGCACGAAACCCGAAGGGGTATTGTACTTGTGGAACCGCCAAAATTTGGTTATTCCACTTGTTTATACTCAAACTAGGAGTTGGAATCTATAAGGGACCTAACAAGGGTATTTATAGGTGTGAAATAAAGGGAAAAAAATAGTATAATGGGCGATGTGGGATGAGTTTGGAAGGAAAATCGCGTCTTTGCAATCAACAATAACACCAAACTTGTTTTCGCGATTCCCGCTTCGTTATAACTCGGTTTTGCGCACGGTTTTCGCCCACGTTCACCATTTTTTAGAGTACTATCATATGGAAGAGAGTAATCTTCCATTTATGGTGTTGAGAATTGGGCTTAAACCTTGGATCTTGATGTTGGTCGAGTTTCTGAGTTTTTAAAACATGTGGATGTTACAGTCTCCCCTACTTTAGGGAATTTCGTCCCGAAATTCAGTTAGTAGAGACTTTAGGAAAAAAGGAATGAGGATAATTAAATGTTATACCCAAAAGTACATTTATACTTTTAAAAAAATTTAACTGCAAAGGTTTCCTTTGAAATAGTGATATAAACTTGTGACACGAATTTTGACACACGACCAGGGCCAACCTCGGTCAAACACCTAGCCAACTTTTAAAGAACCACCGATGCTTATATATAGGGTGTACCGCAGCTAACCCACCACATCGTTGCTACTTCAAAAGCATGCTAGTTACCTACGGAAAGACTCCCTCACACAATTCAAAAGTACAGAAAAGGTTTTGATAATGGAATACTTGACACCGTAAGATCCGGACGTAAAATATATAACATATGATACATTTGATAATGACATGGTTAATGGCATACAGGCATGGAATGAGTACCATGTCGAGAATCAAAGATTATAGATGATTCGAAGACGAGAATGCATGATTTGACCAAACAACTTGACTAGTAAAGTGAAAGCCAGAGTCTCCCCTACTTTAGGATATCCAAACGAGGAGAGACAGGGGATAGAATATGAGGTTGAGGGGTTAACATGTATCCATTTGAAAGTGATAACTTGATTAATTAAAATCAATGTAAGTGAATGTATCCATCAAAATTAAAATCAATTTAACTGACAAAAAATGTCGGATTTCAAACAAGAAAACGCGTCAATTCTTGCGAACTAGATGTGTCGCGACTCACACCCAGTCCACCTTTCTCGAGGCGCGGGGTCTAGACGAAATCCAAAAAACAAATTCCTTGCTAATACGACAAGACCTCACGGCTATGACCCAAAATCAATCGCATGGTTAACTAGTATTACATACAATTGACGGTTATAGTTTGTATGAGTCTTGGTTAGCAAGATTGGTAAAACATGTGATAGTGAGAACACGTGATATTGAAAACATGTATGCAATATTGAAAATATGTGATAAGGTGGTCATGTGATAATGAAAGAGTGTAACAATGATGATATGAAATAGTGGAAACATGTGGTAATGATAAATATGAAAATTTGTGATAATCAAAACTTGAGGTAGTGAAAACATTAAAGCATGAGATAGTGAAAACTTTTGATCATGAAAACATGGAATAACGATAGCACAAAGGCTAATCGTGATAAGCGAACGGTTTCCAAGTGGTATATCAAATGGCATGATTTGAATGAATGGATTAACTTAAATCAAATGACATGAATTTGAAAGTTGAATATCAATTGAGCATAAACATGTAAGTTTGAAATCGTAAATTGAAGGTCGAAACACGCAAGTTTAAATTTTGAAATACATGAATTGAACCGGATGTTAGAATCTACACACCAAATATAGAAATCTTCAAGCTGAGAGTTGAAAACTGTAAACCAAAAGTTGGATTCGCGAGCCAAGAGTTGAATACCGCAAGCCAAGCGTTGAAAATCACAACCGAATTCACCATTTGTGAGTTGAAAATCGTAAACCGAACTCAACAATCAATTTTTTTTAATAATGTGAGTTATAAGCTTTTGAATAAACATGTCATGTGTTGACACCACGAGTTTGAATCCATAGATCAACACTAGAAACTGCGAATTGAGTCCACACATTGAGTATTGAATAAAGCGAGTTTGGAACTCATACACCGAGCATGGAAAACCACAGTTTTAAATTTGAAACATTAAATATCTCAAACATTAAAAAATTACAATTTGTATCGAAATATGAAATAACGCGAGTCTTCCCAAAGATTATTGTTTGGGTCAAAATTTCATGAAAATTTTGAAAATAGGATTTGAGTAAATTCGAACATCGCCAACGAAGGCGATAATAAATTTATCCAGGTAAGAGCTGCAAAAGTATCCATGGGTGTTTAGTTAGCCAAAAGAAGCTCACGGCTAAGCACAACCAAGGATTCGAAGGTAACGTTGATTATAACTGAGACTAAATGGGATAAGAGACTAAATGGGAGCCATAATTACGGAAACAAAATAATTAGAGGTAGGTGGCTGACACAAAACAGTGTGAGGCGATAGGGTGACTTGCCAACATGAGTAGTACCGGGTAAGTTAATGCGGAAATCGTCTTGGCGAACGGGAGGAAGACCCAATATGTCTTCGGGAAACACTTCAGGGAAGTCCCGAATGACTAGGATGTCTTGGACTCCCTATTCCTAATTACGGACGTCCATAATGCTGACCAGACATGCCATGTACTCCTTATGCAAGTATTTATGGGTTTTAACGTCGGACATGAGCTAGAACCCATGGAATGGTTTATCGCCATAGATTGTCTGGACTTGATTGTCGAGCAGGGAAAACGAAACGATCATTGCGATACACATAAATTTGACATTAGCTAGGGTAAACATGAGTCTGGATAAAAATGAATATTAAGGCGAAACAGTTGGAACATCGTGCAATTGCAATTGGAATATAACCTTGAATATAAACCTTGAATATAAAGGATGAGTTCTTTTTTTTTAATTTAATAAACATGTATAATTATATACTCATAAAGTTATAAAGTCATAAACTCGTACACATGAAATCCCGTAGGGATGTGGACTCGTATAGTCATAATTTTCTGAACAAGTAAATTCCTAAACATGTATACCTAAAAGTGCAAAACGTGATACTTTGGAGGGGTTCAAAAGTGGATAATTTAATATTTTCTAAAACGGGATATCATGTTCGTGTGGTTTCGTAGGCTCGTTTATGGGTAAGCGCGTTAACTCATAAGTATGTAATCCCGTAACCATGCAAACTTGTCAACTCATGAACCCATCGACAAGCACTCGCTCACCTGTAAATGAGTTAAAAAGAAGAAAGAAAAAAATACATGATATAAATATGTTTTGAAATGATGAATGTAAATTATTTTGAATTGCACATCGAACAATGAAATCACAAATGAATTATTTTTAAAGAAATGGTAAGCTTAAAAACCGACTGACTGGATTCAAATGGTAAATTTGACTTGAGATCAAAACGTGACTATGCTCACTCGTTTTGCTAGTTTGACCGAAGCATTGTCTGCAATGGCCAGCCTAAGACACACATTATGGGGTTACATGAATCACTACACAGGTGTGTCTATTGGACGTTGGTGCAACAGGTTGGGCTATGATTGGAATAATGGGTTGAGTCTAAAGTGGGTTGGCAACAAGATTTGGTAAAACAATCAATTGATCATGACTTGGGTATCGTGAAATGAAGGTTTTGAAACTACGCAAGAGTTTCTTTTATTAACTCACAAGGTTTCGGTTTAAAAATGGGATAATAAATCCATAGCACATTTATAGTGACGATGAATGACATGAATTTGAAATACAATGACGATGTGTGAAAAAAAAACAAGAGTATGTGAAATCGTGAGGGAAACAAATTGATTGTATAAACATTATGAAATACCTCGAACATGGAATCGGAAAATTGTGAAACTCGAGCTACTAAATAAATAACATGCGGTTATTTGAATTCTCAAAGGCAAGTCGGAATGGAAACTGTGAACCGATAACGTAAATCGTAGGATAGTGTAGGATGTGATACGCCACAGGAGTGTTGTACAACATTATGAAATTGTAAAATAGAAATCACAAGGATGAATTTGGATGAAATAAAACACGAAAGGTTTGAATATGGAAAATCAATTGACTAAAACATGAGGGATAAAATATGTAAAAATGTGAAAGTAAGTGTCGATGGTGAAAATTTCAAAAATGCTATTGAAATCACAAAAAGTGGCGTCTTGATCATGAAATATTGATAATCAAAAGAATATCATAGATCGAAATCAGAGTATAAACAGAATATCATGAAATCACATGCAAAACACGAAATCGAATTGACTTGTTTAAAATCAATGGAATGGTTCTCATTTCCCGATTGGAAAACTACCACCTTCGACTAATCAGGGTTGACATGGTTCCTAGAAACGTTTGTTATGACATGCTTTGGCCTAATAGGTTAAGGCACTCTCGCCAGAGTGTCCCAGGTAACGCTTACCTATATAGACACCCTAACTACCGGTGCTTTCACCCTTCCAGTTACTACATGTCCGTTACTAAGGAACCTAACCCTCACGGGATTTTAAAAAAAAACATCAAATAATATCAGGTTCCTAAAATTGGCATGTAAGACGCCATTACTAAGAAAAACGCTAAGAAGCCTGAAATCGAGTGCATGAGTGTGTGATTAGTGTTAGACTTGAAGTACATCCTAACTAAGGTAAAACAAGACATAAAAAAGGGCAATCTCTAAACAAAGCATGCAATACACGAGGTTCTCGTGTTTGGTCACCTAAGGCAATAGTCTAGGTCATTCCATTTCTAATAACCTAGTTCCCTACAGCCATGGCTCTGATACCAATCTGTCACACCCCAACCGACGACGGAAACGTCAGGGCATGATTAGATTGCCTATAAGCTCATGACAACTAATTTAGTGACAATAGTTAAATAGTGCATTTCATTGATAACATTAAAAAAATACAACGATGCACCACATATTGATAACAAATACAAATACAATATATTTATTAAACTAGGTCCAAAAGCCCTATGTGATAGTATCTTGAAACACCGACACCTTAGCCTGCAACATGTATAAAATAAAGGGGGGTCAACTATAAATAGTTGGTGAGTAACCACAAGTTTGATACATAACATATATTTAAAAACATGCGTTACATGTCATATGATAGAATAAGTGAAATATAACATGCTAGAAGATATTGACAATATGAAAGACTAAACTTTACCAATATTGTTCGTATAAATGACAACATGAAAGACTAGGCATAAACAAACCTCAATGACATATGCTAGATTCCCTAAACCGCAGGTTAGTCTAAATGAAATAATGAAATAGGCTCCAAACACCCAACGCCAAACCGGTCAAGTTGAGTGGGTTGTCAACCGATAGATCTACCTTTGTTACCCCAGGCCTTACGTTAATGTTTATGCCAAATGAAAGACATGACAGACATGACAACCATGACATACTTGACATCCAATGATAAACATGAAAACCTTCGATAAACATGAAAGCCTTTGAAAATCACATATTGACAAATCATGCTAGAAGTCACATAACACATAATTCACACACAGATCACATACGCATGGTAAATGATAAACTTTAAAGACAACGCTTTGAAATAGGATAAATGTTGCAACCCCAATAATGAGAAAATGAGAAAAGGGGCAATGATTACTCACTTGGATTAGAAGTTAAGTCCACGAAGCGAAAAGTGAAAGTGAAAGGATTAGTCCCGAAGATTTATCCTAAAATAATAGAAGGAGCGACATGAATATTGGAATATGGATTCTAAGCTCTTATGCATTTGGGGAATCAGTTTTAATGTTATTAATTAAAGTTTGAAAAAATTAACTTTTAAGAGTAACAATACCTTAAACGTTACTAGACATGCTTTGGCCTAATAGGTTATGACACCCTTCCAGTTACTACATGTCATTCACGTCTCGAGTACTATCACTAATTATGTTTAATAAAAGAATAGGTTTGGTTCTAAGGCTTTTGAAATCCTAAAGTGGTATTTATGTTCAAAACCTAAATTAAGAATTGGTCTGATTGATGATTTGTGAAAAACAAACCTAAATCCCCAATCTTTTCATGCATAAAAACATTGACTTTTGGATTAGAAGAATATAGATGATGTTGGACATGATAGTTTAGACTCGTTGGGCCTAACGAGCCTCTACAAGGGCTAAAGTAAGCCTAAATCGGCCTACGCAAGGCAACACGTCCTGATGACGTGCCTTTGCAAAGCTAGGCCGTCCAAAGGACAAGCCTTAACAATGCTAGGCGTTCTAAGAACGAGCATTAGCAAGGCTACCTAAACGAGCCTAAAGCACCTAACTAAGAACATAAACTAAACTAATTAAACTAATAAAGCGATAAATAAACGAATAACAAAAGGAAAGAAATAAAGAGAAGAAGAATTACCTCAAAGAAGCTTTTCAAACGAGACGAGCTTGAAGGGCAACACCTCCTCGCCGAGAGCATAAAAAACTACTAAGCATGAAACCCGAAGGGGTATTGTACTTGTGGAACCACCAAAATTTGGTTATTCCACTTGTTTATACTCAAACTAGGAGTTGGAAACTATAAGGGACCTAACAAGGGTATTTATAGGTGTGAAATAAAGGAAAAAAAATATAGTATAATGGGCGATGTGGGATGAGTTTTGAAGGAAAATCGCGTCTTTGCAATCAACAATAACACCAAATTTGTTTTCGCGATTCCCGCTTCGTTATAACTCGGTTTTGCGCACGGTTTTCGCCCACGTTCACCATTTTCAGAGTACTATCATATGGAAGAGAGTAATATACCATTTATGGTGTTGAGAATTGGGCTTAAACCTTGGATCTTGATGTTGGTCGACTTTCTGAGTTTTTGAAACATGTGGATGTTACAGGTACCCAGGCCTTAATGGGTCTGGGTGAAGGTGGGCCAGTTTAGGCTGGACTGAGAATGTCCTTTGTGTTGACCTTTCTGGGACAGTGATTTCTTTCCCAAGCTGCTGAGCCCTTTTTGGTGGATTTTTATTGTTATTGTGATTTTGAAAATTTACCTCTTGAAAATGTTTGGAGTGTTTTTTGTACACTCCAGTGGGCTTGAAAGACAGGTTGACTACCTTTGAAACATTCCACCTGTCATCCTTCCTCTATCCAGTTGATTTAGACAATCCAGCTGGTTTTGGATGGATGGGTGGCTTTAAAAAACTCGTCTGGTTTGAGGAGGAAACAGATTTTGAGGATCCAACAGATTTTGGAATCCGAACTGGTTTAAGAGGATTGACTGTCTTTGCTGATTTCTAAAACACTTTGCTTTCTTTAAAAACAGTCTTTAGCTATTGCTTAGGAAACTTAGGCTTCTGATTTACTCTGTGTCCCTGTGTTTTCCGAGGTGTCGGTTTATGCACCTTGGATTTTTGATGACCAGAACTTGTAGCCGGGTCATTTTGTGTTTTGTCCTTTGGGACAGACTTGTGATGAACCCGTTTGGGATAGTAGGGTTTATATGGTCGGTATAAACAGTTTCTTGCCACGCGTCCTGGTTTACCGCACACATGGCAAGACTGTTTCTTTGGATACGCGGGAGCCTGTTGTTGATTACGCCTAGTGGATATCCAGGTTGGTTTTGAACAATTTTTGTGGATCCAATGGGTTTTACCACGTGGCTTAGTGGTCAAAATGTATTGCCGTTGTATCGGCTTAAACTGGTCATATGTAGAATTGACTTCAGGGTACGGGACAAAATCATGTGGTGTCCCGTACTTTCTACACATTTTGGTCAACATTATTATTCTTATTTTCACAAGCTTTCACACCAAGCAAACCATCACTTGTGGGTTTGGGACCAGCAACCTGTGGTCCCTTACCCCTTCTTAAAATCTTAATAGTTCTTAAGGGTTTCATGGGTTTAGCATCACATTTACCAAAATTAAACACACCACACTCAGAAGTTTTATCACACAAAACAGACTCTGAAGTTTTTGACTCAGACTGAACAGATGTCTCAAGTTTCTCAAAATCAAAATTTTTGTAAAAATTATCATAATTAGACTTCTTTGGACTCTTAGGAGACTCCTTGCTATCCACTACCCCTGCTTCTTTATTACCTTTATCTGCACAACAAGTAGAATTGTCAGTAGTGTTAGAAACATGAGCATATATTTTAATAGGACAAGCAACAAGTTTTCTATCAATTTATGCATGGTCACACCAAAAAGCCAATACATACTATAAGAGCTAAAACTGGAGGCAAACGAACCGTCGTGTAAATAAAAAAAATAAAACAAAAACAAAATAAAAAAATACACAGAGTTAAAAATGAATGAAAATGTGTAAGAATATTTACTTTCACGATAATTCACACGCACAGTAAAAATAATTACACCTCCATTCACATCCTTCTCCCAAAAAACGTACCCACTACACACGGTTACCAATTAACGCATTAAATACCCCACTAGACACTCATCAAAACCTCTATAAAACTAGACACTTGATTACACTGAAAAATCACGCTGCGACGACATCTACCCAAAAAAAACTTCAAATCACCTCTCACATAAAACAACCCACACCGCAAAAATTTCTTCGTCTTCTTCCAATTCACCAGAAGCCAACAATGACGCACTCAAGGAAAAACTAACCAGGCAAATTATGCTTGAGTTAAACAAAGAAGTCCTAATGATGGACGTATTGAAGCAAACGTTCAAGAGCCTAACCGATACGATGGTAGCAAGAGGTGAAGTAAATAAAAAATTGATGGCTTTGCCAAAAAATTACGTTCGAGACCTTGTCAGAGTGTTCATGATAGACAAGGACAAAACATATCTGGAACAAATCAACGAGATTGCAAATATCCTGAAGAAAATGAAAGTATCTGTGAAATTGAAGATGACTTATTTAGAAGCCTATTAGTAGAATAAGAAATAATGTTGTAATTTTATGTCTTTGATGTTTTGTGTTATTAATAATGTGAATCTTTTTAAGTTATTCAATTTTTGCTTATACTTTATCCTATAAAATAAAGTTTATCAGACAAAAACACTAACGCTTAAGAAAATGTTTATAACAAACGCATTAATAAATTATAAAATTACGCATCATGAAAATGTTTATAAAACACGCATCAGTAATTATAAAAATACGCATGATGAAATATTCGTAGACAAGGTAAAATAAATGTAAAAATAACGCACACTAATAAATGTAAAACTTACGCATGATGAACTGTTTATAATCACGCATCAAATAATTTGTTAGATATCCTTTGATATTACATACGAATGAAACTAAATTAACGCATCCAAATATAACATAAAAAAGCTACACTTAAAATCCGAAAAATGTAAATCACATATAATAACGCAAGTATTAAATAAAAAATAACGCATGCTGAAAGAACAATAAAAGATACAATTAATTGATGTGAGAAAATGCTATACTATAAATTACGCAAATATTATTTAAAATCACGCATGAAAAATAAATAAATAAAATATACGAATATTTAGAGTCACACAGAAATCACGCAAAAGCAAAAAATAATACATATAACGTACGTGTATTATAAAAAAGACGCAGATAAACATTGATAATAATCACGCTAAAAATAACGAAACCTGTAGTAACGAAATATTTAACATGAAGCGTAAAAAATTAAATCACGCAAAAACAATATGGTCCGCCCGGTAACGTTGCGCGTAAAAAACACGTTTTTTGTGAAAAAAAAGACAATAATGCTCTTCCGTATAAATATACAACAAACACGTGTCGTGCTCTCCTCACTTCGCACGCTTCGCACGAAAAATACACTTTGTATATGAATATTAACATATATATATATATATATATATATATATATATATATAATTATATGGGACAATTATTGTACAAAGGGTTCTTTTCGTGCAAAGGAACAAAATGAGGGTAAATTTGTCTGCGCCCTTTTGATGATAATCACGCAAGTTATATTGATAATCACGCAAACTATATTCAATAATCACGCAAGCTACATGTTCAATAATCACGCAAGTTGTATTTCATAATCACGCAAGTTATACGAGAGTATATAGACGAAATTCAATTTTTATTTAAATATAGCAATACTATACTCGAAATCAAGAGAATAAAATGGCCGATTTTATGGTGAAATTTTTGTAAAAAAGTTATGGACATTTAAAAAACTGAAGAACTTGAAAAAAGTCAACAATTGTATGTTATACCAATTTTATCCCTCCACCTCTCTTCACACTTTAAACTCTTGAAGTTGGCTATTTTTCGGATATCGTGAAGTCTATGACTTGACATTTACTATTTTACAAGCTTGGTAAGTTTTAAGGCTTCTCCAATATGGGTATTGGTGTCGACGATTTGTATATCATCACAAAGGACAAAATTATGGACGGGACTAGAATTTTTTTAAGGGAATCACACGCGCAATTTATTTTAAAGGTAGCACACATTCATGAAAATAAAAAAATTCAAAAAATTCTCAATTTCGTGTACGAGTTTAAGCGGTGGCACGTGCCACCCATAGAACCCTTTATGTTTGCCCCTGGACAAAATATCATCGTTAAACGAGTGCAACCCAGTCTGTTGAGAGGCTCGTTGTCATATTAATTTCCAAAATTTAACGATAATAAAAAAAAGGGATCTAGTTAAAAGGGAAAGTCTCCGGGATTTGTCCCAGTGGTACATCACCGATCATAGGTTATTCATTAATCAAGAGGTCATGAGTTTGAGTCTTGAGGCACCCGATTTACCACTAGTTGGGGTGAGTTTTCTCCGGGGATGGTAAAACACTGATGGTCTTGGTTACTCCAATGTTAGTGTTTCGCGAGTGTCGTGGGTAACATATTTGTCAGATGTAACCCCGGACAACCGAGTTTGATGTTTGCTATTAAAAAAAGTTAAAAGAGAAATAAGAAAAATAGAAATATGGATGACTTCAAATTCATCACTACCAATTTCGATCATTTTACACCATCATATGAAGTGGCTAAGATATGAAGTGGCTAAGATGATAAAATCAAAAATTAAAAAAAAATATAAACTCTACTCATTTTTAATGTTTTTACTGATCTTTCTATTGTTTTTTGTTCTTTTTTGTTTTGGAAATTACATTGATATCAATATTTTATTTATGTTTTTGTTTAATTGATAAGTGGATTGTTTAAATAATAATTAATAAATACCTATACTATATATAATAAGTTCATGATGTTATATGTTAAGAATTTATATAAGTTTATGATGTTATTTGTTAAGAATAAACTTTGTTATAAGGTATTCTTCTTAATAGAAAATGGTCTTTGTTTTTCTGAAAAAGCTCTTCATATCTTCTTATGTTTGCGCCGCGTAGATCACGCACAGATATTTAGATTTGTAGACTGTTTATTTTTTCGAAGACGTTTCATTAAAAAATGTCTACGCGGCTCTTCTTGGTGCAAATGTGGTCCAACCACTTCTAACATCTTCAAACATCTTCTAACCTTCTCTTTAAACTGTTTTTACTTAAGAAAAATATTTTTAAAACCGTTTTTTTAAATCAATCTTAAACATTAAAAAAAAAACGTTTTAATTTTTTTTTTGAACAAAAATCTTAAACGGTTTTAAAAAACTTTTTTAAACAATTAAGATAAATACGCTTATTAAAAAGTTCAAAAAAAACATTTTTAAAAAACGTTTTTATATAGTTTTTGTGACGCCCACTCCCAGACTTGACACCAGGAGGGGTCACTAATCGGATTTACTCATGAACACATAGTACAACATTATACCAAAATGTTTAACTCATCAGTATTTAAAAATCATTTAATACTCTAAAATACATTGGGCCTCCGGGACCCATCCTCTGTGTAAATAACCATTACGTATAATAAGGTCATACGAAACATTATAAGCAAAACCTCTTTTTACTAAGCATTGTCTATCTCTGGGACTACTTTAGTCCCTTTCGGTTGGCCGTCGCCTCTCGACCTCTTGAGTAACCGTCGTTACTCCAGTGGCTTCATTTCCACTACTTGGATTGTACAACCCCCTCTTACCAGGCAATCTGTGCTTAGATTTAACTTCTTTAAAATAACCCCAAGGGTCATTTCCTTTATCCTCAAAAACTCATTTTCCTCTTTTTAAACCTTCCTTTAAAAGTTTAACTTCTTTATTACCCGTTCATTATAACCTTCCCGAAAAGAGTAATAACAGGTAATAATAACCTTAAAACAGTTATAAGTATTATAACTTTTTCACGTATGTGTATCAACACAAAACAAGTAAAGGCATCTCAAATACTTTTCAAGTAAACAGTTGACTATATACCGTTGCATGTATATCAGCCCGAAAACATTAAAAACTTTAAAACATTAAAAAGTGGGCTCATAGAACTCACCTTATCTCTTTAACTCGTTTACTTGGACAGAACTTTGGCACGATCCTTGATTTAACCTAATTTGCGTATCGTATGGCGTTAACGCAATGTTTCATACAATAAATATTCCCTATGTTCATTTCTATCTTTTATTATCTTAATATTATATATTTATTAAGATTACCCTTTTAATAGGTCAAAATGACTAAAATGCCCTTATAGGCAATTATCCTTTTCTTTTAATGATAATATGAAGACGCGCATTCCTATAAGTAAACGCTCACTCCGGGATCGCCCAGGGAGGTATGCCATTTCCCAGTTGGGATTTATGCGACACCCTCGCTATGCCAGAAACCCCAGTGTACAGGCGTTTACCCTTCTGGTCCGCACGAACTTCTAAATATCCGATTAACTCGGTATTTTCAATACTTCATTATATATCCATTTTAACTTCATATATACTTATTATATATATAAATATGTTACCATACTAAAATTCAAGTCCCCATACCCTCCGGATTATTTTATATTAAATATCCATATTCCGAAACCCTAATTTCCCATTTTTCTTGTTTCTATAGCAAAACTCATTTTTATTCAAAACCGTCTTAGGGTATTATCCATTATAATATTTTATAATATCCTTTAAAATGGCAAAGCATAATTCAAAACTGTTTAATTGATTTGGGCAGAACAACGACATGAAAACCCTAATTTTTGACCCGTTTACAAAACCCATACCAAACCTTTATCAAATCTGAAAAAAACTTAGGGCTTTCTTATATAACATCATTTTAAGAGTATCTACAAAATTTCAGAGCCTAACTCCCACCCGATCACCCGATTTGAGCAAAATAACATTAAGAACCCTAATTTAAGCATAGTTTTAGAACTCGATCTTAGGCATGATATTAACTGAAATTGACATGGGGCTTTTGTAGAGCATACCTCGAAATGTAGGACTGCAGGAGATGGCCTCCAAATACTTCACCGTTTGCTTGAATTTCACAAAAGAAGGTTTGATGCTCGTTTAAGGGTTTTTATGGTGTTTAATTTGAAATTGGCGAGTTGATTCGAGGGAATTGGTCCCGTATTTATACTGATCTAGGTCGCCCCAGGGTGTAGACACGTTTAGGGGTGATAAATCGATCGAATTTGACGCGTGGAAGGAGTAACTTCGGCTGCAAGATCGAGCCAAGGCCAAAACGCGCCTGGCACGGCTCGCGTATTGCGAGGGTTGGACCAGGGGAGGTCGCGATACGCCTGGAAACTTTCAGGAATTGGCAGTTTTAGTCCCTTAGGTTTATATTTACATTTTAGCCCCCCTAACTTCTACCGAACTGTTATTTTATGTACTAAACTATTATAAAACATGTTTAATAAAGTTTCTAAGGCTCAGGACACTCTCGATGATATACGTATACATACGTATATATTTTTATATATATTTATATATATTTTTCGTTATTTACACCTTTGGCCCTCTAACTTTACAATACTCATCATTTTATGTACCGAATCACTTTAGGATATTTTTATAATATATTATAAGCTTTGGGGTGCTTATAAAAGTTATAGATACGTATAATATCCGTAAGTATTCATAACTTTACATAAATTACACTTTTAGCCCTTTTATTTTTCCGTCAACTATTTAACTTGTATTTTCACACGTTTAACTATTCTAACACGTATTTTCACATATATATTCATCAAATGAATATTTCACATGCATCCATGTCATTCAAACATATTTTTACACATGTATTTGATATAATATAATTACGTAAGGGCATTTTCTCCCGGTTATCATTCATTCCTATCATATAAACGTTTAGATATGTTTTTCATGCCAATATATCATATATATATATATCAATTATCTTTGAAATAAAACACATAATATTTTTATTTCCTTATCTCATTTTATCAATTAACACGTGTATTATTCATGCAATATTATCGTTTATCGATTTATCACCTAGTAATGGGTAAACATGTATTTTCTACATGTTTCATCATGTTTAGCTACCTAACACATATATAACATGTATTATTCATAGTAGCTACGTATTCTATCAAATTTTGGGATGTTACAAGTTTATTCAAACGCTTGGGCCTAACGGCCCCCTTTTATCAAACATTTATCTAGTATGAAACATAAGAGAATTATACTGTGATTTTAAAACCATTATCCTTTTATCAGGTATAAGACGTAACAGCACTATACCAAAATATAACTTTTAAACATTTATCAGGTATAAGATATAACAGTATTATATCAAAACATAACCTTTAAAATCATCGTAAAACCATTTAGTACTCATAGCTTTTGTATGTATATCAACCCGAAAATATTTAAAACATTTAAAACATTTAAAGAGTGGCTCATAGAACTCACATTATACTCTTAAGCATTTAATTCAGGTAAAATCTCCACTATGCCTTTCAATTAAACCTAATCGCGTATTGTATGGCGTTAACGCAAGGTTTATTATAATAAAAACTTTTTAACGTCCTTAATAATATTTAATTATTATGTTCATTCCTTTTTAAAGGTCAAAATAACCAAAATGCCCTTTAGGCAGTTAACATTTTCTTTTAACGATAATACGAAGATGCGCATTCCTATAAGTAAACGCTCACTCCGGGATCGCCCAGTGAGGTATGCCAGGTCCCAGTTGAAATTTATGCGACACCCGCGCTTTGCCAGAAACCCCAGTGTACAGGCGCTTACCCTTCCGGTCCGCACGAACTTCTAAATATCCGATTAACTCGGTATATTCAATACTTTAATATTTGTCTAGTTTGACTTCATATATAGTTATTATATAAAAATACATGTTACCATACCAATAATCAAGTCCCCATACCATCCGGATTATTTTATAATAAATAATCTTATTTAGAAACCCTAATTTCTCGTTTTTCTCGTTTGTTGACCAAAACTCATTTTTATTCGAAACCGACTTAGGGTATTATCCATTATAACATTTTATAATATGATTTAAAATATCAAAGCTTAGTTCAAAACCGTTCACTTAATTTGGGCAGAACAACATTACGAAAACCCTAATTTTGACCTATTAACAAAACCTTTACCAGACCTTCTCCAATGGTGAAATAAACTTAGGGCTTTCTTTAAACACATTATTAGCATATTATAAAATGTTATAATGGAGAATATTAGCAAAAACTGAGATAGCTTATTGTTAATCATACCTAATGATGCTTGACTGCTGAATTTGAGCTCCTAACTCCAAAAGAGTTGTGCGAATTTGACAGAAGAACATTTCGCTTCATAAGAGGGTTTCTAGAGTGTTTGAATTCGAAATTGGTGAGGATTTTGGTCCGATTGATCCGTTATTTATAGCCAGGGAGGGTCGCCTATGGTTCTTATATGTCAAGGGATAAGTATTCGGCCAGAATTGACACGTTAAAGCTGTTAATTTCATCAAAACATGAAGAGGAAGTCACCATCGTGGCTGATTATGGTCGCCAAACGGGCCGCGTACCGCGAGGCAACCCTCGCGTACCGCCTGAGAACTTTCACAGAATGACAGTTTTGGTCCCTATGCTTTCTAATTGCAATTTAACCCCCTGAACTTTTACCGTTTTATCATTTTATGCTTTAAAACATTATGGGGCATATTTATAAAAGTTTCTAAGGCTCGAGACATGATCGATGATATACGTATACATACGTATATATATCTCTTTATATATATATATATATATATATTTCACTATTTTATACTTTAGCCCCTCATACTTTTATCTCTTTATCATTTTATGTACCAACACATTATGGGATATAATTCTAATATTTTTAGGGCTCGGGATACGTTCGATAAGGTTTATATACATTCGTAGTATATATATATATATATATATATATATATATATATATTTATATATATATTTTCTATCGTTTTACATTTTAGCCCTTCTACTTCTCATACTTATCATTTCATGTTCCGATTCACTTTAGGATACATATATAATATTCTCTAAGCTTCGGGGTGTGTATAATAAATATAAATACGTATAAATACGTATAATACTCGTATACGTTATGTATTTATTCATTTTTAACCATCATTTCAATGTAAGGATACGTTCTTATTTATTTTCGCACGTTTAATTATTCTAACACGTATTCCTATGTATATATTCATCAAATGAATATTTCAGATGCATTTAAGCTATTAGAATATATATATGTATATACTTACACATATATCTATTATAATACAATCGTGTAAATGTATTTTCCTCCGATTATCAGTTATACTTATCATATCAACTTCTAAACACGTATTTCTTGTTGATATCATGCATTATTCATATAACCTTATATACTTTTCTCAATTCATTACCCGTTAACGGGTAAAAATGCATTTTTCATACGTTTGTCTATCTAACACATATATCATATGCATCTATCATATTAAACACATATAGCATTTTGTAAATTATTACCTTTTACCCATTTATCAACCCATAAGTCATATCAATATACGTTTTAGCTACTTAACACACTAGCACACGTATACAGTTCAAGTTATAAAATTTTGGGGTGTTACAGTTTTTTTTAAACGTTTTTTAAAAAGTTTTTTCTAAAAATATTTTTTTCTTTTTAAAAAAGAAAAAACGTTTTTTAAAAAGTAAACAAAAAAACGGTTTTTAAAAGCTTTTTTAGAAAAACAAAAAGTTTTTTTAAACGTTTTCTAAAAAGATTAAAAAACGTTTTTAAACGGTTATTTAAAAAAATACTCTAACTATACAATTTCTAAAAAAACGCTTTTAAACAGTTTTTTAGCAGTTATTTAAAAAAAACATTTTTAATACTTGTTTTTGTTAAAAATGTTTTTTTAAACAGTTTTTATAAAAAAAAATTGTAATTTTATTTAAAAGAAAACAGTTTAAATGAATTATTGGTTAAATATATAGAAAGAAAATAAAAAGGTTTGATGGTAATTAACTATAAGTTTAAAAAAACGATATATTTAAATTTCAGTTTATTTTAGCAATCTGCAGAAGTTAAATAACAAACAGTCTTTTTCTTACAGACTGCAGAGATTTGGTCTACCTCTTCTTCTGCAGATGTCTGCAGATGTGGTCCGCAAACTACAGGCATTTTACCACTTAAAAAACAAACAACACCAAAAAGTAAGTGACTTTTACTCAATCACCAAAACGTCTTTCAGCTATAATGCGTCGATTATAACACTAGTTTATAATGTGTAACTCACATTTCACGAGTCCCTAATCCATATTTGAATGAGATACTAATGTATCTCTTTTCTTTAAATAACGCTTACGTGACGATATTCGTATTTAATCATTCACTCATAACATATGTCGTGATATAATAGTAGGGTTATATACGATTTTCCTTTAACTTTAAAGTTTTTTTTAACCTAATGACTTGAAACTTTAATCACCAACTAGAAAATCTATACTATAATATAATAAATATAAAAATGATAAAGTTGTCGATAATTAAAAAAAATTTGAGAATTTTAAGGAGACAAAATAATTTTTTAAACAAGGAATTAAAATCAACTTTGTAATGAAAACCACAAAATTGAACAATTTATTTAATGATCATTTGGCGCAACGGCATCCCAGTGATGGTTAGGGCACGGGCAACTCTCTTTTGAGAGACCCGGGTTCGATCCTGAGGGGAGGGGTTTTTTCGGCGGCCTTAAGTGGACTGGTTTTCCTCGAACTGGAGTATGGAGGTGGTGCCCTAGATGATCTCGCCTGTCGATACCGGGGCACGGTTAAGACACCCGTGTACGCGTTGTGGTTGTGTGATCTATAGGTTCGACTGAAGTTTGCTGTTAAAAAAAAAAAATTCAATGATCATTGATATTTAATTTAATAATATTATATAAGTAAATTCAATAATAAGTCAAACAAGTTAAAATGTCTTTCATATACAAAAATGGATACAACGTTATAAATTGTCACCACCGCATCATTACACAACCTTATGACTAATATATTAATATATTGCTATACATATAGATCTTGCCAATCACACGTCTTTTGAAGGTTATTGTGAGAAGTTTAGTTTAAATAAAAATGATAAGAAATAAAATCAGAGCCATTAGACCTTCAATTAAATGATATGATCTATGGCTCAAATTTTTCCTGGGTAAATTAAATAGAAAAACTAAATAAAATAAAAGATGGAAGAGTATTTTTGACTTTTTATTAAATTACCCCAATTTTTTAAACTTTCATAACTCTTAGATATGACATTATTTTTAAAAAAATTACACCATAAAAACGGGAATTTTTTTATCTATAAAACGCGTATAATGTTGTTATATATAAAGTTAACTTTTTTACTCTTTCGATTGTATCAAAATGTTCTGATCATTGTGTCAAAAATGTTCAGATCATTGTGTCAAAAATATTCAGATCATTGTGTCATATTATGTTAAAATATTTAGATCATTGTGTCCTATGTTGTAAAAAACTGAAAAGAGTTTTTTTTTGAAATTTTATATATAGCAACAATATATATTTTTGACATAATGACACAATGATTTGAACATTTGGACACAATAACACAATGATCTGAACATTGTGTCAAAAATAGAAAAAAGTAAATTTTTTTTAAAACTTTTTATATAGCAACATTATACGCGCTTTAAAGATAAAAAACGCTCATTTTTATGATGTAATTTTTTTAAAAAAATAATGTCGTATGTGAAAGTTATGAATGTTTATAAAAAATGGGGGAAGTAATTAAAAAGTCAAGAAAAGTGGCTAAGACTAAAACACCACTCCTTTTTTTATTAGATAAAGATCAAATAACTAAAATTGCTTCTTATCATTCTTACCCAAAACAAACTTCTCATTTGAATCTCTTTAATTATACTATCATTCTTTTATTAAAAGTTCTTTTAGTTCAACATTTAATATACTTTTACAAATTATATATTTGTAAAGTCAAAAGTTTGTTTCTTTATTTTTCAAATGTAAACCCCAAATATTAATACCACACTATTTTATTATCTACACATCCCCAAATCATTCTTTTATTAAAAGTTATTTTACTTTGACATTTAACATACTTTTCCAAATTATATATTTGTAAAATCAGAAGCTTGTTTATTTCTTTTTCAAATGTAAACATTAAGGGATATTGTATATCTACATCCTAAATTTTAATCTCGTACTATTTTATTATCAATCAGACTCGACTCAGACGGTCATCCAATGATATACCAGATGGTTGTTCGATGAGCAATGAGTCTTATTTGAAAAGTATGAGTCTTTTTTAATAAATACTAACCCGAACAATCGTCCAATACGTAAAGAATGACCATCCTTCACATGAAATAGATAGGGTATACAGACATGATCTTACATAAATCGTTCAATATAAAATCATGGTTATCCACTTAAAAGAATATATTTATAAGGTTGACAAAGAAAAATATGATGTCACTTTTAATGTAAAATAATGGTGCTAGTTGTCAAATACAAGGATTATTAACGTTAATTCCAGCCCAACAATCATGTCGTCTTGTCAATTGATTTAATTTTCTTTAATTAGTGATGTTGTGTAATTTCTTTTGATTAAATAATTTTATATGTGAACCTCAACGCTTTTAAATACAAATTCCAAATACGATATATCTTATTATTTTAATATTGCACATTTCTATAGGGACTGTTTTCTAAGGACTAACACGTCTTCTAATATACTTCTAATATACATCTTTATCTATGATAGACAACTATCAACTACACAGAAAAAAATGAAATTCGAACCCGGAACTGGTTGGTGTGAGAAGCCGATTAGACTGAAATTGATTCGGTTCCTAGTCCAATCTTGCGTTTCATAGTAGATTTGAGGTATTGGAGATAGAAAACCATCTCAAGCCGGTTTTTTAAAACGGATTACAAAACCAGTTCCAAACCGGTTTTAATAGCGCGATTCCTGATTTAACAAAGTTTGATATTCAACCACTTGACAACGAATAATTGACTTGATTCATTAAAAAAACTTCAACCTCACTATACTCACGTAAGTCGTACTACACACGATATTGTTAAAATTCTAAAAAATGGCTAAAAAAGATTTAATTGAACAATTTTCAAATTTACAAATTTGTGTTAACTTAACAAGTTATTGTTGCTCTACTCCGCATGGTTCATCTTAGTCATACATTTTTGTGACCGCTCATTGGGTAAATCCCGATAATTGGCAAATGATAAAACGTACTATTGCTTTTCAAACACTTGATTATTCTCACGCCAGTCGTAATATATTTCATGTTTGAAACAAAGTTTTAAAAACATTTAAATTAGAAAACAACGTATTTTCAATATCTCTTAATAATACGTCGAATAATAAGTGTACGATTCAACAACTTAAACTAGCATATAACCCCATTTGCGAGTGTATATTTTTCCATAGTCCACGTGTTGCATACATAATCAACTTATTTCTGAACGACGGGCTAAAAATTATTGAACCATAATACAAATTTTCATAGAAATGTTATCCCATATTTTAGTCACAAAAGTAGACATAGTGACTATTGGAAATATTGTAAAAAATAGGGTCAGAAATATGCTTAGGTCTGAATTGGGAGATACCTACGCGATGGAATTCGACATGTAACATGTTCGAAAATGATTTATAACAAAAAAGATAGTATAACTGTGTATCACCATTTTTTTCCGGTAAGCATCATGAAATTAAAACATTTCTCTAGCGAATTCGTTTCGTATTGAAAAAATAGCAAATACGTTACATGTTTTTAAATCGCCAACAATATTTCTATAGGAAGTTTATGATCTCATGAGTTCTTTATGTTGGGGATAGAATTTCAGGATGCTCACCTGGAAGCTCGAATGGTCCGGAATTCTCGCATGAGTTGGGAATCCTGCCGGTTAGGTATCCTGATTATTTATAATTTACTAACCCCTATTATTTGCCTCGTATTTTATTGTTTACACGGACATTGGACGTTCAACTACCTCCTAAAGACTCGTTCCAACTGTTGAAGAACGTGGACTAATAGGACGGAAGGAGCATAACGGTCAAGATAGTTGCGAATAGGATCCTGGGATTCCTTGGAAGTTTGTTATTTGTATTTCAGTTATATAACCAAGGATTTGATCGATAGAACACACACGACTCTCACATTCTAGTTCTGATTAGCAAAGACATTGTAACACTTAGCTCCATCGATCAGCCTTGCAAAACACTTGTAATCTTTTATTTCATATCAATATATTTGCTAGGCAGCAGGCTCTTCAGGCCATCTCTCGAGTTTTTTTTTCCAAGATCCCTAGTGGAAACCCTAAGGATTTCAGATTTTTCCCTCGTTACATCATCGTGTAAATTTTACTTTTTCTTGCATTTTTCTCACAAATCGATCAAGCACACTACCTCACAATCAAAGTTTGATCACTTAATTACTTTGGTAATTTTTGACCAAAACAGTTTGGCGGCCATCGTGGGGCAAGTGGTGCTTTAACCTTACCAAAATTCCTAGAATCTCACATCCTATTCTATCCCTTATCCAAAGAATGTCGACCCAATCAAAATCCATTTCAGCTCCTGTCTCATCCTCAACCCTTCTCTCCCTCCTCTTACAGGAAGCCAGAAGAAAACTGATGGCCGCCAGAAGAAAACAGATTATCCGACATTCTCTAGATCCTAGGTTCAATCTATCGATTCCGTTATTACTAACAGTGACATATTTGCTTTGTTCAAATAGGTGAAAAATCAGATAGATTTGCAAGAAAAAATTAATCGTACAATGATGAAGGAGATTGAGGAACTCAAGAAATCCAAGAAACCTGTGGAAGAGCAGAGTCCCCTATTCCCCAGGCATCTTGATTTTGATGTTTCAAGATCCTCAGACCCACTTCGCTATCAGCCAAGATCTTCAGCTACAACAAATATGAACTTTGCTACAACCCTTACAACCAGCTCTCAGGCTGCCAAACACGCAAAGTCCACTGGAGGATTCTCGAAAGTAACGTCACCAGAGTTCTCGATGTCGCGCTCTAAAGATCCTTGGACTGTGAAGCCATCAGGATTCCCAGCTCCATCGTTCCAGGGATATTCACATTATGCAGGGTCATCGGGTTACGATTCCCAAGGATACTAGTATTTTAACACTTTTGGATCTGTAGGATTTTTTCAAACCAGTTCCTCAGATGTACACCATGGAGACTTCATTCCGATGCAAACAATAGTGACAACAGAACCAAGCATTCCCATGAGCTATGGATGTGGCCCAAGAATCCAGACCTAAAATCCTAAACCTGGTAATGTGTCTAACCCTATTCCTTTGGTTTCTAACCAGGATGCTTCTTATGATGCAGGGATCAGTCCAAACCTCGCTAAGGAGCTCCATAAACTGAAAGATATGATATCAAGCATGCTTGGAATCACAAAACCAATTCCTGAGGTCACTCTAGGAAGCCACAAGATTTCGAGGTTCACTTGGCCAATCTGTGATGTCGAGATCCCTAAGCGCTTCCAAACTCCAGGTATGAAGTTGTATGATGGAACCACGGATCCGAGGAACATGTCGCACATTACAGGGAGCAGATGGAAATCAATCCAATTCCAATGGATATCAAGGAAGCCTACTTGTGCAAAGGCTTAGGCTCCACTCTAACAGGCTCAACCATGAAATGGCTATTGGGTATCGCTCCTAACACCATTACTTCGTTTTTTCATTTGGTTAATCTATTTAATAAGCAATTTTCTTACAACAGAACCTTTGAGAAGCTTACAGGTGATTTATATCGAGTGGTTTAGAAGCTCGATGAGCCGTTTAGGGATTATGTTGCCAGATTTCGACAAGAATCCTTAGAGATTCCCCGTCTTGATATGGCAGCAGCTGTAGAAGCGTTCAAAATGGGACTTCGTAAGGATTCCCGTTTTTATAATGATCTTGTTATGAATCATTGCGGGAATCTGGTCGAAGTGCGTAGCAGAGCTCTAAGGTTCATTCGTCTAGAAGATGACAAAAGGATTCATCAAAGGCTTGACACTCCCAAATACGATCCCAACGCCAAGAAATCGGATTCCCCTTAGAAACAATACAGATCCTGACCATATTCCAAACCTGATAACCAGAGAATCAATGCTGTGGACCATAATGAAGATGAGGATGAATATCCCAAGGTATCTGATTTGTTTTTCGGTTGACATTGATGGTTTGATGTGTGCCATGCAGGATCTCGGTGAAAAAAGCAAGATGACCCAGGAAGAATGATAATCAGGGATGTTAGTAGGACAAATCCAAGTGGTGTGCATACCATGAAGATTTTGGCCACATGACCAACGAATGTATAGCGCTTCGATAGGAGATTAACTACCTGCTTGGCAAGGGGCATCTCAAAGAGTTGTTGGGTAGAAAGAAGAGCAAGATCTAGGAAACTGAGAAATCTCCCAAGAGAGCAACATCTCCACCATCGGATGCCAGAATCATTAACTTTATTTTAGGAGGCTCAGATACTTGTGGCACCTCCTACTCATCAGCTAAAAAGCACGCCAAAGAGGCTAAGTCTGAACAGGGTGACAGACCTGTCCAGACGTCAAAATTGACTCAAGATAAAGTAACATCATTTGACGAGAGTGACCGCTGCAACGTCCAGGATCCCCACCATGACAACCTTGTGGTAACTTTATATCGCCAATCACTTTGTTCGCATGATCCTGAAAGACAACGAAATCTCGATCAACATAATTCAACATGATGTGCTAAAAAAGATGATTATTTCCGGAAATGATATCATTCCAAGATCCTCAGTATTGGTTGGATTCAGTGGTGAAACAAAGAGCACTGTTGGGGATATCAGGTTGCTGGTATACATAGAGGGGGTAAACTCTATGCAGAAATTTTGTGTTATAGATTGCCTTTCTTGTTGCAATATTATTCTTGGCAGGCCTTGGATACATGAGGTGAAGGTGGTTCCTTCAACTTATCACAAATGCATCAAGCTTCCCACAGCATGGGGAGTTGTAAGGATAGAAAGAGACCAACTGGAAGCTACGAACTGTTACTCATCATCAATGAAGAACATAACAAAGTTGAGTAAAGCATAGAAATTATAGAAACAGGCACATGACGGTCAGGAGGAAAGGGACCTCGATGTTAAAGAAGTGTTGTTGGATCCTAGGAATCCTGAAGTCAAGGTGCTGTTGGGGACCAACATCCCAGAAGATACCGAGCAGAAGCTCATCCAGCTTCTGAAAGCCAGAACCTCAACTTTTGCCTGGAAACATGAGCACATGACAGGTATCCCTAAACACATTATAACTCATAAACTTGGTATTGATAACTCTTTCAGGCACATCCATAAAAAAAGAAGGAAGTTCGCACCCGAGACAAATGTGATCATTCAATAAGAAGTTGACAATCTTCTTAAGACTAAGATGATCAGGGAGGTTAAATATCCCAAGTGGCTAGCCAATGTAGTCGTGGTATAGAAGAAAAATGGAAAGTGGAGAGTATGTGTAGACTACACAGACTTAAATAAGGCTGGTCCTAAAGATCTGTAAGGAATATTACGCTTGGAAGATTTCCGGCTGAATGCCAATTTTGTATAGTTCCGACTGAAGTTGAAGTTGAAGCGGAATTCTCACTTCAAGCGGAACTGGCAGTTCAAGTGGAAAGAAGCAGTTTTGTCCCTTAGCGAATATTCCGGGTGAACTCGATTATCCACCAGATAATGAGTTCAACCGGACTTTTCCTGAGATGTCATTTCAGCAAGTCCAATCCTGCAAAAGCTTCTCGTATGCTTCTATATCAGATTCAAGCCGCTCTCCTAAAGTAGTATGGTGCTGCAAACATGCAAGATATTCCAATTGCCGATGTTTATTCTTTGGTAGTTTGTATTTGACTCTTTAGTTTACGGTCTAGATTAGATCGCATGAGATCAATGGCTGTCATTGATCTCATCAGCACTATATATAGTTTAGTTAGCTCTAGTTTACACATCACGATTATCTTTGTTGTTATCAGTTCTTGAACAACTTGTAATAGTGTAGCTTCGAGTTAATGCAAATAGTGCCGAGTATTTGATACTTTGTTGTTACTATATTTCTGCAAATCAAGCTTTTACATTATACACAAGAACTTAATATTGCTAGAGTAAAGTGAAATATAACTTTAATTCTGCAGGGCTATATTTGCAGGCTTTGTTTTAGTTTAACTCTAACTATTCACGATCCTACAAGTGGTATCAGAGCTTTGGCTCTTACCTTGAAGACTTTTTGTGCTTCAAGGTTGATACTTTACTTGCTTACTTTACAAGCTTTGCTTTCTCATCTTTCTAAAGGTTTCCAAAATGAGTGATTTCAGTTTAAGTTGCCCAAATGGTTCTTCCAACAAACCACCAATGTTCACTCCTGATGACTTTGGTACCTGGAAACTCAGGATGGAAGGTTTTGTTAGAATTTTGGACCGTCGTATTTGGAAATCTTTCACTGAAGGTCCCTACTCACCCATGGTTTCATCTGCTGATGATGCAGAAGTCAAAATACCTAAGCCACTAGATAAATATGTTGAATCTGACTATACTGCTCTCGAATTTGACCATAAGGCATATTGAACTCTACAGGCTGCACTTCCTAATTCCATTTTAAGTGGTTTTAAAGGATATAAAACTGCATTTGACCTGTGGAATGCCTTAAGTGAAATGTATGAAGGAACCAGTGAAGTTAAAGAAAACAAGAAAGATGTCTTAAAACAGAAGTATGAAAACTTTACTTTCAAATCTGGTGAAACAATGACAAACCAGTACTTAAGATTTGTTTCTTTGCTTGATGAACTCCAAAAAGTAGATGTAAAACTAGACCAGGTAGATGTTAACAGAAAGTTCCTACGTTCCCTGCCTTCTGTGTGGACAGTTTACACAGTAAGCATCAGGGAATGCAAAAACTTGAAAAAGATGAGACTTAGTGAACTTCATGGCATACTCAGTGCCTATGAAATGGAACTAGATCTTAAACAAAACTCATCTTCTGAGTCAACTCAGTTGTTTTCATCTGCACTAGTAACTACTGATTTTAACAGTCAAAGGTCTTCAAACTCATCATCATATCAGTCACCTATTGTCAGTTTCCCTGAGACACCAAGGTGTCAAGAAAGTTTTTCAAACGTGTTTGAAAACTCTCACAATGCTCATGTAGCAACTGACTCATACAAAGGCTTCATACCTGAAGATCTTGAGTGCATAGGTGCTGATGATTTGGAGGAAATGGACATTATGACTCAACTTGTTATGGTTTCTGTCAAAGCTCAAAGGTTCTACAAAAGAACTGGTAGAACCTACAAGGGAGCAAAAGGTGCTCACATAGGCCTTGACAAAAGCAAGGTGAAGTGCTACAACTATCACCAACTTGGTCACTTTGCAATTCAAACAATAATAACTCTGGAAACAACCCAGGTTCCAACCCCACCCCACCAAAACCAACCGGAAGTCAAAACCACCAAAATGTGGTAGCTGCTGTTGCAAATCAAACTCATGTGTTGAATGGGAAGATTTCGTTGCTGAGTTTGAGCCTATCAACCATGCTTTGATGGCTAAACAAGACTCCACCTCAGATCAGGTGCAGAATAAATGCCAAAATAGCCTATGGGTAGTTGACAGCGGATGCACTTGCCACATGACAGGGAATAAGCACATTCTGGAAAACACAAAAAGGATCAATGGAGGACCAGATGCCTTTGGAAGCGCAAAAGGCCATATCACAACACAAGGTGATGTGACAAATGGACTGGTAAAATTTGACAGAGTCAATTTTGTTGATACATTAAATTTCAACCTGCTTAGTGTCTCACAAATGTGTGACAAGAATTTGAATTTAATGTTTAATGAGAAAGAGGCCATAGTCCTCAAACCTGGTGTCAAAATTCCTGATGAACTAATAATGCTTAAGGCACCCAGGAGAGATGGATTGTACATTTTGGATATGTCAGTTGCTGCACCCTCATGTGGCACTGCTTGCTTTGTATCCAAAGCCTCAGTTGACGAATCTGATCTGTGGCATAGAAGGTTAGGTCATGTGAACTACAAAAACATGAACATAATTGTGAATCTTGGCTTGGTTAAGGGTCTTCCTAACAAGCATTTTGCATGTTCTGAAAACTGTGTGCCATGTCTCAAGGGCAAGCAACACAGAACCTCCTTTAAGCCAAAAGTTGAGTCTTCTATTTCAAAACCTCTAGAGATTTAACACATGGATTTATTTGGTCCAACTAGAGTAATGAGTTTAGGAAAAAGGTCATACTGTTTTGTGATAATTGATGATTTTTCAAGATATACTTGGGTTTTCTTTCTCAAAACAAAAGATGAAACTGCTGAATTGCTGAAAACTCTTTTAATTAATTTAGAAAATCAATCAAATCTCAAGGTCAAAACAATCAGATGTGACAATGGCACAGAATTCAAAAATCATGTTCTGAATTCATTTTGTGAGGAAAAGGGAATCGTGAGACAATTTAGTGCTCCTAGAACTCCACAGCAAAACGGTGTTGCTGAAAGGAGAAAAGACTCCAAGCTTCCTGTGATATTTTGGGCAGAAGCAGTAAACACTGCCTGTTATGTCCAAAACAGGATCTTAATTGTCAAGGGAAAGAACAAAACACCTTATGAGCTTTGGAGAAAAAGAAAGCCAAATATTTACTTCTTTAAGCCATTTGGTTGTCCTGTCACTATCTTAATAACCAATGAATCATTGCCCAAATTTGCTGAAAAGGCAGATGAAGGTTATTTCGTTGGATACTCTGGTGTGTCAAAAGCATATAAAGTATACAACAAGAGAACTAAGATTGTTGAGGAAACCGTAAATGTATCCTTCAATGAAAAATCTCCCAACAATTTTAAGTCTCAGCCTAGTTGGTTATTTGATACTAGGTTTGTAACCCGTGTGGTACACGGGGTGACATGAAACCAATTGAATTGAAATGTAACATAAAGAATTTAGTATGGTAAATTTGTTATGTAAATCTGACTTTTCATATAAAACTATGAGAGAATAATGAAAGAAATGCTAAGTAGTTGAATCATGCTCAAAATTTACCAGCGTATTTGAAAAATTACATCTTTGTCTGACTTTGATGCTAACGCTTGGTGGTAATCCAATTCTGCTCTTAGAGACTATTAACTTTTCAGATGACTTTGGTGTCAATTTGGAACTGCTATAAAACAAAATTGAAACTGCCATAGAGCATAAAATTGTTGATTATTAGTTGAGTTTGGTGCCAATTCTATTTCAATTTTTTTAAACAGAATTAGATTGCAATTCAATGTAAATGGTTGTGTATGCATCACATATCACCTTTCTAAAAAGATACAAATTCACCCAATCTATTTTTCCATCCACATAAAGAATTCCTAAACATCGCTTGGCTGCAAAGTTGAATTTTAGCTACAGTTTCTTAACCACAAAAAATTAGGACTCGAATATTTTTTAATAAATAAGACTTACTATAAGATAACTTCACAATCTTTCTAGGTGCTGGTCCAGTACTCTGATCCATCATAATTCTACTTTGAAAGATCAGAGAGATGCTCAGCTGGTTTTATTAAAAACTGTAGTCTAGATGATTATTAAATATAATCAAAGCATCAAAAGTCACATGCCCTTGATTTGTTGCATACAACTGAGTCGGAACCTCTAACCCTGTTTAAAGACATAAAGCTTGAGACTAAATAAACATAACAGATAAAGAATTTATAGATAAAGTGAATAGAAAATCATGTTTTGATTATAAATTTAGAAGGAATGAACTTACCAAATGATCTTATCAGTGTAAAATGTAAAGGGATGCATCTAAATTAGTAGGTCTTTAAATCCCTACCAATTCTAAATGTAGCATCCAGCATAAATAAAAATATTTAGCAAAATAAAAGGCATATACGGGCATGACGCCAAACATGCTAGGTGTTCAACTGTGGTAGGAGGATACCATCCTATAAAGCTTATGGAAAAAGGACTTGAAAGATGGTTAGAGGCAATTGTATATACAGAAGTTGGGTTGGGAACTTTATCTAAAATACCAACTTGCTCAAATGTTGTTCACTCACTTGGATATAATCTTTGAAAAAATTAACAATATAAAGACTTGAAAAAAAAAGATGAGTTAACTGAAATTACCTTACCGGCTCGAATTTTGTTAACTCACTTTGATATAATCTTTGCAAAAAAATGAATTAACAATATAATGACTTGAAAAAGATATTGCACCTCAAAATCCCACAAATTCATCCTAGACATGGTATATTTCAATTCAATTTATTTATTATTATGTCACTTTCAATCATAAGTAATTTTTAGCCAATAAATATATCTCTCACACCATCTTTCACCAGAATTGTCCTCCATCACCCTTCAAGAAGACCACATTTTATAATAAATGATGCAGTTAATTATTTTTGCTAAGGTCTTGAGTGTGAATACTTTGGATACAAAATCTCAGGCGACTATAATGGAACAAACGGTGATGTAGAATGGCTAAAAGTTGATCAAATTTTAAAAGAGTTCCCTCCAATTAAAATGACAACTCTTGTTGTTTCACCACATTCATAGGACCATGTATTTTTAAGTATTGCAAATCGACAATGTTGCAAGAATATATATCATTTATATTATAGATCTTTCAAGATAATAATTTTTAACATGTTATAGAATTTAGCATCTAGTTGATCAAAAATATATTTTATGTACAGATTAATCATCAATAGTTTAACATTAATGTAATTTATTTCACAGATTAGAACAAGTTCTGTAAGTAATTAAACTATACTACAATAACGTAGCACATGAAAGTTTGTATGCAAAAGGAAATGAACTTAGTAGCTTAATTCTTGGATAGTAGAAGTAATAACAGAAGACTGATTTATCTAAATCTTTACCAACATAAGCTAATGCTGATAAAGTTAACTTATAAAAAATGTTTAACTTCAACGGATACAAACATAAAAATAACACAAGATAGACACTCAAGCACCATAGCAATGAACATGGCTGCAGATTGAAGAAACATCGGAGAACAAAAGCAATTGGAGAAAGGGCAACGAATTCCAATCCATAAAATTACGATAAGCAAAGCAACTTACCTTTAAGAGATGATTTAGGGTTCAAATATGATTTGCGAAGTGAACCTGCGTTCCAAGGGAAACAAATCTGACCATGGCATTCTCCCATAAGGATTCAAATGTCTGGGGATCTTGTAAAAGCCAATTCCTCCTCAATGAAACCCAAATACTCGATGATTTGAATCTTGTTGATAAAGAAGATGTGAGAACAGATCATTCCGCGACTAAAACCCAAAATTGAAGGCTGTCGTTTTGATTTTAGGAGATCGGGGCGATTGGACTCGAAAATTGCAAATGAGCCGATTGCTGTTAAAGAAACGTCTGGAACTTGAAATAGAGAGAAAAAAACGTTTGATCTGGTCGATTGATGACGGGAAGCGGTGATAGAACCCTAAATTGAATGATTGCCGCAAAAACAGTAACTGGTGCATTAATTTGGTAAACGATTTACATCCCCAATTCATTAAATACATCGATGAGCGTCCTTCAAAAAGGAAGGCGCGTAGTGATGGATGAGGGCGCGAAAATCAGGCCAGAGATAACCTCAAATTGTGACACGTGGCCTAGATAATTCTCACTTATTATATTAGGTGATTGATGCACTAACTACTACTTTCAACATAACTGTTGATAAGCCTGTGAGCTCTTTAGTGCAGGAACAAAATTCTCATAGGTCTGCTGATGAGCATTGGAAGAGTAATCAAACTGCAAATGAGAAACCAATATTTTTCTCTTCCATGAGTTCTCAACCTATCTTCCCAAGAAATGACAAGAAACTGACTGAAATAATTCAAATTGAAGAAGAAATTGTTCCGGTCGAAGTTCAGGCTGAACCAGTCTCTCCGGTTCAAGTTCAACCGGAAAACTCAAGTTCAGAAACTGAAGAGAATACTGAATCAGGGTCAAATGAAGCTGAAAATTCAAATGATAGCACATCAAATGAGCTTAGTTTAGAGCATCTGACCTACAATTCAGACATCAATTCTCATGAATCAGTTGGAGTCTCAGATCCTGTGTCACAATTTGAATCTGTTGAGTTTGATCACAGACTTCCTCAGCTCAACATACCCTCAAATGGAAGAAGCCATGAATTTCCTATGTTTCTTGATAGAAGAATCAACAGAGATCATCCAGCAGGAAATATTATTGGAGAAGCTTCGGCTCTTGTGTTGACAAGAAGTAGATCTGCAAATGCAAACATTTGTTTGCATGCTGCATTTTTGTCTCAAGAAGTACCCAAGAAGGTAGCAGATGCCTTGGAAGACAACAGCTGGGTAGAGGCAATGCAGGAAGAACTATTTCAGATCAACAAGCAAAAGGTTTGGGAATTGGTAGATCTGCCTGATGGAGCAGAACCAATTGGAACAAAGTGGGTTTTCAGAAACAAGAAAGATGATAGGGGAATTGTCATAAAGAACAAAGCAAGATTAGTTTTGCAAGGCTATGTATAGGAAGAAGACATTGATTACGATGAAGTGTTTGCGCCAGTAGCCAGGTTAGAAGCAATCAGAATCTTCTTAGCCTATGCTACATTCAAAGACTTCCAAGTGTTTCAAATGGATGTCAAAAGTGCTTTCCTGTATGGCCTCCTGGAACAAGAAGTATATGTTAACCAACCTCCTGGTTTTGAAGACCCTCACCATCCTAACAAGGTGTGCAAGCTAATCAAAGCTTTGTATGGTCTCAAACAAGCACCTAGAACCTGGTATGAAACTCTTTCTAACTATCTTCTTGAGAATGGCTACAGGAGAGGGGCTATTGACAAAACACTTTTTGTTAAAACTGTTGGTAATGATATGTTGATGGTACAAATTTATGTTGATGATATTATTTTTGGTTCCTCTAATATTGTCTTGTGCAAGGTATTTGAAACTTTGATGCAGTCTAAATTTGAAATGAGCTCCATGGGAGAATTAACATTCTTCTTAGGGCTACAAGTGAAGCAAACTGCAGATGGAATCTTTCTGAACCAATCAAAGTACATCCAAGACATGCTGAAGAGATTTGACATGCTAACTTGCTCAAATGCCAAAACTCCCATCTCCACTTCCCACAAGTTAACCAATGACTTAAGTGGCAAGCCAGTGGATGTGCACTTGTACAGAGCTATGATAGGCTCACTAATGTATCTCACTGCTAGCAGACCTGACATCATGTTCAGTGTTTGCTTATGTGCGAGATATCAGTCCTTACCAAAGGAGTCACATATGCTAGCTGTTAAGAGGATCTTCAAGTATCTGAAGGGGCAACCAAAACTGGGTTTGTGGTATCCCAAGAACTCTGATTTCTCCTTCAGAGCATTCACAGACAGTGATTATGCTGGTTGTGACATTGATAAGAAATCAACTTCAAGTGGATGTCAATTCCTAGGAGAAGAGAAAGACTTGTCTCTTGGCAATGCAAGAAGCAAACCTGTGTTTCCACTTCAACTGCAGAAGCTGAGTATATTGCCGCTTCAAGTTGTTGTAGCTAAGTCCTTTGGATCCAAAATCAAATGCTTGACTATGGGATCTGTAAGTCCCGAAAACAGTCCTCACGCGATATCTAATCCAATCAAGACCGTGCGGAATCCGGTTTGATTGGTGATTCAAGAACAATCGATTAATAAAGTAAATAAGCAATGAAAAACAATAATAAACACAAACCGATTGAGAATCACTTGAATAGACAACCTTGGATTGCAACACCTTAAACGAAATCCTCAAGGAGAATTTCGTGAAACACCAAGTACAAGAACACCCAAAATCAGCAACCCTAAACCCCTAGATTAGCTATCCTTATATATGGGGAGATTAGCTTGGGAAACAAGCTAATCTATCTTTGGTAACCCTAATTACCCACTAATTCCCGTTTTTGACCATATAGGCCCACTAAACTCCATCTAAACATTGTTTAATTGAGTCCAACCACATCTAAATTGGCCCAATGACCCAATATACCCATAACCCAGCTTATTTTCACCTAATCTAACACATAGGCCTTCAAAATACTCCGCCAAGTGATGATTTAATACACAAGCCACAAATCATGGTCCTTACAATCTTCCCCTTGGATTGTGCTATTAAATATCTTCTACTTTCAATCTTCAGACTTCAGTCTTCTCCTTGGCTTGAACATGGGTTGGTGAAGATTCTTTTCTTGAACGATCTTCATTGGGCAGCAACGGTCGAGTTCTGGGACTTTTCTCTCAATCAGCATCAGCTTGGACTTCAAATGACAAACAAGTAATGAGAGGAGTATTCTTAAATACTTGCTCTTTCTTGAGAACTGTTGAGTCCTTGCTGAATCATCAGTAACTGTCTTGACCTCCTGATGACTTCACAGGATAAATTTTGAAACTTCTGTTTTGGCATTCTTGAATGTAGATCTTGTTGTGACTGCTCTGCATCTTTTCTTCAATTAGCTTCCCCTAAACTTGAGAACGGTGTCTTTGGAAGCTTTACTTGAACAACCAACAAACTTCCCCTACCCATAGGGTAAGTCCTTTTCCGGCTGGTTCTTCAACTTGATCAGCAACAACAATGCATTGATCATCTGAGTCCTTGAATTTTCTTTTCCATGACATTTCATTTGCATTTAACCTGCCATACATGGAACAAACACTAACCAGCATATGATACCTGGTTACTGGGTTAGCAGGAGAACAACATTCTTAATCACAACCCCAAACATTGATTGCTAGTTTCCTTTAAACACTTCCCCTGAACCCAATGACTCACTTCACATTTTCTTCCCCTGAGATTCTGGAGGGGTGATACTTTCTTGCATGAAA